>CAXKWD010000007.1:163162923-163817567 GCA_964059195.1 Ectobius pallidus | reverse complement strand
CCAATTTTTAGCCCTAAAAACCTCCAAAAAAGGGCTCAGCTCTGCTCACCGACATTAATGTTTGCCCACTTCCAGATCAGATGAGCTAGAAACTTGAAATTTGGTATACTTATAGCTTTTAGACTATAAATCACAGGAAAATCATAGGAAAATTCAAAAAAGGTTATTTTTTCAATATTTTGCCCTAAAACACCGAAAAAGCGCTCGGTACAGGTCACTGACATTAACGCTTGCCCACTTCCAGATGACCTAGAAACTAGAAATTTGGTATACTTATAGCTTTTAGGCTGCAAATCACAGGAAAATTCCAAAAAGTTTACTTTTTTAATTTTTTGCCCTAAAAACACCGAAAAAGGGCTCGGCACGGGTCACTGACATTATTGCTTGCCCACTTCCAGATGAGCTAGAAACTTGAAATTTGGTACACATATAGCTTTTAGGCTGTAAACCACAGGAAAATTCCAAAAAGTTTATTTCTTTTAATTTTTAGCTCTAAACCCTTCCGAAAAAGAGCTCGGGTCGGCACACTGACATTAATGTTTGCCCACTTCCAGATGAGCTAGAAACTTGAAATTTGGTACACATATAGCTTTTAGGCTGGAAACCACAGGATAATTCCAAAATGTTTATTTTTTCAATGTTTAGCTCTAAAAAACCCCCGAAAAAGAGCTCGGCTCGGCTCACCGACATTAATGTTTGCCCACTTCCAGATGACCTAGAAACTTGAAATTTGGTACACATATAGCTTTTAGGCTGTAAACCACAGGAGAATTCCAAAAAGTTTATTTTTTTTTATTTTTAGCCCTAAACACTCCCGAAAAAGGGCTTGATTCGACACACTGACATTAATGTATGTCCACTTCCAGATAATCTTGAAACTTGAAATTTGGTACACATATAGCTTTTAGGCTGTAAACCAAGGGAAAATTCAAAAAAGTTTATTTTTTTCAATTTTTAGCCCTAAAAATCTCCGAAAAAGGGCTCAGCTCCGCTCACCGACATTAATGTTTGCCCACTTCCAGATGAGCTAGAAACTTGAAACTTGATACACATATAGATTTTAGGCTGTATACCATAGGAAAATTCCGAAACGTTTTTTTTTTTTTTAATTTTTAGCCCTAAACACTCCCGAAAAATGGCTCGGTTCGGTTCACTGACATTAATGTTTGTCCACTTCCAGATAAGCTAGAAACTTGAAATTTGGTACACATATAGCTTTTAGGCTGTAAACCACAGCAAAATTCCAAAAATTTTATTTTTTCCCATTTTTAGCCCTAAAAACCTCCGAAAAAGGGCTCAGCTCCGCTCACCGACATTAATGTTTGCCCACTTCCAGATAAGCTAGAAACTTGAAATTTGGTACACATATAGCTTGTAGGCTGTAAACCACAGGAAATTCCAAAAAGTTTATTTTTTCCCATTTTTAGCTCTAAAAACCTCCGAAAAGGGCTCAGCTCCACTCACCGACATTAATGTTTGCCCACTTCCAGATGAGCTAGAAACTTGAAATTTGGTACACATATAGCTTTTAGGCTGTAAACCACAGGAAAATTCCAAAAAGTTTATTTCTTTTAATTTTTAGCTCTAAACCCTCCCGAAAAAGAGCTCGGGTCGGCACACTGACATTAATGTTTGTCCACTTCCATGTAAGCTAGAAACTTGAAATTTGGTACACATATAGCTTTTAGGCTGTAAACCACAGGAGAATTCCAAAAAGTTTATTTTTTCTAATTTTTAGCCCTAAAAACTTCCGAACGTGGGCTCAGCTCCGCTCACCGACATTAATGTTTGCCCACTTTCAGATGAGCTAGAAACTTGAAATTTTCTACACATATATCTTTTAGGCTGTAAACCACAGGAATATTCAAAAAAAAATTTTTTTTTATTTTTTAGCCCTAAAAACCCCCCGAAAAAGGCTCACCGACATTAATGTTTGCCCACTTCCAGATGAGCTAGAAACTTGAAATTTGGTACACGTATAGCTTCTAGGCTGTAAACCACAGGAAAATTCGAAAAAAGTTTATTTTTTCCAATTTTTAGCCCTAAAAATCTCCGAGAAAGGGCTCAGCTCACCGACATTAATGTTTGCCCACTTCCAGATGAGCTAGAAACTTGAAATTTGGTACACCTATAGATTTTAGGCTGTAAACCATAGGAAAATTCTGAAAAGTTTATTTTTTTTCCCTAAACACTCCCGAAAAAGTGCTCGGTTCGGTTCACTGACATTAATGTTTGTCCACTTCCAGATAAGCTAGAAACTTGAAATTTGGTACACATATAGCTTGTAGGCTGTAAACCACAGGAAATTCCAAAAAGTTTATTTTTTCCCATTTTTAGCTCTAAAAACATCCGAAAAGGGCTCAGCTCCACTCACCGACATTAATATTTGCCCACTTCCAGATGAGCTAGAAACTTGAAATTTGGCATACTTATAGCTTTTAGGCTGTAAATCACAGGAGAATTCCAAAAAGGTTATTTTTTCAATATTTTGCCCTAAAACACCGAAAAAGCGCTCGGTACGGGTCACTAACATTAATGCTTGCCAACTTCCAGATGAGCTAGAAACTAGAAATTTGGTACACGTATAGCTTCTAGGCTGTAAACCACATGAGAATTCCAAAAAGTTTATTTTTTCAATTTTTAGCCCTAAAAACACCGAAATAGGGCTCGGCACGGGTCACTGACATTAATGTTTTCCCACTTTCAGATGAGCTAGAAACTTGAAATTTGGTACACGCATAGCTTCGAGGCTGTAAACGACAGGAAAATTCCAAAAAGTTAAATTTTTAAATTTTTAGCCCTAAAAACCTCGCGAGAAAGGGCTCGGCTCACCGACAAAAATGTTTGCCCACTTCCAGATGAGCTAGAAACTTGAAATTTTGTACAGATATAGCTTATTGGCTGCAAACCACAGGAAAATTCCAAAAAGTTTATTTTTTCAATTTTTAGCTCTAAAAACCCCCCGAAAACGGGTTCGGCTCAGCTCACCGACCTTATTGTTTGCCCACTTCCAGATGACCTAGAAACTTGAAATTTGGTACACATATAGCTTTTAGGCTGTAAACCACAGGAGAATTCCAAAAAGTTTATTTTTTTAAATTTTTAGCCACGATAATACAATTCTATGTTACCTGAATTTCTGTTTCTTCTTATTTGAACCCCTACCAGGCTTGCTGTGTACAAGCGATGGGATGCTAAATTCTACATCCTCTATTAGCCGTAAAAGCGTTTTCTGTGTGAATAGTTTGAGTGTGATAAGTCATTCTTCCTCATTTCAAATTCTAATTACCTATAAAAGGACCTAGAATTTTAAAATCGAAAGTCCTTCAATAAGTTAATTACTAATTACAAAATATAAAACCCGGGCGACGCCGGGCCTTTTAAGCTAGTCTCTTTATATGCTGAAAGTGTCAATCCAGAAATGAGTATTAATACAATTTATTGTTGCAGGGCTGTGTGACTGGGTGTGGGACATCAACATGGCGGAGTCACTTATCGTCAACATCTCTATCTTCCCCCTCTCTTTTATTATACTTTGTTGTAACTAGAATTCTTTCTTCCCTTCACCAATAATAAAAAATCCTCACTTCAACTTTCTTTCTAAAAGGATGAAGGAAAAGCTGTGGGAGACGGATAAGTAAATTCAATATAACAAGCTGTTCTGCGCCTATTGTGCTGGAAACATTGGATTCCATAGCAGGGACTTATTTCTCTCATCAGTTCTAAGGTAAGCTTATCATGATAGCAGAAAGTAACAAATTATGTAGATAGGTCAAAATATGACTTAAGACAGGATTTTCATGAACTATCAGATGTTATAATATGCCTGCATTTATGCACTATCTCAAATATTAAAATATACACACATTATCAAGTAGTCATGTGCATTATGAAAATATTACAAGTATGCCTTATCAAAATTCAAACTTGCATTTCAGTTTTGGGTGGCACAGTTAGTGGATCTGCTTGTAAATAAACTGAGAAATCTGTTGCGGAATGGACTGGATTAGTGAAAAGGAAGGAACTTAAAGCTACACAAAAACAAGTGGTTGAAATTTATAATGTAAATATCTGATCTTATTTTTATGACGATGCTATACACGCAATTGTGTGAAATACTATTATTATTATTATTATTATTATTATTATTAGGGATGGGTCCTCGATACTCTTGATACTTGAATGGTATCGGCATCGAGCGATACTTCAGAAAACTCGCTCAGTACTTTCTTGATACTTTGGTAACTCTGCAATTAAGTGAGAATGCTAGTATTTTTTAACAAAAACTTGGAAGTGGGCTGTTTTAAAAACTAATTTTAGTTTTAACGTAGAGTTTAAAAATAATTATATGCTACTGATGATATTAAATTGTCTCATTAACTATGCACACTTAATTTAGTTGGTATTACACAGTTCCCTCAACTTTTAATTTTCAAAGGGGTTAGCCTTCTACGAATTCTGGGTGCATTTTTCGAAATTTTCAAAGGGGTTAGCCTTCTACGAATTCTGGGTGCATTTTTCGAAATTTTCAAAGGGGTTAGCCTTCTACGAATTCTGGGTGGATTTTTCGAAATTTTCAAAGGGGTTAGCCTTCTACGAATTCTGGGTGCATTTTTCGAAATTTTCAAAGGGGTTAGCCTTCTACGAAATCTGGGTGCATTTTTCGAAATTTTCAAAGGGGTTAGCCTTCTACAAATTCTGGGTGCTTTTTTCGAAATTTTCAAAGGGGTTAGCCTTCTACGAATTCTGGGTGCATTTTTCGAAATTTTCAATGGGGTTAGCCTTCTACGAATTCTGGGTGCATTTTTCGAAATTTTCAAAGGGGTTAGCCTTCTACGAATTCTGGGTGCATTTTTCGAAATTTTCAAAGGGGTTAGCCTTCTACGAATTCTGGGTGCATTTTTCGAAATTTTCAAAGCGGTTAGCCTTCTAGGAATTCAGGGTGCGTTTTTAGAAATTTTCAAAGGGGTTAGCCTACTACGAATTCTGGGTGCATTTTTCGAAATTTTCAAAGGGGTTAGCCTTCTACGAATTCTGGGTGGATTTTTCGAAATTTTCAAAGGGGTTAGCCTTCTACGAATTCTGGGTGCATTTTTCGAAATTTTCAAAGGGGTTAGCCTTCTACGAATTCTGGGTGCATTTTTCGAAATTTTCAAAGGGGTTAGCCTTCTACGAATTCTGGGTGCATTTTTCGAAATTTTCAAAGGGGTTAGCCTTCTACGAATTCTGGGTGCATTTTTCGAAATTTTCAAAGGGGTTAGCCTTCTACGAATTCTGGGTGCATTTTTCGAAATTTATAAAGGGGTTAGCCTTCTACGAATTCTGGGTGCATTTTTCGAAATTTTCAAAGGGGTTAGCCTTCTACGAATTCTGGGTGCATTTTTCGAAATTTTCAAAGGGGTTAGCCTTCTACGAATTCTGGGTGCATTTTTCGAAATTTTCAAATGGGTTAGCCTTCTAGGAATTCTGGGTGCATTTTTCGAAATTTTCAAAGGGGTTAGCCTTCTACGAATTCTGGGTGCATTTTTCGAAATTTTCTAAGGGGTTAGCCTTCTACGAATTCTGGGTGCATTTTTCGAAATTTTCTAAGGGCGTAGCCTTCTACGAATTCTGGGTGCATTTTTCGAAATTTTCAAAGGGGTTAGCCTTCTACGAATTCTGGGTGCATTTTTCGAAATTTTCAAAGGGGTTAGCTTTCTAGGAATTCTGGGTGCATTTTTCGAAATTTTCAAAGGGGTTAGCCTTCTACGAATTATGGGTGCATTTTTCGAAATTTTCAAAGGGGTTAGCCTTCTAGGAATTCTGGGTGCATTTTTCGAAATTTTCGCCTTCTACGAATTCTGGGTGTATTTTTCGAAATTTTCAAAGGGGTTAGCCTTCTACGAATTCTGGGTGTATTTTTCGAAATTTTCAAAGGGGTTAGCCTTCTACGAATTCTGAGTGCATTTTTCGAAATTTTCAAAGGGGTTAGCCTTCTACGAATTCTGGGTGCATTTTTCGAAATTTTCAAAGGGGTTAGCCTTCTACGAATTCTGGGTGCATTTTTCGAAATTTTCAAAGGGGTTAGCCTTCTAGGAATTCTGGGTCCATTTTTCGAAATTTTCAAAGGGGTTAGCCTTCTACGAATTCTGGGTGTATTTTTCGAAATTTTCAAAGGAGTTAGCCTTCTACGAATTCTGGGTGCATTTTTCGAAATTTTCAAAGGGGTTAGCCTTCTACGAATTCTGGGTGCATTTTTCGAAATTTTCAAAGGGGTTAGCCTTCTACGAATTCTGGGTGCATTTTTCGAAACTTTCAAAGGGGTTAGCCTTCTAGGAATTCTGGGTGCATTTTTCGAAATTTTCAAAGGGGTTAGCCTTCTACGAATTCTGGGTGCATTTTTCGAAATTTTCAAAGGGGTTAGCCTTCTGGGTCAATCCATTAGAAATGAACCAGGCCAAGTTGCTCGACATTTTTGATTTTCCTAATTTTTTTACCAGTTATTTCCCAACTAAAGGTGAGTTCAAAACTATGGTAAAAACATTTTTGGGCTCATACTTTTTTTTTGGCGGCCATTTTAAGTTTGCCTTTTAACCATATTTCAGTCGAAAACATGTTTTGCACAAATGTATGTAACTCTGTCAATTTTATAGATAACAAGACAAAATAAACACCAAAATTATCAGAATGAAATGCTCTAAAGTTTTGTTTTAACACAATATCACCTAAGTAGTGAGGAAAGTGAAGAAAAAGATTCAAAACTACAAATTGAAAATTGACTTAAAACGGGAGTTTTAGTGCCGCAAAATTATTAGAAGGATGAAAGACTCGCCTTTAATTTTTTTTTCTGGTGTAGATCTACTATAGGACTACTCGCTGTAGAAGTTTAAAGCTTGAGAACTTTGCGGTTTTTTTTATACAATTTTTCAAAAATGCCCAAAACCGTATTTTGGCAGCATTTGAAGTAGATTATCTCAAAAGGGACTGAGTGAAAAATTATGAAATTTATACAGATAACACCTCTTTATGATATAAAGATGTGATATAAATTTGGTGACTGAGACTCAACTGGTTCCCGAGTTATAGTGCATCGAATTTGGCCAAAAATTCCATTATACGCACACGAATTTTAACGGTAATTTAATAGTAAAAATCCACATTGTAATTTTAAATGCTAAATTTTAGTGAACCTAAGTATGCTACACAAAAGAGTTGTACATGTAGGCTACATTTCATCAGTTAGCATGACAAATTTATAATTTCCTCAAAGCTTTGAAGAGCGTTGAAATTTCGGTGCATAGTTTGCAATTTTTGGCCAACTTCGATGCACTGTAACTCTGGAACCAGTTCAGTCTCAGTCACCAAATTATTATCACATCTTTATATTGTAAGGAGGTGTTATGTGTATAAATTTCATAATTTTCACTCAGGCCCTTCTTAGATATTCTACTTCAAATAATGCCAATATTAGAAATGAACCAAATTAAATAAAAATTTTTGCTAAACATTTTTTATTTTCTTAATTTTTTTACCAGTTACTCCCCAATAATAGGTGAGTTCAAAACTAGAGTAAAACATTTTTTAGGCTCATAGTTTTTTCTTGGCGGCCATTTTAAGTTTTCTTTGTAACAGTTTTTCAGCCAGAGACTTGTTTTGCACAAATGTATGTAACTCTGCCAATTTTATAGATAACAAGACAAAATAAACACCAAAATTATCAGAATGAAATGCTCTAAATTTTTGTTTTAACACAATATTACCTAAGTAGTGAGGAAAGTGAAGAAAAAAATTCAAAATTACAAATTGAAAATTGACTTAAAACGGGAGTTTTGGTACCGCAAAATTATTAGAAGGAAGAAAGACTCGCCCTTAACTTTTTTTTTTCTGGTGTAGATCTACTATAGGACTACTCGCTGTAGAAGTTTCAAGGTTGAGAACTTTGCCCTTTTTTTTATACAATTTTTCAAAGATGCCCGAAATCGTATTTGGGCAATATTTGAAGTAGATTATCTCAAAAGGTACTGAGTGAAAAATTATGAAATTTATACAGATGACACCTCTTTATGATATAAAGATGTGATATAAATTTGGTGACTGAGACTCAACTGGTTCCCGAGTTATAGTGCATCGAATTTGGCCAAAAATTGCGTTATAGGCACACGAAATTTAAAGGTAATTTAATAGTAAATATTCACTTTGTAATTTTAAATATAAAATTTTTGTAAGCCTAAGTTTGTTACACAAAAGAGTTGTATATGTAGGCTACATTTCATCAGTTAGCATGACAAATTTTTGGTTTCCTCAAAACTTGGAAGAGTGTTGAAATTTCGGTGCATAGTTTGGAGTTATGGCCAACTTCGATGCACTATAACTCTGGAACAAGTTGAGTCTCAGTCACCAAATTTATATCACTTCTTTATATCATAAAGAACTGTTATCTGTATAAATTTCATAATTTTTCACTCAGTCCCTTTTGAGATATTCTACTTCAAATATTGACAAAATACGGTTTTGGGCATTTTTGAAAAATTGTATAAAAAAAACCGCCAAGTTCTCAGGCTTTAAACTTCTACAGCGAGTAGTCCTATAGTAGATCTACACCAGAAAAAAAAATTAAGGGCGAGTCTTTCTTCCTTCTAATAATTTTGCGGCACTAAAACTCCCATTTTATGTCAATTTTCAATTTGTATTTTTGAATTTTTTTCTTCACTTTCCTCACTACTTAGGTAATATTGTGTTAAAACAAAAATGTAGAGCATTTCATTCTGATAATTGTGGTGTTTATTTCTCTTATTATCTATAAAATTGACAGAGTTACATACAGTTGTACAAAACATGTTTTCGACTGAAATATGGTTAAAAGGCAAACTTAAAATGGCCGCCAAAAAAAAAGTATGAGCCCAAAAATGTTTTTACCATAGTTTTGAACTCACCTTTAGTTGGGAAATAACTGGTAAAAAAATTAGGAAAATAAAAAAAGTTGAGCAACAAATTTTATTAAATTTGGTTCATTTCTAATGGATTGACCCTTCTACGAATTATGGGTGCATTTTTCGAAATTTTCAAAGGGGTTAGCCTTCTAGGAATTCTGGGTGCATTTTTCGAAATTTTCGCCTTCTACGAATTCTGGGTGTATTTTTCGAAATTTTCAAAGGGGTTAGCCTTCTACGAATTCTGGGTGTATTTTTCGAAATTTTCAAAGGGGTTAGCCTTCTACGAATTCTGAGTGCATTTTTCGAAATTTTCAAAGGGGTTAGCCTTCTACGAATTCTGGGTGCATTTTTCGAAATTTTCAAAGGGGTTAGCCTTCTACGAATTCTGGGTGCATTTTTCGAAATTTTCAAAGGGGTTAGCCTTCTAGGAATTCTGGGTCCATTTTTCGAAATTTTCAAAGGGGTTAGCCTTCTACGAATTCTGGGTGTATTTTTCGAAATTTTCAAAGGAGTTAGCCTTCTACGAATTCTGGGTGCATTTTTCGAAATTTTCAAAGGGGTTAGCCTTCTACGAATTCTGGGTGCATTTTTCGAAATTTTCAAAGGGGTTAGCCTTCTACGAATTCTGGGTGCATTTTTCGAAACTTTCAAAGGGGTTAGCCTTCTAGGAATTCTGGGTGCATTTTTCGAAATTTTCAAAGGGGTTAGCCTTCTACGAATTCTGGGTGCATTTTTCGAAATTTTCAAAGGGGTTAGCCATCTACGAATTCTGGGTGCATTTTTCGAAATTTTCAAAGGGGTTAGCCTTCTACGAATTCTGGGTGCATTTTTCGAAATTTTCAAAGGGGTTAGCCTTCTACGAAATCTGGGTGCATTTTTCGAAATTTTCAAAGGGGTTAGCCTTCTACAAATTCTGGGTGCTTTTTTCGAAATTTTCAAAGGGGTTAGCCTTCTACGAATTCTGGGTGCATTTTTCGAAATTTTCAATGGGGTTAGCCTTCTACGAATTCTGGGTGCATTTTTCGAAATTTTCAAAGGGGTTAGCCTTCTACGAATTCTGGGTGCATTTTTCGAAATTTTCAAAGGGGTTAGCCTTCTACGAATTCTGGGTGCATTTTTCGAAATTTTCAAAGGGGTTAGCCTTCTACGAATTCTGGGTGCATTTTTCGAAATTTTCAAAGGGGTTAGCCATCTACGAATTCTGGGTGCATTTTTCGAAATTTTCAAAGGGGTTAGCCTTCTACGAATTCTGGGTGCATTTTTCGAAATTTTCAAAGGGGTTAGCCTTCTACGAAATCTGGGTGCATTTTTCGAAATTTTCAAAGGGGTTAGCCTTCTACAAATTCTGGGTGCTTTTTTCGAAATTTTCAAAGGGGTTAGCCTTCTACGAATTCTGGGTGCATTTTTCGAAATTTTCAATGGGGTTAGCCTTCTACGAATTCTGGGTGCATTTTTCGAAATTTTCAAAGGGGTTAGCCTTCTACGAATTCTGGGTGCATTTTTCGAAATTTTCAAAGGGGTTAGCCTTCTACGAATTCTGGGTGCATTTTTCGAAATTTTCAAAGCGGTTAGCCTTCTAGGAATTCAGGGTGCGTTTTTAGAAATTTTCAAAGGGGTTAGCCTACTACGAATTCTGGGTGCATTTTTCGAAATTTTCAAAGGGGTTAGCCTTCTACGAATTCTGGGTGGATTTTTCGAAATTTTCAAAGGGGTTAGCCTTCTACGAATTCTGGGTGCATTTTTCGAAATTTTCAAAGGGGTTAGCCTTCTACGAATTCTGGGTGCATTTTTCGAAATTTTCAAAGGGGTTAGCCTTCTACGAATTCTGGGTGCATTTTTCGAAATTTTCAAAGGGGTTAGCCTTCTACGAATTCTGGGTGCATTTTTCGAAATTTTCAAATGGGTTAGCCTTCTAGGAATTCTGGGTGCATTTTTCGAAATTTTCTAAGGGGTTAGCCTTCTACGAATTCTGGGTGCATTTTTCGAAATTTTCTAAGGGCGTAGCCTTCTACCAATTCTGGGTGCGTTTTTCGAAATTTTCAAAGGGGTTAGCCTTCTACGAATTCTGGGTGCATTTTTCGAAATTTTCAAAGGGGTTAGCTTTCTAGGAATTCTGGGTGCATTTTTCGAAATTTTCAAAGGGGTTAGCCTTCTACGAATTATGGGTGCATTTTTCGAAATTTTCAAAGGGGTTAGCCTTCTAGGAATTCTGGGTGCATTTTTCGAAATTTTCGCCTTCTACGAATTCTGGGTGTATTTTTCGAAATTTTCAAAGGGGTTAGCCTTCTACGAATTCTGGGTGTATTTTTCGAAATTTTCAAAGGGGTTAGCCTTCTACGAATTCTGAGTGCATTTTTCGAAATTTTCAAAGGGGTTAGCCTTCTACGAATTCTGGGTGCATTTTTCGAAATTTTCAAAGGGGTTAGCCTTCTACGAATTCTGGGTGCATTTTTCGAAATTTTCAAAGGGGTTAGCCTTCTAGGAATTCTGGGTCCATTTTTCGAAATTTTCAAAGGGGTTAGCCTTCTACGAATTCTGGGTGTATTTTTCGAAATTTTCAAAGGAGTTAGCCTTCTACGAATTCTGGGTGCATTTTTCGAAATTTTCAAAGGGGTTAGCCTTCTACGAATTCTGGGTGCATTTTTCGAAATTTTCAAAGGGGTTAGCCTTCTACGAATTCTGGGTGCATTTTTCGAAACTTTCAAAGGGGTTAGCCTTCTAGGAATTCTGGGTGCATTTTTCGAAATTTTCAAAGGGGTTAGCCTTCTACGAATTCTGGGTGTATTTTTCGAAATTTTCAAAGGGGTTAGCCTTCTACGAATTCTGGGTGCATTTTTCGAAATTTTCAAAGGGGTTAGCCTTCTACGAATTCTGGGTGCATTTTTGAAATTTTCAAAGGGGTTAGCCTTCTACGAATTCTGGGTGCATTTTTCGAAATTTTCAAAGGGGTTGGCCTTCTACGAATTCTGGGTGCATTTTTCGAAATTTTCAAAGGGGTTAGCCTTCTACGAATTCTGGGTGCATTTTTCGAAATTATCAAAGGGGCCTTCTACGAATTCTGGGTGCAATTTTCAAAGGGGTTAGCCTTCTACGAATTCTGGGTGGATTTTTCGAAATTTTCTAAGGGGTTAGCCTTCTACGAATTTTGGGTGCATTTTTCGAAATTTTCAAAGGGGTTAGCCTTCTACGAATTCTGGGTGCATTTTTCGAAATTTTCAAAGGTTTTAGCCTTCTACGAATTCTGGGTGCATATTTCGAAATTTTCAAAGGGGTTAGCCTTCTAGGAATTCTGGGTGCATTTTTCGAAATTTTCAAAGGGGTTAGCCTTCTACGCATTCTGGGTGCATTTTTCGATATTTTCAAAGGGGTTAGCCTTCTACGAAATCTGGGTGCATTTTTCGAAAATTTCAAAGGGGTTAGCCTTCTATAAATTCTGGGTGCATTTTTCGAAATTTTCAAAGGGGTTAGCCTTCTACGAAATCTGGGTGCATTTTTCGAATTTTTCAAAGGGGTTAGCCTTCTACGAATTCTGGGTGCATTTTTCGAAATTTTCAAAGGGGTTAGCCTTCTAGGAATTCTGGGTGCATTTTTCGAAATTTTCAAAGGGGTTAGCCTTCTACGAATTCTGGGTGTATTTTTCGAAATTTTCAAAGGGGTTATCCTTCTACGAATTCTGGGTGCATTTTTCGAAATTTTCAAAGGGGTTAGCCTTCTACAAATTCTGGGTGCATTTTTCGAAATTTTCAAAGGGGTTAGCCTTCTACGAAATATGGGTGCATTTTTCGAAATTTTCAAAGGGGTTAGCCTTCTACGAATTCTGGGTACTATTTTCGAAATTTTCAAAGGGGTTAGCCTTCTACGAATTCTGGGTGCATTCTTCGAAATTTTCAAAGGGGTTAGCCTTCTACGAATTCTGGGTGCATTTTTCGAAATTTTCAAAGGGGTTAGAATTCTAGAAATTCTGGGTGCATTTTTCGAAATTTTCAAAGGGGTTAGCCTTCTAGGAATTCTGGGTGTATTTTTCGAAATTTTCAAAGGGGTTAGCCTTCTACGAATTTTGGGTGCATTTTTCGAAATTTTCAAAGGGGTTAGCCTTCTACGAATTCTAGGTGTATTTTTCGAAATTTTCAAAGGGGTTAGCCTTCTAGGAATTCTGGGTGTATTTTTCGAAATTTTCAAAGGGGTTAGCCTTCTACGAATTCTGGGTGCATTTTTCGAAATTTTCAAAGGGGTTAGCCTTCTACGAATTCTGGGTGCATTTTTCGAAATTTTCAAAGGGGTTAGCCTTCTACGAATTCTGGGTGCATTTTTCGAAATTTTCAAAGGGGTTAGCCTTCTACGAATTCTGGGTGCATTTTTCGAAATTTTCAAAGGGGTTAGCCTTCTACGAATTCTGGGTGCATTTTTCGAAACTTTCGAAGGGGTTAGCCTTCTAGGAATTCTGGGTGCATTTTTCGAAATTTTCAAAGGGGTTTGCCTTCTACGAATTCTGGGCGTATTTTTCGAAATTTTCAAAGGGGTTAGCCTTCTACGAATTCTGGGTGCATTTTTCGTAATTTTCAAAGGGGTTAGCCTTCTACGAAATCTGGGTGCATTTTTCGAAATTTTCAAAGGGGTTAGCCTTCTACGAATTCTGGGTGCATTTTTCGAAATTTTCAAAGGGGTTAGCCTTCTACGAATTCTGGGTGCATTTTTCGAAATTTTCAAAGGGGTTAGCTTTCTACGAATTCTGGGTGAAATTTTCAAAGGGGTTAGCCTTCTACGAATTCTGGGTGGATTTTTCGAAATTTTCTAAGGGGTTAGCCTTCTACGAATTTTGGGTGCATTTTTCGAAATTTTCAAAGGGGTTAGCCTTCTACGAATTCTGGGTGCATTTTTCGAAATTTTCAAAGGTTTTAGCCTTCTACGAATTCTGGGTGCATATTTCGAAATTTTCAAAGGGGTTAGCCTTCTAGGAATTCTGGGTGCATTTTTCGAAATTTTCAAAGGGGTTAGCCTTCTACGAATTCTGGGTGCATTTTTCGATATTTTCAAAGGGGTTAGCCTTCTACGAAATCTGGGTGCATTTTTCGAAAATTTCAAAGGGGTTAGCCTTCTATAAATTCTGGGTGCATTTTTCGAAATTTTCAAAGGGGTTAGCCTTCTACGAAATCTGGGTGCATTTTTCGAAATTTTCAAAGGGGTTAGCCTTCTACGAATTCTGGGTGCATTTTTCGAAATTTTCAAAGGGGTTAGCCTTCTAGGAATTCTGGGTGCATTTTTCGAAATTTTCAAAGGGGTTAGCCTTCTACGAATTCTGGGTGTATTTTTCGAAATTTTCAAAGGGGTTATCCTTCTACGAATTCTGGGTGCATTTTTCGAAATTTTCAAAGGGGTTAGCCTTCTACAAATTCTGGGTGCATTTTTCGAAATTTTCAAAGGGGTTAGCCTTCTACGAAATATGGGTGCATTTTTCGAAATTTTCAAAGGGGTTAGCCTTCTACGAATTCTGGGTACTATTTTCGAAATTTTCAAAGGGGTTAGCCTTCTACGAATTCTGGGTGCATTCTTCGAAATTTTCAAAGGGGTTAGCCTTCTACGAATTCTGGGTGCATTTTTCGAAATTTTCAAAGGGGTTAGAATTCTAGAAATTCTGGGTGCATTTTTCGAAATTTTCAAAGGGGTTAGCCTTCTACGAATTCTGGGTGCATTTTTCGAAATTTTCAAAGGGGTTAGCCTTCTACGAATTCTGGGTGCATTTTTCGAAATTTTCAAAGGGGTTAGCCTTCTACGAATTCTGGGTGCATTTTTCGAAATTTTCAAAGGGGTTAGCCTTCTAGGAATTCTGGGTGCATTTTTCGAAATTTTCAAAGGGGTTAGCCTTCTAGGAATTCTGGGTGCATTTTTCGAAATTTTCAAAGGGGTTAGCCTTCTACGAATTCTGGGTGTATTTTTCGAAATTTTCAAAGGGGTTATCCTTCTACGAATTCTGGGTGCATTTTTCGAAATTTTCAAAGGGGTTAGCCTTCTACAAATTCTGGGTGCATTTTTCGAAATTTTCAAAGGGGTTAGCCTTCTACGAAATATGGGTGCATTTTTCGAAATTTTCAAAGGGGTTAGCCTTCTACGAATTCTGGGTACTATTTTCGAAACTTTCGAAGGGGTTAGCCTTCTAGGAATTCTGGGTGCATTTTTCGAAATTTTCAAAGGGGTTTGCCTTCTACGAATTCTGGGCGTATTTTTCGAAATTTTCAAAGGGGTTAGCCTTCTACGAATTCTGGGTGCATTTTTCGTAATTTTCAAAGGGGTTAGCCTTCTACGAATTCTGGGTGCATTTTTCGAAATTTTCAAAGGGGTTAGCCTTCTACGAATTCTGGGTGCATTTTTCGAAATTTTCAAAGGGGTTAGCCTTCTACGAATTCTGGGTGCATTTTTCGAAATTTTCAAAGGGGTTAGCTTTCTACGAATTCTGGGTGAAATTTTCAAAGGGGTTAGCCTTCTACGAATTCTGGGTGGATTTTTCGAAATTTTCTAAGGGGTTAGCCTTCTACGAATTTTGGGTGCATTTTTCGAAATTTTCAAAGGGGTTAGCCTTCTACGAATTCTGGGTGCATTTTTCGAAATTTTCAAAGGGGTTAGCCTTCTACGAATTATGGGTGCATTTTTCGAAATTTTCAAAGGGGTTAGCCTTCTAGGAATTTTGGGTGCATTTTTCGAAATTTTCAAAGGGGTTAGCCTTCTACGAATTCTGGGTGGATTTTTCGAAATTTTCTAAGGGGTTAGCCTTCTACGAATTTTGGGTGCATTTTTCGAAATTTTCAAAGGGGTTAGCCTTCTACGAATTCTGGGTGCATTTTTCGAAATTTTCAAAGGGGTTAGCCTTCTACGAATTCTGGGTGGATTTTTCGAAATTTTCTAAGGGGTTAGCCTTCTACGAATTCTGGGTGCATTTTTCGAAATTTTCAAAGGGGTTAGCCTTCTACGAATTCTGGGTGCATTTTTCGAAATTTTCAAAGGGGTTAGCCTTCTACGAATTATGGGTGCATTTTTCGAAATTTTCAAAGGGGTTAGCCTTCTAGGAATTCTGGATGCATTTTTCGAAATTTTCAAAGGGGTTAGCCTTCTACGAATTCTGGGTGCATTTTTCGATATTTTCAAAGGGGTTAGCCTTCTACGAAATCTGGGTGCATTTTTCGAAATTTTCAAAGGGGTTAGCCTTCTATAAATTCTGGGTGCATTTTTCGAAATTTTCAAAGGGGTTAGCCTTCTACGAAATCTGGGTGCATTTTTCGAAATTTTCAAAGGGGTTAGCCTTCTACGAATTCTGGGTGCATTTTTCGAAATTTTCAAAGGGGTTAGCCTTCTACGAATTCTGGGTGCATTTTTCGAAATTTTCAAAGGGGTTAGCCTTCTACGAATTCTGGGTGTATTTTTCGAAATTTTCAAAGGGGTTAGCCTTCTACGAATTCTGGGTGCATTTTTCGAAATTTTCAAAGGGGTTAGCCTTCTACAAATTCTGGGTGCATTTTTCGAAATTTTCAAAGGGGTTAGCCTTCTACGAAATATGGGTGCATTTTTCGAAATTTTCAAAGGGGTTAGCCTTCTACGAATTCTGGGTACTATTTTCGAAATTTTCAAAGGGGTTAGCCTTCTACGAATTCTGGGTGCATTTTTCGAAATTTTCAAAGGGGTTAGCCTTCTACGAATTCTGGGTGCATTTTTCGAAATTTTCAAAGGGGTTAGCCTTTTACGAATTCTGGGTGTATTTTTCGAAATTTTCAAAGGGGTTAGCCTTCTACGAATTCTGGGTGCATTTTTCGAAATTTTCAAAGGGGTTAGCCTTCTACGAATTCTGGGTGCATTTTTCGAAATTTTCAAAGGGGTTAGCCTTCTACGAATTATGGGTGCATTTTTCGAAATTTTCAAAGGGGTTAGCCTTCTAGGAATTCTGGATGCATTTTTCGAAATTTTCAAAGGGGTTAGCCTTCTACGAATTCTGGGTGCATTTTTCGATATTTTCAAAGGGGTTAGCCTTCTACGAAATCTGGGTGCATTTTTAGAAATTTTCAAAGGGGTTAGCCTTCTATAAATTCTGGGTGCATTTTTCGAAATTGTCAAAGGGGTTAGCCTTCTACGAAATCTGGGTGCATTTTTCGAAATTTTCAAAGGGGTTAGCCTTCTACGAATTCTGGGTGCATTTTTCGAAATTTTCAAAGGGGTTAGCCTTCTAGGAATTCTGGGTGCATTTTTCGAAATTTTCAAAGGGGTTAGCCTTCTACGAATTCTGGGTGTATTTTTCGAAATTTTCAAAGGGGTTAGCCTTCTACGAATTTTGGGTGCATTTTTCGAAATTTTCAAAGGGGTTAGCCTTCTAGAAATTCTGGGTGCATTTTTCGAAATTTTCAAAGGGGTTAGCCTTCTAGGAATTCTGGGTGTATTTTTCGAAATTTTCAAAAGGGTTAGCCTTCTACGAATTCTGGGTGCATTTTTCGAAATTTTCAAAGGGGTTAGCCTTCTACGAATTCTGGGTGCATTTTTCGAAATTTTCAAAGGGGTTAGCCTTCTACGAATTCTGGGTGCATTTTTCGAAATTTTCAAAGGGGTTAGCCTTCTACGAATTCTGGGTGCATTTTTCGAAATTTTCAAAGGGGTTAGCCTTCTACGAATTCTGGGTGCATTTTTCGAAACTTTCGAAGGGGTTAGCCTTCTAGGAATTCTGGGTGCATTTTTCGAAATTTTCAAAGGGGTTAGCCTTCTACGAATTCTGGGCGTATTTTTCTCAATTTTCAAAGGGGTTAGCCTTCTACGAATTCTGGGTGCATTTTTCGTAATTTTCAAAGGGGTTAGCCTTCTACGAATTCTGGGTGCATTTTTCGAAATTTTCAAAGGGGTTAGCCTTCTACGAATTCTGGGTGCATTTTTCGAAATTTTCAATGGGGTTAAGCCTTCTAGGAATTCTGGGTGCATTTTTCGAAATTTTCAAAGGGGTTAGCCTTCTACGAATTCTGGGTGCATTTTTCGAAATTTTCAAAGGGGTTAGCTTTCTACGAATTCTGGGTGAAATTTTCAAAGGGGTTAGCCTTCTACGAATTCTGGGTGGATTTTTCGAAATTTTCTAAGGGGTTAGCCTTCTATGAATTTTGGGTGCATTTTTCGAAATTTTCAAAGGGGTTAGCCTTCTACGAATTCTGGGTGCATTTTTCGAAATTTTCAAAGGTTTTAGCCTTCTACGAATTCTGGGTGCATTTTTCGTAATTTTCAAAGGGGTTAGCCTTCTACGAATTCTGGGTGCATTTTTCAAAATTTTCAAAGGGGTTAGCCTTCTACGAATTCTGGGTGCATTTTTTGAAATTTTCAAAGGGGTTAGCCTTCTACGAATTCTGGGTGCATTTTTCGAAATTTTCAAAGGGGTTAGCCTTCTACTAATTCTGGGTGCATTTTTCGAAATTTTCAAAGGGGTTAGCCTTCTACGAATTCTGGGTGCATTTTTCGAAATTTTCAAAGGGGTTAGCCTTCTACGAATTCTGGGTGCATTTTTCGAAATTTTCAAATGGGTTAGCCTTCTAGGAATTCTGGGTGCATTTTTCGAAATTTTCAAAGGGGTTAGCCTTCTACGAATTCTGGGTGCATTTTTCGAAATTTTCTAAGGGGTTAGCCTTCTACGAATTCTGGGTGCATTTTTCGAAATTTTCTAAGGGCGTAGCCTTCTACGAATTCTGGGTGCATTTTTCGAAATTTTCAAAGGGGTTAGCTTTCTAGGAATTCTGGGTGCATTTTTCGAAATTTTCAAAGGGGTTAGCCTTCTACGAATTATGGGTGCATTTTTCGAAATTTTCAAAGGGGTTAGCCTTCTAGGAATTCTGGGTGCATTTTTCGAAATTTTCGCCTTCTACGAATTCTGGGTGTATTTTTCGAAATTTTCAAAGGGGTTAGCCTTCTACGAATTCTGGGTGTATTTTTCGAAATTTTCAAAGGGGTTAGCCTTCTACGAATTCTGAGTGCATTTTTCGAAATTTTCAAAGGGGTTAGCCTTCTACGAATTCTGGGTGCATTTTTCGAAATTTTCAAAGGGGTTAGCCTTCTACGAATTCTGGGTGCATTTTTCGAAATTTTCAAAGGGGTTAGCCTTCTAGGAATTCTGGGTCCATTTTTCGAAATTTTCAAAGGGGTTAGCCTTCTACGAATTCTGGGTGTATTTTTCGAAATTTTCAAAGGAGTTAGCCTTCTACGAATTCTGGGTGCATTTTTCGAAATTTTCAAAGGGGTTAGCCTTCTACGAATTCTGGGTGCATTTTTCGAAATTTTCAAAGGGGTTAGCCTTCTACGAATTCTGGGTGCATTTTTCGAAACTTTCAAAGGGGTTAGCCTTCTAGGAATTCTGGGTGCATTTTTCGAAATTTTCAAAGGGGTTAGCCTTCTACGAATTCTGGGTGTATTTTTCGAAATTTTCAAAGGGGTTAGCCTTCTACGAATTCTGGGTGCATTTTTCGAAATTTTCAAAGGGGTTAGCCTTCTACGAATTCTGGGTGCATTTTTGAAATTTTCAAAGGGGTTAGCCTTCTACGAATTCTGGGTGCATTTTTCGAAATTTTCAAAGGGGTTGGCCTTCTACGAATTCTGGGTGCATTTTTCGAAATTTTCAAAGGGGTTAGCCTTCTACGAATTCTGGGTGCATTTTTCGAAATTTTCAAAGGGGCCTTCTACGAATTCTGGGTGCAATTTTCAAAGGGGTTAGCCTTCTACGAATTCTGGGTGGATTTTTCGAAATTTTCTAAGGGGTTAGCCTTCTACGAATTTTGGGTGCATTTTTCGAAATGTTCAAAGGGGTTAGCCTTCTATGAATTCTGGGTGCATTTTTCGAAATTTTCAAAGGTTTTAGCCTTCTACGAATTCTGGGTGCATATTTCGAAATTTTCAAAGGGGTTAGCCTTCTAGGAATTCTGGGTGCATTTTTCCAAATTTTCAAAGGGGTTAGCCTTCTACGAATTCTGGGTGCATTTTTCGATATTTTCAAAGGGGTTAGCCTTCTACGAAATCTGGGTGCATTTTTCGAAAATTTCAAAGGGGTTAGCCTTCTATAAATTCTGGGTGCATTTTTCGAAATTTTCAAAGGGGTTAGCCTTCTACGAAATCTGGGTGCATTTTTCGAAATTTTCAAAGGGGTTAGCCTTCTACGAATTCTGGGTGCATTTTTCGAAATTTTCAAAGGGGTTATCCTTCTAGGAATTCTGGGTGCATTTTTCGAAATTTTCAAAGGGGTTAGCCTTCTACGAATTCTGGGTGTATTTTTCGAAATTTTCAAAGGGGTTATCCTTCTACGAATTCTGGGTGCATTTTTCGAAATTTTCATATAGGTTAGCCTTCTACAAATTCTGGGTGCATTTTTCGAAATTTTCAAAGGGGTTAGCCTTCTACGAAATATGGGTGCATTTTTCGAAATTTTCAAAGGGGTTAGCCTTCTACGAATTCTGGGTACTATTTTCGAAATTTTCAAAGGGGTTAGCCTTCTACGAATTCTGGGTGCATTTTTCGAAATTTTCAAAGGGGTTAGCCTTCTACGAATTCTGGGTGCATTTTTCGAAATTTTCAAAGGGGTTAGCCTTCTTCGAATTCTGGGTGCATTTTTCGAAATTTTCAAAGGGGTTAGAATTCTAGAAATTCTGGGTGCATTTTTCGAAATTTTCAAAGGGGTTAGCCTTCTAGGAATTCTGGGTGTATTTTTCGAAGTTTTCAAAGGGGTTAGCCTTCTACGAATTTTGGGTGCATTTTTCGAAATTTTCAAAGGGGTTAGCCTTCTACGAATTCTAGGTGTATTTTTCGAAATTTTCAAAGGGGTTAGCCTTCTAGGAATTCTGGGTGTATTTTTCGAAATTTTCAAAGGGGTTAGCCTTCTACGAATTCTGGGTGCATTTTTCGAAATTTTCAAAGGGGTTAGCCTTCTACGAATTCTGGGTGCATTTTTCGAAATTTTCAAAGGGGTTAGCCTTCTACGAATTCTGGGTGCATTTTTCGAAATTTTCAAAGGGGTTAGCCTTCTACGAATTCTGGGTGCATTTTTCGAAATTTTCAAAGGGGTTAGCCTTCTACGAATTCTGGGTGCATTTTTCGAAACTTTCGAAGGGGTTAGCCTTCTAGGAATTCTGGGTGCATTTTTCGAAATTTTCAAAGGGGTTAGCCTTCTACGAATTCTGGGCGTATTTTTCGAAATTTTCAAAGGGGTTAGCCTTCTACGAATTCTGGGTGCATTTTTCGTAATTTTCAAAGGGGTTAGCCTTCTACGAATTCTGGGTGCATTCTTCGAAATTTTCAAAGGGGTTAGCCTTCTACGAATTCTGGGTGCATTTTTCGAAATTTTCAAAGGGGTTAGCCTTCTACGAATTCTGGGTGCATTTTTCGATATTTTCAAAGGGGTTAGCCTTCTACGAAATCTGGGTGCATTTTTCGAAATTTTCAAAGGGGTTAGCCTTCTATAAATTCTGGGTGCATTTTTCGAAATTTTCAAAGGGGTTAGCCTTCTACGAAATCTGGGTGCATTTTTCGAAATTTTCAAAGGGGTTAGCCTTCTACGAATTCTGGGTGCATTTTTCGAAATTTTCAAAGGGGTTAGCCTTCTAGGAATTCTGGGTGCATTTTTCGAAATTTTCAAAGGGGTTAGCCTTCTACGAATTCTGGGTGTATTTTTCGAAATTTTCAAAGGGGTTAGCCTTCTACGAATTCTGGGTGCATTTTTCGAAATTTTCAAAGGGGTTAGCCTTCTACGAATTCTGGGTGCATTTTTCGAAATTTTCAAAGGGGTTAGCCTTCTACGAATTCTGGGTGCATTTTTCGAAATTTTCAAAGGGGTTAGCCTTCTACGAATTCTGGGTGCATTTTTCGAAATTTTCAAAGGGGTTAGCCTTCTACGAATTCTGGGTGCATTTTTCGAAATTTTCAAAGGGGTTAGCCTTCTACGAATTCTGGGTGCATTTTTCGAAATTTTCAAAGGGGTTAGCCTTCTACGAATTCTGGGTGCATTTTTAGAAATTTTCAAAGGGGTTAGCCTTCTAGGAATTCTGGGTGCATTTTTCGAAATTTTCAAAGGGGTTAGCTTTCTAGGAATTCTGGGTGTATTTTTCGAAATTTTCAAAGGGGTTAGCCTTCTACGAATTCTGGGTGCATTTTTCGAAATTTTCAAAGGGGTTAGCCTTCTACGAATTCTGGGTGCATTTTTCGAAATTTTCAAAGGGGTTAGCCTTCTACGAATTATGGGTGCATTTTTCGAAATTTTCAAAGGGGTTAGCCTTCTAGGAATTCTGGATGCATTTTTCGAAATTTTCGCCTTCTACGAATTCTGGGTGTATTTTTCGAAATTTTCTAAGGGGTTAGCCTTCTACGAATTCTGGGTGCATTTTTCGAAATTTTCAAAGGGGTTAGCCTTCTACGAATTCTGAGTGCATTTTTCGAAATTTTCAAAGGGGTTAGCCTTCTACGAATTCTGGGTGCATTTTTCGAAATTTTCAAAGGGGTTAGCCTTCTACGAATTCTGGGTGCATTTTTCGAAACTTTCAAAGGGGTTAGCCTTCTAGGAATTCTGGGTGCATTTTTCGAAATTTTCAAAGGGGTTAGCCTTCTACGAATTCTGGGTGTATTTTTCGAAATTTTCAAAGGGGTTAGCCTTCTACGAATTCTGGGTGCATTTTTCGAAATTTTCAAAGGGGTTAGCTTTCTAGGAATTCTGGGTGCATTTTTCGAAATTTTCAAAGGGGTTAGCCTTCTCGGAATTCTGGGTGCATTTTTCGAAATTTTCAAAGGGGTTAGCCTTCTAGGAATTCTGGGTGCATTTTTCGAAATTTTCAAAGGGGTTAGCCTCCTCGGAATTCTGGGTGCATTTTTCGAAATTTTCAAAGGGGTTAGCCTTCCCGGAATTCTGGGCGCATTTTTCGAAATTTTCAAAGGGGTTAGCCTTCTTCGAATTCTGGGTGAATTTTTTATCTTTTTCACAGTGAAATAAGTAACTTTGAAGTAAGTTACTTTGTAGTTACTATGCAGTAAGTTACTTTGAATTTTTTTAGAAGTCACCTGGAAGTATATTTTAACGTTATTTTAAAACAAGTTATCTATAAGTAAGTTACGTTGAAGTTACTTTGAAGTAAGTAACTTTGAAGTTACTTTAATGTTACTTTCAAGTTATTTTGATGTTAATTTCAAGTTACTTTGAAGTTACTTTGAAGTAAGCTACTTTGAAGTAAGTTCCTTTGACGTTACTTTCAAGTTACTTCGACGTTACTTTGAAGTAAGTTACTTTGACGTTACTCTCAAGTTACCTCGACTTTACTTTGTCGTCACTAGGTTACTTTCAAGTTGCTTTGAAGTTGCTTTGTAGTTGCTTTGTAGTTGCTTTGAAGTTGCTTTGAAGTTGCTTTGAAGTTGCTTTGAAGTTGCTTTGAAGTTGCTTTGAAGTTGCTTTGAAGTTGCTTTGAAGTTGCTTTGAAGTTGCTTTGAAGTTGCTTTGAAGTTGCTTTGAAGTTGCTTTGAAGTTGCTTTGAAGTTCCTTTGAAGTTACTTTGAAGTTACTTTGAAGTTACTTTGAAGTTACTTTGAAGTTACTTTGAAGTTACTTTGAAGTTACTTTGAAGTTACTTTGAAGTTACTTTGAAGTTACTTTGAAGTTATTTTGAAGTTATTTTGAAGTTACTTTGAAGTTACTTTGAAGTTACTTTGAAGTTACTTTGAAGTTACTTTGAAGTTACTTTGAAGTTACTTTGAAGTTACTTTGAAGTTACTTTGAAGTTACTTTGAAGTTACTTTGAAGTTACTTTGAAGTAACTTTGAAGTAACTTTTTTCAAAGTAACTTTTTCGAAAGTAACTTTTTCGAAAGTAACTTTTTCGAAAGTAACTTTTTCGAAAGTAACTTTTTCGAAAGTAACTTTTTCGAAAGTAACTTTTTCGAAAGTAACTTTTTCGAAAGTAACTTTTTCGAAAGTAACTTTTTCGAAAGTAACTTTTTCGAAAGTAACTTTTTCGAAAGTAACTTTTTCGAAAGTAACTTTTTTCAAAGTAACTTTTTTGAAAGTAACTTTTTTCAAAGTAACTTTTTTCAAAGAAACTCTTTTGAAAGTAACTTTTTTGAAAGTAACTTTTTTGAAAGTAACTTTTTTGAAAGTAACTTTTTTGAAAGTAACTTTTTTGAAAGTAACTTTTTTGAAAGTAACTTTTTTGAAAGTAACTTTTTTGAAAGTAACTTTTTTGAAAGTAACTTTTTTGAAAGTAACTTTTTTGAAAGTAACTTTTTTCAAAGTAACTTTTTTCAAAGTAACTTTTTTCAAAGTAACTTTTATCAAAGTAACTTTTATCAAAGTAACTTTTATCAAAGTAACTTTTTTGAAAGTAACTTTTTTGAAAGTAACTTTTTTGAAAGTAACTTTTTTCAAAGTAACTTTTTTGAAAGTAACTTTTTTCAAAGTAACTTTTTTGAAAGTAACTTTTTTGAAAGTAACTTTTTTGAAAGTAACTTTTTTGAAAGTAACTTTTTTGAAAGTAACTTTTTTGAAAGTAACTTTTTTGAAAGTAACTTTTTTGAAAGTAACTTTTTTGAAAGTACCTTTTTTGAAAGTAACTTTTTTGAAAGTAACTTTTTTCAAAGTAACTTTTTTCAAAGTAACTTTTTCAAAGTAACTTTTTTCAAAGTAACTTTTTTCAAAGTAACTTTTTCAAAGTAACTTTTTTCAAAGTAACTTTTTTCAAAGTAACTTTTTTGAAAGTAACTTTTTTGAAAGTACCTTTTTTGAAAGTAACTTTTTTCAAAGTACCTTTTTTGAAAGTACCTTTTTTGAAAGTAACTTTTTTGAAAGTAACTTTTTTGAAAGTAACTTTTTTGAAAGTAACTTTTTTCAAAGTAACTTTTTTCAAAGTAACTTTTTTCAAAGTAACTTTTTTCAAAGTAACTTTTTTCAAAGTAACTTTTTTGAAAGTAACTTTTTTGAAAGTAACTTTTTTGAATGTAACTTTTTTCAAAGTAACTTTTTTCAAAGTAACTTTTTTCAAAGTAACTTTTTTCAAAGTGACTTTTTTGAAAGTAACTTTTTTCAAAGTAACTTTTTTCAAAGTAACTTTTTTCAAAGTAACTTTTTTCAAAGTAACTTTTTTCAAAGTAACTTTTTTCAAAGTAACTTTTTCCAAAGTAACTTTATTCAAAGTAACTTTTTTCAAAGTAACTTTTTTCAAAGTAACTTTTTTCAAAGTAACTTTTTTCAAAGTAACTTTTTTCAAAGTAACTTTTTTGAAAGTAACTTTTTTCAAAGTAACTTTTTTCAAAGTAACTTTTTTCAAAGTAACTTTTTTCAAAGTAACTTTTTTCAAAGTAACTTTTTTGAAAGTAACTTTTTTGAAAGTAACTTTTTTGAAAGTAACTTTTTTCAAAGTAACTTTTTTCAAAGTAACTTTTTTCAAAGTAACTTTATTCAAAGTAACTTTATTCAAAGTAACTTTTTTCAAAGTAACTTTATTCAAAGTAACTTTTTTCAAAGTAACTTTTTTCAAAGTAACTTTTTTCAAAGTAACTTTTTTGAAAGTAACTTTTTTGAAAGTAACTTTTTTGAAAGTAACTTTTTTCAAAGTAACTTTTTTCAAAGTAACTTTTTTCAAAGTAACTTTTTTGAAAGTAACTTTTTTGAAAGTAACTTTTTTGAAAGTAACTTTTTTGAAAGTAACTTTTTTCAAAGTAACTTTTTTCAAAGTAACTTTTTTCAAAGTAACTTTTTTCAAAGTAACTTTTTTCAAAGTAACTTTTTTCAAAGTAACTTTTTTGAAAGTAACCTTTTTGAAAGTAACTTTTTTGAAAGTAACTTTTTTGAAAGTAACTTTTTTCAAAGTAACTTTTTTGAAAGTAACTTTTTTGAAAGTAACTTTTTTCAAAGTAACTTTTTTCAAAGTAACTATTTTCAAAGTAACTATTTTGAAAGTAACTTTTTTGAAAGTAACTTTTTTGAAAGTAACTTTTTTGAAAGTAACTTTTTTGAAAGTAACTTTTTTCAAAGTAACTTTTTTCAAAGTAACTTTTTTCAAAGTAACTTTTTTCAAAGTAACTTTTTTCAAAGTAACTTTTTTCAAAGTAACTTTTTTCAAAGTAACTTTTTTCAAAGTAACTTTTTTCAAAGTAACTTTTTTCAAAGTAACTTTTTTCAAAGTAACTTTTTTCAAAGTAACTTTTTTGAAAGTAACTTTTTTCAAAGTAACTTTTTTCAAAGTAACTTTTTTCAAAGTAACTTTTTTGAAAGTAACTTTTTTGAAAGTAACTTTTTTGAAAGTAACTTTTTTGAAAGTAACTTTTTTCAAAGTAACTTTTTTGAAAGTAACTTTTTTCAAAGTAACTTTTTTCAAAGTAACTTTTTTCAAAGTAACTTTTTTCAAAGTAACTTTTTTCAAAGTAACTTTTTTCAAAGTAACTTTTTTCAAAGTAACTTTTTTCAAAGTAACTTTTTTCAAAGTAACTTTTTTCAAAGTAACTTTTTTCAAAGTAACTTTTTTCAAAGTAACTTTTTTCAAAGTAACTTTTTTCAAAGTAACTTTTTTCAAAGTAACTTTTTTCAAAGTAACTTTTTTGAAAGTAACTTTTTTGAAAGTAACTTTTTTGAAAGTAACTTTTTTGAAAGTAACTTTTTTGAAAGTAACTTTTTTGAAAGTAACTTTTTTGAAAGTAACTTTTTTGAAAGTAACTTTTTTCAAAGTAACTTTTTTGAAAGTAACTTTTTTCAAAGTAACTTTTTTCAAAGTAACTTTTTTGAAAGTAACTTTTTTCAAAGTAACTTTTTTGAAAGTAACTTTTTTGAAAGTAACTTTTTTGAAAGTAACTTTTTTGAAAGTAACTTTTTTGAAAGTACCTTTTTTGAAAGTACCTTTTTTCAAAGTACCTTTTTTGAAAGTAACTTTTTTCAAAGTACCTTTTTTGAAAGTAACTTTTTTGAAAGTAACTTTTTTGAAAGTAACTTTTTTCAAAGTAACTTTTTTCAAAGTAACTTTCTTCAAAGTAACTTTCTTCAAAGTAACTTTTTTCAAAGTAACTTTTTTCAAAGTAACTTTTTTCAAAGTAACTTTTTTCAAAGTAACTTTTTTCAAAGTAACTTTTTTGAAAGTAACTTTTCTGAAAGTAACTTTTCTGAAAGTAACTTTTTTCAAAGTAACTTTTTTCAAAGTAACTTTTTTCAAAGTAACTTTTTTCAAAGTAACTTTTTTCAAAGTAACTTTATTCAAAGTAACTTTATTCAAAGTAACTTTTTTCAAAGTAACTTTTTTCAAAGTAACTTTTTTGAAAGTAACTTTTTTGAAAGTAACTTTTTTGAAAGTAACTTTTTTGAAAGTAACTTTTTTGAAAGTAACTTTTTTGAAAGTAACTTTTTTCAAAGTACCTTTTTTGAAAGTAACTTTTTTCAAAGTACCTTTTTTGAAAGTAACTTTTTTCAAAGTACCTTTTTTGAAAGTAACTTTTTTGAAAGTAACTTTTTTCAAAGTAACTTTTTTCAAAGTAACTTTTTTCAAAGTAACTTTTTTCAAAGTAACTTTTTTCAAAGTAACTTTTTTCAAAGTAACTTTTTTGAAAGTAACTTTTTTCAAAGTACCTTTTTTGAAAGTAACTTTTTTGAAAGTAACTTTTTTGAAAGTAACTTTTTTGAAAGTAACTTTTTTCAAAGTAACTTTTTTCAAAGTAACTTTTTTGAAAGTAACTTTTTTGAAAGTAACTTTTTTCAAAGTAACTTTTTTGAAAGTAACTTTTTTCAAAGTAACTTTTTTCAAAGTAACTTTTTTGAAAGTAACTTTTTTCAAAGTAACTTTTTTGAAAGTAACTTTTTTCAAAGTAACTTTTTTGAAAGTAACTTTTTTGAAAGTAACTTTTTTCAAAGTACCTTTTTTCAAAGTAACTTTTTTGAAAGTAACTTTTTTGAAAGTAACTTTTTTGAAAGTAACTTTTTTGAAAGTAACTTTTTTGAAAGTACCTTTTTTGAAAGTACCTTTTTTCAAAGTACCTTTTTTGAAAGTAACTTTTTTCAAAGTACCTTTTTTGAAAGTAACTTTTTTGAAAGTAACTTTTTTGAAAGTAACTTTTTTGAAAGTAACTTTTTTCAAAGTAACTTTTTTCAAAGTAACTTTCTTCAAAGTAACTTTTTTCAAAGTAACTTTTTTCAAAGTAACTTTTTTCAAAGTAACTTTTTTCAAAGTAACTTTTTTCAAAGTAACTTTTTTCAAAGTAACTTTTTTCAAAGTAACTTTTTTGAAAGTAACTTTTCTGAAAGTAACTTTTCTGAAAGTAACTTTTTTCAAAGTAACTTTTTTCAAAGTAACTTTTTTCAAAGTAACTTTTTTCAAAGTAACTTTTTTCAAAGTAACTTTATTCAAAGTAACTTTATTCAAAGTAACTTTTTTCAAAGTAACTTTTTTCAAAGTAACTTTTTTGAAAGTAACTTTTTTGAAAGTAACTTTTTTGAAAGTAACTTTTTTGAAAGTAACTTTTTTGAAAGTAACTTTTTTCAAAGTACCTTTTTTGAAAGTAACTTTTTTCAAAGTACCTTTTTTGAAAGTAACTTTTTTCAAAGTACCTTTTTTGAAAGTAACTTTTTTGAAAGTAACTTTTTTGAAAGTAACTTTTTTCAAAGTAACTTTTTTCAAAGTAACTTTTTTCAAAGTAACTTTTTTCAAAGTAACTTTTTTCAAAGTAACTTTTTTCAAAGTAACTTTTTTGAAAGTAACTTTTTTGAAAGTATCTTTTTTGAAAGTAACTTTTTTGAAAGTAACTTTTTTGAAAGTATCTTTTTTGAAAGTAACTTTTTTGAAAGTAACTTTTTTGAAAGTAACTTTTTTGAAAGTAACTTTTTTGAAAGTAACTTTTTTGAAAGTAACTTTTTTGAAAGTAACTTTTTTGAAAGTAACTTTTTTGAAAGTAACTTTTTTGAAAGTAACTTTTTTGAAAGTAACTTTTTTGAAAGTAACTTTTTTGAAAGTAACTTTTTTGAAAGTAACTTTTTTCAAAGTAACTTTTTTCAAAGTAACTTTTTTCAAAGTAACTTTTTTGAAAGTAACTTTTTTCAAAGTAACTTTTTTCAAAGTAACTTTTTTGAAAGTAACTTTTTTGAAAGTAACTTTTTTGAAAGTAACTTTTTTCAAAGTACCTTTTTTCAAAGTAACTTTTTTGAAAGTAACTTTTTTGAAAGTAACTTTTTTGAAAGTAACTTTTTTGAAAGTAACTTTTTTGAAAGTACCTTTTTTGAAAGTAACTTTTTTCAAAGTACCTTTTTTGAAAGTAACTTTTTTGAAAGTAACTTTTTTGAAAGTAACTTTTTTGAAAGTAACTTTTTTGAAAGTAACTTTTTTCAAAGTAACTTTTTTCAAAGTAACTTTTTTCAAAGTAACTTTCTTCAAAGTAACTTTCTTCAAAGTAACTTTTTTCAAAGTAACTTTTTTCAAAGTAACTTTTTTCAAAGTAACTTTTTTCAAAGTAACTTTTTTCAAAGTAACTTTTTTGAAAGTAACTTTTTTGAAAGTAACTTTTTTGAAAGTAACTTTTTTCAAAGTAACTTTTTTCAAAGTAACTTTTTTCAAAGTAACTTTTTTCAAAGTAACTTTTTTCAAAGTAACTTTTTTCAAAGTAACTTTATTCAAAGTAACTTTATTCAAAGTAACTTTTTTCAAAGTAACTTTTTTCAAAGTAACTTTTTTCAAAGTAACTTTTTTGAAAGTAACTTTTTTCAAAGTAACTTTTTTGAAAGTAACTTTTTTGAAAGTAACTTTTTTGAAAGTAACTTTTTTGAAAGTAACTTTTTTCAAAGTACCTTTTTTGAAAGTAACTTTTTTCAAAGTACCTTTTTTGAAAGTAACTTTTTTCAAAGTACCTTTTTTGAAAGTAACTTTTTTGAAAGTAACTTTTTTCAAAGTAACTTTTTTCAAAGTAACTTTTTTCAAAGTAACTTGTTTCAAAGTAACTTTTTTCAAAGTAACTTGTTTCAAAGTAACTTTTTTCAAAGTAACTTTTTTCAAAGTAACTTTTTTCAAAGTAACTTTTTTGAAAGTAACTTTTTTCAAAGTAACTTTTTTCAAAGTAACTTTTTTCAAAGTAACTTTTTTCAAAGTAACTTTTTTCAAAGTAACTTTTTTCAAAGTAACTTTTTTCAAAGTAACTTTATTCAAAGTAACTTTATTCAAAGTAACTTTTTTCAAAGTAACTTTTTTCAAAGTAACTTTTTTCAAAGTAACTTTTTTGAAAGTAACTTTTTTCAAAGTAACTTTTTTGAAAGTAACTTTTTTCAAAGTAACTTTTTTGAAAGTAACTTTTTTCAAAGTAACTTTTTTCAAAGTAACTTTTTTCAAAGTAACTTTTTTGAAAGTAACTTTTTTGAAAGTAACTTTTTTCAAAGTAACTTTTTTCAAAGTAACTTTTTTGAAAGTAACTTTTTTCAAAGTAACTTTTTTGAAAGTAACTTTTTTGAAAGTAACTTTTTTCAAAGTAACTTTTTTGAAAGTAACTTTTTTCAAAGTAACTTTTTTGAAAGTAACTTTTTTGAAAGTAACTTTTTTGAAAGTAACTTTTTTCAAAGTAACTTTTTTCAAAGTAACTATTTTCAAAGTAACTTTTTTGAAAGTAACTTTTTTGAAAGTAACTTTTTTGAAAGTAACTTTTTTCAAAGTAACTTTTTTCAAAGTAACTTTTTTCAAAGTAACTTTTTTCAAAGTAACTATTTTCAAAGTAACTATTTTCAAAGTAACTTTTTTCAAAGTAACTATTTTCAAAGTAACTTTTTTCAAAGTAACTTTTTTCAAAGTAACTTTTTTCAAAGTAACTTTTTTCAAAGTAACTTTTTTCAAAGTAACTTTTTTCAAAGTAACTTTTTTCAAAGTAACTTTTTTCAAAGTAACTTTTTTCAAAGTAACTTTTTTCAAAGTAACTTTTTTCAAAGTAACTTTTTTCAAAGTAACTTTTTTCAAAGTAACTTTTTTCAAAGTAACTTTTTTCAAAGTAACTTTTTTCAAAGTAACTTTTTTGAAAGTAACTTTTTTGAAAGTAACTTTTTTGAAAGTAACTTTTTTGAAAGTAACTTTTTTCAAAGTAACTTTTTTCAAAGTAACTTTTTTCAAAGTAACTTTTTTGAAAGTAACTTTTTTCAAAGTAACTTTTTTCAAAGTAACTTTTTTCAAAGTAACTTTTTTGAAAGTAACTTTTTTCAAAGTAACTTTTTTGAAAGTAACTTTTTTGAAAGTAACTTTTTTGAAAGTAACTTTTTTCAAAGTAACTTTTTTCAAAGTAACTTTTTTCAAAGTAACTTTTTTCAAAGTAACTTTTTTCAAAGTAACTTTTTTCAAAGTAACTTTTTTCAAAGTAACTTTTTTCAAAGTAACTTTTTTCAAAGTAACTTTTTTCAAAGTAACTTTTTTCAAAGCAACTTTTTTCAAAGCAACTTTTTTCAAAGCAACTTTTTTCAAAGCAACTTTTTTCAAAGCAACTTTTTTCAAAGTAACTTTTTTCAAAGTAACTTTTTTCAAAGTAACTTTATTCAAAGTAACTTTTTTCAAAGTAACTTTATTCAAAGTAACTTTTTTCAAAGTAACTTTTTTCAAAGTAACTTTTTTCAAAGTAACTTTTTTCAAAGTAACTTTTTTCAAAGTAACTTTTTTCAAAGTAACTTTTTTCAAAGTAACTTTTTTCAAAGTAACTTTTTTCAAAGTAACTTTTTTCAAAGTAACTTTTTTCAAAGTAACTTTTTTCAAAGTAACTTTTTTCAAAGTAACTTTTTTGAAAGTAACTTTTTTGAAAGTAACTTTTTTGAAAGTAACTTTTTTGAAAGTAACTTTTTTCAAAGTAACTTTTTTTGAAAGTAACTTTTTTCAAAGTAACTTTTTTTCAAAGTAACTTTTTTCAAAGTTATTTTTTTCAAAGTAACTTTTTTCAAAGTAACGTTTTTGAAAGTAACTTTTTTCAAAGTAACTTCGAAGTAACATGAAAGTGACTTCAAAGTAACATGAAAGTGACTTCAAAGTAACATGAAAGTGACTTCAAAGTAACATGAAAGTGACTTCAAAGTAACATGAAAGTGACTTCAAAGTAACATGAAAGTGACTTCAAAGTAACATGAAAGTGACTTCAAAGTAACATGAAAGTGACTTCAAAGTAACATGAAAGTGACTTCAAAGTAACATGAAAGTGACTTCAAAGTAACATGAAAGTGACTTCAAAGTAACATGAAAGTGACTTCAAAGTAACATGAAAGTGACTTCAAAGTAACATGAAAGTGACTTCAAAGTAACATGAAAGTGACTTCAAAGTAACATGAAAGTGACTTCGAAGTGACTTCGAAGTGACTTCCAAGTGACTTCCAAGTGACTTCCAAGTGACTTCCAAGTGACTTCCAAGTGACTTCCAAGTGACTTCCAAGTGACTTCCAAGTGACTTCCAAGTAACTTCCAAGTAACTTCCAAGTAACTTCCAAGTAACTTCCAAGTAACTTCAAAGTAACTTCAAAGTAACTTTAAAGTAACTTTAAAGTAACTTTAAAGTAACTTTAAAGTAACTTTAAAGTAACTCCAAAGTAACATCAAAGTAACTTCAAAGTAACTTCAAAGTAACCTCAAAGTAACCTCAAAGTAACTTCAAAGTCTTCAAAGTAACTTGAAAGTAACTTGAAAGTAACTTGAAAGTAACTGCAAAGTAACTGCAAAGTAACATGAAAGTAACTTCAAAGTAACATGATAGTAACATGAAAGTAACATGAGAGTAACTTCAAAGTAACATGAAAGTAGCTTCAAAGTAACATGAAAGTAGCTTCAAAGTAACATGAAAGTAGCTTCAAAGTAACATGAAAGTAACTTCAAAGGAACATGAAAGTAAGATGAAAGTAACATTAAAGTAACTTCAAATTAACTTCAAAGTAACATGAAAGTAACTTCAAAGTAACTTCAAAGTAACATGAAAGTAACTTCAAAGTAACATGAAATTAACTTCAAAGTAACATGAATGTAACATCAAAGTAACATGAAAGTAACTTCAAAGTAACATCTGGGTGTCCACCAAGTAATGCTGAAGAAATTCCCGACTTATTCCCTGATTTTCATTGATCATTATAGAAATTCCCGACCAAAATATGATTGCGAAGCACTTTCTAATAACTGTGTAAGAAAAATCATAGGATTATACATACTTTATATAAGAAAAAGAAGATAAGGAGAAAGCAATTTTTGGCAGGAAAAGTTTATCTTCAAGTGCAGTTGAGGTTGTTTGGAAGCTGGCAGAAGGTAAAATTGTATTCATTTTCACCTATTTTATGTGAGCCACAAATTTTTCGAATTTTCCCGGATATTTTAACAAATTCATTGACTTTTCCCGGATATTCCCGACTATACGAAATTCCCGGCCTCCGGATTCTCGGATTTTCCCGACCAGTGGACACCCTGCTAACCCCTTTGAAAATTTCGAAAAATGCACCCAGAATTCGTAGAAGGCTAACCCCTTTGAAAATTTCGAAAAATGCACCCAGAATTCGTAGAAGGCTAACCCCTTTGAAAATTTCGAAAAATGTACCCAGAATTCGTAGAAGGCTAACCCCTTTGAAAATTTCGAAAAATGCACCCAGAATTCCTAGAAGGCTAACCCCTTTGAAAATTTCGAAAAATGCACCCAGAATTCGTAGAAGGCTAACCCCTTTGAAAATTTCGAAAAATGCACCCAGAATTCGTAGAAGGCTAACCCATTTGAAAATTTCGAAAAATACACCCAGAATTCGTAAAAGGCTAACCCCTTTGAAAATTTCGAAAAATACACCCAGAATTCGTAGAAGGCTAACCCCTTTGAAAATTTCGAAAAATACACCCAGAATTCGTAGAAGGTTAACCCCTTTGAAAATTTCGATAAATGCACCCAGAATTCGTAGAAGGCTAACCCCTTTGAAAATTTCGATAAATGCACCCAGAATTCGTAGAAGGCTAACCCCTTTGAAAATTTCGAAAAATGCACCCAGAATTCGTAGAAGGCTAACCCCTTAGAAAATTTCGAAAAATGCACCCAGAATTCCTAGAAGGCTAACCCCTTTGAAAATTTCGAAAAATGCACCCAGAATTCGTAGAAGGCTAACCCCTTTGAAAATTTCGAAAAATGCACCCAGAATTCCTAGAGGGCTAACCCCTTTGAAAATTTCGAAAAATGCACCCAGAATTCGTAGGAGGCTAACCCCTTTGAAAATTTCGAAAAATGCACCCAGAATTCCTAGAAGGCTAACCCCTTTGAAAATTTCGAAAAATGCACCCAGAATTCGTAGAAGGCTAACCCCATGGAAATTTCGAAAAATACACCCAGAATTCGTAGAAGGCTAACCCCTTTGAAAATTTCGAAAAATGCACCCAGAATTCGTAGAAGGCTAACCCCTTTGATAATTTCGAAAAATACACCCAGAATTCGTAGAAGGCTAACCCCTTTGAAAATTTCGAAAAATGCACCCAGAATTCCTAGAAGGCTAACCCTTTTGAAAATTTCAAAAAATGCACCCAGAATTCGTAGAAGGCTAACCCCTTTGAAAATTTCGAAAAATGCACCCAGAATTCGTAGAAGGCTACCCCCTTTGAAAATTTCGAAAAATACACCCAGAATTCGTAGAAGGCTAACCCCTTTGAAAATTTCGAAAAATGCACCCAGAATTCCTAGAAGGCTAACCCCTTTGAAAATTTCGAAAATGCACCCAAAATTCGTAGAAGGCTAACCCCTTTGAAAATTTCGAAAAATGCACCCAGAATTCCTAGAAGGCTAACCCCTTTGAAAATTTCGAAAAATGCACCCAGAATTCCTAGAAGGCTAACCCCTTTGAAAATTTCGAAAAATGCACCCACTTAACTTGAAAGTAAAATAACTTGAAAGTTACTTCAAAGTAACAACTTCAAAGTAACTACAAAGTAACTTCAAAGTAACTTAACTTGAAAGTAACTTAACATGAAAGTAACTTAACTTGAAAGTAACTTCAAAGTAACTTAATTTGAAAGTAACTTGAAAGTAAGTTCAAAGTAACTTAACTTGAAAGTAACTTCAAAGTAACTTAACTTAAAGTAACTTCAAAGTAACCTAACTTGAAAGTTACATGTAAGTAACTTGAAAGTAACTTCAAGGTAACTTGTAAGTAACTTCAAAGTAACACGAAAGAAACTTTGAAGTTGAAGGTAACTTGAAAGTAACTTTGAAGTTGAAAGGAACTTCAAAATAACCTTAATTAACTTGAAAGTAACTTTGAAGTCGAAAGTAACTTCAAAGTAACTGTGTAGTTGAAAGTAACATCAAAGTAACTTTGATGTTGAAAGTAACTTGAAAGTAATTTTGAAGTTGAAAGTAACTTGAAAGTAATTTTTAAGTTGAAAGTAACTTTGAAGTTGAAGGTAATTTGAAAGTCACTTTGAAGTTGAAAGTAACTTTATAGTAACCTCAAAGTAACTTGAAAGTAACCTCACAGCACTTCAAAGTAACCTCAAAATATCTTGAAAGTAACTTCAAAGTAAGTTGAGTCACTTGAGCTACTTCAAAGTAACCTGAAAGTAACCTTTAAGGTCACTTCAAAGTAACTCTAGTGTAACTTCAAAGTAACTTGCACCCAGAATTCGTAGAAGGCTAACCCCTTTGAAAATTTCGAAAAATGCACCCAGAATTCGTAGAAGGCTAACCCCTTTGAAAATTTCGAAAAATGCACCCAGAATTCCTAGAAGGCTAACCCCTTTGAAAATTTCGAAAAATGCACCCAGAATTCGTAGAAGGCTAACCCCTTAGAAAATTTCGAAAAATGCACCCAGAATTCCTAGAAGGCTAACCCCTTTGAAAATTTCGAAAAATGCACCCAGAATTCGTAGAAGGCTAACCCCTTTGAAAATTTCGAAAAATGCACCCAGAATTCCTAGAAGGCTAACCCCTTTTAAAATTTCGAAAAATGCACCCAGAATTCGTAGGAGGCTAACCCCTTTGAAAATTTCGAAAAATGCACCCAGAATTCCTAGAAGGCTAACCCCTTTGAAAATTTCGAAAAATGCACCCAGAATTCGTAGAAGGCTAACCCCTTTGAAAATTTCGAAAAATACACCCAGAATTCGTAGAAGGCTAACCCCTTTGAAAATTTCGAAAAATGCACCCAGAATTCCTAGAAGGCTAACCCCTTTGATAATTTCGAAAAATACACCCAGAATTCGTAGAAGGCTAACCCGTTTGAAAATTTCGAAAAATGCACCCAGAATTCCTAGAAGGCTAACCCTTTTGAAAATTTCAAAAAATGCACCCAGAATTCGTAGAAGGCTAACCCCTTTGAAAATTTCGAAAAATGCACCCAGAATTCGTAGAAGGTTAACCCCTTTGAAAATTTCGAAAAATGCACCCAGAATTCGTAGAAGGCTAACCCCTTTGAAAATTTCGAAAAATACACCCAGAATTCGTAGAAGGCTAACCCCTTTGAAAATTTCGAAAAATGCACCCAGAATTCCTAGAAGGCTAACCCCTTTGAAAATTTCGAAAAATGCACCCAGAATTCCTAGAAGGCTAACCCCTTTGAAAATTTCGAAAAATGCACCCAGAATTCGTAGAAGGCTAACCCCTTTGAAAATTTCGAAAAATGCACCCAGAATTCCTAGAAGGCTAACCCCTTTGAAAATTTCGAAAAATGCACCCAGAATTCGTAGAAGGCTAACCCCTTAGAAAATTTCGAAAAACGCACCCAGAATTCCTAGAAGGCTAACCCCTTTGAAAATTTCGAAAAATGCACCCAGAATTCGTAGAAGGCTAACCCCTTTGAAAATTTCGAAAAATGCACCCAGAATTCCTAGAAGGCTAACCCCTTTGAAAATTTCGAAAAATGCACCCAGAATTCGTAGGAGGCTAACCCCTTTGAAAATTTCGAAAAATGCACCCAGAATTCCTAGAAGGCTAACCCCTTTGAAAATTTCGAAAAATGCACCCAGAATTCGTAGAAGGCTAACCCCTTTGAAAATTTCGAAAAATACACCCAGAATTCGTAGAAGGCTAACCCCTTTGAAAATTTCGAAAAATGCACCCAGAATTCCTAGAAGGCTAACCCCTTTGATAATTTCGAAAAATACACCCAGAATTCGTAGAAGGCTAACCCGTTTGAAAATTTCGAAAAATGCACCCAGAATTCCTAGAAGGCTAACCCTTTTGAAAATTTCAAAAAATGCACCCAGAATTCGTAGAAGGCTAACCCCTTTGAAAATTTCGAAAAATGCACCCAGAATTCGTAGTAGGCTAACCCCTTTGAAAATTTCGAAAAATGCACCCAGAATTCGTAGAAGGCTAACCCCTTTGAAAATTTCGAAAAATACACCCAGAATTCGTAGAAGGCTAACCCCTTTGAAAATTTCGAAAAATGCACCCAGAATTCCTAGAAGGCTAACCCCTTTGAAAATTTCGAAAATGCACCCATAATTCGTAGAAGGCTAACCCCTTTGAAAATTTCGAAAAATGCACCCAGAATTCCTAGAAGGCTAACCGCTTTGAAAATTTCGAAAAATGCACCCAGAATTCGTAGAAGGCTAACCCCTTTGAACATTTCAAAAAATGCACCCAGAATTCGTAGAAGGCTAACCCGTTAGAAAATTTCGAAAAACGCACCCAGAATTCGTAGAAGGCTAACCCCTTTGAAAATTTCGAAAAATGCACCCAGAATTCGTAGAAGGCTAACCCCTTTGAAAATTTCGAAAAATGCAGCCAGAATTCGTAGAAGGCTAACCCCTTTGAAAATTTCGAAAAATACACCCAGAATTCGTAGAAGGCTAACCCCTCTGAAAATTTCGAAAAATGCACCCAGAATTCCTAGAAGGCTAACCCCTTTGAAAATTTCGAAAAATGCACCCAGAATTCCTAGAAGGCTAACCCCTTTGAAAATTTCGAAAAATGCACCCAGAATTCCTAGAAGACTAACCCCTTTGAAAATTTCGAAAAATGCACCCAGAATTCGTAGAAGGCTAACCCCTTTGAAAATTTCGAAAAATGCACCCAGAATTCGTAGAAGGCTAACCCCTTTGAAAATTTCGAAAAATGCACCCAGAATTCGTAGAAGGCTAACCCATTTGAAAATTTCGAAAAATACACCCAGAATTCGTAGAAGGCTAACCCCTTTGAAAATTTCGATAAATGCACCCAGAATTCGTAGAAGGCTAACCCCTTTGAAAATTTCGAAAAATACACCCAGAATTCGTAGAAGGCTAACCCCATTGAAAATTTCGAAAAATGCACCTAGAATTCCTAGAAGGCTAACCCCTTTGAAAATTTCGAAAAATGCACCCATAATTCGTAGAAGGCTAACCCCTTTGAAAATTTCGAAAAATGCACCCAGAATTCCTAGAAGGCTAACCCCTTTGAAAATTTCGAAAAATTCACCCAGAATTCGTAAAAGGCTAACCCCTTTGAAAATTTCGAAAAATGCACCCAGAATTCGTAAAAGGCTAACCCCTTAGAAAATTTCGAAAAATGCACCCAGAATTCGTAGAAGGCTAACCCCTTTGAAAATTTCGAAAAATGCACCCAGAATTCCTAGAAGGCTAACCCATTTGAAAATTTCGAAAAATGCACCCAGAATTCGTAGAAGGCTAACCGCTTTGAAAATTTCTAGAAATTCACCCAGAATTCGTAGAAGGCTAACCCCTTTGAAAATTTCGAAAAATGCACCCAGAATTCGTAGAAGGCTAACCCCTTTGAAAATTTCGAAAAATGCACCCAGAATTCGTAGAAGGCTAACTAACCCCTTTGAAAATTTCGAAAAATGCACCCAGAATTCCTAGAAGGCTAACCCCTTTGAAAATTTCGAAAAATGCACCCAGAATTCGTAGAAGGCTAACCCCTTTGAAAATTTCGAAAAATGTACCCAGAATTCGTAGAAGGCTAACCCCTTTGAAAATTTCGAAAAATGCACCCAGAATTCCTAGAAGGCTAACCCCTTTGAAAATTTCGATAAATGCACCCAGAATTCGTAGAAGGCTAACCCCTTTGAAAATTTCGAAAAATGCACCCAGAATTCGTAGAAGGCTAACCCATTTGAAAATTTCGAAAAATACACCCAGAATTCGTAAAAGGCTAACCCCTTTGAAAATTTCGAAAAATACACCCAGAATTCGTAGAAGGCTAACCCCTTTGAAAATTTCGATAAATGCACCCAGAATTCGTAGAAGGCTAACCCCTTTGAAAATTTCGAAAAATGCACCCATAATTCGTAGAAGGCTAACCCCTTTGAAAATTTCGAAAAATGCACCCAGAATTTCTAGAAGGCTAACCCCTTTGAAAATTTCGAAAAATTCACCCAGAATTCGTAGAAGGCTAACCCCTTTGAAAATTTCGAAAATGCACCCAGAATTATTAGAAGGCTAACCCCTTTGAAAATTTCGAAAAATACACCCAGAATTCGTAGAAGGCTTACCCCTCTGAAAATTTCGAAAAATGCACCCAGAATTCCTAGAAGGCTAACCCCTTTGAAAATTTCGAAAAATGCACCCACTTAACTTGAAAGTAACTTAACTTGAAAGTTACTTCAAAGTAACAACTTCAAAGTAACTACAAAGTAACTTCAAAGTAACTTAACTTGAAAGTAACTTAACATGAAAGTAACTTAACTTGAAAGTAACTTCAAAGTAACTTAATTTGAAAGTAACTTGAAAGTAAGTTCAAAGTAACTTAAGTTGAAAGTAACTTCAAAGTAACTTAACTTGAAAGGAACTTCAAAGTAACCTAACTTGAAAGTTACATGTAAGTAACTTCAAGGTAACTTGTAAGTAACTTCAAAGTAACACGAAAGAAACTTTGAAGTTGAAGGTAACTTGAAAGTAACTTTGAAGTTGAAAGGAACTTCAAAATAACCTTAATTAACTTGAAAGTAACTTTGAAGTCGAAAGTAACTTCAAAGTAACTGTGTAGTTGAAAGTAACATCAAAGTAACTTTGATGTTGAAAGTAACCAGAAAGTAATTTTGAAGTTGAAAGTAACTTGAAAGTAATTTTTAAGTTGAAAGTAACTTTGAAGTTGAAGGTAACTTGAAAGTCACTTTGAAGTTGAAAGTAACTTTATAGTAACCTCAAAGTAACTTGTAAGTAACCTCACAGCACTTCAAAGTAACCTCAAAATATCTTGAAAGTAACTTCAAAGTAAGTTGAGTCACTTGAGCTACTTCAAAGTAACCTGAAAGTAACCTTTAAGGTCACTTCAAAGTAACTCTAGTGTAACTTCAAAGTAACTTGCACCCAGAATTCGTAGAAGGCTAACCCCTTTGAAAATTTCGAAAAATGCACCCAGAATTCGTAGAAGGCTAACCCCTTTGAAAATTTCGAAAAATGCACCCAGAATTCCTAGAAGGCTAACCCCTTTGAAAATTTCGAAAAATGCACCCAGAATTCGTAGAAGGCTAACCCCTTTGAAAATTTCGAAAAATACACCCAGAATTCGTAGAAGGCTAACCCCTTTGAAAATTTCGAAAAATACACCCAGAATTCGTAGAAGGCTAACCCCTTTGAAAATTTCGATAAATGCACCCAGAATTCGTAGAAGGCTAACCCCTTTGAAAATTTCGAAAAATACACCCAGAATTCGTAGAAGGCTAACCCCTTTGAAAATTTCGAAAAATGCACCCAGAATTCCTAGAAGGCTAACCCCTTTGAAAATTTCGAAAAATGCACCCATAATTCGTAGAAGGCTAACCCCTTTGAAAATTTCGAAAAATGCACCCAGAATTTCTAGAAGGCTAACCCCTTTGAAAATTTCGAAAAATGCACCCAGAATTCGTAGAAGGCTAACCCCTTTGAAAATTTCGAAAAATACACCCAGAATTCGTAGAAGGCTAACCCCTTTGAAAATTTCGAAAAATGCACCCAGAATTCGTAGAAGGCTAACCCCTTAGAAAATTTCGAAAAATGCACCCAGAATTCCTAGAAGGCTAACCCCTTTGAAAATTTCGAAAAATGCACCCAGAATTCGTAGAAGGCTAACCCCTTTGAAAATTTCGAAAAATGCACCCAGAATTCCTAGAAGGCTAACCCCTTTGAAAATTTCGAAAAATGCACCCAGAAATCGTAGGAGGCTAACCCCTTTGAAAATTTCGAAAAATGCACCCAGAATTCCTAGAAGGCTAACCCCTTTGAAAATTTCGAAAAATGCACCCAGAATTCGTAGAAGGCTAACCCCTTTGAAAATTTCGAAAAATGCACCCAGAATTCCTAGAAGGCTAACCCCTTTGATAATTTCGAAAAATACACCCAGAATTCCTAGAAGGCTAACCCGTTTGAAAATTTCGAAAAATGCACCCAGAATTCCTAGAAGGCTAACCCTTTTGAAAATTTCAAAAAATGCACCCAGAATTCGTAGAAGGCTAACCCCTTTGAAAATTTCGAAAAATGCACCCAGAATTCGTAGAAGGCTAACCCCTTTGAAAATTTCGAAAAATGCACCCAGAATTCGTAGAAGGCTAACCCCTTTGAAAATTTCGAAAAATACACCCAGAATTCGTAGAAGGCTAACCCCTTTGAAAATTTCGAAAAATGCACCCAGAAGGCTAACCCCTTTGAAAATTTCGAAAATGCACCCATAATTCGTAGAAGGCTAACCCCTTTGAAAATTTCGAAAAATGCACCCAGAATTCCTAGAAGGCTAACCCCTTTGAAAATTTCGAAAAATGCACCCAGAATTCGTAGAAGGCTAACCCCTTTGAACATTTCAAAAAATGCACCCAGAATTCGTAGAAGGCTAACCCGTTAGAAAATTTCGAAAAACGCACCCAGAATTCGTAGAAGGCTAACCCCTTTGAAAATTTCGAAAAATGCACCCAGAATTCGTAGAAGGCTAACCCCTTTCAAAATTTCGAAAAATGCAGCCAGAATTCGTAGAAGGCTAACCCCTTTGAAAATTTCGAAAAATACACCCAGAATTCGTAGAAGGCTAACCCCTCTGAAAATTTCGAAAAATGCACCCAGAATTCCTAGAAGGCTAACCCCTTTGAAAATTTCGAAAAATGCACCCAGAATTCGTAGAAGGCTAACCCCTTTGAAAATTTCGAAAAATGCACCCAGAATTCCTAGAAGACTAACCCCTTTGAAAATTTCGAAAAATGCACCCAGAATTCGTAGAAGGCTAACCCCTTTGAAAATTTCGAAAAATGCACCCAGAATTCGTAGAAGGCTAACCCCTTTGAAAATTTCGAAAAATGCACCCAGAATTCGTAGAAGGCTAACCCCTTTGAAAATTTCGAAAAATACACCCAGAATTCGTAGAAGGCTAACCCCTTTGAAAATTTCGATAAATGCACCCAGAATTCGTAGAAGGCTAACCCCTTTGAAAATTTCGAAAAATACACCCAGAATTCGTAGAAGGCTAACCCCATTGAAAATTTCGAAAAATGCACCTAGAATTCCTAGAAGGCTAACCCCTTTGAAAATTTCGAAAAATGCACCCATAATTCGTAGAAGGCTAACCCCTTTGAAAATTTCGAAAAATGCACCCAGAATTCCTAGAAGACTAACCCCTTTGAAAATTTCGAAAAATTCACCCAGAATTCGTAGAAGGCTAACCCCTTTGAAAATTTCGAAAAATGCACCCAGAATTCGTAAAAGGCTAACCCCTTAGAAAATTTCGAAAAATGCACCCAGAATTCGTAGAAGGCTAACCCCTTTGAAAATTTCGAAAAATGCACCCAGAATTCCTAGAAGGCTAACCCATTTGAAAATTTCGAAAAATGCACCCAGAATTCGTAGAAGGCTAACCGCTTTGAAAATTTCTAGAAATTCACCCAGAATTCGTAGAAGGCTAACCCCTTTGAAAATTTCGAAAAATGCACCCAGAATTCGTAGAAGGCTAACCCCTTTGAAAATTTCGAAAAATGCACCCAGAATTCCTAGAAGGCTAACCCCTTTGAAAATTTCGAAAAATGCACCCATAATTCGTAGAAGGCTAACCCCTTTGAAAATTTCGAAAAATGCACCCAGAATTTCTAGAAGGCTAACCCCTTTGAAAATTTCGAAAAATTCACCCAGAATTCGTAGAAGGCTAACCCCTTTGAAAATTTCGAAAAATGCACCCAGAATTATTAGAAGGCTAACCCCTTTGAAAATTTCGAAAAATACACCCAGAATTCGTAGAAGGCTTACCCCTTTGAAAATTTCGAAAAATGCACCCAGAATTCCTAGAAGGCTAACCCCTTTGAAAATTTCGAAAAATGCACCCACTTAACTTGAAAGTAACTTAACTTGAAAGTTACTTCAAAGTAACAACTTCAAAGTAACTACAAAGTAACTTCAAAGTAACTTTACTTGAAAGTAACTTAACATGAAAGTAACTTAACTTGAAAGTAACTTCAAAGTAACTTAATTTGAAAGTAACTTGAAAGTAAGTTCAAAGTAACTTAAGTTGAAAGTAACTTCAAAGTAACTTAACTTGAAAGGAACTTCAAAGTAACCTAACTTGAAAGTTACATGTAAGTAACTTCAAGGTAACTTGTAAGTAACTTCAAAGTAACACGAAAGAAACTTTGAAGTTGAAGGTAACTTGAAAGTAACTTTGAAGTTGAAAGGAACTTCAAAATAACCTTAATTAACTTGAAAGTAACTTTGAAGTCGAAAGTAACTTCAAAGTAACTGTGTAGTTGAAAGTAACATCAAAGTAACTTTGATGTTGAAAGTAACCAGAAAGTAATTTTGAAGTTGAAAGTAACTTGAAAGTAATTTATAAGTTGAAAGTAACTTTGAAGTTGAAGGTAACTTGAAAGTCACTTTGAAGTTGAAAGTAACTTTATAGTAACCTCAAAGTAACTTGAAAGTAACCTCACAGCACTTCAAAGTAACCTCAAAATATCTTGAAAGTAACTTCAAAGTAAGTTGAGTCACTTGATCTACTTCAAAGTAACCTGAAAGTAACCTTTAAGGTCACTTCAAAGTAACTCTAGTGTAACTTCAAAGTAACTTGCACCCAGAATTCGTAGAAGGCTAACCCCTTTGAAAATTTCGAAAAATGCACCCAGAATTCGTAGAAGGCTAACCCCTTTGAAAATTTCGAAAAATGCACCCAGAATTCCTAGAAGGCTAACCCCTTTGAAAATTTCGAAAAATGCACCCAGAATTCGTAGAAGGCTAACCCCTTTGAAAATTTCGAAAAATACACCCAGAATTCGTAGAAGGCTAACCCCTTTGAAAATTTCGAAAAATACACCCAGAATTCGTAGAAGGCTAACCCCTTTGAAAATTTCGATAAATGCACCCAGAATTCGTAGAAGGCTAACCCCTTTGAAAATTTCGAAAAATACACCCAGAATTCGTAGAAGGCTAACCCCTTTGAAAATTTCGAAAAATGCACCCAGAATTCCTAGAAGGCTAACCCCTTTGAAAATTTCGAAAAATGCACCCATAATTCGTAGAAGGCTAACCCCTTTGAAAATTTCGAAAAATGCACCCAGAATTTCTAGAAGGCTAACCCCTTTGAAAATTTCGAAAAATTCACCCAGAATTCGTAGAAGGCTAACCCCTTTGAAAATTTCGAAAAATGCACCCAGAATTCGTAGAAGGCTAACCCCTTTGAAAATTTCGAAAAATACACCCAGAATTCGTAGAAGGCTAACCCCTTTGAAAATTTCGAAAAATGCACCCAGAATTCCTAGAACGCTAACCCCTTTGAAAATTTCGAAAAATGCACCCACTTAACTTGAAAGTAACTTAACTTGAAAGTTACTTCAAAGTAACAACTTCAAAGTAACTACAAAGTAACTTAACTTGAAAGTAACTTCAAAGTAACTTAATTTGAAAGTAACTTGAAAGTAAGTTCAAAGTAACTTAACTTGAAAGTAACTTCAAAGTAACTTAACTTGAAAGTAACTTCAAAGTAACCTAACTTGAAAGTTACATGTAAGTAACTTGAAAGTAACTTCAAGGTAACTTGTAAGTAACTTCAAAGTAACACGAAAGAAACTTTGAAGTTGAAGGTAACTTGAAAGTAACTTTGAAGTTGAAAGGAACTTCAAAATAACCTTAATTAACTTGAAAGTAACTTTGAAGTCGAAAGTAACTTCAAAGTAACTGTGTAGTTGAAAGTAACATCAAAGTAACTTTGATGTTGTAAGTTACCTGAAAGTAATTTTGAAGTTGAAAGTAACTTGAAAGTAATTTTTAAGTTGAAAGTAACTTTGAAGTTGAAGGTAACTTGAAAGTCACTTTGAAGTTGAAAGTAACTTTATAGTAACCTCAAAGTAACTTGAAAGTAACCTCACAGCACTTCAAAGTAACCTCAAAATATCTTGAAAGTAACTTCAAAGTAAGTTGAGTCACTTGAGCTACTTCAAAGTAACCTGAAAGTAACCTTTAAGGTCACTTCAAAGTAACTCTAGTGTAACTTCAAAGTAACTTGCACCCAGAATTCGTAGAAGGCTAACCCCTTTGAAAATTTCGAAAAATGCACCCAGAATTCCTAGAAGGCTAACCCCTTTGAAAATTTCACCCAGAATTCGTAGAAGGCTAACCCCTTTGAAAATTTCGGAAAATGCACCCAGAATTCGTAGAAGGCTAACCCCTTACAAAATTTCGAAAAATGCACCCAGAATTCGTAGAAGGCTAACCCCTTTGAAAATTTCGAAAAATGCACCCATAATTCGTAGAAGGCTAACCCCTTTGAAAATTTCGAAAAATGCACCCAGAATTCCTAGAAGGCTAACCCCTTTGAAAATTTCGAAAAATTCACCCAGAATTCGTAGAAGGCTAACTCCTTTGAAAATTTCGAAAAATGCACCCAGAATTCGTAGAAGGCTAACCCCTTAGAAAATTTCGAAAAATGCACCCAGAATTCGTAGAAGGCTAACCCCTTTGAAAATTTCGAAAAATGCACCCAGAATTCCTAGAAGGCTAACCCATTTGAAAATTTCGAAAAATGCACCCAGAATTCGTAGAAGGCTAACCCCTTTGAAAATTTCGAAAAATGCACCCAGAATTCGTAGAAGGCTAACCCCTTTGAAAATTTCGAAAAATACACCCAGAATTCGTAGAAGGCTAACCCCAATGAAAATTTCGAAAAATACACCCAGAATTCGTAGAAGGCTAACCCCTTTGAAAATTTCGAAAAATGCACCCAGAATTCCTAGAAGGCTAACCCCTGTAAAAATTCCGAAAAATGCACCCATAATTCGTAGAAGGCTAACCCCTTTGAAAATTTCGAAAAATGCACCCAGAATTCCTAGAAGGCTAACCCCTTTGAAAATTTCGAAAAATTCACCCAGAATTCGTAGAAGGCTAACCCCTTTGAAAATTTCGAAAAATGCACCCAGAATTCGTAGAAGGCTAACCCCTTAGAAAATTTCGAATAATGCACCCAGAATTCGCAGAAGGCTAACCCCTTTGAAAATTTCGAAAAATGCACCCAGAATTCCTAGAAGGCTAACCCATTTGAAAATTTCGAAAAATGCACCCAGAATTCGTAGAAGGCTCACCCCTTTGAAAATTTCTAAAAATGCACCCAGAATTCCTAGAATGCTAACCGCTTTGAAAATTTCTAGAAATGCACCCAGAATTCGTAGAAGGCTAACCCCTTTGAAAATTTCGAAAAATGCACCCAGAATTCGTAGAAGGCTAACCCCTTTGAAAATTTCGAAAAATGCACCCAGAATTCGTAGAAGGCTAACCCCTTTGAAAATTTCGAAAAATACACCCAGAATTCGTAGAAGGCTAACCCCTTTGAAAATTTCGAAAAATGCACCCAGAATTCGTAGAAGGCTAACCCCTTTAAAATTTCGAAAAATGCACCCAGAATTCATAGAAGGCTAACCCCTTTGAAAATTTCGAAAAATGCACCCAGAATTCGTAGAAGGCTAACCCCTTTGAAAATTTCGAAAAATGCACCCAGAATTCGTAGAAGGCTAACCCCTTTGAAAATTTCGAAAAATGCACCCAGAATTCGTAAAAGGCTAACCCCTTTGAAAATTTCGAAAAATGCACCCAGAATTCCTAGAAGGCTAACCCCTTTGAAAATTTCGAAAAATGCACCCAGAATTCGTAGAAGGCTAACCCCTTTGAAAATTTCGAAAAATGCACCCAGAATTCGTAGAAGGCTAACCCCTTTGAAAATTTCGAAAAATGCACCCAGAATTCGTAGAAGGCTAACCCCTTTGAAAATTTCGAAAAATACACCCAGAATTCGTAGAAGGCTAACCCCTTTGAAAATTTCGAAAAATACACCCAGAATTCGTAGAAGGCTAACCCCTTTGAAAATTTCGATAAATGCACCCAGAATTCGTAGAAGGCTAACCCCTTTGAAAATTTCGAAAAATACACCCAGAATTCGTAGAAGGCTAACCCCTTTGAAAATTTCGAAAAATGCACCCAGAATTCCTAGAAGGCTAACCCCTTTGAAAATTTCGAAAAATGCACCCATAATTCCTAGAAGGCTAACCGCTTTGAAAATTTCTAGAAATGCACCCAGAATTCGTAGAAGGCTAACCCCTTTGAAAATTTCGAAAAATGCACCCAGAATTCGTAGAAGGCTAACCCCTTTGAAAATTTCGAAAAATGCACCCAGAATTCGTAGAAGGCTAACCCCTTAGAAAATTTCGAAAAATGCACCCAGAATTCGTAGAAGGCTAACCCCTTTGAAAATTTCGAAAAATGCACCCAGAATTCCTAGAAGGCTAACCCATTTGAAAATTTCGAAAAATGCACCCAGAATTCGTAGAAGGCTAACCCCTTTGAAAATTTCGAAAAATGCAGCCAGAATTCGTAGAAGGCTAACCCCATTGAAAATTTCGAAAAATACACCCAGAATTCGTAAAAGGCTAACCCCTTTGAAAATTTCGAAAAATGCACCCAGAATTCCTAGAAGGCTAACCCCTTTGAAAATTTCGAAAAATACACCCAGAATTCGTAGAAGGCTAACCCCTTTGAAAATTTCGAAAAATGCACCCAGAATTCCTAGAAGGCTAACCCTTTTGAAAATTTCGAAAAATGCACCTAGAATTCGTAGAAGGCTAACCCCTTTGAAAATTTCGAAAAATGCACCCAGAATTCGTAGAAGCCTAACCCCTTTGAAAATTTCGAAAAATGCACCCAGAATTCGTAGAAGGCTAACCCCTTTGAAAATTTCGAAAAATGCACCCAGAATTCCTAGAAAGCTAACCCCTTTGAAAATTTCGAAAATGCACCCATAATTCGTAGAAGGCTAACCCCTTTGAAAATTTCGAAAAATGCACCCAGAATTCCTAGAAGGCTTAACCCCATTGAAAATTTCGAAAAATGCACCCAGAATTCGTAGAAGGCTAACCCCTTTGAAAATTTCGAAAAATGCACCCAGAATTCGTAGAAGGCTAACCCCTTTGAAAATTTCGAAAAATGCACCCAGAATTCGTAGAAGGCTAACCCCTTTGAAAATTTCGAAAAATACACCCAGAATTCGTAGAAGGCTAACCCCAATGAAAATTTCGAAAAATACACCCAGAATTCGTAGAAGGCTAACCCCTTTGAAAATTTCGAAAAATGCACCCAGAATTCCTAGAAGGCTAACCCCTTTGAAAATTTCGAAAAATGCACCCAGAATTCCTAGAAGGCTAACCCCTTTGAAAATTTCGAAAAATTCACCCAGAATTCGTAGAAGGCTAACCCCTTAGAAAATTTCGAAAAATGCACCCAGAATTCGTAGAAGGCTAACCCCTTTGAAAATTTCGAAAAATGCACCCAGAATTCCTAGAAGGCTAACCCATTTGAAAATTTCGAAAAATGCACCCAGAATTCGTAGAAGGCTAACCCCTTTGAAAATTTCGAAAAATGCACCCAGAATTCGTAGAAGGCTAACCCCATTGAAAATTTCGAAAAATACACCCAGAATTCGTAAAAGGCTAACCCCTTTGAAAATTTCGAAAAATGCACCCAGAATTCCTAGAAGGCTAACCCCTTTGAAAATTTCGAAAAATACACCCAGAATTCGTAGAAGGCTAACCCCTTTGAAAATTTCGAAAAATGCACCCAGAATTCCTAGAAGGCTAACCCTTTTGAAAATTTCGAAAAATGCACCCAGAATTCGTAGAAGGCTAACCCCTTTGAAAATTTCGAAAAATGCACCCAGAATTCGTAGAAGCCTAACCCCTTTGAAAATTTCGAAAAATGCACCCAGAATTCGTAGAAGGCTAACCCCTTTGAAAATTTCGAAAAATACACCCAGAATTCGTAGAAGGCTAACCCCTTTGAAAATTTCGAAAAATGCACCCAGAATTCCTAGAAAGCTAACCCCTTTGAAAATTTCGAAAATGCACCCATAATTCGTAGAAGGCTAACCCCTTTGAAAATTTCGAAAAATGCACCCAGAATTCCTAGAAGGCTTAACCCCATTGAAAATTTCGAAAAATGCACCCAGAATTCGTAGAAGGCTAACCCCTTTAAAAATTTCGAAAAATGCACCCAGAATTCGTAGAAGGCTAACCCCTTTGAAAATTTCGAAAAATGCACCCAGAATTCCTAGAAGGCTAACCCCTTTGAAAATTTCGAAAAATTCACCCAGAATTCGTAGAAGGCTAACCCCTTTTGAAAATTTCGAAAAATGCACCCAGAATTCGTAGAAGGCTAACCCCTTAGAAAATTTCGAATAATGCACCCAGAATTCGCAGAAGGCTAACCCCTTTGAAAATTTCGAAAAATGCACCCAGAATTCCTAGAAGGCTAACCCATTTGAAAATTTCGAAAAATGCACCCAGAATTCGTAGAAGGCTAACCCCTTTGAAAATTTCTAAAAATGCACCCAGAATTCCTAGAAGGCTAACCGCTTTGAAAATTTCTAGAAATGCACCCAGAATTCGTAGAAGGCTAACCCCTTTGAAAATTTCGAAAAATGCACCCAGAATTCGTAGAAGGCTAACCCCTTTGAAAATTTCGAAAAATGCACCCAGAATTCGTAGAAGGCTATCCCCTTTGAAAATTTCGAAAAATACACCTAGAATTCGTAGAAGGCTAACCCCTTTGAAAATTTCGAAAAATGCACCCAGAATTCCTAGAAGGCTAACCCCTTTGAAAATTTCGAAAAATGCACCCACTTAACTTGAAAGTAACTTAACTTGAAAGTTACTTCAAAGTAACAACTTCAAAGTAACTACAAAGTAACTTCAAAGTAACTTAACTTGGAAGTAACTTAACTTGGAAGTAACTTAACATGAAAGTAACTTAACTTGAAAGTAACTTCAAAGTAACCTAACTTGAAAGTAACTTGAAAGTAAGTTCAAAGTAACTTAACTTGAAAGTAACTTCAAAGTAACTTAACTTGAAAGTAACTTCAAAGTAACCTAACTTGAAAGTTACATGTAAGTAACTTGAAAGTAACTTCAAGGTAACTTGTAAGTAACTTCAATGTAACACGAAAGAAACTTTGAAGTTGAAGGTAACTTGAAAGTAACTTTGAAGTTGAAAGGAACTTCAAAATAACCTTAATTAACTTGAAAGTAACTTTGAAGTCGAAAGTAACTTCAAAGTAACTGTGTAGTTGAAAGTAACATCAAAGTAACTTTGATGTTGAAAGTAACTTGAAAGTAATTTTGAAGTTGAAAGTAACTTGAAAGTAATTTTTAAGTTGAAAGTAACTTTGAAGTTGAAGGTAACTTGAAAGTCACTTTGAAGTTGAAAGTAACTTTATAGTAACCTCAAAGTAACTTGAAAGTAACCTCACAGCACTTCAAAGTAACCTCAAAATATCCTGACAGTAACTTCAAAGTAAGTTGAGTCACTTGAGCTACTTCAAAGTAACCTGAAAGTAACCTTTAAGGTCACTTGAAAGTAACTCTAGTGTAACTTCAAAGTAACTTGAGATACATCAAAGTAACCTGAAAGTAACTTTCAGAATAACTACAAAGTAACTTGAAAGTAACTACAAAGTAATTTGAGAGTAACTTCAAAATAAACTAACCCTTCTGAAAGTAACTTGAGTGTAACTTAAAGGTAACTTGAGAGTAACTTTAAAGAAACCTCAAAGTAAGTTGACAATAACTAAAGTAACATCAAAGTAACTTGAGAGTAACTTCAAAGTCACATCAAAATAAAGTAACCCTTCCGAAAGTATTCTCAAAGTAACTACACACTTCAAAGTAACCTGAAAGTAACTTCAATATAAGCACAAAGTAATATCTCTGAAAGTAACTTCAAAGAAACGTCAAAGTAGCCTAAAAGTAAGCACATAGTAACCTCAAAATAATCTTCAAAGTAACCTGCCTTGAAAGTAACTTCAAAGTAACCTTTAAAGTAACTTCAAAGTAACTAGAAAGTGGCATCAATTAACTTCCAAGTAACCTCAAATTAGCATCAAAGTAACCTCTTTGAAAGTAACTGAAAAGAAACCTAAAAGTAACCCCAAAGGTACCTCAAAATATACTTCAAAGTTACCTGCTTTGAAAGTAACTTCAAAGTTTGCGGACCATCTGCACCATCTTCGCAGACCACCGGTGGTCCGCGGACCATGTGTTGAGAAACGCTTGGAATAAAGGATATGAAGAAAGTAACATTGAAGAAAAAACTATGAATGGGAGGCCCATCATGGAGTCAACATATAGTTGTGATGACCCTACAAAACAATTCACAAACATTACTGAAACGAGGAACAAGTATGGAGAAGGTGTCTGAACCTCCTGTAGTCGACGAAATGAGCGCTTTTTGTCAGATGAAAATGGTGTAAATGAACTTCTGAAAGCAAAATTTGGTGATAATTGGAGGTTGATAGTTTGCAAATGTGTAACGTAGCTCTAAATTTTGATGCAGCACCTTAAAATGGCAATCCTGAGGATGAAGGCCGGTATTCATAGTCGGCGACTTACGAACCGACTTTATAAAGCTGAACTTATTTGACAAGTCGACTTATGTGTTTTTCGTATTCATAGTCTTCTTTAAAGTCGTACTTTATTAAGTCTGACTTCTTAAAGCTCTACTTATTCTACATACTAAAGTCGAACTCAATAATATGAAAAATCACGCGTTCACTGCCGTTACAACTGAATTAGCCAATCGTGTTTAATATTTTTTCAGATTTTATGTAAAGCAAAGCCAACTGAGTACCTATTTCGCTATCGTGATATAAAAATACAGAAGGCTCTGTGCATTGTAAACATTGAATTCAATTCATCCAGTCATATTATGCAGCGTGTAAATAAACTAATTAATAGTTTTTTTGAGAATATTCTGCGTATATATTAGCTTGGAGATCGTTCAGAATTAATACCGGTACGATATTAATTATTGTTTTAGAGAGATTCAAAACAGCTTAGGAAGCTTTGGGCCGATATGAAATGCCAGCAGAGAGAAATGCTGATGAAAGATAGGCGATCGATGTCGTGTATAAAATAATACCGCCTGGTGTAATGGATTAACCAACAGAGTAAGATCATTTGGTGAAAGAAAAGGACTTGAAGATGGCTGAATAGCCGAAATATATTGTCAGGTATACGAAAATTATCTTATAAAATTGACAGATATAATTTTTAATTATGTTTTATAATATTGACATTTATAAATTTTAGATTTGACTTAGCTAGGAGCTGATATTTTAACAAAAACGTTTTACACGAGGGAATAGGTGGAATTATTTTATACATGACATACAAATCCCTCGTAGGAGATAAATAACATGAAATTTATCAACACAAATAGGCGATTGATATTTCCAAAATTGCGTCTGCTTGAAACGAAATTTCTTTTTAAATTCATTGTCACTGTAGAATTTGAATAGATTCATCATGTTTCGCAAATAACGCTTTGGGGCGTGAGTTTCTTCTAATACTCGCCAAGATCCTAAAAATTACTATCCATGGTACTGGCTTAAACTGAAATAAGTCAGGGGGACCCTTGACTTGATAAAGTACGGCTTATTTCGACAAATAAGTCGTAATTTAGTGACTATGAATACCAATAAGCTCGACTTTGTCAAGTCTGACTTTATAAAGTAACTACGTCATAAGTCCGACTTGTTTGTGTCAGAAATTCAACTTAAGACGAGATTCAAGTTCGACTTGGATATAAGTATGACTTATTGTGACTATGAATACCGGCCTTAGACTATCTGCATGAGGAAACGGGACTTGAAAGACTGTGATGTTGAAATAGCTCTGTTGTAAAATTCAAGTTGTTACTTTTATGCACATGTAAAATGCGTAAATTTTAACTTCAAAAGTGTGCACTTATTGTGTCAATGAGTGATTAATGCTACCAGTGTTATTAATACTAATTTTTCTGTAATGTATGCATAGTAACAGCAATTATTTAAAAATATAATTTCTTTAGACTCCAACTGATGTTTGACCTCCTCTCTACTTTTTACTGTCTAAACCAGTGGTTCCCAAACTTTTCAGTCCGCGGACCCCTTGAAAAAAATTAAAATTTGGCGGACCTCCTCTGGGTTTTGAAAAAAAACTAAATAAATACTTTGATTCAAATGTATTAAATTCATTAGACACAATAACACACTATCTATGGTAACAAACAGAGTTTACTCCTTAGGCCCGTTCTTACGATGTTCAGTTAAGTAGGAGTAAATGATAACTGGTAGTTTATTTTACGGTCGGAGTAAAGTTCCAGTAAACGCTTCTTTGTTCTTATCATCTCCTAGTTAAAGTTTACTCCCGGTTAACGCAATCAGACAAAGTCACAGCAGTTGGTACGAGCGTTTCTCAGTTGTTTGCAGCAGTTTTTCAACTGTTTTCATTGTTTCGTGTGATTTTTCAATGGATAATGAGGTTATGGCTAATATAAATAAAATAAAGATACACAGCAATTTCTTTTCAAGTGAAGAATAATTGTTTCTGAATGATATCGACGAAAAGCGTCATATAATTCAAACTAAATAAACACACAGTAAGGCGTGGCCTTAAGAGCAAAGCTCAAAAAGACGTATCAAAAAAACCTATTGTGAAATATATAACTTCCTCTGAATTTAATTATAGTTTGCAGTACACAGTACGGGCAGTAGTGCGCAATCAGTTGTCTTAGCCTAAAAAGGTCGCATAATTTGCGAGGCAAGACCTAAAACCTAATAAGTTTGTGTATGAAATGTGTAGCTATTAACTACAGGATATAATACGAGATGTTTTCAAATGAAATTATTAGCTCTTAGCATAACATATTAAAATACATTATGTATAGGCCTATAGGCTTATTACGCTTATTATACAATTCCTGTTAAATAAGAATAAAATCCTCCTCAAGTAAAGTGGTTGTAAAAATGAAAAGAAAGGTACCACGTTTCGAAACCCCATCCCCGAAGGATGAAAAACCCAAATATGATCTGATGTACGGGTAGAGGAAGCAAATAGTAACGTAATTGTTTGTCCAAACTTTCATAATAATTTGATCTAGTTTTCAATATATTTTTTAGTTATTTTTACATATATTGGCATTGTTCTTCATCACCAGTGACATTACGAAAGCAGCTAAATAACTTCATCTGTCCATTTTAATCCAGTTCGTGAGAAGTACAACCTCAAAAAATCCTCCGGTTAGGAGTTTACTTGTACATTTTCCTACAGTAAAGATTACTGCCAGTTAAGAGCTTTTTACCAACAGTTAACACCTAACCAGATATTGTAAAATCGAACTGTCAGTAAAGTAACCGTAAAAGTAGCCGTAAATATTTTACTGGAGGTGGTAATAACGGGCCTTAATGTGAACAGTGAAGCTGCTTTAGAAGATATGTAATTTGATAAAATTACGGGATATCCTATTTCTTCTTAAACCGCTTGCTGACCCCCCTGAAAGACCATCGCGGCCCCCACTTTGGGAATCACTGGTCTAAACGGTTGAGAACGTATTATGTTCAATAAATCGGTTCAAAACATATTATGTGTAAAATTAAAACTAAAATATAATACCTGTTAATTGAAAACCAATTTCAGTTTTTGAGGATTCTGAAGCATTAACCTAACATCTGAAATTTCATGTCTTAATTTTGCAGACATACTTCGTAGTTAGGAAGTAAATCGTTTTTCCTCTTTCCTGAAAATGTTTACTTATGCACTTAATACGTTTTGAAACAATGCTGCTCATATGTGTATGTGAGTAGATCTGGCATCAGTGCGTTCCATAAGACCTGTAATGTCTTTTAAGGTTGTGACAACCTTCAGAAGAATTCAGACACACTAAAAACGAAGTGCAGTTACTTCCTAATGATGTTACTCGAAGATCGAAGAATATATGCCATTCGACACATTTCATATTTTATGGCTAGTGATTATATTACTGTTTGCAAATGTCTCTGTGTTTTTTTGTTATAATCTGTTACGGGTGGGACATAATTTGGACACTGATTTTAATGATGCAAAACAAAAGTTCATTTTCTAATCTGCTATTACTGTTAGGGTCTTAATGTTGTTATTAATGAAGGTACGAGGGATTAAATACAAATTATAAACTGTTTCCAGGTTGTCAGAATATTTATTTAACTCATCAATAATAATTTAACAAAACTATCACTGTTACGGGTGGGACAAAAATTCCCTTGTTTGTTATTTTACATAGTAATTAACTACACATATTTTTTGAAGTTAATCTTATACCAAATTGTATATTTAAGATATATGGGTGATTCTTCAAATACGGGAAAATTTGGAGTGTGTAAAATCCAAATTTTTTACTTTGTTTCAAAAATCTAAAAAAAATCACAAAAATACTTCAGGGGTTACTTCATTATAATATGATACCAGCAGAGCTTAAATGTTTATATTTTTATTTATTTTAATTTCTTTATTTTTTTAAAGCCATGTGGTTGACATCCGTGTACATGTGGATGGCAGAAGGCCACATTAATGACTAACTTTGGCAACAATCTGCTTTTCTTTATGTGATTTCATATTTTTCTCAGCATACTTCAGTTGATTTTACATCAAATTTGCAAATTTGTGTGCATACTCCGGAATTAATGTAATTTTAACGAGACTGTGTTTTTATGGTTTTGGGGGAGGGGGGAATCAAGCAGAAATTCATTTAATCAGTTTTAAGATCTTAAGTACAGGTCACAGACACCGCAAACACAATAGTATCCTACATTTATCATCTACATGACTTGAGAGTCATCCACATACCCCTTCATGAGACATGTGGATGACACAAAAATCAGGCATGTGGATGACAAAAAAGGAGTTTAAGTGGTCTCAGCAAGCCATTTCTAAACCTCAGTAGGCTCAACTTCGGTCAGGTACTTTGAATTGGAAGGTTTATCATAGTGCATAATCAAAATTAATTAATATTCACTTTCTGCCTACTTTCTAGAAGCCATGTTAATGACGGGGAATAAAAACGTTTTCCTTGAAAATGATACAAAGTCCTTTGTTAATCCCAAACTATTTGTAAGCAAGCAAAATTCAACCTTACAATTCAACCACAAGCTGCCCTGTTGGCTTTCTAACACTGTTGCCAGTTTTACAAATTTCTCATTTCTGCAGAAAAAATTCCATTCTTTTCAGCCATGTGGATGACCAAAAACCCTTGGGACATTCTTTATGTTCATTAGGTGGGGTGACAATTTTATTTCATTTTATTTTTTAGGGGTTAATATTCTTCACCCATTCATACTCATTGACAGGAAAAAAGTTGAAAAGGAAATAACATTTTGTTTTGTGGAAAAATGCATTAGAATATACAAAACCGAGGTTTGGGACAGGGCATGTGGATGACATTTCATTGAATTAAATTCGATTTTGGAATATCAGAATTTAAAGTTAGTGGCATTTCAAACTGATAGTTGTAGTATGGTAGTAGTAGAAACAAACTTTTATTTTAATTTTTTTTTAAAGTTGAATTTGAAGGGAAATATCACTCCGGAACGCAAATTTTCCCGTATTTGAAGAATCACCCATATATTTTCCCAAATGAAAATGGACATAGCTGATTATTCTTAAGTACTTGGTATTAAAGAGTGTTAAAATCATGCTAAAAATGACAAAAAAAAAGTTACTCAACGCAATAAATGAGTAAATCGACAGATTTTACACATGAAACCACTTCAGATACACCTAAGTCCTTAATATTCAGAGAGTTTGAGGTTTTAAACTTATTTTAGACCACCCAATTACAATTTTATAACTTCTCTCTTTGAGGAAAAAATTCCCTTTTTTATGAAATGGCTGAAAATAAGCCAAACTTATTTTGCAAAACAGGTGTTAATATCGAAATTTTATTTTACCTTAAAAAGGATAGCCACATGTTGAACTTCTTTACAGTCCTCTTCAGATGATATCAGAAGCAGCAACTCGCTAGTACTCAAGATCTACCGTAGTCTTAATGGGATCCTTCTAAGGGGGACAACTAAATTTCATGGAAATCCTGCAATGAAAACAATTCAAATTATCAATTTATTTATGTAATCTTTCTGCACAACGCAGATTGCCTTGCAGACAAAGAATATCTTTCAACAAAATATACACTTACACAAAAATTACAAGCTTTCAGTTAGATCATAAACATAATGACAGGAAAATTAAAATAATCAGTAGTAAAACCATTAAAATTGAAGAAAGGAAACCTGTCCAGCTTAATTGTTGTTAATTGGATTAAGAAAATCAGACTACCATACTCTTTCATTAAAATTATAGTGGCCTGAAATGGTGCATAATTGCATCAAAATGCATTTCCTGTAAACGATAAACCAAGGAAACAACAAGCCTACAATTTTGGTGCATGGCCCTTGTAAAGGATTATATGTGATTGGTAACTACACCTGCAAGAAGAAAAAGACTCTGTAAACTTACACTACTAAAATATTGGTGATTCTACAGGGTGCGGCATTTATCGTTTCCCATTTTCAAAACCATGTAACACATTTGTTTAACAACGAAAAAAGCTACATTGAACATTTTTAAATGTCTTACAGTCTTGGATTTGCAATTTTGGTCTTACTTTTTGAATATGATGTCCTTGTGAAGTCCTCCATTAAGTTCTACACTTTGCTACAATCTCCCTCATAAACTGGCCATTACGCGATGTGTGGTGTCTTGCGTAACATTTGCAAATTTCCTGCTGAACTGCATTTTAAGACTGTTAATATCAGGGAAAACTTTAGAATTCAGATAGCCCCACAGAAAAAATCTGGTGCAGTAAGGTCGGGAGATTTGGAGGCCAATTGGATATCACCTAACCTGGACAGAATTCAGCCGGGGAAAAGTAGCATGTAGTGTGTCAACTGTAAGACGTGCAGTATGTGCTGCAGCACCATCCTGTTGAAACCACAATATCCCAGTGTCGTGTCAACTCTGGTAGGAAGAAAGCTTGCAGCATGTGATTGTTGTTCAGAGTTGACACTCACAATTATCGCTCTCAAAGAAATAAAAGCCAGTAATACCCTGCGCTGCAATCACACACCACACCACGACCTTAGGACTGCGAAGTGGCTGCTAGTGGGTTACGCATGGATTTGCAGGCAATTTAAAATGTTATGCAAGACACCACACATCGTGTAATGGCCAGTGTACGAGGGAGATTGCAGCAATGTGTTGAAGTTAATGGAGGGCATCTCAAGGACATCATATTAAAAAAGTAAGACCAGAATTGCAAATCCAAGACTGTAAGACATTTATAAATGTCCAATGTAGCTTATTTCTTTGTTAAATAAATGTGTTACACGTTTCTGAAAATGGGAAACTATAAATGCCACATCCTGTACATCAAACAAACTTGAATTTTAACATGACCACTGCAGTTAACAGTGAAAAATATTATAATACTAAAATAACTTTGTACTTGATGAGGACTTCCACTTTTAGCAGGTTATATATATATATATATTTTTTTTAATTAGTACTACTATTTGATTCAAGTGTACATGAACAGAAGAAGCTGTATACATTTATAAATATTATTCTAAAGATAATGTAAACAGGGTTTTAACGATTATGTAAATATGTTTGTTTCAGCAATCTAATTATGTAAATAGAATTTTAAGGATATCAATTTTAAACAGCTCAGGTGAATTGCAATTCAGAATATTTTTGTTATATCACTAATAAATAATAATTGGGGCTATATGCTGAAAAATTTCCTTGGTTTATCTATTTTGTTTTTGAGGTGAAAAAACTATCCATTAGTCCTTAGCTATTACCATTCCCTCAAACAATAAAAAATGAAATTCAGTAGTAGCAGCAGCAGTATTATTATTATTATTATTGTTATTATTATTATTATTATTATTATTATTATTATTATTCAACAAAAGGGCTAAGACAAGGATGCCCACTATCACCAACATTATTCAAAATATATCTTCATAGGGCACTAATGACCTGGAAAAGGAAATGCTCACAAATGGGATTGTTATTAACAGAAGATAATATATACTCACTATTATTTGCTGACAATCAATTGGTAATCGCAGAGGATTATGAGGACCTGGAGTATATGACAAGAAAACTTATAGAAGAGTATAAGGAATGGGGCCTGAACATCAATTTGAAGAAAACAAACTATATGGCACTAGGAACAGACTCAAAGGACCTCATCTTATCAAACGGGAGTGGTACAATCAGACATTGCAATGAATATAGATATTTAGGAATAAAAATTACAAAGAATGGAGACCATGAAGACGATATAAATGGACGAATCAACAAAGGAAGATCAGCAATTTCAAAATTAAACAGTGTCTTGTGGGATAAAGACATTACCAGAGAAACAAAAACAAACATATACAATACAATCATTAAGAGCACAGTTATGTATGGAGCAGAAACTTGGCATTTGAAATCAAATACAATAGCTAAACTACCCTCCACAGAAATGGACTTTTGGCGACGGTCTGCAAGAATCTCCAGGAGGGACAAGATTAGGAACAATATCATTAGAGGAAAAATGAAGGTACAAGGATCGCTGGTAGATACTGTAAAAACAGCACAACTAAGATGGTATGGGCACATGAAAAGAATGACAGACGATAGACTACCGAAGAAGATATATGAGTGGACTCCGAAAAGATGAAGAAAGAGGGGCAGGCCCAAATTGACATGGACACAAGGCATCAATCAAACACTAAAGGAAAGGAGAATAGAAGATGAAGCATGGACAGATCGAGAATTATGGAGAAAAATGATAAACTCCTGAAATGGGTGCAGGAAGATGTCTAGGACATTGTATAACCTGATTAAATTAAATTATTGTTCAAATGTTCTGGAGCTCTTGATTTGCCATCATTCGTTTGCGGGCTTCCCAATAATATTCAGCGATCTGGAATGGTGTCCCAATTATCTTCTGAAGGTCTGCGCAGACCATGAAGTGATCCTTGTTCATTACTGTTTTTGTGTTCTTGCATACTATGCAATGTGGAGAGTCCAGTAGCTTAATTCTATGTAGATGTGCTGCCAGGCAATCATGACCAGTCTCAAGATGGAATGACGCAACTGCGGTTGATCGGGGACTGTTAGGTATTGTATTTGGTTCTAGTAGATAGATAAAGATTTATTGCTGGAGATATATTCAATGTATAGCAACGTCAAGAAAATAAAATACAACTTAGAACTATAATTAAAACTATAGTTAAAACCACTCAATATTATAATACTCTTTAACACTGTAGAGGGTTAGTTGATAAAAATCTTCTGATTGTTCTTTTAAAATTACTTAAAGTCGTTCTCTTTATGTTTTCTGGGAGACTATTGAATAAATTCAATGACATCACCTCATAACTATTCTGAGACTTGCTATATTTACATTTATTTATATATAAATAACTGCTGCTTCGAGTAGGATAGTTATGAAGAGATGTGCATCGAGTGTCATCAGACAAGTTCTTCTTTACATGAATAAGACGATTAAAAACATATATACATGGAAGGGTAAGAATACCAAGTTCGATAAAAAGTGGTTTACAGTGTGCTTTCAGGGGAGCTCCGCATATTATCCTCACTGCCCTCTTTTGCAGTAGTAGAAGTTTGTTTGTGTAAGCATGGTAGCCCCACAGTAATGTCTTCCATATCTTGGTTGAACAATGGATTTTATTTTGTTGCGTTATATGGGATTTTATTTTAATTTTTGTGTAGAGTTGTACTGATTTGTCATTAATACCGTCCTCTTTAATGTATAAGTTATGGTCGAATAATGGAAGTTGTGTGTTTGGTTCATTCAAACTCAAACTTTAGTAACCTACTATTATACCGGGCACAGACTTATCGAACTTATCCAGCAAAACTGCTTTAGCAAAATTGTTTTTGTTTAAATATGCTTACACATGTTTTTAAATACCCACACTTATCCAGCAAGATTGCAATAGTATATTGCGATACAAGTACCGTAAGCGGTGCATACGATCGAGGAAAGAGTTTCTTTTAATTTCCAAGATCCGTTATGCGCTTACGGCACGAGTATTGCATGCTATTTTTTTCACGATGATTATTATTTATATCAATTTAATTATATTAATTGAGATATTAGCTGAAAATATTATGTATATACATTATTGAAGATAGATGTTTATTTCAGAAAGTGATTCGCATGTGCTGGTTGTTATGGGGACTGAATATTTGCCCTGTTAAAGTCGCCACAAACTGGGGGGCCTTGGTCCTTAAAGGCTTGTATTGTGATGGTTTTACTTACGGTACGTGTGCTTTTTGTAATTTTTACCGCACGGAAATTTGTTTTGTTTCCATAGCAACAAGATTGCGTGTGGGAATGAGTAACAAGGCAGCCTCTTCCATCTGTCGCACACCCTGACCTGCCATCACGAGAAACCAGCATGCAGGCTACTCAAGCGAGCTCTACAAGTGGCCCTTGTTGTCTTATGGAACATAACAAACACGTTTTCACCCACTACAGTTCGTATGAGCCGCTAATTTTTTGCATGTGTCCATCTATAATGGTGTGCAAACTTTGAGGGTAGGTTTCAACATGACAACCCGTACGGTTCCCTTGTAAGAAGAATTTCAATGGTCTCTGGAAAGGGGCATACAGTTAGATAAATTCTAAAGGTCGCTGAATAATAAAACAATATTAAAGACACAAAAGCTCTGTTGAAACTAGCTCAGAATTCTATAAACAATAGTTGTCCGTAGCATGCGGTAACTTATCTGGGACTTGCACCCATCTGCAGAACACATGTCTGGGGTTTTGATGCATACATTGGCAGCAGTGACTTCAGATGTTGTCTCCATTGATAGTCTCGGCACTTTGGGAATCTTCACTAGTCTTGGACTTAGAAAAATTTGAAGGGACATACAGTTGACTTCCTCTAGTCCGGCCTCGGATGGTTTGACCGCCGGAAGGTCCGGCCGACTTATTGGAATGAGCCATCGGTGCGCGGAAGGGTTTCGCACGGCAGTAATCGACTAGAATAAACATGTCTGTTTAGTTTCCAGTCTTAAGTGTAAACAAATCACACCAGTTCAGTTCACTTGATGATTGCGTTCATTTCAGATGTGAATTTTACTCTTGTGCTGTTAGTATCTTTTACTGTGAGTTTAATTTTTACAGTGTGTCTGTTAGTCTAGTTACAAAATTGTTCTAAAAAATGAGTGAAAAACGAAAGCATACTACTTCAAAAAATCTACAAAACCATCTTAAAAGTTGATTTTTGCTTCAATAGGTTATACTTTACATGTTTAAAAGACTGCCGGATGATCTGGCCATTTTTTAATCCGGTCGAGGGTCTGGTCCCGAGGTGGCCGGATTAGAGGGAGCCTACTGTATTCTAAATTTTATCCACATCCAAGTATCGTCATAAAAGGGTGTTCTAAAATAGTTTCATTGTTATAGTGAGTTACATTTAACATTATTAAAATAGGAAATTCATCGGGACCAAATTAAATTATTGCAATATGAAGGTTTATCGTTATATCGATCTTCATTATACATCGTTATGCATCACTGTTCCTAACCTATCTACTAAAACTAAAAGCAGCAATAAAGACACAGACATCGCAGCAGAGAGAACATTTAAGAATCAGAGGAACAAGAATCAGAGGAACAAGAACACATACATTGTAGCAACTTGGAATGTGCGAAGTTTGTGTGAAGGGAAAATTATAAGTTAGTCGTTAAAAAGGAGATGAACCGAATGGAAATAAGCATACTCGGAATTAGTGAACTGAGATGGGTTGGCTGTGGATATTTCACTGTGTTATTATCTGGAAATAATGAATGAAGGAAAAGAAGGAAGTACAGTCAAACTTCTGTATAGTAACAAAAACTGATATAATGATAAACGTGCATATAGGCCTAGCAATATTTATGTTTGGTCCTGCCAAATTTCCTACCTTAATAATGTTAGATATAGGCCTATACGATACATTCAACTATATATAGGCCTATTGGAAGTTATCACAGTGAAGTTATAGTATACAGGATGTAACACTGAGTTGGGTCTAGCAAGTACACTTCACTTATTGTATAATTACCTGAACTAGTTTCGAAGACCATCGTTGTTCATAATCATCAGAGTAACACCAACTGCCAGCTGGACGTTTGTGTTGCTCTCTCAGGGAAGTTTGTCGCATGTGGCTGTCAGGAAAGAAAAAGAAAATAGACTCATTTGAACTCTGGCATGGAGAGGAATTCTAAGGATTTCATGGACAGAGAAGAGGACAAACTAGTCAATTCTAGAAGAAATCAAGACAAAAAGGTCTTTAGAAGCAATGATCCTCAGAGCAAAGTTACACTACTTTGGACATCAGCCGTTTCATAATTACGCGTGGGACATTCTAGCATATTAGGACAACAATTTTGGTTCATTGGGAACATGTCATAAATAATGAATTAGATCTGGTTCTGCACATTCTGTAAAATCTACTATGCCTTCTCCTTCATACTACATGAAAAGCATTATTTAACATTTATTTTACATATTTAAAATTTGTTTTTCAAAATCTATTATAGGTGTGACATAAATTGGACAATGATTTTTAACAATGCAAAACAGAAGTACATTAGCTGTTCTGCTATTATTGCTAGTTATAAACTGTTTCAAGATTGTCAGAACATTTATTTAACTCTTACAATAATATTTAACAAAACTATCAACATAACGGGTGGAACAAAAAGTCACTTTTTGCTACTTTACACAGTAATTAAACTTAATCTTAGACCAAATTGTACCTAAGATGTATATTTTCTCAAAACAAACAGGACATATATCACCGTTCGTCGCTCTCCTGAAGATTTATAACTGTAGGTGGGATTTTTAGATGTATAGTAGTTCTGGAGTTCTGATTAAAATAAGGGGTGCCGGGCGTAGTACTCAGGGGTAGTTATAAGCTAGAGAACTCTTATCTAGGGAAGTGGCTAGAGAAAATCGAGATAACAGTCAAAGGGCGGTGTCAGGAATAATGGTAACTAAAAGTTGAGTCGTCTTTTCAAATTAATATATATTTTCCAAAGTTTAGTATTTGCTGAAATGCTGAATTAATCGATTTAGTTCTATTAGATGATGTAAGTCCTGATATTTAGTAGTATTTAGTACGTCGTTAAGGTTCGTAAGTAACACTTTGTAACTTGCTAAATTGTAATAGTAATTACTTCACTTGTACGCGCCGTTGAACACTTCTATTTACTTTCACATTTACTCTCTCGTAGTTTCTATTTGTATCGCGCGGATAATAATGTTCAATCTTACGTTCACAATTAAGGTTTCGTAATAATAAAATCAATGTCTTTACCAAATAATATAAATTACGCGCTTCGACGCTGCTAATAACTTCTATTTCTATCGCGCGGATTATAACGTTTAAATATCAATATATTGCAAAGTTACTTGAGTTTAATAATGTTTAACGTGGTCTTTTGTCTGAAGTGTGTCTTGAAGTTCTTTAGTCTAAGCTGTCGTGTGATCAATAGATGACGAGATGTCCGTGCTTTCTGCTAATATCTTTGTAAGGGGTAGTGGGGGTAAGTAGTTCCAATTGGTTGTGTCCGTGTCTAAGTCTGCTCTGATTGGGGTAAGGTAGTTTCTTCTGCTATCCGATTTGAAATATATTCCGTTTTTCGTCGTTGAAACAGGCAAGTTGCATCGGTCATTAATTACTTGAGCTGTCAAAATTGGCTAGGCGCCAGCCGGACGGCTCAAGAGGAAGTAGGCGTTACTAGGTTTATGTTTTTATCAATAACTCTGATAACTGAAAGTTATCATAGTTCTGGTTATTTAATCCTGATGGGCTATTTTACGGGGCTTCCAATGGTATTAATTTGTAGTGGGTGTGATAAAAATGAAGAGAGTTATTAAGGTTTTTATATTAAAATGATGGAACGGGTTAATAAAAAGTTATGTGTAATATATCAAACTGTAGGGGCTGTTATTGGCTGTTGATGGGTGTAATTGGTTTCCTTGTCGCTTTTTCCTTAATGGAGTAATTAATGTTTGAAGTTAGGTGTTATATGGGGAATGAATGTTTGAAGTTAGGTGTTATGTGTGGAAGTATAAACAGTAGGGTGCGTATTGTCAATCGTACAGGGGCTATATATGAGATTGTCGTCTGTGTTGAGTACAAAGTACGGGTACAAGATGTCCGCATAATGATTAAAAAACTCACGCGAGGAATTGAGCTGCAGCATCAATAAGAGCGGGATTTTATGATCATTATAATACCCAATCTGGAATTTGAAGAGTGGCGGTGTTTAGTTTTGAATGAAATATGGAAATTTAATTTTTCGATTCCCTAAAATAATTCTCCGTCGTCACTTCGAATCATTTCGTGGGTTCTCTCTATTGTGTTTTACTTTGATATTAGCTTTTCTATCAATTGTCTTTGTTTTCAATATCTATTCTTGAAAAATTTAGATCCTTACATCATCTATACTTTTGATTAATTCTGCCGTAATTACACATACACAAATAAATTCATAATCAATAAAATACACTTTTAACATAATTTTACCTTGAATTGGTCACTTTTCTTCTTGGTCGTAGTACACATTTTGCTGAGTTCATAGTCCATTTGATTAACTAGTAAAACAAAATCATAATTATACCTTATACACAAATAAAATTATAAAATACACTCGAATTTCTTGATATTAATATTAATTTCAATAGCTTCTTGCATAACGCTGATTTTTGATGCTAATCCATATATTGTTGATGTCAAACGTTGGAGTACGCTAATCTTCCTCATTGGTCTACTTAATACACTGATATTATATTCAGATTACACATGTTTTCTTCCTACTCCTTTTTATCTATTTACCTCATTAATAATCATTTCTTAATGTTCCTTTTTCATTCTTTCAATATTCTTTTACCTTGTTTCCATTATTCTAACCTCATAAATCATCTTTTATGTCTTACCTTCACAATTTCTTTATTAATCTCAATACTCATTATCATTCTTTTCTTTCATATTACTTTCAATACTCGTTATCATATTTTCTCATTTATTCTCATATTTCTCACTTCATAACCATCATTACTTCATATTTTCCTCGTAGATATATATTGTACCATTTTAATTATTCACTCATTTTGTTTATCATACATTTATTTCTTACCTTTTGTTATATTCCTCATTGTTTTACCTTCAAGATTCTTATTTGTTAACACACATATTTCTCAACAACTATTTCACTTTCAAATTCTTACTTAACTCTGATCATTCTTTTACTTCACTTTTGCTATACAATTCTACTTAATTAGTGTAGGGAGAGGGTTATTTCCTGTCCATATTGTTTATGTAAAATAATTTTTCTTTTTGAAAAATTAACAAAATTTAATTATTCTTACTCTGTGTACTACTCCAATAAAATTCAAATATGTCGAAATTTCAATGTTTACTTATTTACTACTTCAAATAATAGTGTGATTACCTTTGTCAAATGAATGTTTTAACTCTTCAGTTGAATAAATAAAGGGAGTGGCCTATCTTAAAATTACATATATACAAAGGTTCACTAACAATGGCAATAAGCTTATTTGTTGCACTTACATCTGTAGTGGAATGGCTGTTGTGATGTCTCACTCTATTTTATAGAATAAGAATCATCTCATCATAGTCTTTGCAACAACCACGGGGAGGCTAATTACACTCTACCTTGTAAGTATCACATTCGTTATATATAACGTCAGGTAAAACATTAATTTGAGAAGTATGAATCACTCTAATTATTTTACAATGTCAGTCTGATAAAACGTTTTCCTGAGTCCTGGTCGATAATCCTTTTTACTTCTCCTTCTGCTTTAAACTTTCTTAGGCATTTCTGTTTGGGGTTCATGACATAATATAGTTCTAACAGGTGATTGTTGTAGGTTACAGGAATTTCTTCTCAACAGTTTGTATTGGGGTCGTTGCCTGGTATTATACATGTGAAGTTCAATGTTTACTACCAGTTTACAGCACAGCGGGGTGTTTCCGGCCAAGGGTCGGTCGTACAATGAGTTGTAACCTGCTAAGGGGAGACTTGAGTTGAATGGGATTTTGTTCTCTTTGAATAAACTTTCTAAATTCTTACAATATCTGTTGCGTTGTATTGGGTTCCAAGGAGCATGTTGGTTAAAATAAAATTGGGGAAATTTTCTGAAATATTCACTGAATTAATAGGGGTGACATTCTACACATATATACATTATTTACATCTTAACTAAGGGGTGTGGTTATGTCATCACTATTAACAAAATGTTAATTTAATTTGATAAACTTCTTAAGTCATAAGTGTCCAAAAGAATTTCAATTTCCATGAATATTATTACTGTGGTCAAATATTTAATTAATATTCCAAACAAAATTTCAATTTATTTATTATCTAAAAGGAAAAATAACACTACTAACAATTAAATTGTTGTCAACAATGGGCAGGCCTTCCACATTGTTGGCATTGGCATTGTTATTCTCTTTAAATTATTGTTGTTTATAAAATTGCAAACATTCAAATTTATTTATAATAAGGTAATGCTGGTTCATTTTGATATTTACATTTCCTGGAATAATTTTAACATTCTATGCTGTTTTGGGAAGTTTCGTTTTGAGTTATTTAGCGAAGGAAAAATAAGAAAAATTATGATCTATCAATCTGGTCGTGGGGGTTAGGGGTCCTTATTTCATTCTGGGATGTGTCATTATTTCCTTGTCTGTCTTCCATGTTACTCGGGGAATTGTTGTTAGGTCTATTTCTCGGGCTTTCATAAGAATTGTTCCTTTCATATTGATTATTGTAGTTACGGCGGGAGTACCTGAAATTATTCCAGCCTCTATAGTAGGGGCGGAAAAAACCTTGATCATACTGATTTCGGTTAAACCAGTTAGGCCTATTTCCTGCATAGCCACGTCTGTTCTGACCACGGTAACTGTTCCCTTGCCGATTATTGTAATTGCCATACGGCCTGAAACGGAAACCACGGGTTTGCCAATTATTGCGGGCGTTTCGCACGTACTCTGTTTGGGGCCAATAAGGTCTGTTGTCCCTAGAATCATTGTTTTGCTGGTCCTCATTTGAAATTCCTGTCCGCGACCCAATCTGGAAATTTTCCTGATTGTCAGAAGTTTGTACCAGATTAATGTTTTTCCGGTGAGTTTGGTTAGCTGACACAATGGGGTGCGATGGTTTAGTGGAAGTGTAAGTTAGGTCCTGCATTGACTTTAGTAATTTTAACATCTCAGTGGTGGATTGAGGAGATGCGACAACAAGGCAATTCCTTATTACAGGCGGAAAGTGAGACGGGAGTGCCTTTAGAAAATCTTGCTCCAAAATTTCTGGTTTAAGCAGTTGGCGGCTTTCACACAAAGAAATGAAATATTGTAGATAGGTTTGGCCGTGGCTACGGTCGTACTTACCTTGAAATATTCGCGATCTCAAACGGCTTTGCTCGCTTTCGCTCCAATACTCAGATAAAAACATTTCCTCAAACTGACCTATGGACAGGAGGTTGTTGGGATCGATGACTTGGAGCCAGCGAGCTGCGTTAGCTTTCAAAGATTGATTCACAAAAATCATTTTTAGATGTTCTGGGACTCCTCGTAAAGCAAAATAAGTTTTTAGGTCCTTTAAATATCTGACAGGGTTTGTTTTCAAGGTATCTTCAAAATACGGTAATGGAAAATCTGAATTGTGCAATGAAAAACTATTGTTTACAACATTTTGGGGTGTTTGATTAGTGCTGGCAGCTCGTTGATCCAATCCATTGTTGGTTCTGGGTAATGGTGCAGGTGGTTCTGGTATTTCAGGGGCTTGAGGTACTGGATCAGGGGGGTTGGAAGAAGTAGAGGCAGATGTTGATGGGGTATTACAAACATGAGGGATCAAAGCATTTTCCCTGGTTTGTTCGATTAGGTTTTCCTGGTCTCTAACCCTTTGCCTAAGTCGGTCTAATTCTGATTGAAGGGATACCAATTTAGTAGAATTGCTAACAGTTACCCTTTCTACTGAGGTGACATGATTTTCTACAGAGGAAATATGATTTGTCAACACTTGTTCTGAGGTAGCAATTTGAGCTGTGACTCTACTGTCTAAATTTTGTAATTCAGACGTAACCTGAGTGCGGTGTTCAGTGATTAATGTAGTTAGTGTAGCATTCATTGTTGAGATTTGTTGATTTTGATTTTCAAGTGTTGAATTTATATTCGTGTTCATGTTAGCAATCTGACTTTCAAGTGTGGAGTTCATTGTAGTCATTTGTTGATTTTGACTTTCAAGTGTGGAGTTCATTGTAGCATTTTGTGTGGCCATTTCATTTCTCAATTGTTGGCTCTGTGTTTCTAGTGTGGAATTTAACTGTGTAGAGATTCCTACTATCATTGTCTGTAGTTGTGACAAAAAATCTGAACTGAAAGAAGGAAGGTTAGGGTCTAAATTTATGGTGTTCTGAGTTGAAGTCGATGGGGTGGGTGCACTCACAGCTGGGATATTAACAGGGGTTTGTGTAACAGGCAAGCTAGCAAGGTCACTTTCGGTTTCATGCTGAGTAATTTCTAAGTTTTCAGAAATAGGAACAGATGCACTTTCATTATTTTCAGAAGTAGGATTCTGTTCTGAACATAATATCTGAGTATCAGAATTTGGCTCCATGATTTGGAATACTTTATTATTCCTTAATTTCATAAACTAATACAATACAATTGAATTTACTAAAAAATAAAAATTAATTAAAATACAAAAAAAATTTGAAATTTAAATTGAAAAAATTTACTTTGATTTCAAATAAAAACAGGAGCAAAATTCAGTTTTCAACACTTAAGTTGGATTAACGATACCCTTTTGTAGTCCAGAAGTCCAGCGGTAGGCCAAAGGTGATGTCCGGGTGCCCAGGTGATGAGGGAAAATGTTGTAGATGAAGATCCAGGGGGGGGGGGGTATTGATGAAATGATGAATAATCCAATGGTGTGCTGACTCTAGTAAAATTTCTCACAGAATTTAAAACTTGGTGGTATGTGGTTTAGTGTAATGTTCCTGAATTTTATTGTTGAAAAATTAAATTTTATTGACTGGTCCCTCGATCTTCAAATTCAAGCAATCACGATGGTCGCCATTTATCACCGTTCGTCGCTCTCCTGAAGATTTATAACTGTAGGTGGGATTTTTAGATGTATAGTAGTTCTGGAGTTCTGATTAAAATAAGGGGTGCCGGGCGTAGTACTCAGGGGTAGTTATAAGCTAGAGAACTCTTATCTAGGGAAGTGGCTAGAGAAAATCGAGATAACAGTCAAAGGGCGGTGTCAGGAATAATGGTAACTAAAAGTTGAGTCGTCTTTTCAAATTAATATATATTTTCCAAAGTTTAGTATTTGCTGAAATGCTGAATTAATCGATTTAGTTCTATTAGATGATGTAAGTCCTGATATTTAGTAGTATTTAGTACGTCGTTAAGGTTCGTAAGTAACACTTTGTAACTTGCTAAATTGTAATAGTAATTACTTCACTTGTACGCGCCGTTGAACACTTCTATTTACTTTCACATTTACTCTCTCGTAGTTTCTATTTGTATCGCGCGGATAATAATGTTCAATCTTACGTTCACAATTAAGGTTTCGTAATAATAAAATCAATGTCTTTACCAAATAATATAAATTACGCGCTTCGACGCTGCTAATAACTTCTATTTCTATCGCGCGGATTATAACGTTTAAATATCAATATATTGCAAAGTTACTTGAGTTTAATAATGTTTAACGTGGTCTTTTGTCTGAAGTGTGTCTTGAAGTTCTTTAGTCTAAGCTGTCGTGTGATCAATAGATGACGAGATGTCCGTGCTTTCTGCTAATATCTTTGTAAGGGGTAGTGGGGGTAAGTAGTTCCAATTGGTTGTGTCCGTGTCTAAGTCTGCTCTGATTGGGGTAAGGTAGTTTCTTCTGCTATCCGATTTGAAATATATTCCGTTTTTCGTCGTTGAAACAGGCAAGTTGCATCGGTCATTAATTACTTGAGCTGTCAAAATTGGCTAGGCGCCAGCCGGACGGCTCAAGAGGAAGTAGGCGTTACTAGGTTTATGTTTTTATCAATAACTCTGATAACTGAAAGTTATCATAGTTCTGGTTATTTAATCCTGATGGGCTATTTTACGGGGCTTCCAATGGTATTAATTTGTAGTGGGTGTGATAAAAATGAAGAGAGTTATTAAGGTTTTTATATTAAAATGATGGAACGGGTTAATAAAAAGTTATGTGTAATATATCAAACTGTAGGGGCTGTTATTGGCTGTTGATGGGTGTAATTGGTTTCCTTGTCGCTTTTTCCTTAATGGAGTAATTAATGTTTGAAGTTAGGTGTTATATGGGGAATGAATGTTTGAAGTTAGGTGTTATGTGTGGAAGTATAAACAGTAGGGTGCGTATTGTCAATCGTACAGGGGCTATATATGAGATTGTCGTCTGTGTTGAGTACAAAGTACGGGTACACATAGCTGATTACTCTTGACTACTTAGTTTTAATGAGTGTTAAAAATCATGCCAAAAAAATTAACTACAAAGCATTAAATAAGTAATCGACAAATTTTACACATGAAACAGTTCTTCAATACACGTAATTCCTGTATATTCAGTGAACTCTAGGGCTTAGACTTTTATTTGACTTCTCAATTAAACTAGTTTTATAACATCTCTCTTTGGGGAAAAATTCCCATATTTTATGAAATGGTTGACATGTAATGAAAGCAACAAATTCACTGCAGAAAGATATCATGCTTGGACGAGTGGAGGGTTCGAGGAAAGTAGGGAAACCAAGGATGCACTGGCTAGATGAAATAAAAGCAACTACTGGCACAAAATTGGAGATAGTGAAACGGGTCAGAGACAGGAAACAGTGGCGCACTTTGACAGAAGAAACAATAGTGCAATGAGAATGCACAAATGTAAACTGACGGGAGAAGGCAATAATAATAATAATAATAATAATAATAATAATCTTTATTGGTCCAAGATCAAAATAAATTTGAATAGGACTTCATCATAAATGCAAGTAAATTTGACACAATATAGCATCAATTGGTACAATATAGTATAATAAGATTATGTGAATTAAAAATTAAAATTGTATATTTACATTGGTTTCAAGAAACTCGTCAACAGAATAAAAAGGATTCAATAAGAACCAATTACACAGTTTTACCTTAAAAGTGTTGAAAGGAACAACTCTAGTTGAGATAGGAAGCTTATTATAAAAATCTATACCCTTGTAGAAACTTGTATCATTGGTCATCTGTAGTCTACATCTAGGAAGATTCAATTTAGAGTTATTTCTTGTATTGAAGTTATGCACATCTGCTCTCATCTCAAGACTACTAATATTCTTATGTATGTTGACCAGACTGGTATAAATAAAGATACTATAAACTGTCATTATATTCAGCTGAATAAATAAAGGCCTACAAGGTTCATTAAATTTCTTATTAAGCATAATTCTTAGTGCCCTTTTTTGACATTTCAGTATTTCATCACAGCCAGATGAATGACCCCACAAGTGAAGTCCATAAAGTATATGGGTATGCAAGAGTGCAAAATAAACATTTCTTAAGGTAGAAAGTGGAACGCAGGTTCTCAATTTGCGAAGGAGGAAGGTGGCTCTGGAAATTTTAATACATACAGAGACCGTATGAGGTTTCCATGATAATTTTGGGTCTAGCAATAAGCCAAGTAATTTTACAGATGAGCAATCGTTTGAAATTTCTCTTCAACTAAAATTCATAGTTTTAGTTTTGGTGTCATTAAGCAAAAATCCATTAACAGAAAACCAGTGCTTAGCAATATCAGTACTTTCTATGGTTAAAAGATCCAATACTTCAATATCACAGTGACTCATCCTAAGGGTCGTGTCGTCAGCATATAATACAGGTGATTCAGGTATATTATATATTAAATCATTGACCATTACTAAGAAAAGAAAAGGACCAAGTATCGAGCCCTGAGGTACCCCATAGTGGATATTAATAAGACCAGAACATTTATCACTGACAGATACATATTGAGATCTACCTGAGAGATAAGACTGCAACAATTTCACACTTTCATCAGTTAATCCATAAAACTTAAGTTTCATTATCAGAAGCTCATGTACAACACAATCAAAAGCTTTCGAAAGATCGCATAAGATAAGACGGGCAAAATGTTTATTTTCAAATGCATCAATTATATACTTCACTAATGTTTCAAGCGCCAGGACTGTTGATTTCCCAGATCTAAAACCAAATTGCAAATTTGACAATAAACTATGATGCTCAAAATACATTGAAATTTGTTTGTACATTATAAGCTCAATTATTTTTGAAATTACAGGTACTAGACTGATTGGACGATAATTACCTAATTTTTTTATTTTTTTTTATTTTATTTATTGTATAACATCAACATGTTCCATTACAATAGTACGGAGTAATCACCATTCTTGTGAAGAGGTATAACTTTAGATATTTTAAGACATGAAGGAAAATCACCTTGTGTGAGACTTAGATTAATTAAGAAGGCAAGGGGAGCAGCCATTACATGAATAATTTGTTTGACGGTATAGTTGGATAAACCATAGATATCACAACTTCGTGATGAGGATAAGTTATTTACCGATTCAATAATATCATGCTCTGAGATTGTTTTCCAGTTAAATTTGACATTTCCAACCGGAGGAGCATTCTTACAAAGCTCCATTGCACTATAAGCATTATAGTCCACGGAGGAAACAATGTCCTTAACAGCTTGTACACAAAAGGAGTTGTATGCGTCCGGATTGATATCCACCAATGACCTACCAACATTACCTCTTTCTATGTTTACTAATCGCCAACTGGCTTTACATTTATTATTCGACTGGTTAATAAACTGAGCGTATGCAGTACTCTTAGCTAACCTAAGCTTCTTTATATATTCTCGATTTTTTTGTAAATATAGTTGTTTTACAAAGTCATTGTTAGTTTGTCTATATAAATTGTAAAGTTTTAAGACCTCATTCTTAAAGTTTTTTAGCTCATGCGTGTACCAACTAATACTTTTCCTTTCATTTGTGAGCTTTACACGTCTAACAGGAAAGCATGCATTAAAAGCTTCAGTGAAAACAGCCATAAATTCTTTGTAAGCATCATCCACACTAATAAGATTATCTTGTATAAAATTCTAATTTGAACTGAACATAATGTTATTAAAACTCGCATAACCACATTCTGTAAAATTCCTAGTTAAAATAAACTTGGATTTCGTCAAATCTTTCTTACCCTTTAACTTTAAAAGTACACCTAAATGGTCAGCAATAAGTAAATTAATTACCTCAACTGAATATCTGCTAGTCCAGTATGTGGTAAAAATGTAATCTAAACAAGCTTCAACTCTCATAGGCAGCAAGCTGGTGCAATATAAGTTGAATGACCTGATTAAAGTGCAAAAGTTATTAATAGAATTGTTGGTTAAATTAAGGTCCAAATTTAAATCCGTACCAAGAATAATGTCGGTATTAAATTTACTTATATAACTTAACAATTCTTCAAATAATGTCAAAAATATATTAACATCTCCTTTAGGGGGCCTGTATAATGATATAATAATGACATTTAGATCATCCAAGGCCACTGCACATACTTCACAACAGTTTTCAACACAACATGTGTCAACATTGATAGGTTGAAATTTTAAATTGTCCTTAGTAAATATACATGCGCCACCGCCTTGAGAACTAGATCTACAAAATGAATTTCCTAAATTGAAACCTGACGGCACATAAGGTTCAATTTCATTGGCCCTCAGCCAATGCTCACTGATACACCACCCCTGAGAAAATCTGCCTTGTAAATCCATCGGATCACCAAGAGTCTAGTCAGACTCGGACTACCAGTACTACTACTAACCTAACTACTACTGACATGTCTCTGTCTCTACAGTACCAGCACCATGTTAAATCGAGAATGGACTCAAACAAATTACAAACTGAGACATGTTGCTACCAGGTTTGCATGTCATGGCTTCCTTCATGCGATCTGCTGCAACAAGAAGTTTCATGAACTGAGTGAAACGTGTGTGTGTGAACTGTGCGGGAACAATTGCGACAGATACCACATGGAGTTGTGCAAAAATCGAGCACTGTCAATCTGTCATTACGCAAAAGAAAACTAATTTGCACACTGTGCGCACTCCCTTTTTTCTATACATGTCTCTGTCAATACAGTGGGAACAGCTAGATAATATGGATTGATAAAATACGTGGGAACCCACATAATAATTACCAGCAGAGTTCTATGCTACATGTGAGGTTACAGAACTGTCACATATTACGAATAAACTTACTTGATACTGGGTCTTCCAGACTATGAAGAACATAACCTAAAATTCGTCAGTCTTCCGCCTTTTATATTAACAGCTGTAAGGGAGCTAATGTTCAAGATTATCGGAAACCATATCATGGGAGCATTCAATAAAATTACATTAATCTTTTTATAAAATAATGACAGGTGACAGTGGTGTCACAATACACGTCCGTATTAATCTAACATTGACATATAACTATGTTAGTGAACCTTTATTTTACCTAAATTGTTAATATTACCTTGAATAAGCCATCAATTACTGAGTTACAAAGATCTAGAAGATATTTATCCTCAATATGTCATTCCATGCAGTACAGTTCAACGTGACATTGACGGTAATGGCCGTTATTACATGTTGCCAACATTGCAGTTCAAAATATCGTTTCATAATAAAGAATTTACCCTTTTCAAACTCCTCGTTAAGAAGCACTCGGAAAAAAAAGGGTCGAAATCATATGAACGTTTCATGTACAGTATTTATTAAATGTAAATTCCTATAATATTAAAAAGTCACATGGCTGACTCATTCACCGACATTGTTTGCCCACTTTCAGATGAGCTAAAATTTAAAATTTGGTACACATATAGCTTTTAGGCTGCAAACCACAGGAAAATTCCCAAAAGTAATTTTTTTTTCAATTTTTAGCCCTAAAAATGGCTTGGCTTCCATGGTAACGGTATTATCAAAGTGCTCTGAAAGGTAATAGCCAATACAGCAGAGTAAATACACGCACTCTATCTCCCATAGATCTTTTAAAAAACATCTCCTGAGAACCTCAGCAAAAGCAAGTTTATTTACAAAATCACTGGCCTATATCCCATAGATCTTTTAAAAAACATCTCCTGAGAACCTCAGCAAAAGCAAGTTTATTTACAAAATCACTGGCCTATAGTCATAATGCGATTTGCAATTTCCATTAGTATATCAAATTTTGGTGTAACAATTTGGAGTTAAACTAGCAGTTGCCCGTGGCTTCACACGATAATTGAGCGTAATAATTATAGCATTTCATTTATTAACTTACATGCGAATCATTTATAAACTAAACAATTAATAATTACAATGAAACAGCTAAAAATCTGGCTTTGGAGTGCATTCCATGATTACAAAGCACCTCTGTTGTATTTGTCATTATAAACAAATGAATCGGACCAGGGTGGGCTCACAGAATTGAAGCAATCGATGATTGCATGTGATATATTGAAAAAATCGCGATGCTTTTATTTCCATGTTATGACAAAAAACAGCAAAGCCACCTGCAATTGAAATGCATTACCGAAAACTGATGGTTCAATAGCGCAAACAATTCAAGTTTTATGCCAGTTTTTCACTCCTAACTTGCGAACGAAAGCTAAAATCTGGCTTTGTGTATTCAAAATTTAAGATCTCTGTGTGTACTAGTTTTTGCTGGGCATCGTGCACAGACATTTCCTTTTATTATTACAGATTTGAACTTTAGATCATGAATACAAAATAACAGTGTAGGGTTTGGTGAAAAATTCTAATATAAATTCAAAGCCATTAACTGGTGCCTTGCAGACCCAGTTAGAATTCACTGCACAGCTTCTCTAACTCATGTTCTCTGGCGTGCGGAACTACAAAAAATTTATCATTAATACTGATAGAATATTGTTCAATTTAAATTATTTTAATTTTCCTACTGAGCTTTATTTGTTTTTAATTTATAATTTCCACCTATGCTCAGTATTTAAAAACAATAGAAACCTATATAAAAATGAGATGGATTGTTACACACTAACTTCACTAGAATTGTCACTAACCTGGACTTCAGTTTCAAACTGCATCCTCAGCTAGACTCCATCTGTTGGTTGGTCGGTGTCAATATCCTCTGGTGGGCAAATAATAAACCTTCTAATGAGATCTTCATCCCTGGGAATTTTGTTTGTATCCTTTTATACATTTCTTTAACTCTGGTTCCATATTGACCTCATGTCCTGTTTCACAAACACAGGCTGCTATTGCTGATTTGTCGATCTGTTCGTATTTTATGTTCCTAATGTTTTCCTTTGTCCTAACTTCCAGGTTCCTTTTTGTCTGGCCTGTGTATTTTAAATCACAGTTATTAAATTTGAATTAGTATATTATAAGTTATATTTTATAAAATAGGTTAACCCCCCCCCCTAGAAAATATCATATGGGCACCCTTGATTGTATATAATGGTAATTAATCATATTTTATATTAATAATTAAGTGGAGGGAAAGGAAATAGACATTAAATCCATGTCTGGGATATTAATACAAGTAAGAATCAGCTTGAAAAATTTTATGTCATAACCGGGATTTGAACACGGATCTTCGGCTTAACGCGCCGATGCTCTACCATTGAGCTACCATAACAACATGCCAGTACGACATCAAATTCCTCAACTGATTCAGAAGACAAGGCAGACCACGGGAGGTTTCAATATTTTATATTGTCTATAGCATACCTGAGCAACTGAGGGATAACGTTTTAATCCCCCATCCACTGCTGTGACGTATGAAATCTGCTCTTCATGTTCAGTGTCACGTCGAAACTGCTTTATGCTGACGTCAAGGGAGACTGTAATGGGAGACATTACCCTACCGCACAGTGGCACAATGTGAACCAGTTGCACACCCGTGGTCTATAGCATCTTTCTTGATGCTCACAGCAAATTAAATATTGATTGATAATGGAATGAATTTAAACTAGTTTTCTGCAATATGAATCAGGCACAATTTGTATCACTTATTTCACTTAAAATATTAAACTACTTGTAGTTTTGGTTAGACCTTATTCTTTCCCATTCTCAGCTAATGACCAACCGCTGTTTCCTGTTGCTGCACTGGTGCTCTCTGGTTTTTTGTAGGATTAAATTCTTGACCAAGTCACTGGAGGGAATTTCAAAATTCATTGCTTTCCCTTGGTTTTTAAGGATGATTTTACCTAATTCTTCAATTCTGTGTGGCCTCTTGCAGTTTTACTTGCAATAAAGTTTATATCAGGAAACTTAAAGGCCAGGATTAAAGGCCGCTTCCCAAACATAAGATCCACAAAATAGATAAACCGGCAGCTCATTTATGGATAAAAACATATGACACTAAGACAGAAGCAAAATTACTTAAGTTTTCCCGTAAGATTTCTGCTTTCTTATACCTTGTTTTCACAGGGAACTTTGGTCTTATTCTGTATTCGTAACTAAATTTCAATTGTCACCTATTTATTTAATTTAATGCAGGGGCAATTTGATGTACATCATTAGCCACAAGTAACAATGACAAAGCGATACACCTAATACAAAATACATAAAATACAAATCATAACATTGGAAACAAGGAAGGCACATGTTTACAGTATAGTCATCTTCCCTCTTGCCTCCCAGTATCGGTCCACCAAAGTTGTACATTTGAGGGCAGGGCAGATGGTAAGATGATGTGAATCCATGATGGAGTTCGTGTTGCATAAGATGCAATTTGGGCTGGTGAAAATGCCAACATGATGTAGGTGTTTTGCAAGGCAGTCGTGTCCAGTTATCATGCGGAAGCTTGCTACAGCCTCTTTTCTTGGCCAGTCTGGGATAGATCTGATGGTGTCTTTCCACTGATAATCCTTGATGCGGTTCTCCAGGTTCTTCTGGTGAGTAGCTTTTATTTTCTGATGAATGACTCTCGCAGCACTTCTGTATTCAGTATTAACTGGATAGGGATGGATTTGGGTCCCTTTCTTTGCTAGTGTGTCAGCAGCTTCATTTCCGGCAATGCCGCAATGGGATGGAATCCATTGCAGGACTACTTTCTTCTGTTGATCAAGTAGGTTTCTGATAAGTTTTCTGCAGTTCAGTATATCATGGCTAGGTGGTGTGTTGTGATTTGAAATTGCTCTTATTGCAGCTTGTGAATCACATAGTATGACCATGTTAGAAAGAGCTGTTGGTCTGCATAGGAGTTGTCTCAAAGCGATTTGGATGGCTCTAATTTCACCATCAAATGCTGTGTGGTTTGCTCCAACCAATGAATAGAGTGAGAAGAGGCTGCAGTGTATTCCGGCTCCAGTATTTCCATTTGTATCTATTTTGGATCCATCGGTATAGATATGCATCCATTTTTCTTCCGGGTATCGTGAATATATGGTATCTAATGCGATGGTTTTAAGAATATTCGGGCCAGCATCACCTTTCTGTAGTGATTCTGTTAAGTCGAGGGCATGGTCTATGTTGTACATGTCTAGAGGGTTTTCTGGGCGTAGTATTGGCTCAGGTGTTAGGATTAGGTCTAGTTTTTGTTTTTCCTTTAGTACTTTCTGAGCAAGACCTTCCTGTGTCTTTAATTTTCGAGGGTATTGAGTGGTGTGGTTGTAGTTTGTGCCAGGCACACGGATTAGTTTCTCATGGAGCTTTAAGGCTGATTCTTGTATCTCCAACTTTATTTCAAGATTTCCCGTATAGAATAACATGGAAGAGATGGGTGTTGTTTTCACACCACCAGTAATAAGTCTCATGGCTTGATTTTGTACCTGTTCCAATCTTTGGATATTTTGTTGAGTTGCTGTTATTAAGGTACCTGCACTGTATTTAATAAGTGGTTTAAGGTACATTTTGTATGTAGTATTGAGTGTAGAGGTTCTGCAGCCCCATTTACAGCCTGCTAATCGTTTCAAGATGCTGAGTCTACCTTGAACTTTTCCTGAGATGTTGTCTATGTGTTCTCTCCAGGTTAGTTTTGCATCTAGCGTTACACCCAGGTATTTGAATGTTGAGACGTTCTCAAGTCTGGTATCATCAAAGAATACGTCTGGTTTTAGTTGGTTGTGACATAGTGAAAAGGTCTGACAGGCTGACTTTGGTACGTTCACTGTCATGGAATTTTCATGGCACCATTTATTTATATCCTCCAAAGCACTATTAAGAGAGTGTTCAATAAGTTGTTTAGCTCCTTTTTTAGGTGCAGAGGTCCACAGTACAAGATCATCTGCATAGAGTAGAACATTGATGTGTTGATGTTTGTGTAGAGTTTCTACCAAGTCATTGTCACCTAAGTTTTCTGCATTTTGTATGCCACATTTTACTAAGGATTTCTATCTTGTTCTAAATTCATGACTGCTGGAAGGGGGGAAAACTGTGTAGGGATGACTTAAAATTCTTTCCAAATAATGACTAATTAAAATATATTAATCCTTCCTAAAAATCAAAATCAGTTGTGGTGGAACAAATATGTTTCCTGGGATGAATTGTTGTGGTACTAATTAACTAGTACTGAACATCTCGATACAATGTCATCTTGTCTTACAACACTGTCTGTTACAGATTTCAGCTAATCACTGATACAACGTAACTTATAAATAAAAAAAGTGTTCGTGGAACGCCACGCGACAGAAGTGAAACTTGTTTTAATTTTTATATTTTTTTCAAGTTTAGATTGTTGGACTCTTCAATATTGGGTTTTAGGACTTTTTTAATTTTGGATTTTTTTAAATGTTTGATCTTTTAATTTTTTTAATTTTGGAATTTCGGATTTTATAATGTTTGATCTTTTAATTTTGGATTTTTTAAATTATAGATCTTTGAATTTTTTATTTTTTGAATATTTGTATTTTCGATTTTTTTATTTTTAAATTAGGATTTTTTAATTTTTAAATTTTGGATTTTTTAATGTTTTAAATTTTGAATTTTTTTATTTTAAAAATGTTTATATTGATTTTTAATTTTAGATTTTCAATTTTTTAAATTTTAAATTTTTGGACTTTTAAATTTTGGATTTGTGTTTTTTAATTTTGGAATTTTGGTTTTTAATTTTGGATCTTTGAATTTTTGGATTTTCGATTTTTTAATTTTTAATTTTTGATTTTTTTTTAAATTTTGGATAAGCCTAATTATTGAGTTGATTGTTTTCTGTGCAGTCCGTTCCGTCACACCTCACTAATTTCGTGATGATTTTTAGCATTACACTAATTTTGTGACGATTTTTAGCATTACACTAATTTCGTGACGATCTTTAGCATTACACTAATTTAGTGACGATATTGAGCATTACAAAAGCTCTCAATTTACCTCTACCGCGGCTAAAGAAGTACACTTACAAAAAATTCACACACAAAACAAATCATAGAAACTAAACTCATCATTAAAATGGTACAAGTCTTTTGAAATCATTCCTCTTTTGAGCAAAATAAAAATTAAATACATCATGATAACTGATTTTATTGCAACTTAAAAATTTGACATTCAAAATTAAATTATGTCTAGTAATAAAAACCTGTGGTTACTTGTGTCTTGTGGAATGCAGGCAGAGAGCAAATATTAAGAGTTACTCAGTCTACTGCTCGCAACGCCTGCGTTTCAGTCTCTGGGAATAAATTAGTGGCGTCTCTTTCCTACAAAGCTTAATATACTTCAACTATGGCTGAAAAATTTGATAAACTGTGTTAATCGACAGAAACATTATATACACAAAATGCAAATGCATCTTTCTTAAGGCATGGTTAAAAATAAAGTGATGTATTTGAGAATAAATTTAAACATTTCCACTGTGATTATTTTGTTATGACGAACTAAGCCACATTAGATATTATAAACATCTGACTGTGCAGCTCATTAATTGTCTTTTCAATGTCACACACATTCACTTAACTTGGCAATTCTTGTACAATGGATTTTCAACAAGCGATCAAAGGAGAGAAATGGCTGAGATATACGAACATTCATTAACTAGGGTGTGGATGTTTATGACCCAAAAAAGTGAAAAATATGACAAAATATGACCTTAAAATGACTATATATGACTCAAAGTCAAAGTCCCAAATCTGACCCCATTAAAGAATGTATTTAAAAAAAATAAATGTTCCAATTTAAAACTTTTAATGATACTAAATTACTAGATAGCAAAAGTGAGCAAGGTAGCTGCATTCTGAGGAAAGGAATATGTTGAAAAACAAGATAATTAGCAATCTGCTTTGTATATAATCAATAAGAATATTCGTCTTCACACAATTTTTTGTAAATAAAAACTTACCAAAAGGACGATCGTTTCGATGAGAGACTTCTCACCATCATCAGCTGTTCTCAACTGTCGTGTTTCCTTCTTTATCCACCAGATGTCCTTCATGTAGTAGAAATTCTGATGGATAAAGAAGGAAACACGACAGTTGAGAACAGCTGATGATGGTGAGAAGTCTCTCATCGAAACGATCATCCTTTTGGTAAGTTTTTACTTACATCATTATATTTATTGTGATATTACCTGAAAATATTATGTATATACATTCTTGAAGACAGATGTTTATTTAAGAAAGTGATTCGCATGTGTTTGTTGTTATGCAAACCGAATATTTGTTCTGGGGGGGCCTTGTCCATGAAGGGTTGTATTATGATGTGCCGAAAGTAAATTCATAACCGCATGGAAACACTTACCGCACATAGCAACAAGATTGCGTGTGGGAATGTCAACTTACGATCCACGGCAACAATATTCGTGAGTACCACTAATTAGTTAAGTCTTGCAAAAAAATTATATACACATTTTAATCATATAAAATAAAAATTTACCTCTATTGACCATAAAATTGAATAAAAATTCCGCTTGTCTATTCTTCTGTTCAGCGAACTTCTGGATAACCTTCAATGGGTATCGTGCAGGGCTAAGCCCCAGAAGCCCTAAAGGACACTAAGCCACTGCCAATTAGTTCAGATAACAGGAGTTCTATTGTAATTATATTTTCTACTACTCTAATTATGAAAAATTGAATTTAAGTCTTCTTAATAAATATTTTATGCAAAATTAGCACTATGTACGTATTTAGACTAAAAATATCTACAATAATATTCCTGGTGTTATAAGTTTAAAATCCAGATACCAGCCTGAGATTAATATGTAAGTTTTCACTGATGGTGTAAGTTTTCAGTTATCGACACATAAAATTACAATGTTTATTCATAAAAAGACAAAAAGAATCATAGGCTAATTAAAATAGGTGTTTGTGGTTAGTTTCTTGGACTTCCAAATGGGTGAATAGAAAGTAAGTTTTGGCAGTTAGCGCAGTTGCATCTTCTGGGAGAAGTGAGCTAATTGGAAAAACGATGGGCCCCCCCACAACACCTAGCATTTCTTCTTCTCTCAGAAGACGGCAGCAGATCTAGCTGCCGAAAGTTCAGAATCAATCATCCCATTCACCTGGTTGAAAAGCTCAGAAACCACTACTCATTCACAACCACCAGGGAAATCCTCAAGTCACAAACTACACAAAGTGTTCAACCAACAAGTAAGTGAAGACATTTAAAATAGTACAGGTATTAAATTAAAAGTGTATGTAACTTATTACTCTAATCTAATCTCAGCCACTTCCCAACCATTTCTCATATACACCATACACATACACAACATAAACTGCCTGCCAACGTTTCTCAATAACGTGAACAAGGGGAGACATTGTGGGCAAGAAGCAGGAGCGTATGTGAATAGTCAAAATCTACAGCAATAAGGGGACCCCACAAAAAATGACAGAGGTTTCTGATTGATATACAACAAAAAAATCAAAATGCATTTCATGTTTTTCTCTTCCTCTCAAAAGGCTGTTTCTGATTTTCCCATAATTCTTAGTCCAGAACTGCAAAATTCTCAAATGGACTTATTAAAGAATAGAAATGAAGACGCTACAAATCTAGAAAATACCTGTCTAGGCTACTTTAGTCTGGCCCACTTCCATCTTTCGAAGTCTTCCGCAAACAATACGGTAGTTAACAGTAATGTTATAGTTGAAGATAGGAACAATGGCTTCTGAAAATAAGTACTGGAGAATTATTTAGGCAACCTAGATCACATGATAAACTGGATGAATGTTCTTATTGAACTTAGGAATCATCGATCATAATTGGATGACTCAGTGCCAGAGGTGACTAAGTGCCATCAAGGAAAGTGCTAATATTTGTGTGATTGACCAGCAAAGATCATATTCTATCTATGCCAGACATGATTAACAGCTATAACTGTGTCCGTAACTGATACAACAAGGCTGTTAGTCATGTTTGGCGTAGATAGATTATGACCTTTGCTGGTCAATACGCACAAATATTAGCACTTTCCTTGATGGCACTTAGTCACCTCTGGCACTGAGCCGTCCAATTATTATATTTTTATCAGTTAACAATTACTACTTTTATGACTATAAACGACTGTACATAAATTAGTTCACGAAACAAGTAATATTACCAAATGAGATGCAACAGGAAAAATACATGCCGTTATTTTATAGACTCTCCACAACATGTTCTCCAAACTATATATATTTCCAATGTTCAGGAAATATGTTTCAGGCACACGTTTATCAGGCAAGCATTTTGATTTTCATTGTACAAACAATCTGAAACTCAAAGACCAGTACAAATCAACTGCCCATAACAAACAATACAATGACTGACGATTTAAATATTAAATTAATGTCATAACCACATTGTAACTGCAAGAATCACCAGACAGCACTTTTTAATTAGCGTTATTCATTATTCTTATTTTAATTATATTATTATTTACAATGAGGTGTAACCATTGCGTATTTATCACCGTTATTATAATTATTTTATTTCATCTAACAGTTCTGGCAAAACTAACGTTAGCTCTCAGACATTAAAAAGTGGGAGGGTCATGTTCTTTGGAATATTAAAGATTGTGACTCAGAAGGAGAGATCACAAAAGTTATGTCTTGGACATCTCCACATCACGGTCACACTTGCTTCTGATATTTATGCACATCTTACGAACTTTCACATAAAAAAATTATTTTAAAAAATTGCAAAACAAAGGAAAAAATACAGTAATAATATTTACCGGGAATTAAATTATCGGAACTAGAGCTCCTCCTTAAGCTAATTGTCTTGATAAAATAGTATCACGAGTAATTATGAAACCAGCATGCAATAATTATTATATAAAATTACAACAGTTCATGCCGTCAACAACCGGGGGAGTGAGGGTGTTAGTTGTGCCGTGATGGCGCTGGTCGCTTGATCTTCTGGCTGATTTGTTCCTCTGCTACGAGCTGTGCTCGGAACGCCGCCACTTTTTGCTTGATGTCATTCAGCATATCAATGCGTTCAGCCAAAACCATCTCCAGTTGTTTCGAGTATGCTGCAACAACAAGTAGCTCGCTTCAGTTTCCAGAAATAAACAAACAAGGGAAAAAAGAGAATAAAAACTCTAAATACACAATGCATATTATACCGTATTTATGTGAATCTAATGCACACCTTTTTTCACTATTTGTAGCATTCAAAATTAAGGTGCGCATTAGAATCAAATGCAGACCCATTCTGTAGTTCAGCAGTAACTTGAATTACTTACGTAACAATGCTTTGCAGTAATTATAGATTTCGTTAAATTAGCGTTGGCCTATTACCATTACACAAACGCTGGTTGAAGTTAGCTTATTATTTTGACTTATATGAACTTTTATGTGAAACAGGATGTATTAATGTATAATGTATATTGTAGGATGTATTAATGTATTAAATGTAAATAATATGTAAAATGTAGCTTTGACAATGCTTGACACTTTTGTAAAAGTCTATAAGCAAATAAAGCATTATTATTATTATTATTATTATTATTATTAAAACCGTTTTTGATAAAAATTCTCTAATCATAATTTTTCATGAGGTATTTTGCACATGCTTAGAGTAGAGGAGTTTTATGTGAGTGTATCAAATCAGGTTTTTAACTGTCAATTGTATATTGCCAAATGACAATATTAGATAAATAAAAATAAATTATGAAATGTAGAACATGCCTGGATACGTCAACTAGAGAAATAACTTTAACCTATCAGAGCACGGGTGAAAAATAATTCCACAACTGTGTATGTTGGGTCTCACAGACCCATTTCTTTCAAGAAATAATGTTACCTAGTTATATTTTAACCTTCATATATCAATATAATACATTCTATTAGGTAAACAGTTACAAATATCTTAGGATATAAAAATGTTTTAGAAATATGTGCAGAGGCTTGGAAGAGTTTTATAAAGTTTCCTCCAAAATTTTCAATACTGGTACTTCATCTAAGTCATGCGGCTCGTTCAGTTTAGGCCTATATCGTTTTTTCTTAGACCTGTAAAGAAAAAAACTGTTTATTCCAACATAAAAAAATGAAGGAAGAATCCTACTATTAAATTTCGGAATGTATCCTTTATAAACTTACAAAGTAAAGGAATAACAATAAAATCGTATCAGACAAAAATTTATATGAGCGGATGGGCTGGGTCTAACAGGCTACAAACAAAACATCATTCTCTTATTTCACAGCTAAAGACATATCCGATTGGGCTAGTCTAGAGATGAACCCAGCAGATGGTCATGATTCTTACACAAAAATAATAACAAAATTGTATAATTATATATGAAATATTTGAATTTTTCTCGTCAAATACTATTGTTCTTGGCTATTAGCCAAGTCAAAGATTTAACAAGTTTCCGAGCTTTTGGAGTCCATCTTCTGGGATCTGATTGAGGAGACTGATTGATTATATCCCACAACTTTGAAAACTCAGAAACTTTTAAAACTTTAAAATGTTCCCTAGCTTTCGGACTCCAGCTGAGTCCATCTTCTTGGATCTGATTGAGAAGACTGATTGATCAGATCCCAGAACTTCGAAAACTCTGAAACTTTTTAAAACTTTGACTCGGATGATAGCCTGTGAAGTGTAAAATTCTACCCAGTTGACTGAATGGAATTGTGGGGAAGGGAAGATAGATAAACAAGAGGTAAAGTAGCATGCATTTACACCTTCTAAATAACAGTAGAAAGAGATACGTGAAAGTTCCAAGCTCTTAAAAATGAAATCGGAGATCTAACACAATGTACAATCACAAATGGAGTGAAATTTCTGTAACCAGCAGTAACTGTCAACAAACAGTTCTAAAGACAGTACAGTAAGAATTGTAGAAGTGGGTCTAGCCGTTGGTTTTTCTATTCAATATTAAGCATGCTGCTAATATAGCATCATACACACTTTAATAAAAATGCATACGACACAAGTCAACCCAAGTATGGTGAGAGTCTTATGCAAGTTTTCATTGCTGAAAAACATTTTTATGACTGGAAATGCAGCAAGCAAACAGTTCGAAACTTGGATCCTTCCGGCATGATGAACAGGACCTGGATTTTGATGACCTAAAAATACTTTTTTTCTGTATTGAAATTAAAATTATAACGAGATCTACATATTCATGCTTGTTTAGAGTTCCGATAATATTCGATGCAAGTAAATGCACAAAAAATGTATAATGTGAGAAGCTACACTAAAAATAAGAAAAAAAATGACTATATATTTTTTTAAATTACCTAAAAATATGGGAAAATAGATGATAAATAACAAAACAAAAAAGACTAAATGACATTATGTTCTGAAAATTACCTAAAAATGAAATATTGGAAAAAATGACCCTAAAAATTACCATTTATAAAATCTAGGAGTCATAATCAGAATATCTGCATTAGTGGGTAACGTCCATGATGTTCCAGTTGAAAGATGACATGTCATTAAAATCCAGGCCCTTTTAACATACCAGTACAACTTGTTATTTTCGCTTTATTAGCATGCGAGATACACCAATCCAGTTTTTTTTTTTAAATTGACGTAAGTGGAGTAAAAAGTGTTTTTATTTTCTACTTTTCTTAATATTTAGTATGCTTCACTGTTTACATCACTTTGTTTTAATTTGTTTTATTCCTCTGAATCCCTACAGACCTCAAAACAGACACTAGAACATCCACAATGTAGGAAGAATGCATATAACTCATTGATGGCCAGAGCTGCTTTTCAAACTTAGTCTTAAGGCTAGTTTACATGATGACACTAGGTTTCGTAACCACATTCATGAAAGTGATATCGTGAAACTAATTACACAGATTTTCTTTCCAATGCAACCGCACATTTCTGAAGTTGTTATTTCTGAAGTTCAACTTGTTAAAATCCCATACAAACATTTGAAGCACGTATTAATACAGGCATTTCACAATTTCCTCACTTCCCCATTTCATTTTACGAAATGCAAACAAGCTAAATAAGCGTATAATCTCAAAATTACTATTATAGTTTCGTGAAAAGTTGGAATCAGCCAAAACTGCGTAGTGTCGTAACTCATTGTCGCCAGTACATCTAGCGCTTGCGCATTCAAGTAAAAAACAGTTGCGAAACTCAGTTACGAAACCTAATTTCGTCATGTAAACTAGCCTTTAAAGTTGAACATAATTCATTTATAGTTTCATGACACAGAAACAATATTAATCAATCCTAAACAATATTATTGGAATTCATAACTTTAATGCAAGCATAGGCTCAGCTCATATGCCTTCAATAAAAATCACAAACATGGAGAATATGGTTTAATTTGTTCTTGAATAGGGACGCCAGGTTTTCAGAATAAAATGAGATTAGTACTCTGTTATGTGAAATTAAAATTAAGGGAAGAGAACGATTTTTATCTAGGATATTGCTTAATCTCTCTTCTTATACCTAAAAAGTCACCTATGATCACGTAATTTAATTCATGCCCGATGCCTATTCATACTGGTTATTCTCTTTAAGCTAAAGAAAAATGGGCTTTGTATTTCTATGGTGACAAGATTAAATGCAAAACGTAGCACGGCAACTTGAATAAAAGTGAAAAAAATTGTACCGCATTCATGCAATTACCTATGTAGTTATTCTAACATATATCACCATTCTAGCAAAAGTCACTAACTCCAAACACGTATGTTTTGAGTTATAAATTGATGAAAGGATGCTTTATAGGCAGGCAGAATTCGCTAGTTAATATCCCGACCCGTTTCCATGTAACTAATACCTCTGTCTACATTAAGTCCATATATACAATGGTTTACTCAAACTTTAAAACAGCTGTACCTCAAAACTGAGTTTTTGGACTTAGTGACTTCTGCCAGAACAACACGATGAATAGTATGATAGTTTTTTCACACTGGCCGTGTGTAAGCTAAGGTGGAAAGGTACAGTCAGACTGAAAAGTTCAATGCCATAGTCGGGATTTGAACCAGGTCACCTTTGATATGTGAGTCAGTTGGAGAATTTAATGTTGTACCGGCAAGTTGCCACAGTAGCTCAATTGGTAAGAGCAGCGGCACATACAGCTGAAGATCTTGGTTCAAATCCCGACTATGGCATTGAATTTTTCAGCCTGACTCTACTTTTCCACCAACGCAATCAATAGTTTCATACGTAAGATGTGGTTTTATATGCATTAAAAATGATGCAAATACGTAAACAAATATACTAACAAGAATAAGGAAAACGTGCACTAAAAATAGAAAACTAAAAACTGCCCATTATTCTATACTGGTAATCTTTCTTTGAATTTTGAAGAATGTACCGCTGGCTGCAAAAGAGATGGACCACCTAAAAGTTCTAAGTTCCAGATACAGCATGCTCATCTCGTTATTGCCTGCATAGACAAGATAACACATAAATAAACCAGTGAAATTGTCTGTATTTTATTTAAGGGTCTGATATTTGTTAATTAATTGAATGGAGAGTCAATTCTGGATACATCAGGTTAGCTGAAGAATTAAATGAGAATATACTTCATCAACATATCCACTGGAGCCAATGTTGAATTATATATCCACGTTTTACGGTTATCAAAAGGCAAGCAAAATGGCTACAGTAGGAAGCAAACCCATAACAATGAACGAACATCTATTTTCTAACACACAAGAGTCTGTCCATCTTTTTACAGCTGACTGTACATCCTTTTCAATTCCTATTGTTACAAATTACAAAATATTTCTCTAAATTTACACAGGTAAATAAATCTTTTTTGCTTGCAAGGAAAAATGTACTTACAAACAGAAAAGGTACTTTCTACTTCATATGGTTATAGTGGATAGTACTTGAAAGCTGCTATTTCTCTAGCTGCGTAATTTTTACTAGTCTGGAAGAAATGTACTAATTTTTTTCACTCTGTCCAAATTTGGATTTCATTCCTCTATGAGAAAACACAAACTGAATGAACTGAAATAGCTGAAGAAATGTTTGAATTTAGCTGAAAAAATTACATCATTTCAAGCTGTAACTAGACATGGGTGGCTTGCAATACATTACAAGAGGTTACAATCCAAGCAAATGAGTCTAATAAAGTAAATAAAGAGTCCATGAGTTCCCTAATAAAGAAGTTCCTGTACTAGTTGGTTGGTATATGGTTATTTAACGATGGGGATGTACTGCAACATAGGCCTCTGACTGTCGCCGATGTGCTGGAATTTTGTCCCGCAGGATTTCTTTTACATAGCAGTAAATCTACTGACATGGGCCTGTCACATTTATGCACACATAAATGCCATCGACCTGGGCTGGGATTGAACCCGCAACCTTGGGCACAGAAAGCTAGTGCGATACTAACTGTACCACCCTGGCTGACCCCGTACTAGTAAAAGGTATTGTAACGAAATACAGTAATGTGATCAGCAGTTTTCAGAAGTGATTATTTCATTAGTCTGTAAATCAAGGGAGGCAAAAGCAGTAAAAGGTAGTGCTGGCATAAAAAAAAAAAATAAATAAATAAATAAAAACACATACAACAACGTTAATTAAAATTTTCAGCTCGGATTTATGGGAATATTGAACTATTGAGACACTACTGTACATGTATATATGTATCCACATTTCTAGATCTTTCTAAGTCCCAGAACCATTGTATCTGAATTAGCAAGCCAGATAAGTTGACTACACTATCTGTGGAATTAACACAGGTTGTTGATGACCGATTTGATTTCAATTTTAGTAAAATATCACCACCATCACCTATTCTTCATTCAAATAATGTAAGAAACTCGTTAAGTTAAAGACATGGAAGAAATAAAATACCTGAAAGGCACAGAACACTTCATGAATTTACCACACACAAATTAGGGATTTTATTAACTTTTTTTCACTTACAGAGAGTTTTAAAAAGGTTGTATGCAGGCTTTGAAATTCTGTATTCTGTATTTTAGAATTTTTGTATTTATATTTGTATTGACGTGTCCATTATCTTATGTAAGATAGAAGGATGAAAATAAACTAAAATAAACTAAACTATCTGAGAAGCATTAAAAAATTTAATGGATAGTTTTTGTACTTCTATCTACTCTTCATCCAACTACAGATTGAAGTGAATTTAAACAAAACCATATGATTACTGGATCTCTTTTCATAATTCCATTTGACGTTTACTCCTTCCGCCTTCTCAACTTCATTCTCCACATACTAAAATAACCCCTGTTATATACAGAAACGTGCCATAATTCATTGTCAGGGAACTGTTCAGATTAATAATTATAATTACGCGATCAACATCTCTAGGGTATGTGTGTATTCATGAACCACAGATTATTCTCCCTGTTGGATATTACATGAGAATATTATAGGAGAAAAATTCCTCTGACACTGGGATTTGAACCCAGGACTTTGCCTATCCGTGCCACTGCTCTACCAACTGAGCTAAGCCACAGTTCCCTTCACAGCGCCAGACAGAACCTCTCTCCTATGACTGATTGCTCTTAATAGGAGAGAGTCATCCATCTTAGCTCAGTTGGTACAGCAGTGGCACAGATAGCCAAAGGTCCTGGGTTCAAATTACAGTGTCAGAGGAATTTTTCTCCTATAATATTCTCATCTCTGGAGTACTCATCCAAGTATGAAGGTCAATTATTGTTGATTGAATAGGACCTTGCTGTCTTCATCTTAAAGTACAGAATCATCCTGGAGTGGAATTTTATATACAGTTCTAGATGAGACTTTTGACCAATCAGGTGTGAGTACCCCCTCCATCAGTCCTTTTCAGGGCTAACCTCTGCTTGATTGGTCGACCCTTTTCAACTAGAACTATATATATATATTCTACTCCAGGATGACTTGGCACTTCAACATCCTTGCAGAAGAAGGCAGCGTGAGCCTTTGAATCACTCGGGAATGACTGACCTTCAGACTGGCTGACTACCCGAGAGACGTTCATTCTTCTTCTATGCCAAGAAAACTTCAGATTTAAAATTATAAATCTAATTTTAACACAATATATCATTTTAGGTGTCGATTGTACTGCACAACAATAAATTATCTTCACAATTTTTATTTATCTAGTTAGCCATTTTCCTCTAGGAAAGGAATAATAAATAATACAGGTTTGATTTTTTTTACCAAATCTTCTCAAGATCGACAGTGAAGACCCAACCTAATATTATTAGTAACGTAAGTATTCTTTGCTTAGTATAGTACAAAAGTGTCATTTAGGTATTTATTTATTTCTTTATTACATATATATTTGTTTTAATGCAGTCTTTTAACCTGATATCAACACCACTTCAAATGTTTTCTATTTCATCTGCATTGTGTGCATTTAGTTCCAGAGTGATACAATTTGCTTTGTTTTTATCAGCTTCAATCTCTTGTTGGACGATGTATAAGCAATGAAGTTGTCTTCAGTGTATATATATTTCATAATGTTTTGATAAAAGCAAATACTGCATATGGAATTAAAATGATAGTAGAATAATTGTATCTGCATGCAATGAATATGTCAGAATAAGAAAGTTCTATGTGTGCAAGATGAGATCTACGTCTGCAGTATCCATGCTACTGAATACTGATGGGTTATGTTTAATTAGGTAAGCCACTATCTGTAATCTCTAGTACTGCCCCTTCTGCTGCAACTACCTGCCATGTGTAAGCGAATCAGAACTAAGCCAGTCTCCATTGCCACAAGTCTGCAATTTGTTTGGAAATATCACTAAAGCATGAAGTAAATATTGTCCAAGCAAGAGCTAACTTAAGAATTCACATGGGGCAAATACACTTGTGGTACAAGCAGTGAGCCATGGTCAGGGTGTTTGTTTCATATTACCGACTGCAGGAAGCTTCTTCAGTGGCAGTGAGACTTTGAAGCAAGAAGACAGAAAGGGAGCAACTACTGAAGAAGTTCTCCAGTCGGGAAACAAAGACCTTTGACCATGCCCTCAGCCCAATCAGGACTAATCATCAGACATAAATAAAAAGGAACAGATAATAAAAATTAACATAATAACATTGACGATAAAAGGAAATAATGTCCACTAATATAAATATTGATATTATTGAAAAAGATTACTAAATTCAAGCAATAGAAATAGAAAAAAAAAGAAACTACACTTTTACTAAATAAGTTCGTAGGCTCCCACGGCCGGTACCATATATAAACTGATTGTGTTGGCTATCCAGGTTGTGCCGCATCGTGTTCTTAGTACCTAATGTTTCAGACACCCTGTCGTGTCCTTCTTCAGAGAATGATTCACACTAAAATGAAGTGCCTGTGAAGAATCAACAGTCGCAGCTGTCATGACGTCAGTGGGTGCATTCTTTAAAGTTTGAATGCACCCACTGACGTCATGACAGCTGCGATGGTTGATTCTTCATTACAGGCACTTCGATTTAGTGTGATCATTCTCTGAAGAACGACATCACAGGATGTTAGATACTAAAAACACAACACGGCCCAACCCTGATAGCCAACACAATCAGTTTATTAATTAAGGAAAAGACAAAATTAAAAAGTTTAACTAATCATCCATGGGCATCTTCAAAATTTTAGAAGATATTCAAAGAATTCAGTATCACTTAGCCATAAAAAACAACTACAATATCAAAACTTAATAAAAACTAACATTATTGATAGTATTCTTCCAGTTTAAATGCCAGGAATATAGCATATTAATTAAAGATTTTCACTGAAAGAAAAAAAAAAAGAAACCATAATATAACAGTAAATGAATGTATGAAGAACATTAGATATAATCAAATTGAAAAAGCAGCTGTGGCATTGCATATGTGGGAAAATGTAATTTTGTAAAGAAGAAAAATTATTAAATCAATTAAAAAACAGAAAGACCTGGGGTGAATTTATATTGAAAAACAAGAAAACTCATTGATGAATTTTGATACACCCAAAGAAGACAATATGATCAAGAAGATCATAAAAAGTCCACCACGTGCACATCAGGATATTCCTGAGAAAGATTTGACAGTTGATAATGTACTCGTAATTGAAATTAAGGATGAGGATCCTCGAAACATAATGATACAACCGAGAGAATCCTAAAAGAACTTCAAAAGTTGTTAGTTGCAATCCATTATTAGCTTCTGGACTATTAGATTTTTGTAATAAGATTTTAAATAACTTGTGTTTTGGTATTTCTAAATTCAGAACATATTTTGAGAGATAGAAAAAGGAAAAAAAAAAATTACATCAAGCATAATTTATTAATCTATGACTCCAAGATAAATGTGCATTTAATTTCAAGGCAAAGCGGTGAACCAATTGGGTTATTGTGGAGGATTTACACACAAATGCATCATTCTGAGAATCACACTAACATCTTGGGGAACTATATACATATATACAACCAGAAAAACTAGGTTTGTTGAGAAAACTACCTAAGTACAGTACCCAAAATTCTGATTATTTGTGGGACTCTAGCTCATCCAATAATTTGCCTGTATTGTTATCACAATTAATTATTTATTGCTATTACTAAAGATTGTGTTCTGTTGTTGAATCGCTGTAAAGCGATAAACATAGCATGATCTCCTCTTGTTCCAATTCAATCACGATCGTTTTAAATCGTTTCTCGGTTCATTAAATTTTTAAGGCTTCTCAGTCAAAGCAGTTTCCATGGCCATAACGCTTCACAAGGCAAGAAATCATCCAATCCAATAATTTGCATAAGTAAAAAAAATTAAAAAAATTAATAATTAAAATAATAATAATAATAATAATAATAAATAAATAGAAATATAAAAAACTAAAAAAAAAAAAAAAAACACACACACACACACAAACAAACAAACAAGAACAATGTATTGCTGTTCTAAATATACACAAAGAGAACGTGGAAAATTAGATTTAGAATTTTAGACTATGCTTGTGATTAAGAAAAATCATAGAGAAGACATTATTGGACAAGAGTGTGGAGGACAAGACATTGGCGATTGGTTAAAAAAAAAAGAAAGTCAAAGTGAAACGAATGTGTTAAACAAGGGTTAAATAAACAAGGGATAGTAAATGAAAGGCAAGAAGAAAGCTCTGATTGTTCACGAAAAACATGGTGTGTTTAGGAGACCAGCTTACTGGTGAAATAAAAGTTACCTAAACCAAATACAATTTGCCTAAACCCAAAATTTAAAAAAAGTTTACATAATACTAGATAGATATATAAGCATTCATGAGCCACAGATTATTGTCTCTGTTGGACACTACATGAGAACATTATAGGAGAAAAATTCCTCCGGCACTGGGACTTGAACCCAGGACCTTTGGCTATTTGCACCAATGCTCTACCAACTGAGCTAAGCCGGAGCTCAATTCACAGCGCCAGATGGAACTTCTCTCCTATGACTGATTGCCCTAATGGTCTACCTCACAGACAGACAAGTTATGTCATATGCAGTACTGTGAGGCACACTAAGTAGTGATTTTTGTGACCGGGCTCCCACTGTTATTGTACAGTTAACATTCAAGATAGATATATAAGCATTCATGAGCCACAGATTATTGTCTCATTAATGTTCTGCCATTAGAATAAATGTTCTCATGTAGTGTCCAACAGAGACAATAATCTGTGGCTCATGAATGCTTATATATCTATCTTGAATGTTAACTGTACAATAACAGTGGGAGCCCGGTCACAAAAATCACTACTTAGTGTGCCTCACAGTACTGCATATGACATAACTTGTCTGTCTGTGAGGTAGACCATTAGGGCAATCAGTCATAGGAGAGAAGTTCCATCTGGCGCTGTGAATTGAGCTCCGGCTTAGCTCAGTTGGTAGAGCATTGGCGCGAATAGCCAAAGGTCCTGGGTTCAAGTCCCAGTGCCGGAGGAATTTTTCTCCTATAATGTTCTCTTACATAATACTGCATTATAAACTTATAAGGAATTTCCGTTAATTAGGGCTCACAACACTTTCCTAGTGGTTGAATTATGAAGTGATATACAGTGATGGGAAAAGTACAAAATGAAAGTAATTGGGCTGAATTACAATTACCTGAGAGACATTTTACTTAATTACAATTACAAATTACTTTTCCAAAACGCAATCAGTAAAATTACAATTACATTTACAATTACTTTACAAAATGACAGTACCTAAAAATTCCTTGTTTTTTATTTTGTTTTGGGCACAAGCCCAAATTATTAATGAACAAACAAAAAAACATAATATGTTTTGATATTATCCATGAGAATATTTTCGAAAACACTGAGCAACTTTTTTGTTAATATTAACTCTAATTTGGATATTAGTTGCAAAAACAGTAATGATGACATATAGAAAGCGAGAATGATATTAATACTAACGACTACTAAATTGTAACAATTACAATTTTATTTCCAGAAGTAAATTACAAGTAGAAATTACATTTTTTTAAAAGTATTGATTACAAGTAAATGGGACCAAAAAAGGAATTGTTACTGTAATCCGATTACTTTTACTCAATTACTTCCAATCACTGGTTATATACACATGAAATAGTTTCTTGTACTGTTCGATATTTATCCAAGGTCTAATAAGTTCATTTCATGAACCAAATAAGGGAAGGGAGTATGAAAATTTTAAAAGCACACTCAATGTTTTTCAAAAGTTGGTGCCAATGCGGGCATATGAGGAAAAAGACTCAAAATAGGAATTGGATACCAGTCGGGAGAAAGAAAGACAAGCATGGGGAACATAATCACAGCAATGGAAAGAAAAGAATTGGAAACTGACAGATGGAAAGACGAACTTGGCTATAATCCCAAGAATATTTTATGAGGGCTATTTTTTTTTTTCAACCTCTGATGGCGCATAAATGAAAACCACAGTGAAAACCAAAACGGTTTGATTTGGAACATTTATGTACACCTTCTACCTACTTCTCTAGATAGTTATGCTCCAATTGAGACATTTCTCTTAGGGTGATACCCTCTTCATAGAAGCTTGCCGCCAGTGTAATGAGAAGGTTCTTCAAAGCATTTTGAAATGTTTTGAAGTTGGTGTGGACACATTGTCCTCCAAGATCTTTCTTCAGCTGCCGAAAAAGATGAAAGTCACTCAGCATGGGACTGAGTTTTTGATATCCATCGGACAGGGGATGAAACGTGGATTTATTATGACAATCCAGAATCGAAAGAACAATCCAAACAATGGATACACACAAATTTTCTGAACAAACACAAGATCTGGCTTCCACACCAACAAAGAATTTCAAAACACTTCAAAATGCCGTTAAGACCATTCTCAATATGCTGGCAGCAAGCTTCTATGAAGAGGGTATTGGAAAGTTTGTATCACGCTACAACAAATGTCTCAATCGGAGCACGATTATGAAGAGAAGTAGCTAGAAGGTGTACCTAAATGTTCCAAATAAAACAGTTTTGATTTTCACGGTGGTTTTCATTTTATGCCCCATTGGAGGTTGAAAAATAAAATAGCCCTTGTATTAGGGTGGCCATTTCTAAAATGTCAGAAAGGAGGACACTTCTTCGGTAATCTAGCATAGTATAAAACTTTGGGCATGGACGGCTGGACAGCAGATATTACATGGTATAGCCTATCCCTGACTAATTTTACTTAATAACTGCATTTATGTAAAATAAATGATTATACACTGCTTTACTGCTTTTTGAAATGTACTGAAATTTTTTGACCCACTGAGGATTAAAAGAAGTCTTTCGTTTTGGCATTCTGGTAATTGAAGAAAAAGACGGCAAACTGCAAAGAATGTACAATACAAAAATGGAGACTTGAACAACAATCAACAGTACGGCCAACGCCACGCACTGCACCAAACAAATGATAGTATCGACAAGCGTGCCAACCTTAGGATTGGCACGAACATACAGGAAAATACAAATTTTATTAATAAGCTTTACCGATCCATCAGAGTCTCGAAAAGGGGGACAAATCAACGTCCGGCATAAAGCTGCGCCGGATGGAGGACTACTTAGCAAAAAGCCTTACAGTCCGGCCAAAACCCGGACGTCTGGCCACCCTACCTCGTATACACTTTTAAAATTGTTTCAAATGCAGCCTAGGTGTTTGTCAGTAAATGTTTTAAAGCATTAGTTTCACTTAAAACTCTCAAGTTTTGCTCACAACACACAAAAATAACAAAAAAGCAAAAAAATAAATAAAAGAAAACAACAATGACACAAAGGAAACTTTGGAAAGTTGGCATATATGTATCATGAATGCAATTAATGGAGTTGCACATGGCGACTGACTTAGCCCTTGTGGGCATCTACTTGTGAAAAGGCAAAGCTCATTCCTAGAAACCAGAAAACTGGGGCTTGTATCCTACCACTCATCCTCTCCAGAGGCTTCTGCCGCTTACGATTTCGCAGCACACATGGCTTAGGATCTATATAAGTTCGATTTCTACACCAATCTGGAATAGAAACAACACTTCCACAGAAATCACCAGAGCCCTGTTGTCTAGACATACTCTACTGGAATGTTGATAAACCTACTGTCAACAATTTCAGCCTTCACCTTAAGAAAGAAACTGTCAGTGGAACCAAGGATCCACAACGTATGATGTAAATATGCCTTACAATAAAATTGTAAGTAGAAATGTTCTGTAATTACATACAGTTGAACTCTGCTTATCCTAAACAATTGGGCATAAGTTTCCTAGGTCTATTTTAGGAAAATTCATGAATTATTCTACTATTCATACCTATAGGTTAGTGCTTCTTATAAATGGCTTTAAATTTTATTTTAGTCATGAAAATATGGAGCAATAATATTAACCATCAACAATTAATTATAACTATTACCATTATTATTAAATGTGTATGTGTCCAACAAAACCAACTGTAGAAGTAGAAATGAAGCTCCAATTTTCCATTGAACCAGATTTAAAAAACAAACTGTAGGTTTGAAAAACAAACAAGTTTTCCACTGAACAAAGATAGCGATTGTTAACTATTACAAACCATTAAAATGCGACAAATTTTTGGTCACAAAAATGATTATTGCTTCATTTTTAAAAGTTCTTATAAAATTAATTGTAATGATTTTATACTGAATCTGTACTTTGAACAAAACTGAAAAATTAATATTTTGGTGATACAGTGAAATCTCGATAGAACGATTTTTGATGGATTAGAAAAAATATTATTATAGACAGTGTTGTTAAATCGAGAATTTACAAAGTGTTCTAATTTTGATGTTTTTTTTAACCATTTAAGGAAAAATCATGTAAGTTTAGCATGGTAATTTCTCATTCCACCTTTAAATTAATAAACTATATCACTACGCACTATGTCCACTCAGTTTTTACTAGGGATGGGTCCTCAATACTTTCGATACCTCGATACTTGCATGGTATCGGCATCGAACGATACTTCAGAAACTCGCTCGGTACTTTTTCGATATTTTGGTGATTCTGCAATTAAGTGAGAATGCTAGTATTTTTTAATAAAATCTTGTAAGTGGACTGTTTAAAAAACTAACTTTAGTTTTAATGAAGAGTTTAAAAATATTTAAAGGCTACCGATATTAAATTTTGTCTCATTAAATATGCACACTTAATTAATTTAGTTGGTATTACACAGTTCTCTCAACTTTTAACTTTTTAATGTACTTATTTATTGAACTGGAAATGTTGACGGTATCGAGTATCTAGGGAAAAAAATCATGTATCGGTAATGAGTATAGAGTATCGAAAAAATCTGGTATCGACCCATCCCTAGTTTTTACATTACAATATCAGTCAAGAAAAGCATGACCAAATGGGATACATTTTATTTTTGGCTCTCTTTGAAAAAGTGGGATATGACAGCCTGTTATTCTTTTTTCATGAAGAGGGAAATATACGAAGACCTTATTACATCGATGGTCACTAAACTACCTTCTAGAACATGGGACAATTGACAGGAATTTCTGTAGAACTTCACAAGAGGCAATGGCTTCTAATGTGGTTAAGGTGACAGATTCACACTTCACTCATCCTCCTCTTCTTCCACTTCTTTTTCTTCTACCAGTTTGTTTTGATTTACACATTCATGACCTATTTTATTGTTGTACCACGGAAAAAGTATGTTACAGGGATTCTGAATGTAACCATCAGAGCTCAGAAATTAATGCTCTAGCAGAAGAAGAAATATGCATGCAAATATACTCTTAAATTTGTAAAATATATACCAGAACCACTTAAATATGATCTGCCGTTTAAATTACTTTAATATTTTACATTCTCGTCTTAAAACTACTGACTGGGAGACCTGTAGAAGACCTAGACGTAGGTGGGAGGACAATATTAGGATAGATTTAAGAGAAGTGGGATTTGAGAGGGATGGTTTGAGTTAGCACAGAATAGGGGTGAATGGCGGGATCAGGTAAGCGCGTCAATGAACCTTCGGGTTCCATAAAATAGATAATATTCCTTTAGCTAGCTTAAGAATTGTCTATTGCCATTGAGTAAGTAAGTAGGCCTAAATAAATAAATGAGTTGTACACATTTTAAATTGGCATTCAATAGTGTTAATTATTAAAAATACAGTATGACTTTTCATAAACTTCCGGGCCCTGGTAATCATAATGGATAGGTTTATCGTTATTAGGAGTATCATAAAATCGAAGGGATTTTTATATTATCTTTTATGAAATGAATGCCAGGACTAATATTTTAACATTATACACACTATTAATGTTAATCATTGTACGGAGATTTCACTGTATTTGTGCTGAGTTCAATTTTGAGTTACACCTGTGAATAAAAGTATTATATGATTACAATAACAATAATAATAACAATGATAATGATGATGAAAATAACAACAATGATTTTACAATTAAGAATTTTTTGTATTCAAATATATATGAAAAAATACCTTAGAGCAGTATGTTCTTGAAGTAATCGTCGCAAAATTATGTGAAAGAAAGAAAATATTCCACTTTCATGTCTATTCTATTTGGTGGTTTAATATTATTATGTCCCTCTCTGTAAGCCATTTTTTATATTTTGTATGAGAGGTGAGTTACGTAAATTCTTCACAAGCAGCAACCATGATTTAGAACACAGGAACATTTTTTACAGGGATCTTACGTAATCTTATCTCAATACACCCAACTCTCCATTTTACCAACTGCATATCCACTTTAACTACATAGCTGCCAACCTTTTACATATTAAAAAATAAGAAAACTACACCAAGAAATTAAACAAAAATTATATTAAGTAATGATTAATGATAAAACTGCTATAGTTTGCTAACATAAAGACATGCAAGTAAACTGACAGTTAATATATTAACTCTCCCAAAACTGCTAGCTGAAATGGACAAATTAGAGAAAAACTTTTGCAGTCATGCGTAAAATATATGCGAAAATAAGAGTATTAGAAGGTTCATTTGATGGGAAATTAAGAATTAAAAGCTAACTGCTAAACTAAGCTAGCCAGAGTTCAATTCATGGCGCCAGATGGAATCTCTCTCCTACGATTACGCTTAATGGTCGATCTCATTGAAAGACACAAGTGAGTCATCCTATGTCAAACTGAATACTTTTGAAACTTCGTGAATAAAACCCCTAGATGAAATTAAATTACCAGTCTTTCTTCTTTTTAATCCGACATGAATATTTAGACATTTATTAAATATTACGAATAATGTAACGAATAATGATGGAACTTACACAGTGAAGTCAATCAATATTTCAAATTATATGAGATTGACTTAAACACACTTTATTAACTTCACTTACCAATTTATGGTGGCCTGTGAAACGCGTTCTACCATAAATTGGTAAGTGAAGTTAATAAAGTGTGTTTAAGTCAATCTCATATAATTTGAAAGTTATTTATTAAATATTTTTTCTGTAAATTCACTTCCCATATTATAGGAAAATCATTACACTGAAGATATGAATAGTAGAAATTTCATGAATGTAATATTTTTAAGTAAATATTCTGCACTCTTCACTGGATATAGTAAGGGTAATTATATCACGGAGGATGAAATGGGCTGGACATGTTGCACGCATGGGGGAGGAAAGACTTATTTCAAAAATAGTGACTGGGAGACCCGAAGGAAAACAACCACTAGACCACCTAGACGTAGGTGGGAGGACAATATTAGGATAAATTTAAGGGAAGTAGGATTTGCGAGCGATGATTGAAGTTAGCACAGAATAGGGTTGAATGGCGGGCTCAGGTAAGCGCGGCAATGAACCTTCGGGTTCCACAAAATAGATAATATTCCTTTAGCTTGCTTAGAAATTCTCTATTGCCATTGAGTAAGTAAGTAAGTAATTAAGTAACAAGTGCATTTAGGTGCAATAAAACGAAAGTGATAAAAATAGAACTATAACATTATAAGGATAGACACTTGCAAATGGTTGAAATTCTACATATTCTCACACTGGATTGGTTACTGATTCATGAGCTAAATAGTGCAATAATTTCTTTGTATTTAAGGTTCTATATAAGATCCTCCTATTTTTACCCTACACCAAGAAATGATTTTACTAAAATAGATATCACCTCCAGACAAGGCCAAAGGAACCTGTAGCGATGGTTCAAGAACTCAACCATAAATACAATCTTAATCATTTATTGAACAAAATCAGAAGTATGAGTAAACACAGTGCCAATAAATAAATGTAAATATTACAAAATAGCAATTGCATTGTCCTTACTGTTAAATATAAACTGTATATACAAATGGTTTAAAAAATTAAAAATGTTAAAAGCACACACCATGATAATCACTAAACCACAGCTGGAAAAATAAGAAGTAGCACAAACCAAATATCACTGCCAATCAATAATGAAATATATCACAACATGCAAAAAACAAAAAAAAAAAAGAAAAGATTTTGTTCATTTATCAGGAGAGCCAAAAATAAACTAAACAAATTCAATCTGCCAATAGAAACGTTCACAAAGCAATGAATCCCCTCGGCGCTTTACAACACAGAATGTCGTGGAAGTTCTGACTGAGTTACACGTTCAAATACCACCACACAAGAAAGGTAATGCAATATACAAGAGGAAGGAAAAACAACAACTCAATTGGAAATGAACTACCAGCAGCTTCATGACTACTTGAGTGAACTTGAGCAGATTGCTTTAGTTTAAGTGTCTTGCGTGGCTCGCAACTTGCTAGCCTCTGAAGAATCTTATGCCTTTTTGAGTCTTCGTCTTCCTCCCTGGAGCTACAAGGGGCTATATAGGAAAGACATTCCATCTTAGAAATTTCACATTTAGAATTATCACCATCTAATGAATGATCCTTACTGGCACAAAACTGAGCTATGTCAGGAAGTCTGTCTTTCTTAATCCATTGCTTTCTCTTCGGAACACGACTAACAATATTCTGTTCTGGCTTGAACCCAGTTTCTTCAACACGATCGTCAATAAAACAACTTTTACTTGAACAAAAATCCTCTTGATTGGAAAAATTATTATTTATGCATGAAAAATTTGACAGTGCGTACTTCTTTGAAGATCCAATATTCCAAACTTTTCTTTCGGCTCTAGGAAAGTTGGGATAGCTTTTTGACATGCCCTTCTCTACCTCCAAAGAATTGTTGTTCAGACTGTTATGAACAATGTTGTTTAACCTGACTTTGGGAACATTACATTTTGAGCACAAACACGAATCTGACCTAGCAATAGGAGAAGAAAAGTTTGGCGAGTCAGGTGGACTCTGAGAATCGTCAGATTCACCCAGACATTTTGAGTTGTTCAAGGAAGAGTCAGAGGAAACTTTATCATCAGATGTGTTAATGTTTTCACACATTCCGTTTCCATCCAGATCGACTGCCCAAAGCTTTTTAGGCAACTGTTTACTGTCAATGTTAACAGATTCTCTACTCATGTTGTCATCAGCCCGGTTGTTACCCAGGTTCCAAAAACTACCTGGAGCATACACTTTACAAAACCCAGCGATGTTGGAAGGCTTCTCTTTAATTTTATTTTTATCAGAGGTTACAGAGATTTCCAAATTCATATTACCACAGACGTTCATATTGCAAGAAACATTAGTACAGCCATGTCTGCTTTCTGGTTTCTTCTTATAAGAGGAGTCATTTGTAGGCGTGTACCCAGATTTCCAGGGAGGACGTTTATTTAAAGAACGACCACCAGATTTATGAATCACTGAGCATGGTGAGGAAGTGTGAGTCACATTCGTGATAGGGGCTTTATTTGAGAAAATCCTAATGGAGTCATGAAGCTGCTTTTGAAAGTGACAGGTTTTGTTTTTATTCTCACCGTCCTGGTCGTAATCTACGTCGTGTGTCATGGCGAACAAGGCTTGGTCTAACTTCACCCACTCAGGCCCCATTTCCACCAGATTACTGTGGCTGTCGAGAACCTCATCTTCCAGCAGCTGAAGTTGCGACACAGCTTCGTGGAATGTGAAGAGGTCTGCTGAGATCTCACCCTCCTAGAAGCAAACAGAAGGGTGAAAAACTGGTGGGTTACCCCAGACAATTCTTTCTTGTATACATAGTGCAAAAGAGTTTCCTCATGTTCATTTTACCTGATGGAAATACACTCTTTCAACACGCACAACAAATATGTTCATGAGTGGATTTATTCCACTTGCATTCAGAACTGAATTATTGAAAAACCTGCTAGGTACAGAGGAAATTCAGGGATGAAGAACAAGATAGGATTCTTCATCCTCTCAGAAGTGCATTGTCCTGATGGCCACAACTCCACGACAAGAGGATGGGGATGGGGATGGGAGATTTGGACAGATGGGGCTAGTGAAATCTTGCTGTATTCCTCATTAATATTCACTCATCTTTCTCTCGTATTTTCTTGTATATTATCATTACAGCTATATTTGTGAGCTCTGTCATAGAGAAATGGGGGTATTCAATTAAGTTATGGATTTAATTTAAATGTTTTCGCATGTCTGTGATTGATTTTGATTCTTATCCTTTTGTTTCCAAAACTTTGTTGGCCATGGAACTGCAATAGTTCAAAATAAATGTTACAATTAAGAAAAAAAAAAAACACACACACACACACTCAAGTTATGAAAATTATTTTACTGTGGCCTCCTAGCCTAGAGTTCTTTTTAAAGCGATTCAATTTAATTTTCAAAAAACGATTTAAAAAAAAACAAATTCTGAAAACATGCTAAGGATAAAACAATAAAACTGGAATGTGGAAATTCAATACAATTGATGTTTTTGCTGTTTACTATCACAGATTTTCTTGAAGTTGGGAGTAAAAGGTGACAACTGGATCATCATGTCAGATGTAGCATGTAAGTCTATTTCTGTACTTCATTTTCTATGAAGCAAAATACAAAAATCCCATTTCACGCAGATATGTTGTCACAAAGGAAGAACCATTCATTTTATTGTTGTTGAGAAAAGTAGAAGGAAACAGCAAGTTGTCACAACAACGAATGCAGATTTTACAGATTTTACGGAGTACGTTGAAAATGGGGTAAAGTTATAATCCCGAAACCGGTCCAGTTTAGTACAAATTTAGTGAAGTTCAGTGTATTAAGTCTCCACTCATATGCTTACATATTTAATAACTTCACTGTGTAAACTTCCTTCATTAATTAAATAAGCCAGAATGGTACTTTATGAGATTGTGTGGGGTGTGGGAAAACGTCTGTCCGTCCGTGTGTCTGTACAAGCGGTAACTCAAATACGCTTTATCAGATTTTCATTAAACCTGGTATATACATTTATAATGTCCATGGGAAGAAGCCTATTGATATTGGACAAAACCTGTTGACCAGTACTGGAACAAAGCCCAATTTAGTGCCTATTTTATGGTGGTATATTAGAAAGAATTTATCAAAGTTATCATAACATATTGTTTTAGTGTTCACATACGGCTTTGGAAATTGCAATACATATATTTTTTTGTGATGTCACCTAGGCCTTTCTGTGTCTCTACACCATCTTCAGGGCATCTTTTGCTGGCTTGGAGCTCCAATAATTAAAATAGAAAATACATTTCGTCAACTTTATAAAATAAGTAAAATTGTTATGAGATTTTATAAATTTTATCTTATTTTATAAAGGTGACGAAATGTAGTTTTTATTTTAATTATTGGAGCTCCAAGCTAGCAAAAGGTGCCCTGAAGATGGCGTAGAGACACAGAAAGGCCTAGGTGACAGATCACAAAAAAAATATATAGCATATTTATCCGAATATAAGCCGCACCTGCCTTCTTAACACTAAAGTAATGGGGAAAAAATTAAATTAACCCCAAAGTGAAATAATAAATTGCCTCATTTCCATAGCATCAAAGTAACATATTTCTTAGCTGAAATAGGAAAAAGAAAGTATCAGCTGACTTAAATTATGAAATTCTAATTTTATTTAATATAATTTAAGATTATTATGATTATTATTTAATCTAATTAAATAAAACTGACGGTATTTTTCATAACTGCACTTTCAGTATCTATAAGTTTAAAATTACCATTATTTGCATTCCCATAAGGTATGACATTTTTTATTACTGAGCAACTCATAATACACGCATATTCTACAATACCGCTATCAAAAATGAATATATCATAAAATGAACAACGCTTGCCTATGCAGTTTTATGCATTTTCTAGATGCTTTGATTAAAATCGATGTATTTTTTATATTGAATCAATTAACACATCGATATTCCTCGAGATTCAAGATAACTGATTAGTGGCAGTGCTTGGAGGAGGGGAACCAGCCACGGTAGATCAACTGGCTATATTGTGCGCATTATTACCATTATTGTCTAAAATCATTTGTATGTGTTCTTAAGCCGCAGGCATATTTCGCTGGGCTTAATCTAGTTAAAAAAGTGTGGCTTATATTCAGATAAATACGGTATATATTAGTTGAGCAACTGGTATTATTTATTTTATTACAATTACTTCTGTTAACCTTCAATTTTATTTCTTTAGTTCATTAATTTTGAAACTTCTTATTGAATGCACAGATCTCCTACAATAAATTGTTTGCTGGTGGTTTACTATACTAAAAAACAATCCAAACATATCAATCCAAAAATAAACTAAAATCACATGCAATCAATCCAGAAGTAAACTCTCAAATCAGTTAAGAACAGGACATGCAAAAATCATGGAAAATGGTGAGCTTTCAAACAAAACTCCCGTGTTATGGTAAGACAAATCAGACAAACTTTCGCACCAAATACGGAACCCTTCAGCTACGTATTCCTGCCATTTACTCAGGGGTGGAGACTTTGGATATCCCTTGTGTCACCCTTCATGGAATTTATTGGGAAAGAAAAACTTTATGAGCCTGTTTACCTTCTGAAACAAACACAAGAACCCCATCATTAGCAGGCTACTTAACATAAGTTGTACTACCCGCGTGCGATTTCTTGGGCACTCGGCTCCCTAGTCCTCATTCGGTAGGTTTCGTTCAACTTCGTAGGTAAAGCTGACAACATTGAAACACGAAGTACGCTATACACCCTGACATCTAGTGGCTTCAATACTAAGCTTTCATTCTGTCTCAAGATCCTTATTTATTTATCGATATTATCTTTTCTGATGCATGGAGTTATGGGGAAAAATACAATCTTTCGAATTGCTGATTTCACAAACACTTCATTGAACATCCAACACTTTCCTCACCTCTTTAAGAATTCCGTATGTGCTAATTTCTGACGATCCCGTGAACTCTCATGTCAATTTCATGGACTCAAAGTTGAGCGAACTTCTCACAAAACGTATTAAATAGATTTAAAATTAGGCCTATAGTTTTCTCCACTTTTAGATGCCTTACCTCTCTTACGTTTAACAACACGAAATGGTGAAGCATGAAGACTCTTCTTTATGCTTAAAATTAGTCATCCAGTGTAAAAATATTGTGCCTATATTATGTATAATATTCGTATTTGATGACTTATTTAAAAACCAAATGCTTAAGACGTGTAATTAATTGTTACGCAATACCGTCACCACGTTATATTATTGGACTGCATTAAAATCGTTGTATTTTAAAGTCACTACATAAAATACCATAGAGCAATTCTGCTGAAACGTTATTTCTTTAGTTGACAACACTGCAGAAAGACTGGTGGACTAGCTATGTTTTGTTCCCCCGGACCCTCACTTCCCCGTAAATCCAGCGCCCAAGAAGTGGCGTGCGGGTAGTATAGACATTTTAATGAAGACTCCACATAAAAATTGAAATAAAAAAGATACTGGCTATTATATCTTTGGAATGTAACCTATATTTTAAGCAACATGCTCATGGTACATCAATCACCAACTCCCTCTTTACCGTAGCTAACAAGAAATTGCTTATTGAAACTAATATTGGGAAGAACACAGTGAAGTCATAATATATATTATTAAGGCTATATTTCACACTTGAACTTCACTATTCATTATTTACCTAGGACTACGTAGTTTCAGTCACCCTTGTGACTATCCTCAGCTACATCTGAATTTCTGTTGGTAGCACTGATCCCTTGTACTACCAATCCTGACTGCTGGATGCCATCTCTTGGTGGTTGGATGTATCTTCTGATTAAGTTATCTTCTATTGGTATCTCGAAATTTAGTAATTTGTGTTAATTTTTTTCTAATAAAATTTTTTTCCCAGACTGTTAATTCTTGGGGCGTTTCTATTGGCTTTAGAAGCTTTACATTTTGTTCTATTTCATGATCATGAATGGAGAGTTGTTGAAAGTGTTAGGCTGCGTGTATAAGACTAGTATAGTTTTTATAAACATATTTTGAGGAAAAAACATAGTCTTATATTTGGGCCAATACAGTACGTATTTTGTAGTTTATATTTTCATGGCTTAAAGGTGCATATTATTATGGGCAAAATAATAATGTAATATGAATTTATTATAATATAACAAATAGAGTACAAATATAATATATAATATTAGGGATGGGTCCTCGATACTTTCGATACCTCGATACTCTCGATACTTGCATGGTATCGGCATCGAACGATACTTCAGAAAACTCGCTCGATACTTTTGTAATTCTGCAATTAAGTGAGAATGCTAGTATTTTTTAACAAAAACTTATAAGTGGACTGTTTAAAAAACTAATTTTAGTTTTAATGTAGAGTTTAAAAATAATTATAGGCTATTGATGATATTAAATTTTGTCTCATTAAATATGCAGACTTAATTAATTTAGTTGGTATTACACAGTTCTCTCAAATTTTAATTTTTAATGTACCTATTTATTGAAACTGGAAATGTTGAAGGTATCGAGTATCGAGGAAAAAATCAAGTATCGGTATCGAGCATCGAGAAAATCTAGTATCGACCCATCCCTATATAATATAAATAACACCAGTATAGTAACTTTAGAAACACACTGTATTACATAATCTAGTTATAACAGGTAATAAGCAATGAGAGTAAAGTACTTACGTTTAAGGATCTGAGCTGTGCAAGATCACTGTCTTCCAGTCCTCCATTGTCTTCTACTTTCATTGGCTCCTCTTCGCTGCTTGGAGACGACTTCATTTCCATTGGGTCATTGGCAGCAAGCTCTTTCACTCGATCTGCGTATCGAAGTGTATTCAGCGAATGTTCGCAGGAACTCATTCCTGGGCTGATCATTGCAATCTGTAACACATCAACTCCTCATAAAAAGTATTCTTCTCCATTTTTCTTACCAATTTTGATGTTACTGTTAGAATCTATAAACTGTGTGATACTTAAATCTTAAGCTTTCTCACTTCAAATTCTGAGATCATAAATTAAAAGACCACTTTGCAGGGAGTGTGACTTCACTTGTTTTGTCCCTGTGCAAAGCTGTATTGTTCACTATCCAAAATAAGTTCATAGGCCGGTATTCTTAGTCAGCGATTTAAGAACCGACTTTATAAAGCTGAACTTATTTGACAAGTCGACTTATATGTTTTTCGTATTCATAGTCTTCTTTAAAGTCGTACTTTGTTAAGTCTGACTTCATAAAGCTCTACTTATTCCACATCTTAAAGTCGAACTCAATAATATGAAAAATCACGCGTTCATTGCCGTAACAATTGAATTAACCAATCGTGTTTAAGATTTTTTAAGATTTTATGTAAAGCAAAGCTAACTCGGTACGTATTTCACTATCGTGATATAAATATAGTCGGTGCTGTGCATTGTAAACAAAGAATTTAATTCATCCAGTCACATTATGCAGCGTGTAAGTAAACTGATCAATAGTTTCTTGAGAATATTCTGCGTATATATTAGCTTGGAGATTGTTCAGAATTAATACCAGTATGCTTATGTATTTATTTCGATATTAATTATTGTTTTAGAGAGATTCAAAACAGCTTAGGAAGCTTTGGGCCGATATGAAATGTCAGCAGAGAGAAATGCTGATGAAAGATAGGCGATTGATATTTCCAAAATTGTGTCTTCTTGGAACGAAATCTCTTTTTAAATTCATTGTCACTGTAGAATTTGAATGGCTTCATCATGTTTCGCAAATAACGCTTTGGGGCACGAGTTTCTTCTAATACTCGCCAAGATCCTCAAAATTACTACTCATGGTACTGGCTTAAACTGAAATAAGTCAGAGGGACCCTTGACTTGATAAAGTACGACCTATTTCGACAAATAAGTCGTACTTTAGTGACTATGAATAGTAACAAGCTCTGACTTTATAAAGTAACTACGTCTTAAGTCCGACTTGTTTGTGTCAGAAACTCAACTTAAGACGAGATTAAAGTTTGACTTGAATATAAGTACGACTTATTGCGACTATGAATACCGGCCTTAGTGTAAGCACCTTATGTACAAAATTTTAACAAAAACTAAGACTAGTTTTTAAGAAAATCAGGATTTTCTTTTTCTTTTTTGGGTCAAGTGATGGCAAAATTAAGAAATAGTTTGTATTATTGTTACTCAATCTTAGTGTCACATCCACAGAAAATATCTAATCCAACTACAAAATAATGTTTCAATGAGCTTCTTGCCTCTTGTATTTTAGTTTGTAAGAAAATTATACTAATGTCAAATTTTCTAAGGATGTAAATATGCAATTGGGCAGGAACAAAAAAAAATTCCATTCTGAGGTGTCGACCAAGATTAAATTTGAAAACTGATATTTTATTTAGTTTATTATTTTACATTCCGCAATGAAAAATCCAATTTAATAGTAGGTATTGCCAATTTTGACTTGAACCAGTTGACAATAACTGTAATTATTCGGAAGCATTCTGAAATATCTGGAAGTTATTGATAATAATAAATTGAAGCTAAGAAGGATAAAATCTTTTCTAGTAGAAAATGCCTTTTACACAATAGATGAATTTAAAAAAAAGTATAAAACACAGAGAGGACTAAATTATAAGATACCAGTATGTTCAGTAAATTATACCAGTTTATTAATTTTTAATATAAGTTTATTACCTAGAAATTAAGTAAATTTTTGTAGCTAAAATTTATTTTGTTCAATTCATATACTTGACAAAGACTTGTAAACCTTTTACATTTGAATAATAAAATCTTGAAATCTTGAAAATTATTGTATCTTACAGTATTTTAAATGTGCCAAAATGGACATGGTGTACTTCAGCTGTCAAAATTCTGCGCGGATTTCACAGATCTCTAACTATAATATTTTTGTTCTCAAAGAGTTAAAAGTACTGGAAATCTATTCATCCTTGGGAAAAATTAAATGCTCACTAATTCAATTGAACAAACAATAATAAGCGAATTTTTACATTTAATATTGTAACCTGTGTTAGATACTCACCATGCACGTCCTTGATTTCTCGCCTATGAATGAGTCCCTAAGAACTTGAGTGAGCTTGCTGGCTCTGAAAGGTAAGTGCGCTCCTTTCCTTCCTAGAGCTCGTATACATTCTTTTAAAGCTAGGAGAGATTTGTTGATCTCAGCACCTTCCATACCTGTAAGAAATGTCCAATTATAAATTGGATAAAATTATTGCATTTACCGGTATATTAGGGATACAGCAGGGTCATACTAAAAATCTTAAGAGGATAGATGCAGCTTAAAGCAATGAAAAATTGACTGTATTCTACAAATTAATACACTGCAAGCCCAGTATTTTAAAAATATACTGAAGCGTGTTTTCAAATGTTTAACATAAATTACATTTATAAATTAATTACTCAAAATTGTAGCTACTTGCTACATCAGAATTAAGCAGTTTCCCTGTTAACTCAATTTTTAATGTTAATAGGTACTGTTAACATCATTTTAACTCTTCCTGGGCAAAAACTAGATACAACTGGGAGTGACCAGCTTGGAATCTTAATCCTATATAATAATAATTGATATTAATATTTATTCAGTCAATACGTAATATAAATTACAGTAGACTTTGCACATCTAGAATATACAATATACGATTACAAGAAATAATAAATATTAATACTTGAGATGGAGATTTAACATACGTAACTTCACTTAATCCAAGAACTGACCTGAACATGTTTCAAATACCGCAGCATCACCATCTGCATAGCAGAAAACAATGGATTCCACAGAGACCTGATCTCAAGGAAAGTAAAAAAGTACAGTGAACAAAAACGAATCAAGGAAATTACCACACTCAAATATCAGAAAAAGAGGATGTTGTCTATAAGAAAATAAATGACCACCCATGGGAATTTGAAAAAAAAATTCAGAAAAACTTGCTACAGGCTCCACAAAGAGATATAATTTGAGAAATACGTTAAGATCCACTAACCTAGAAACCCCCCCCCCCCCCCAATAACAAAAAAGTTAAAATATATCAATTTAATGGTAAAGATTGTAATCTAGTACATTGGGAAAACAAAAAGAAGTTTGGAGATTAGGGTGAAAGAATATATCAGGCTTATAAAATATGGACAGACTGAAAAATCAGTAATAGCTGCACATAAACAAATTAAGTTTGGAGCCAGAACTAAAGAAATGTGTCCAAGAACACAATCTGCTCACAGTTTGGGAGAAAATTTATATTTACAAAAACAGGGGCCAGCTGATGAATTCTGAAATACCAGCATAAGATGATGTCATCAAGAAGTTAGGTAAACACCCAAACAGGAGTTGCTGCCATTGTCCAACCAGCAAATGGAGTATAGCTGAGGATGAGTTGTGACGCTTGCTCGAAACATGTTCAGGTTAGTTCTTGAATTAAGGGAAGTTACATATGTTAAATCTCCATCTCAAGTTTTAATATTAATCCGACTGGCCCTCTAGCGGCGGGTGAATGAACTTGTCGATCAAGGTCCCTTGTATGCCAAATGAAGTGTCAAAGTTTAAGAAAACCGGGAAAATCTCTTAAACTTTGACACTTCAGTTGGCATACAAGGAACCTTGATCGACAAGTTCATTCACCCGCCGCTAGAGGGCCAGTCGGAATCAGCTGATGATGGCGGGAAGACTTGTTGAAATGATCATCCTGGGTAAATATACCTTTTAGTGAAGTTTAGTGTGTATATTTCCGACCTCAATCTTGCTACAGATATTAATATTAAATTTATTAACTTCACTATATAAACTTCCAATAAATTTTAGGATTACCAATTCCTAATTACATGATGTATGACTTAAAGTTTTCCTGACATATGATCTGTATTGCTAGCCAGGTGAGTAATTCTCCAACCTTTCAGAGGACAACACTTCCTCCACCTTCAGAGAATGATAATATTTCAAGTGGAACAAGGTGATGGAATTTATACTAGTTAATGTGGAAGAATCAACTAGTTTTTTCCAGTTCTGCAATGGTGTTACTTTTAGTTCTAAAACCAGGTAGGCAACGATCACATTACAACATGGTGGAATAAAAAAATATTTTTGCAGGCGACATTCTCCTGAGGGAAGTCAAAGGAAAGACTTAATCCTTATATTAAAAGATAGGCTTACAAATTTTGACATCCCTAAGGAGAATGATCTCATTTCAAGGGTCATACAACCTGGAGGACATCTGGTGGATATAGAAACAAATTTGTCAGCTGATTTCACTGATGATGATGATGATGGGATAACCCTTTGAAACATTTTTTCTAATTTGGTAATATTTTACTTTTAGAAAAATTATATGAAGTTGAATAAATTAAGCTTAATGTATAATAAAACAATAAATGACTCAAATAGCTGGCAGCTGCAGTGCAGTATCTTGCATTTACCTACATGAATAACTTATAATTTTTGCATAAAAATGAACTGAAAAATTCAAAATATTTTTGAAACTATGTTGAAAAATAAATGTTGGTTAGGTGTACCTATCCTCTTAATAAACATGTTATTTTTAATTGAACAACACTGTACTCACGTGTCTGTCTGTTTGCTGAAGATGTGTCTGCTCCTCTTTCGTTACCTGCCAGATCTATCAGTGAAAACTTCCCGTGAATACGATTAATACCAGGTGTCCTTACAACAATCTGGAAAACTGCATGTGACCGCGAAGAATTCGAATTCGCAGATGTTTGTCCCGACGTCCTAAAAACAATGAAAATAAGTCAAATAGACAAAAAGTAATTACTTAAACTAAGATACACAATGAACACTGCTCACAATGTGAGGTAGTATGTACAATCAACATAACACAATCTTAGATAATGAATTTCATTCTTCCAGTAATTTTTAATTCCATTCTTCCAGTATATTTGCTTTAATTTCCTTATTGTTCTAATTACTTACTTTAGTATGTATTAATATATACAGTGAGTCCCATGAAAGAGTTGGCCAATGACGCGGGTTTCAGCATCGCAGCGGGCATAGCTCCAACTCCCGAGCGATCGGGTGAAATATCTACGCAAATAAAGTCGCAATCGGTGTAATGATTCAGTTTCTCACATTCATAGTTGGAATTACAATGAAAATAACCACGTACCTCATCACAAGAGATGTTGAAAATGTTCTCCTCTTGCATCCACACAACACTGGCACCTTTATAGGAAATTTTCTTTCACGCGCATAAGTTCAGCTTTCAAGATAGAGTTAATTTCTCTTGTTATACTGTCTTTAAGTTCTTCTAACAATAGCCTATGTGACTATTATTTATGGGGAACTTGAAAAATAAAGTGTATAGGTCAATTCCCCATACATTAGAAGAACTTAAAGCTAGTATCACAAGAGAAAGTAACTTTCTGTCTCGGAAGCTGAACTTATGCGCGTGAAAGAAAATTTCCTAAAAAGGTACCAGTGTTATGTGGATGCAAAGAAGGGGATTTCCAACATCTCTTGTGAAGAGGTACGAGGTTATTTTCATTGTAATTTTAACTGTAAATGTGAGAACCTGAATCATTACACTGATCGCAGCTTTATTTGTATACATATTTCACCTGATCGCTCGGGAGTTGGAGCTGTGCCCACCGCGATGCAGAAACCCGCGTCATTGGCCAACTCTTGCGTGGGACTCACTGTATATTTTCTTTCAAGTATACAGAGTCCATCTGGGCTACCTCAGTTGGGAGGCAGTTTTAAATAAATAAATATAAAAAAAAAAAAAAAAAAAAAAAAAAAAATGTAATATCTGTTTAAACTCATGATAAAACAAACAACCTTATACAATTAACTGTCATATCTGGATCCAAACCTCACATTCACAAATAAAATACAACACATAATATGTTATAAAATATACATTAAAACAATGTTTGTCAGTCTTTAGAAGACCACGTGATTAAAACTGGGGTAAATTTCGTTTTTCTCTAAAGTGGAGTCCAGATCTGTCGCATTTCAGGATATGACATCTTCAGTTTGTTTTTAGAGTTAAAAGAACAGAACATGGCATATCGTATAACAAAATGCATCTGAAACTCAACACATCTGGATTCCACTTATCATTATTATAAGTTACTGGTGCTGGCAAGAGATTCTTTAACTCCTCTTAAAAGGAACTGAACATTGCATTCATCCCAGAACTTTTCCATTCAAATCATGATTCGAATCTTGATATTACTTGAGAACAGAGTACTCAATTCTTAAAATCATTTGATTCTGCTTATCATCATTCATTTTCATTTGTATAGTCACAGTTCTGAAATAAAAACATGGGAATTGGTAAAACATGTGTTCAAAAATGTCTAATTCCAAGGTTAATGATTGGACTACCCGAATTATAAATGCTTTAAGTATGCACTCACATAACTTTCTTTATCCTATGCATGGGTAATACACCTTCTCACTTCACATTCTGATATAGAATAACAGGCTTTATTGTATTTTTCTCGCAAGTAGCGCTTATTTAGTTGTTTATGATGCAAATATTTATTGTTCACCAGACAAGACTGAGTTTCTATGAATGCTGGCTGGCTTATAACTACGCCTTCAGAGAATTTTTGTAAAAAAATTTCAAATATAAGTTTTAGCGTTTAGTGCAGGTATCTTGTGTAAAAACATTTGGAGCCGTTTTTAAAAAAAATCATGAAAAATTCATGTAAAGTGGCCTTTGAATTAAGAGAAAGCCGTTTTCATTCTTAATATCACATCGACAGAAGATATTTGCCCCAAGCATGAAATGCTTTTATATGTTTTTTTCATTCTTGGGCTATGCTGATCTCTGACACACAGACAAGGTACTGAAAATAGCATGTACCATGGTACACGTAGAGAAAATAAAAAGGGAACATGAATTATTACTGCCAAACATTGCAGGTTGTTAATGACCACTGACCTAGATTCATGGAACAATCTATTCAATAATACAATATGACCAATACCTGGTGGCGTTTCCATGTTGGATGAGTTTGAGAACTTCATCGACTGAATCTACAACCTTCTCTGTGAGCCCCACTATTTGAACTTGCTGCTTGCCATCTTCTAGGACTCGCAGTTTTGCTTTGTTAGCTAACAGATCGAATACTTTCCCACTGTAGATCTCAAAGAAACTAGCTGACACCATCAAATTGAGAATCTGAAACAAAAATACAGAAAATTGTATGTTTCATGATATTTTTCAATTCCTATAGCATTTTAAATATGCTGAGAGAAAAAGTAAACACTACTGAAAAGAAGTTACAAGGGAAGTTTCCAAATTTACTACACTGCCAGAATTACCTGAAAGTGAACTGTAAACAGCATAGCAACACAACATGTCTGTCTTGTAAAACTACCTACAATGAATTAAATAATCATCTCACTGAAATGCATGCTGTGTCGAAAAGATGTTCTTTAAAACTGGAAAATCTCTGCTCTGCTCTGCTTAGAAATGAAAACTCCATAAAAGCATAAATATTAAAACAGAGCTTTACTGTACTGGTCGTCCACCACCCTGGCAGTCCGGGTTCGATTCCCGGCCCGGTAGTGGGTTTTTCAGAAATGAAAAATCCCCGGGTTTAGGACCGGACATCACCCAGGAAAATTATAGGTTATAAGGTATTATTTATTTAATAAACAATTTCTTTTAGCCCTATTTCACCATAAGGTACATTAGGGTGTAGTTTTATGTCAATTACGATGTATAATGCACCTGTTTTCTTGTATACTAGAGTTTTGCTAAAGTTAATAAAATTATCGTAAACTCTTATAGAACATATGAAATAGTGGAATTCTCTACAACAACAATCCTTGCTAAAAAATTTTAAGAGTGGTTTATCATATTTAACACCACAATAGTTTAAGTGTCCTGTTAACGAAAATCTTTTCCTTTCAAAGAGTGGGCAGTCAAAAAGTAGATGTTCTACAGTGTGGTTTTCTCTACAAATACATAAATAACCATTCTCCCTTATAATTTTAAACCTTTCAAAGTAAGAACCAAAAATTCCATGACCTGACAAGAATTGAGTTAATACAAATTCAGGTTCAATTTTGAGTTGGGTTTCAATATTTCAAAAAAATAATTCTTTTGTAACTGTTTATAGGCTATATTAAATAGCATTAAATTAAAGTGGTGACTGCCAGAATAGCGTACAGGGTATTCACAATAGATCTACTAAGGTCGCAGTGTTGAGAAGCCCAATGGATTACATTACCCATCATTAATCTAATCTAATCTACTGGTCTGGAACTACAGCAATATGGTTCAAACTTTACTGACATTACCTTATATTTAGGTGATTTGAGGAACTTGAAAACATCCTTGGCAGCCATGGCATATATGCCCTTCTTGCAGTCCTGAGTCTTGCCCTGGAAGTCTCCTCCCATGGTGTGAGTTTTCCCACTGCCAGTCTGACCGTAAGCAAAACATGTTGCCATCCCGCCCTCGAAGATGGTCTGGACTAGTGGCGCTGCGGTATATCTGCAATATCATTACATTTAGTTATGTTTGAACAGTCTATTGCATACACTCCTAATTTACAGTAACAATTATTAGATTTGGTTGCTATTGGTGTTTCCATGGATATTTGCTACTAGTGCTTTCAAATCATACCATCATTTTGTAAAGACAGAAATAAATGATAGAATATTTTAATGATTTATATAGAGCATAAAGCTTTTCCACTGGAACTACACTACATAAAATCACCCAACAGTTCAGAAAACAAGGATACAAAATAGCATTCAGAACGAAGAACAAAACAATCAACAAAATACAACCCACAGACAACAAACAACACAGAAATAAATACAGTAACCCAGGAGTCTACAAACTAAAATACGACTGCCCAAAATTCTACATAGGACAAACAGGCCGAAGTTTCAAAACACGACACACAGAACACATACGAGCTCTCAAACAAAACACAGACTCTGCCTAAGCAAACCATATAATAAACAAAGGCCATGAATACGCAGACATCAATACAGAGATGGAAATCCTACACATTAACCACAAAGGTCATACACTCAACACACTCGAACAATATGAAATATGCAAACACACCGCTCAAGACAACACCAACATCTTAAACAAACAATTAAGAGTTCAAATCACACGCGCTCTACGACACAGTCATCCAGAAATGTCTTCCCAACCACAACGATGGCATCATGGGAGTCAGCTGCTGAAGATGGCCGCTCTACGCGGTTAAAAGCGCTCCAACAGGTAATTAAATACCACAGTAGTGTAGTTCCAGTGGAAAAGCTTTATGCTCTATATAAATCATTAAGAATTTACATCACTACAGAATGGACAAAACTCAAGAATAGAATATTTCATCATATTTATAACTTTCATGGATACAAAACTTGATACTCACTTATATACTACTTCATTCGAGCATGTGTCATCGAAAGCATAGTCAAATCTGAAGTGTTGATTTTCTAAGTATTTAGTTAAGTCCACTTTAAGCTTGGGCTCATGGACTACTATCTGGTTTTTGCTGGGCACCGAGATTACATCTACCTCTTTCCTTCCGAGTTCTGTAACAGAATCATGAAGAGACATGAGAAAGGCAGAAGTGAGAAGGTATGTAACAGAACACCACTTATTTTGTGGTGTACAGGATGAGAGAAATTAAACCTTTCAATGTAAATATCTCCTATATTTATACAATAATACTTGGATAAGTCAGGATGTTGGCTCAAAACCCGTTCAGGTTAGTTTGAATTAAGTGAAGTAATTGTATGTTAAACTCTCCATCTCAAGTATTATTATATATTTATTAACTTCACTATATAAATTTCCTATAAATTTTATAATCTCTTATGTTATTACAAGGGTCCGGATGTTTATGACATGTTGCATTTTCTTCTAGACTTTTAGTCATAGAATTTATTTAAATAAGAATTTAATGTTCCTGATTACTTTTAGATATGTTTTATACGTCATATACTGGTGGTCATTTTTGCAGTTTTGGTCGCACTGTGCATATTTTTGCAATATAAGGTCATATTCCGGTTCCTTTGTGGATATGATCTTATATTCAGGATAGTTAAATGGCTTATATTTTTTTTATGTATGTATATGTTCTGAAAATAACTAATTCCTAAAAATGTTACTGATATTTTGGTCTCACTGTCAATGGAATGTGCTCTAGTTACTAGTTAAAACTGCGTAATCTTTCAAAACACCAGACTTTTTGAAAGACATCTGTGAGATGATGTTACCTGCTAACATTCCTCAGTAAAGTAAACAATGTTAATGCAGAAAAACTTCCATGAAACAACAAGAACCAGATTCCAGACACACCAGCATTGAGGGAAAAAAAATTCATCTTCTTGTGCAAGTGAATTGGAACATTTTAAAATTAGTTTGGGAGCAATAAGATTTGAGCGTCTCTTGATAAAACATTGGATACTTTTAAGAGATCCATTGCGAATACTACTTGCACATGCTTTGCAAACCATCCTGGTAAACTGGATTCAGAAGTCCTTGATGCAGTAAGTCATTGAACAACTGCAATGCTATGAGACAATGCCGTGAAACTGTTAAAATAGTCATGATTTAGATGTTTTGTGTGATTAATTAATGAGTTAATTTGGTCACACTGGTATTCTATGGGTCATATTTAGCTATTTTTAAGGTCTATTGTCCTACATACTTCCGGCTTTTTTAGATCATAAACATCCAGGTCTTTAAAGGCTCATAGAAGGTAAAATGGTCTGTATGTAAAAGAAAAAAGTGAAGTTCTTTATTAACAAAAGATGAACCATTTGCTGAGAGAATCTTTTCTCCCAAGATTACAGCACAAACTCACCTTTCTTGTTTAGCGGCCTCTTTCTAATGCAGACTGTGATCTGATGGTCTTCTACAGGATCCGATTCTCTTAGAGGACGGAAATCGATACTATTACGGTATTCCCTGTACACATAAGACAAAGAGTTAAATACTATTTCACAGGAAGTTGGCAGAACACAAAATTCAAAAGTTTAAATTACAAATAAGTAAATACTTGTTAAATGCTACTATAGGGCTGCCCAATAGGCTGCCCATGGGTGGCCCTCGAAGCCACTTAGATCAGACTGTGAAGCTCTCGATAATTATTATGTTTTTACTCAAACATGAAGGTTTTTTGAATAGATTCCAAGAGAGGCATTCTTTGTTATATGAAAGTCAATAATACTGAGAAAGCAGGAGTGCATTGCATTATTTTCATTTTGCGTTCTAATTAAAGCCTGCATTATGAATGACTAAAACGAATAGAACAATAATACGAGGGCCGTCCACAAAGTAAGTTTCCCTAGGGTCATTTACACAAACAAAACAAAATTTCATGGAAATATTTATTGCAACAGATATAGCAAGTGTTCAGCTATTTTTCAACATATTCGCTACAGGAATTGAGACATTTGTCAAACCGTGGGACCAACTTTTGAACACTTGTATCATAGAAATCTGCCGCCTGGGATTTGAACCATTGTGTGATAACTTCCTCCATTTCTCTGTCAATCTCTACCATTCTCTGTCATTCACTGTCATTTATTGATGGTAGGAAAAGATGAAATCTCTGGGTGTTCAGTCCGAGCTGTAGGGTGGAGACTTCAACACCTCCCTGCAAGTCTTCTGCAGAAGTTTGGCTAAGAGATGTTTTAACATCCACCCTACAGCCTGTAACTCGCTCCCAGTGATTTCCATCTTTTCCTACACCTCAATAAATTACAGAGTGACAGAGAAGCAGAGATGGTTGTCACATAGTGGTTCACATCCCAGGCAGCAGTGGCTGCAATTTTGAAACGATAATTACCCCTAAATATAACAGTTTGACTAATTTTGAAAATAGTATTCAGTTGTAGAAGTAATTAATAAAGAGTATGTCAGACTACAAGATTTTAGAGCAATTCATTGCTGAGGGAAAACAAAATTAAATTTGCCCATTTCTCACCTATGAATTTTACCAAAATCATTATGTCCTCCTTAATAAAAAATCAGAATCAACACTTACTCAATAAAGTAGAGTAATGTTTTTCATGGGGGGCTAGGCTCCAGACTGAATCACGTCCATTAATTTGTTGAAAGTAGTGCACTAAAGTCAACTGATAACTGCTCAAACCTGCCCTGTGTAATGCTCACCTAATCATGGCTAGAAATTCCCAGTTTGGATTGCCTGGGTCTAAGTTCATAAGCACCTCCTTCTCCTCCTTGAGTTCAGCTTGTCTCTGACGTCGCTCTTCTCTATTCTTCTTCAACCTTTCCACTTCCTTTACTACATTACTACGTCGACCTTTACCTGCGGCACCTGACAAAACAAAAATTGGATATATATATATATACAGATCACTGATTTTAGGAACAACTTTACCCAACAGGAATAAAACAGCTCCCAAAAAGCCTTTAAAATTAGTAGATTTGCATTAATCAAATCAACAAGTTAAATACTGAACCAAACAGATGACTTCAAGTCATTTAAGTCAAACATAATATTTACAGGTGGTTTAAGGGGTCTAAAGAACATTAAAAAAAATTTAAATAGAAATAATCAGTCCACATCATGGCCAATAGGTGTAACCAAAGATAGAAGCCATCAAGCTTTACAGGTTTCTAGAGTTTCTTCTTCTGCTGGAGGCAGCCCATGTTTGTTTTAATCTTTATCATTGTGACTCTGGCCCTGATTTGAACTATACTTGATCCAAGATGTGTACGGAGCAAAAGTAAACAACAGACTTGCCTTGACTAACTGTGTCCTGTCGTTTCATTGGTTAATCGCAACAGTGCATACTTCACGATAGTGCGACAAGCTCGGTTGGATGTTTACTTTCATTTTTACTTTCATCCCGCACACATTGTACGGTTATTTATATCTTATGTAATTGTGAAAACACAAGTTCTGTTAAGTGAGTTGCTTGCTTTCGTATTTATATCATAGGTTTACATGTTTTACATCATATATCTAGCAAACAAGATTTCATTTGTTTTTATTGTTACCTTGGCAAATTTGTTGATTCTGAAGAAAAACATGTGACTCATCTTATATGATTAGCAATCCTAAATCCTCCATTGAGATTGATCAATTCTGTCCAACCTTTTCCAACCAGGTATGTCTCTCGGTTTTATAACAAACTGTCTAGGAACATAAGGGCATTATTCAGGGTAGGAGGATCAGAAGAGAAAATTTTATGTGGATCACGTGGGAATTCTTGAAAGATATTGGCTTTAGATACGATCCTACATTACACAACAAACAGTCACAGTTTCCTATGTATTGGGAGTGGGGGTAAAGGATAGGCAACCAAGTAGTAAACAAATAAATACGAGTTCTTGTTCTGTACGGTACCTTGTGCTGCAGCCAGCGCCGCCTGCTGTTGCTGCTGAAGTTGCTGTTGCAGCTGCTGCTGTCTGGCAGCCACGCTGGCAACAGTTGGTGTGACAGGAGTGGGGGCAATGTTTTCCACATCTCTAGCAAGATTTTGCTGGTCCCCATGTCCATTTAGTGCAGGGATTATGTTGGTAGGCCTGCTTTGCTGCTGCCTCGTACGCTGGTAGTATACAGACCGGTTAGCAGTGAGGTCATCTGCCGCTGCAATGGAACAATACATACTCTTCAAGCATTTTGTTTACTTAAAGGTCAAATTACTATGGTTAAAATAATTTGTATTTCTTTTCTGATTACAGTGCTGCATAAATTCATACCTGAGGCCTTTTCATAAGAAGTACAAAAGTACTACTAAACTTGTTAACAAACTGTGACTGGATTGAGCCAACACATGATTAAAAATAAACATCACATTGGGGAAGTAAATATTGCGAAAGTAGAATCCAACAAGGTTAAGCAAAAGGTATGCGAGACATGGAATATTATTGGTAATCAACAAACTAGCATGAACAGATATGAAGGGAATTTGAGTGAAGAGTGGCTTAGTTTGATAAAGACGATGCAAAAAGGTAAAAATGAGTTAAAATTTCCCTCGCCTCCCAAAACCTTGATGCAAAATATAGAATACAGTATCCCTAGTGATTGGATAGATAAACATGTGAGATGTGTGATATTTTTGATCGATAGTGACAAGCCGACGAGACATGTGGATGCTACCTCGTCCAGGAGTGCAGTTACTGGTTTGAGTACACTTGATGAAGGCTCGGAGGCGGAGCCAAAATGTTGTGCTTGAAGTTATTTTAATACATTCACTGTAAGGAATTACCTTTATTGGATTTTAGATGTAAGTACTACTTTTAGCAGTTATTTAGTAGGAGTGTAAAAGTTAGCAGTTTTAGTAGAGTGATAATTTTTATTTCATAAATGGCAATCTACAGTCCTGAGTTTACTACACTACTTTTATCATTTACCAGTGTAGCATCGTTCTAATATAATATTTTATTTTATTAATTCAGCAAAAATATTAAAATTTAATTCATTTAACAAACTGATTCCCTATGTCAACATGCATAGAGAAAAAAGAAAATTATTCACTCTGTTGTTCGCCAAGGCATCCTTTCATCACTAAATCCATAGTAATAGTAGCTTATTTGTATGGTTTGGTGAAAATATTTACTGGCGAATTCAAATTCATCTTAAAATGTACAGCTATAAATTTGAGGTTTTCTGATGTGTATACGAAGAAAGAAAACTGTAGGATTTGCTTTGATATCCTTAAGAAAATAAACTGACCGGCAAAAAAAAAACGGATCACTTAAAGAAATTTTTAAAAATTAAGTTTAAATAAAAATTATGTTGTAGGCCTAGTGCTTGAAATAAAATTACTGCAATTGTATACGTTTTTAAGATTAAAAGTTAATGACACATTTCACACTTCATTCCCCATTTTTCCTCTTGCACCTCCTTGGTGAATGGTGAGCCTAAGGTTGCAGGGGCATAACGGAGGCTGCATCCATCATCAATTCGAGCAACAGCTTTGGCAAAGTCTTCAGGAGTGAGAGGCATAATTTCAACTAAACTTACTGACAGAATCACTTCGATGTGAAGGGAGACAGTTTCCGTTCAGTTTGGAAGGAAATGACGCAATACAACAATGAAACACCTAACAATATGTACGACAAGCTAGTGCTTATAATCATATTGGAATCACCCTATTGCGATGTTTTTTCTGTTTTGTTTGCTGATAAAGTGAAGATATGAAGAAAGCAGATATGCTGTATCTATAGCTAATGATCCATTAAAAATAATAATTCATCCTCACCAACAACAATGTATAAACATCCAATCAAAATTATGTTTAATCTTAAAAGTACAACAAATTTTACAGTGATCGGTTTTTTTCGCTGGTCAGTGTAGTATGTTAATTTGCTGACAAGTACTCATTGAATAAGGCTCAGTTTTTGGTCTCCCTGAACTGATCAAGTGGAACTGGTGTCAAGGTGAGACATCCCAAGATGGCCATGCCTCCATCACATTCACTCTGTGTGTGAATCACCTCCATACTAATTTGTAACTCTCCGTTTATAGTTACTAATCCTATACTTATGGTTCTTTTACATCAAATCTACCATGACATTTTCTCTTCGATTTGGCTACCAAAAGTGGAAAATGCCAAGACAATTCATTCAGCAATCACTCTTTCAGAAGCATGTGCAGATAAACATTAGGTTAAATTTTAAGTTTAAAGTGAAGGTTTGCAAGGAAGATAACTAATTTTAATAAAATTGTTAAACTGGTCCTCTTGCCCTGAAATGATTCTGAATATCTCTTCTATGAACACTATATACTACTAATTAATTCATTTAATATTTAACAAAGTGGTTAGCTGTAAAATATTCAAGCTTTAATTAAAATCTGATGTGAATCTCATGTAACTTCCTCTACCCAGATAAAAGTTAGCCTCTTACTATAATATATTATGTATAACATTTTCTTCAAGTAAAAATGAAGAGAATATCATTAGGCTACCACATGACATTGCATCCCCGAAGGATACACAACCCAAATAAAATGTGATTAATGAACTGTCCTAACTTTCTTTACACTAAGCATGGCCAATAACATTTTTCTCACTTCACATTCTGATATACAAGAGGGCATATTGCAAAGGGCGTGTATTCAGAGTGGATGGCTTATAACTACCCATCAGAGAATTTTTTTCGAAAAAATGTTTCAAATAAAAATTAGCTCGAAGTATAAGCACCCCATGTATAAAATTTAAACAAAATTGTTAGAACTGTTTTCAAGAAAATTGGGATGAACAAAATTTTCTTCAGGTAAAGTCCCCTTAAAAATAAGAGAAAGTTGTCGCCAATCTTCGTGTCACACCCCGAAGGTACCTAACTCAAATTCAAAAATTTTCTTTCATATGATTTTCCGTTTTGGAGATAGGCTGTTCAGAGAAAGACATTTCCGAAAATAGATCTTGGACTCAGAGACTTGCATTTACGTTAAAAACTCAACTTCGAATTTTGGGTCCAGATTAATTTATTCCGGATGTGAAATTTAAAGACAGCACTCCCTTTTTTAAAAACAATACTTACACTTAGTTTCAGCTGGAAGAACTTCCATGTGCATCACTTTGTCAGGCACTGGACTCACACTCAAGAAACGTCTGTATAAAAACATTGAGAAGCACATTGGGGTCTACACAAGCACACAGAAGCTAACCTCACTCATTCTTCAGTATGCTGCAATATAATCAGACTCTACTTCTAACCCTGCCAACCTTGGTGCAAGAAGCCCCCCCCCCCCCACCATTGCACCTCCATTATAAAAACGCGAAAGTAGCTATTTTCAAAAGAAAAATGAATGAAAATAGTACATGGAGGACTATCACGAATGTGAAGAAGGAAATGTGTAGAAGATATATTTGAGTTTTAAAAACGAATTTCTCAGAGCAAAGATAAAAGAAAAAGAAGGAAACAGCAATAGGAGTACAATGTGCATGATGGGGAGGGAAGGAACTAGGGAATACGCGAAAAGTAAAAGAGAAGAAAGTAAAGGAAACTGAAGTAAGAAGAAATATGGTAGGAAGGAGGAAACAAAGAAAAAAGATAGAAAGAAGATGGAAATAAGCAGGAAAAACTATTGATTAAAGAACAAAGAGGAAAAGACAAGAAAAAAGGGAAGTGACGAAAAAATGTAAATGAAGCTCATGAAATGATCAGCAGAGGGAAGGCAAGTGAGAAGAAAGGGTAGAAAGAAGGAACTGCAGTACTAGAGAGTGGGTAAGAAGGGTAAAATGAAGTAAAATCAAAGGAAATGGAAATCGGGATTAATGCTGGACGAAAGATTTAAAAAGAAGGAAAGAAAATTGTTACGACGAAATAAGAAAGAAGAGTGAAAATAAAGGAAAGAAAAAAGGAATGGGAAAACAGCAGAGGTAAGGGGACAATAGAAAACATAAGTGGAAGTGAGAGAAATAAGGAAGGTGTCCGAGAAAAAATGAATCAACGTTTTAGCGTTAAAATCGGTAGGAAATTGTTGAATGTATTGACTTCATAAACTAATGATTAATACGCCGGACTTGCAGAATGAAATAATTAAAATGGATGACCACACACATCACATAACCACAGACCACGACCCGTGCACGCGTGTAACACATCAATTATCTTTTTCAATTATTCACGTCCAGCGTGTTAACCACGAACACCACGTATGAAGCAAAGGTAAAATAAAAATCTGACGTGAAAAACTCGTAAGACTTTCTCCATCCCAGCTATTTATACAATCCTCATAAAGTGGTTACATTGTGGGAGTTCGCATTCAGATGTCTTAGCCTCACGCTAAGTCAAGCTGTTTTTAACTTAAAATCTAAAATTGTAGAAGATATGACTAGTTTATATCTACATAACAGGAGACTGCTACGCCAAAAAAATCAAAGAAAGCTTCGTACAAGCGGCCACTGTTCAAAATTGGGTAAAAAATAATTGAAGAAATTTTTCACAATTCCAAGGGGGGGCTGGATTTTAATAAAAAGTGACTTCGTGTTGCTTTCCCAGAACATACTTAATTCGAATATAAAATGTTGTGGGCCTACTGATTTTTCATTTTCGAGCTAGGTAGTGTATTAATGCGGTAAAACCGAAACGAATTTCAGGGTGAACATAACATTTCTTCTACTTATGGTATAGCTAGAGAAAGCAAAACATTGAGAATAACTCCTGAAGAATCACGAAATTGAGAATCCATTGGTTTACTAACATTTCTGAACCGGAAAATTTCATAGGTAGGCCTAAAGTAATTCCAACACAATTTCGTCCAAATAGCATATGGGTCGAGTCAAATGTGTTAACTTTTATTTTGTTTTATTAAAGTTTCAGAAGACACTGCTGACAGCTATGATCATTTGGGTTATCTCGTTCAGATTGCCCAGCAACTGGAATTGAACATCAAGCTTCTGAATTGCTGCCTCGATAATCATTTGGTAAGTTAAGTTTAAAGAATACAGCATTTTCCATCAAGTAAAAGCCTGGTCGTTTAATTAATTGTTATTAATGAAATGATCTACTTGAATTTTATCTTAGCAACAAGCATGCTTTGTAGGCAATAAATGAAACTTTATTTCTAGGGAAACGAAACAAAAAACGCGAGGAAGGAAATCAATTTTCTTCAGACTTCTAACTTCCCCACTTGGGATGCGGAATCTTTGGCATGTAAACACACCCAAACGGAAAGAAAATGGACTTATTGGAGGTAAGATAAATGTTAGTAAATGTCTGGTAAACATATTTTACGACTTTAATCACCACACACAACATGATTAATATTCATATAAAACGCGGTAGGCCTACGAAAATTATTTGAACTACCCCGGTTATCCAAACTCAAGGGACATAATAAGATAGGTAAGTTTGAATAACTAGACTTCAGGAAGACTTCATTTAAGGCAATTAAATTACAACTAAATATGGAACACATTTCTGAGGAAGATCCAGAAAAGTGTCTAAGATATATGTGTTGCGGATAGTACACACGGTGCTGAATGATTTCTAAAATATTTTCCTTATCAATGAAATTTAGGAAAATGTAAACTACATTTATTTCTATAGGCCTACCCTAAGCCTGGATAATTTCCCACGAGTGAAATTATATGCCGTTTGGACGCATGGAACAGGCGCTTCTGACACCATTTTTTATTTAAACCTCAGTGCGCTTTCAACTACCAGGGTATGCAAACTTTAATCGCCTGTTTTCTCAGCTTCAAATTGCATCTTATTTTGCTACATTCAAAATCTATCTTCTCTCACAATAATAGAGATATAATATCAATTTTTTTCACAGTATATTCTACAACGTGTGCAATAAAACGTTTTATCAGATTTTCTGCATAAGGCTTATTTTTTAAAAAAAATATGTAGGGTAGTTTAAAAAAAAATTTCTGGGTCAAATATTTTTTAAAGAATAAACAATATTAAAAAACCAACTCTAAAATTTGAAAAACAAGCATAAACGAGTCTCATATATCAAATTTAGGTTCATATTTTAATATCAGTCTGAGGATATATATTTTAATTTTGATTTTAAAAAATTAAATTAATTGATATCTCAAAAACATACTAGAATTATATTCTAAACTTTAGTTTAACGTTACATTTTTATTTAAGTGTGCATAATTTCAAGTTTCTAGGGTAAGCACTCAACACTTCGGACAACCCTTAAGTTTTGCCTAGCAAGAAATACGGACTTGTATGAGCAAGAGAGAACTGAATACGCACTCCGGCAAAACGACCACTTACACTGTAATGGACTGTGAAGCGGTAAAATAGCTTGGAGTAAGTTCATGATAAGATTATTTTATTTAAGGTACAAGGAAAATAAAATGTACCAAACCGCTGTACAGTAATTTACATTTTTTTAAACGTTGGATCATAAGACTTATTTATACCACATCCATGATCCTATTATAATCCCCATTCAAGCCATAACTTGTAAGTTGACATATTAAGCCAAAGCTACTGAAATGTAGGAAAAGTATTTTTCCTTAATGCTGAACACATGTGAGAAAGATGCTACAAAATATGAATCCCAACTATAACAATTCAGAAAAGACAATAATTGAATAACACTAACTGCCGTGTTGACAACAACCACACTACCTGCACACTGGGGGGCTCTGCTCCTCGCACTAACACTTATAGTCACCACCTGTCTGTACTCCAATCGATTCCAACCCGGAACTCAACGCAACGACCATATGGGGCAGGAAAAAATGCTAGGAATAGTCCATCCATCAACTGGGGTACTGTTACACCGTATAAGACGAGGGGGAACTCACATTACTTTAGCAATAAAAAGTGAATGTAAACAGTTCCCAAAATCTTAGCAGAATTTATTAAATAAAATTCATGTGCATTTTTCTTGTAGTTTAGTACAACAAATCAAGACTTTTTAACAGTGTTTCTTAATTATTACTGGGACATGTTTTGCCTCGAGTTTCAAATAAAAGTTTAAACTTTCAACAGGGGCCACATATTAAGATCTATAACGAAGTTTGATGTACAGGGTTGGGACTTTTAGGTGCAATTTCGTATGGAAAAAGAGGAAAATGTGCTAGAAATAAGGCAAAATGGAGGGCAAAAAGGTGCACAACTAAACTCGTTATACAAGAAACTTACATTCACGAACATGCTGAATAATTCCAGTAAAATTAAAAAGGAAAATGGAATATTTAGTAATTATTACTTCCTCTACCCTTACCATAGGTACTATAGGTAGAGGAAGTATTATGTTCGACCCCCAAATTCGAATAACTTCATCTGTCCAAATAAAAGTTTCCCTCTTAGTATAATATATTATGTATGACATTCCCTTCACGTAAATTGGTTATAAAAATGAAGAGATTGTTGTTACTACTTGCATCGCATCCCCGAATGATACATAACATTAAATGAAAATTTAAAAAAAAATAAAACCCAAAAATCTACAGGACCGGATGGAATACCACCTTATATTATTAAAGGCCGTAGAAAATATTTAGTTAAGCCCTTGAAAATATTATTTAATCTTGTGATTAATCAGAATATATTCCTTAATGTTTGGAAATATATGTAATGTATCACATTATACAGTATAACTAATATTAGTGTGGTAGAGTTATAATTAGAGACAGGCAAAATATGAAATTTCATATTCTAAAATATGGCTACTAGCACTCTGAAAACTCGGAACTTTACGAATCACGAAGTTTAGATGGCAATGCACGCAAGAAAAAGTTCATATTTCATAATATTTTGGTAAAATCTTCATATTCCGTGAAAATCTTCATAAAGCTTCATATTTTGTATGATTTGCAAATTTTTCCTTCATTAATACCTATTTGACAAATGAATCGAGTTTTCCACGTAATTAAAATGCTTTGAAAAATTTTCCTGGAATTGCATCTCAAATCCCTAAACCGCTAACTCCAGAAAGCTAAGACATTTGGCAACACTTCTAACTGTTAAGAGGTACCCCACACCATTCCGCTCTAACAATAGTCTACTTCCATTATGATCAGGAATGGAATTTCTACATATTGAGTGGAGGTAGTCACATTTTTTTTGCATTCCGAAAGCTAACTTGACAGCAAGGGCGGGGGTAGGGGATGTTTACAGTTAGAGGAACCAGCTCCCTAGCAGGGAGGAGAAGCTCACTAAACACTGCATTAGTTTTGGACTGGCATTTGTGATTCGTGGTCATTTGGACGGTGCGACGTTGACGACAAGCCTAAAGCTGGAATGCGTGATTGAGTGACAGAGTTCAACTGTTTTAAAACAGATGGAACGATTGTTTTGTGCACATTTTGTAACAAAAGTGTAAGTATAGAATATTGTGCTTTTTATTATCTGTGTAATACTATCTAAAGACAAATTTGTACTAACATTCAAATTATTTTTACGCTACATTTGATATCTTGGGGAAAAAACAAATATAAGATGCATCTTCGCATGAGGCATATCCCGGCCAGCCCTCCCCCAGTGAAGCAGTTCCTTTTATACCATGATCTAGCGAATTCTTCGAGGATGAATAGGCTGACAAACCGTTGGGTACAAGGCAAACCTGTGGGTACAAGGCACATATTCTCGCATTTAATATTTGGTACAAGGGGCGCTCAAGAATTTTTAATATTTGGTACAAGGGGTGCTCTCGCATTTTTAATATTTGGTACTGTCGGGAGTGTCGGCGACAATATACAAGGATAGTTTGTCACCCTGCTTCGCTGAGAAACAAAATGTGAATATCGAGTGATCGACTGGGCGGAGCTTAAAGTGCACTTAGTATTTGACTTTCGCCGATATCTTTATTCTGAACAAATGGGTGACTGAATTACATAAAAAAAATTTTTATTAATTTATTTTTTAATACAGGTATCTGCAAACACAAAGTTTCAGCTGAAACAACACACAACTAGCATTCAACATAAAAAAATGAAAATTAAAAAGACACACACACAGTTCAGACGTTTCTTACCGATAGAAGATGCAACTTTTTGCCAGAAAACATTGAAAAGCTGCTTGTACTGTATCTTATTGTAATAAATATTAATTGATGTCATGATGTGATGTGAAAAAATGTAGGTGAATAGAATATTGTGAATATTTAACATATTAATTACCAGTTAACTAGTGTTTTGTTTTGCCCTCTCATTGTGAATATGGTAAATATTCCTTTGTGTGTTGTCTTAAATCAAATAACAAATATTCAGATGATAAAATTTGTGATTTATTGTATTTCATAATATTTTTTAAAAAAATTTCATAATTTCATATTTAGCATAAAAAAATTTCATATTTTGGCAAAATTTTCTTCATATTGTGCCTGTCTCTAGTTATAATACTAGTTTCAGTGTTGTAACGCCATTTTGTAAAACAGGTGTAATAGTGTAAGAGAATATTGTAATTGGGCAATGAGCCTGTCATATGATCAGCATAATAAATTAATAAACAATAAATAAATAACCCAAATAAAATCTGATTAATGCATTCGCGTAACTTTCTTTACCCTAAGCATGGTCAATAAATTACACCTTTCACATTCTGATACAGAGTAAGAGGCCGTATTGCAAAGAGCACGTATTCAGTTGTTTCAACCTGATACAAAGCTACGAAAAAACGAAAATTTTTTAATTTCTTAAAACTAAGAGAAAGTTCCCGCCTATCTTCCTGTCATATCCCCAGATGATAGCTAACCCAAATACAAAATTTTGTCATGCGATTTTCCGTTCTGGAGCTAGGCAGTTCACAGACACACACAAACACACACGTTTTGAAAATACTATTTTTGGATTCATGCGACCTTAAAATATGTATTTACTAGCATGTGCCCGCGATAATTATTTCAAAAATTAAAAGCATAATAGTTAAATCATTATATTTATTAACACCTAAATCACGTGGATTAGATAGCATCGCCTGGTAAAAGCGACCTCAGATTCGAGTTCCTTGGTCCAGAAAACCCCTGTATAGTGAGTTTCGTCCAAATAAAACAATGTTTGACCATATTTAGGGCTTACAACATTCAAGCGATCGCGAAAGTTTTATTTTCAAGGTATGACAAAAATAGCCAAAGCCAACTGTAATTGATTTGACAATGAAATGTATAACTGAAAACTTATGTTTTGAAAACGCACAAAATGCACGTTTTTGCCCGTTTTTCACTCATAACTCACGAACGAAAACTAAAATTAAAATTCCGGCTTGGAGGTGCATTTTCCGAACCTTCAGCCCACCTATGTTTAAAATTTCAGATCTCTGCGTTCAGTAGATTTCGCTGGACATCGAGGACAATTCCTTTTATTAATACAGATAATATGAATTATAATGATACCTTCTCTAATTTGTCAAACATCCATTTCATTTCATCCAAACCCACCTGATACAACTGGCAACAATATGTTCTGTGAATTTGTTTGGATAATTCTGTGTAAAAAGGGGTTAAGTATTTTCAAAAACATTTAATTTTTGGAAGTTAAAATCAAAATTTTTCAAAATCCTTTCTTAGTGAGCACCTACATTATGAAACGAAGGTACTGTCAAAATTCCAAGTCTCTACCTATTATAGTTTAGGCTCTGCGTTGATTCCTGTCAGTCAGGACAAAGCCTTTTATATATATAACAAAGTACTCAAGTCGCTACTAAACGGGAATTTAAAAAAACACTAATTGGGAGTGCATTACCGAAGAAAAGAGCAGTCTACTTAATTAATTATTTGAATATGTGAAGGGTTTGGGACATGAAGCATTGCTGTCTTACACCTTCCCCCCAAAATAACTGTTTTTTTTTTTTTTTTTAATAGTATCAACACAGTATCACACAGTTTTTGAGAGACCTTCAAATGAGAACTTATCCGATGAGTTCCTTGACTGTCATACAAGCCACTTACCTTTGTTTGAGACCGCTGGAGTGCTGATGGGTTTGGCGTACTGTAACACACAGATACTTTGCATAAGTACATATTCACATGACTTCCTCAAGAGTTGCTTTTCAGATTCACCATTCGCCCTATCTACATAGATCCCTCATACAGTGTAGGTAAGATATCAAATATAATTATTTAATACATAATAATCTGTAATCTAATTAAAGTTATAAGTAGAGTTGGTTCCGCATGCTGTCATATGAGAAAGTACAGTATTCTGTTGCTGTCCATTAAAATGACTGTTAAGCAATGTAAAGTCTAGCAATGACTTTTTAATCACACTGTACAATAAATAACCTGCAGTATGTTTATATTTATCTTATTTCATTTTTCAGATGCAGACCCACTCTAAGCAGGAGCACTGAACCCACAAAGTCCGTCCTAGCAAAATTCTTTAGTAAGAAACAAAATTAGCCTAAATACTTCATTATATATTATGCTGGTTCTTGAAACTTTCATTTTAAATTCATGCAAAAAGTACTTACACGAGATATATACACTAGGCCTACTTATTGCAAACATACATGCACACATATATACATTACATCACACCATTATATTACATACACACACGCACAGAGGGACAGAGAATTTCTGATTTGTTAAGAAATTATTTTTTAGCAATGCCACCATTGCCTTGTTAGAGTTTGATATTCTCCTCTGGCTTTGACAGAATTGTAGTCCCATTTCTAGAGCTGGGACACTTATTACGCGGAACTCGTTTCCGTCAATTTTGATGAATCCAAAATCCTCATGCAGAATGGACATTTTGAAAAATAGGCTAGTTTATCCTAAACCTTTTCTTCCGAAAGTAACATTTATTCAAAGAAGCCATGCTTCAAAGATATAAACCATAACCAAACAATTAATTGATGTCGCTATGATGTAAACAATTTATTTCGCTGTGATGTGAAAATAGATTTTGCTATAAACAATTAATTTATGTTACTATGATTTGAATAATTAATTTAAGTTGCTATGAAAAAACAAGTTATGTTGCTATGACATGAAGAATTGATTGATGTTGCTAAGAAGAAAACAATTAATTTGACACTATGATATGAAAAACTGATCGATTTTCATATTATGTAAGCAATTAATTGATGTTGCTATAATACGAACAACTGATTTTGTATGATGTAAAAAAAATGATGTTGCTATGATATAAAAAAATTAGTTGATGTTGCTATGATATGAACAATTAATGGAAGTTGATATGAACAAATAACTGATGTTACTATGAAATGAACAATTATTTGATGTTGCTACGATACAAATGATTTTTGCTACGATATGAAAAATTATTGACACTTCTATGGTGTAAACAATTAACTTATGTTATGATATGAACAATTAATTTACTTTGTTATGATAGCAATTCATATTTGTTATATGAATAATTAACTGATTTAGCTACGATGTCAACAATTTATGTTGCTATGAAAACTACTTTGCTGTAGGGTTGTCACCCCGGAGTTTTGAATTTTCCCACATTTCCTCCATCCACAGGGAATATCGAAGTGTCGAATAAATAACGTGCTGATATATTATATATTTACCCAAGTTGGGCAGAGTAGGCCAATCAGATAGGCCGTAACGACTTAATTTGTGGAAAAGATGGCTCGCGTGTCATGCAGATATTTTTAAAGAAATTATGTTCAAGGCCTTAATACAAGCAGTTAATGTGCAAAATTTAAACAAAATCGTTAGAGCGATTTTCGAGAACATATGAAGTGGTAGTGAAATTAAGAGACAGTTGGCAACATGCTTTGTATCTCATCCCTAGAACAAGTTTAACAATAAGAAATATATAATTTCGTTTTGGTATGATTTTTTTTTTTTTCAATTTCCAGCTAGGCTGGTCACAGATAGACTCACACAGGTCATAGCCCGCTGTGTGCACATATTTCGAAAACTGTTTTCGGACTCACTTGACCTCAAAACTTGGAATAATGTTAAAACCTCGACGTGAAATTTTAGGGTAGAATACAGTAACTGCCGGACATCAGGGGTAGTCGGAGGTCAAAGTCACTCAAGTATCTCGCTGCTAACTAGAAGCAATGTCTCGTTATACGGCCTATGTTAATTTATATTGTACAATATTTTTATGGATGGGACATTGGCTAAGAAAAAATTGTCTGCTGAAGGATGCCATAGAAGGGACGATAAATGGTAAGAAGGTTCGAGGCAGAATAAGATACCAGATGATAGACAACATTAAAATATATGGAATATATGCAGACACAAAAAGGATGGCTGAGAGAAGGGAATACTGGAGAATGCTGAGTTTGCAGTGAAAGACCTGCCCCTGGGTAGAACTCTAGGAATGAAATGAATAGCTAATATGGCTTAAATTTGTTAATTTCTTATTTTTATGTTATAGTAAGTGTATATTACAGTATTGTATCATGTAATATATTATAAAATGATATATAGTATTCTTTTGTTATATACTACTGTTTGTTTTTGTAGGTATTCCTTTAATGTATTTTGTATTTATCGTGGCCTAACTCTGCCAGGTAAAATAAATCATTATTATTATTGTTATTATTATTATTATTATTATTGTTGTTGTTATTATTATTATTATTATTATTATTATTATTATTATTATTATTATTGATACTTCCTCTACCTATAAGAGTGCAAAAGACAATATGTAAAAAGTAAGAAACCATTACCTCTATTTTCGGCATATTCTGGAAACATGTAGTAATCGCTCCCAGCCACTGAACGCACTGAACATTATGACAAGAAACCGGAGTTGAGCAATTCACAAGTTTCTCACAGGTTAGTCAACTGGCAGCGGTAAAAAGTCACATTATTCAGGATTTCAGTGCGACAAATACTCTGGGCAAGTGTCCACCTGCTATGAAAAGTATTTTTACACTAACCTTGGTCCTTCTTACCCGGACTGACAATAAGGTTTCTCTATATTTCAAAACGATTCATTATTCTTTGTTACACGGGATGACTTTAATGGCCTGGTCTCATTCTAATAAGCGGGTTATGTGTAAGTATTGATTTCAAACTGCAGGTCAATACATGTCCGTTTTACTAAAAAATAACAGCACGCAACTCAGGCCTTCCGTTGATACCAAATAATTCAGCACTATCTTACGAAAGTAGGTTTGAAAAATTCAGTAGAAAAATCGCAGCCTTACTGAGAATTTTGGACGCGTCCTACAACTAGTAATACAACCATACCTAACCAAATTGACTCTCCACATGTCTCTGATTCATCTTACATTATTAATCTGTAAAAGTGCAAAGTGTTCCCTATATAGGCCATGGAGGCCAAGAGGGTTCCTGGATTTTGACGCTCCCAGATTTTAGGCAATCGGCACGTGAAGGTGGTAAGGTTGTCAGCCTTACGCACCAGCTGTCTTCACTCCCAGAATTGCTACTGGTACCCTTTGCTGTTAGAGGCTGAGTCGACCCTAGGGCCATAGTGCCACCAGAAGGATTAAGCCAATTGAAAAACTCCGACTTCATCGGGGATCGAACTCGCGACCTTCCGGGTTGTAGTGCAGCGCCTCAACCACCACGCTACGGCGTACCCCCATTATTAATCTGTACGATGTTTTAATAAGAATAATTATTCATGTCTAAAGTGCAAGCTAATAAAGCCTTGAAGCACTACTATAGAACGCTTGAATAGTCTGATTTATATATTTACTATAAAATATTTTAAAATGCAAGAATCTGACAAATATGCTTTATTTATTCAATGACAACAGTAGCCTATTTTATGGTATTAAGACTTAAAACGTTTATGATAATCAGTTCAGTATTTAACAACTAATTATTGTAGCCAATAATTAAAAATTGTTTTTCTAGTCTTTGTGTTATGTTGTACGTCGCATTTCGTTTTGCGTATATGTAAACAAACATTACGTGGGTCTAATATTAACATTGACGTTCTCTTCTGTATCTTTATACTTCCTTGGCAGAACCCGATGTTGTGGTTCCATATGAAGTAGGGCAGGTTAATACACAATCAGCTGATAGTTCGAGAAAAACAGGAATTCCACTTTGATTTTAATTCCGGAACGGTTGTATGGCAACGTGAAAGTAGGAAATAAAATATCCCGTAAAGACAGTAAAATTTTATGTTATAGGAATGTTATGTTACAGGAATGGTGTGTAAAAGTAATGAGTTGCAAAATTCTAAGCCCTGTATGAGCGATAGAAGCCATATCTAGCGTTTTCCGAGGGAATAGTTTGCGTATGATAGTCTTTGGGATAATGATCACAAAGATTTAACTTTATATTCACATTTATAACTGTAATATTATTTAGTGATGAATTGTCAGAGGAAAGCAAACTGGGTTGGACACATTCTCAGAAGGAACTGCTTATTACATGATGTCGTAGAAGGAAGATTGGAGGGTACAACTAGACTTGGAAGAAGAAGAATTCAGCTGTTGGACGATTTAAGGGAAAAGCGGAAATATTGGATGCTGAAGGAGGAAGCAGAGGATAGACAGTTTTGGAAAACAAAATTCGCGTACCAAGTTCGAAAACCTGCCGGAAGGCAGAATACTTACTACTACTACTTGTCACAATGCGTCAGAATATTAATAAAATATTGTGTGTAAAACAATAAAATGAAATGGAATGATACAAGGAGCAAAATGTAAAGTTTAGGAAAGATTAAAATACTTGACGTTCGCAATTTCATCACGAAATGATACAATGGGTGACCGAGATGCTGGTGACATGTGTAAATGGTGACGAAATAACAGCCTAAGTTGACGAGAATTCCAATAACAAGAATTCCTAAATCTCCTTTGGAGTTAAGTTCTTTTACGTCATATAAGTATATGTAAACTTATAAATGTAGGTTAATGAAAAACACTGTACTGTGTAAGAAAATTAACTAACTAACGCATAAATACACACACGTACACAGAAACGTGCGCATTTAAATAAACTCACAGTAGACTATTAAAACAAAAAAAGCACTTTATTACTATGCTGATATAAGCCAATACTTAATTTTAACGCTAGTTTTTAAAACTAATACTTGACTGAGCTTACAATTTAACATTTTCACACACACACACACACACACACATCATAAACAACAAAACATGTCTAAAATCCTAGACAAAAATATCCACTAATCTAATTCAAAAACTAGTGTAACTAACATAATATTATAAGGACCCCTTTAATTGGAAAATTACATTTAAAATTACAAACACGAAGTTGAATCTGAAAAACAACCTTTTTTCATGTAAAAAAAAAAAAATTACTAATCTAGGTACTGAAATATACAGTATTTACAAGCAACAACCTGAAAGTAAGAAAATGAAAAGAAAGACGCTTAGTGCAAACAAAGTAAGATAATACAAATTCACACTATTTCATGGGAAAACACAAGTACAATGAAAGTGTGGCGATGCAGAGATAACCTATTTAAATGGAGACAACCTAAATCTCCTGCGTTATCTCGTGGAAATGGGAACAAACGAGAGGATCCGAAACGAAACCAGATATTTTATCTAGGGCACTCAGTCTGCAGGCAACATTCAACAACCCAGTAATTAATAATAAATGACACTCTCCACTTAATATCCAATATGATCAACACTTCTGAATAATATTATAATCGTTTTGCTCTACAATGTGCCCAGTCATAAAATGAACAAAAGAAAGGACGTGAAACTAGGCTGAAAGTTATCGTAAAAAAGAAAAGAATAATAAAACAAAATCGAAAATAATTTGTTTGTTTCTAACTTTTTATTTCACCTTATGCATGAGCTCCTTATGTCAATAAATCATATCACATAAAGTCAATTTTTATTTCTAATACAAACAGAAAAAAATGGTAGGACTGAGTTAATAAGACTTTATTAGAACTCAATTTAGTTTTATTTATGTCTGAAAGTGTGACCGGTAAGATAAAAGAGAAAAAAAATCTAGAAATGTATACGTTATACATTAACTACGTTTTTATATATAAAAAGAGATTTTTTAAAGAACTAGCTAATATTCAGGCACAGTAGTCCCTAAGCGTTCGGCAACTATACCCTTAGCAAATAGGGATGGCGGTTGAGGCCAGGTAAGTTCCTTCACCAGCAAGCACCCTCACATTTACAAGCACAGGGGATTAGTACCGACCGTAATTTCCGTCCTATGAGTCACCTAGTCTACAAAATCAATCAATCTTAGATTTTTTTAATAAATGTCATTTGATCTTAAATTGTTTGTTATATATAAGTTCTACACATAATTACAAGAAAAATGACATCAAACAATGTATAATTTACTTTAATAGGAAGATTTCTAACAAATACATAAATAAAAGTTACGATAAAACTGCTTTCAAGTCCTATGTTCCTATTAAAGTAAATTATACATTGTTTGGTGTAATTTTTCTTGTAATTATGTGTAGAATTGATATATAACAAACATTTTAAGATAAAATGACATATTTAAAAAATCTAAGATTGATTGAAGTAGGCTAGGTGACTCATGGGGCGGAAATTACGGTCGGTACTAATCCCCTGCGCTTGTAAATGTGAGGATGCTTGCGGGTGAAGGAACCTATCTGGCCTCAACCGCCATCCCTGTTTGTTAAGGGTATAATGCTTTGAACTGAGCAATAGCGATTTTCTCTTATTTCAAATTTGGGAGAGAGAAAACAAACACACGGTTTTGTAAATTCCTGAACCGTGAAACTGACATATTTCCACACGTAAATACAGCCATGATCTATATTTTATTCCACACGTATACCATATCGCTTATGCTGCATCTTGAGCTACATATGTAATTCACTTGAGTACCTTCTAAGCAAGAATTCAAAGAAAGATATAAAATATAGGAAGTTGAAACATGCATACATTTCTGACATTCACTGTACACAACATTAACAAATAATGGGAGGCTCATAAAAGTGAGGCGTCTGGTCCCAGACGTTCTATTATTCAAAACGGCTGGCGAAGACGAGCTTACAAGCTTTATAAACTTCACCCACTTTTACCAGCCTCTGAGGAACATTTCTACTTCTAACAATACAAATGCTCTGCAGTAACTCTGAATATCAGCAGGACTATTACTTTGTTAATGGTAAATATTAATGGCACAAAACCAGCATCTGCTTTCTTATACATCAATATCACCGCATTAATAGTCTACGTATAAATTATTACAAGCACCTTGATTCCTGCAAACCTTTACTTATAATTCCAAAATCCTCCCACTCCCATTTTTGAAGCCGTACTTTTTTCTTATTCTTATAGACACCTTTTCAAAACAATTTTGACTCTCATTCTTACAGCACATGAAATAAAAACAGCATAGCACTGTCGAAACACTGTACACATCTTTTCTTACTACTTATGTTCTAAAATAATTCATTCTCTTCTTAAATCACATCACAAAAAAACTGAAATTTAATTTAAGAAAATGCTAAAATCTTTTTAGCAAACAGTTTTTTTGACATAAAAAAACTTTATTCCTTGTAAACTTGTATATTTCTGTCTTAAATTTATCAGTTCAACTGAATTTTATATTAGCAATAATAAGTTATGTTAATTCCCTCATTAATTTTCTATGTAAAGTAAAATTGTAAATGCAAAATTTTCAAACGTAGGCCTATAGTGTTAATAAAGTGTAAGCTTGTAATAATGTAGCAAGTTTAAAATATTGTAATATTAATTATATATTTCAAATTTTGTATTTAAAAGGTAATTTAGTAAATTTAAATATAGTGAAATTTTAACAAATAATTTAGATGTATTGTATATGTATAATAAGAAACACTGTACTGCGTAAGCGAATTAACTAAATGGCGAAGCTTACCGGTAACATATCCAGTGGCTAGGATAAACACATACAAAAATGTGCATTGCAAAATGCCGAAAGAAAAATGTCCACTGACAAATGTCCACAAATAAAAGAAGTCCATCGACATTTATTAAAATTAGATAAGAAAATCTTTCAACATACAATTCCATAGTTACAGTTCCCAAAAGAAGGTTTACAATATAGGCCTATAAGCTACTGCTAAGAGACGTCCATTTTCTAACCGAAATTATAATCAGAAAAGGGATTAGTGCAGAATGGATTTTCATACCAGATAAACTTCAGAAGCAAAACTTTGGTGTTTTACACTAACATAGCTTTCTCTGTATAAAGCAGGAGCAAAACAAATTTCATTTCAAATTCTCATATAGAGTAAGAGGCCAAATTGCAAGGAGTGTGTATTCACTTGTGTCAGCCCCATGCGAAGGTGTACTTTTCGCCATGCAAGACTTTGAGCCTGAATTTGTACAAATGATGGCTGGCCTACACACCTAAGTAGGCCTAACCTTCAGTTTTTTTTCGGAAAATGTTTGAGTTTTAGCTCATAGTATAGGCTACGCACCTCGTCTAAAATAATATAAAAAAAGCGCTGGAGCAGTTTTCGAGAAAATAGGAAAAAATGAAACTTTCTTTAAGTAAAGTGGCAGTAGAAGTCGCCGCTGACTGCATTATAAACAACCCGAATTCAACATTTTGCTTTTATAATTTTTTGTTCACTAACAGATATATAGCCTACACGTTTCTGAAAATTGTATTTTTTTTTTATTCGGGGACCTCAAAACGTCTACTAATGTTGAAAACTGGACATCGAATTTCAGAGTCGAACATAATACTTCCTCTCCTTATAGTAGCCTACGTATGGTACGGCTAAGGAAAGTAAAAACTGTGGTAATCTGTATTGGAGATTTACAGTATTTGGAAAATTCTGGAGAAAATAAAAATAAAAATAGTAATTTAATATACAAACTCAAACACGCCACAGAAACATTAGTCCTTTGTAAATAAAACATAACGAAACCAACCGCGACATAATCAGGGCATAATGTATACAGATATATCAAAGTAGGCTTTCGTTCAATGTTGTAAACAAATGTACAGACATTCACAAGAGAAAGACGAAGATATAGAATAAAAAGGATATGGTTACACATGAAATGAAAAGATAGATATTTGATATGGATTAACAAATTAGTGATACACTGGACATTTATGCAATTAAATCTTGAATGTAGATTTAGAAGGATATTTTGGTTGTTGGCATGTAAACCGAGCGAATGTTTGTGGACATTTTAGTGGACTTTTCCCTCCAACCCTGGCAAGTATTCCAGAATAGCGGTTATTAAAAATGCAAGAGAATCGATTAATGAATAAATAACTGCGGAATGGCAGTAAACGATCACACACCAAACACAAAGAAGGCTCATCCACTATTAGGATTTGAATAATACATTACTAATTTGACGAGGCATGTCTCATCAGTCAAAGTAAACTGAAGGCGCAATAATTTCAAAACAATTCCCTAATATCTGCTTGGAGAGTCTGAAATAACTGGATCTGAGTATGGGCCTAATCAATATTTCTACTAATCCCTTTGATAGAAATAGGCCTAACTATATGTAAACAAATTATATAAAATTTTCCTAGGTTAACTGAATGATCGTTATCTGAATACACAAAAATATATCCTAAAATGTTACAGATCCTTGACTGAATAATTTACAAATAATCACAATTACAGATGTACGAAATGTGACTAGAATTTAACCGACTGCGTATGGAAACGTTTTCCATACTCCAAGATTACTATTCATTTAACAGATAATTTTAGCTTCATATAAAAAATAATAAGGCAAACAAATGGTTCTGCAAATTCTGCATGATATATACATTTAATACTAACAATAAGCGGTTTAAAAACATCTGTGATAAAAATTTGAAAACTTTAAAATAGTAATAAGTAAAAAGTGAAAGTTAAAATATGATCCAAGTAATTTTATTTATTTAAGTCTTTCGTTTCCTCCAAAACTATTACATTACTTACGTTTTGATCCGTTGCCTTCATTGTATGTGTTTCTTGTTTCTGTATATTTTGTTGTAGTATTAGTTTAAATATGTTTAGTATTACATTAAACATATAATATTAGTGTTGTAAAACTGGTGTAATTAGTATAAGAGAATCTGTTATATTTTCAACAAAATAAATAATAAAAATAAATATTCCTCGGTTGCATGGGGCAAAAACATTAAAGAAAGTAAAGCGTTCTTATTTCTTCTAGGAACAAATTATTTACTTAATACGGTTTAGTCAAGGAAATGTTGTGAACTAATTAAAGTTGGTTTAGTTAAAAATTTTATTTTGATGTGATTAATATACATATAACATTTTCTTTGCACTAAACGTACAAAGCCAAAGCAATATGTGAGCGTGGTTTATACTGAAAACCCAGAAAGATTCAGTAAGTTATGAACTCCAGAAATTTTAAGTGCCAGAGGGTTTGTTACAAACGAAGTTGAAAGACTTACTACTGTTGTAGGGATTATAATTTAAAACCATTACTCTTCCTACATAAAAAAGTAGAATTACTGGAATTCTTGAAACAATACAACACAGCAGATTGCCTTGTAGTTGCACGTAGTCAACATGAAATACCAAACGGACTTAAACAGCGATTAACTCCATTTCTGTACGCACACTAATGCCACTTTAATCCTGCATTAATTCAAAGTTACTGCAGTTGAAAATGAAAACACTGGACACCTTAAACACTGAAGCGCTGTATAACATTCCGCTTTCACATACATACATGACTGCAATGCGATAAAAACACTGTTCAGTACAAGAACGCCATGCAACCAATGCGGCGTAACCAAACAAAAAAAGAGAATATCTGTACAAAATAATAAAAAATATGTACACAAGAGCAACGAACTTTAAACATGGGCTAAAAGAGAGGGTCAACACTATAATACAAGTTCAACAGCACACTTTAAACCCCTTAAAATGGAGGTTTAAACCAGAATTATTTCAAACTCCAACTTTTTAGGCAGTCCACAGTTGTTAAACCAGTGAGATCTTTTATCTTTTCTAGTTTTCCATTCCTGTAATATGCAGTGTTGCGACAACCTTACATCAGTGCCCTACCTACTCTGTAATTTAACTTGCTTTTCCCATTTATACCAATCACGCATTGCATGGTGCATGAAATAGTATTTTAGACACAAGAAATAGATACATCGACCAGTTTTAATGAAATATGACAAGACTTCCTACTCGTCGCGAAAATGTTTTAGACCGTGGGATGTAATGTGTAATGTGGAAGAAACTCACAGAATAACTTGATTTAATTATTTTTATAGCCACTTCCTAGAATTTTATAAGCAAAGAAAGAACTAGGATCTTCTAGATAAACTTGCATCTGATGAAAGAATGACATTTCTGAAAAGAGTATTTTCTTCTTCTTTAAATTGGAAGGTTTCTGCAAGATTAAACGAGATGTTTTCAGTTATTTTATAATTCTTAAGTATTTACTTCTTAATTTTCGTCAGACATAATTATTAAAGAAAACAACATTTATATTATTTTATAGAACTTGCTCTAAAAATGTTCCATTTAAAAGGACAATTAAATCTAACCAGATGTCAAACATCCTTTACAGTGTCAAGGAATATGATGACATTGCCTAGTGATGAATGTATATTCACTTGTGTTTGTTGTAATTCATTGCTACTACATTATATAATATCTGTGGCAAATAAATCTATTCTTTTCTATTTACACCAAACACAAGTTCCTTTCCGTCACTTTTCTTCAATTTACTGCCAATTTTCAGCAGCTTTTGTAAACAAAATAAGATTGCAAACTAATTCGCCAAACCTAGAGCACAAATAAATTATCTTTAAATACTTATTATTACAATTGATGGAGGCACAGTCGCCAATATATTGTGAAACTGGATGCATTATGCTTTCATATGAGATTATTTAAAAATGCAAAAATAGTTATTCATGATCCAAGTGTTAAAAACGATATTTTATTTCGCGAGAAGATTATGTTTGCACACTATAAGACAGTCGTTAAAATTTGTGGAATAATAGGCCTAAAGTTTAGATTTATTCTAATGAATTACGCACCTTGGCGTCAACCATATTGGTGCGCATAGACGAAATTTATTGATTTTCTGGTACAGGGCTGCCAACACAAGGACAACGCTTTTCACCCATCAAGTATGTCGATTTTTGCACTCAACATGAGAAGTTTCATATTTAAAAAAGGTGTGCTGAATTTTAAATTTTTATCAAACTGGGTCTAATTAACAATCATTTGCAAATATTTGTTTATTAAAATAGTATTTTCCATGTGAAGCAATCAAAGTTAGTTACCCTGGAGTGTTATAATTTTATACCGGCATAATTTTCTTCTTTTAATTAATACCATCTACCGTTAAAAGGGCTTCTTTTATCTTCGTCTGTCTGAAAACAATACTCCCATTTTTAAAGGTCCTAGATATTTTACTCTGTCATACGCATCCTCGCTACGCAAATATACGCCCTCACTTCCGTGTTCGATCCAATTGTTATTTATTCAGACAGCGGGAGAAGCAATCATATTTTCTGTCTGAAATATGAAGTTACTTCCGGGTTATCAAAGAACTGAAACAATTTCTAACTGGAATGAAATCAATCTTTCTCAGTTTTTCTCGTTATGTAGGTTTGTTGCAATGAAAATGGGCGTAACTTACGAAACAGTGGACTTTGGAAGCTATAAAACAATCTTTAAGACCCAAATAAGCTTACAACATTGAGCGTTAAAAGTAACAAGGAAACATTAGCATTCATTTCGCTGACATATCTACTCGAAAATAAAATATCTCTTTTACCACTTCTATCATATATACCTATTAAGCGAGTTCTTATCTGTAACTGTAAAGTAATTATATTAAAACCGAAAATGCGTGGAAATTAATGCAAACATAACCCTTTCACTTATAAGACAAGAACAAATGTCGAAGAAAAGGTTCTCCTCCATTAACCATGAAAGTCGGGACAGAAGCTCTGTAAGAAATTCTGACCATCACCGAGATTTGCAAAACCTTCCTGAGCCGAATCCAAGAGCAGTAAGTTGATACCAGCAGAAGGCGTCACACCTTTACCTTCAAGTGCTGTACAAAGAGCGTGGGTGCAACAACATATAAAGCAACTACTGCAATACAAAGCAACAACCAGCCAAAGTGCTTAGGTGCGAAGTACAAATGGGGTTCAAAATGGGTTCCCAGTCTTTGCCGCAGTTTCTGGCTGTGTATTACAATCCTGCAATCTCAAAATGTTTAATGGATGAATTTTCTTCCTTATTCAAGAAAACTTCACAAATAGTTTTAAAAAAGTAAAGTGTTACCTATACAGGCCATGGAGGTCCAGGAGGAAGTGGCTCCCAGATTTTAGACAATCGGTATCTGAAGATTGTAAGGTTGTGAGCCTTACGCACCGGCCGCCTTTACCTCCCAGGATTGCTCCTGGTTCTCATTTCTGTTAGAAGCTGAGTCGATCCCAGGGCCATAGTCCACCAGAAAGATCAGGCCAATTGAAAAACTTCACAAATAGCGCAACCAGAATTTTATGAGTAACACAGATATTACACGTTTTGGTCAATTATGGATCTTATTTTAAGGTGAATAAAAATGTTACATTTCGGTACATAAGTTCCGTTAATTTCGGCGTTATTTTGCTCAACAAAATAGAAGTATAAAATTCTGGATGCTGAGTTTTCGAAAAACTTTTGAGACTAGGATATCTGAAATTTGAGAAATTATTGTTGTAGGAACACAACACCCTTTCCCATCGAAATCAATGTGCAGTGTAGCGTATTAATGAAGCATATTTGATGAACAGTCGTTTTCATGAATTCATTCGAGAAAACAATAGATAGGAATGTAACTGTAATTATTAGGCTAATTAAAACCTGAGAATAACTTTCGGATATGAATCACGAGATAATCTGGGCATATCTGACATATTTGACAGTTAATTGGCTACTACAAGTATTTAGTAGCAATAACTGAGTTAGAAAGTACAGTGTTCACATGAAGACTCATTTATTTCAAATTACTAAAATATTTTTACAATTGTGAGGAAAATATTAGCTAAGCTTGACAATAACCAGCTTCTAAATAACAAAAATACTTTTCTGTTTGACTGTACTATAATACGCTAATCATAATATTCATTACGATATAGTTTTTCATTATAACATAGGTGTGGTATCGATTTTTATCGAACATGGAACGATCTTGAAACCTTGAGCAAATGAAACTGCGTAATAAACTACCTGCATTTAAAATAAAATCAATTATTTTCGTGTTAATTTTAATATTATACTAAAATGAGTACTCTTCGTCTTGTAAAAAATAAGTTCGTTTCAAGAAAACGGTCAAGCACACATTTCCACTTGAACGTACCATCTAACTTTTGATTTTGTTAATATATACTCCACCTATGCTCAGTATGTATTAAAATTTTAAGACATCTAACCTATTTTAAAACATAATTTATCCCTTGACATTTACCTTGTTTAAAAGTAGTATAAGCTACTGGTCTATAAATAAAATACTTATGTACATATGTGCACGACCAGCAACCCACGGATGGAGATGTGACCTGCAGCTGCAGATGACGAAATTAACGTCGAAACGCGTCGTGTAAGAAGACATCTGCATTTTAACACAAGACTTGAGAAATTTTAAGGACTTTAAACATTTTTTAAAATGAGTTAAGAATTTTAATAAGGTTTTGATTATTGATGGGATGAATTATGAATTATGTTTTAAAATAGGTTAGATGTCTTAAAATTTTAATACATACTGAGCATAGGTGGAGTATATATTAACAAAATCAAATTATACAGCTCAGTAGGAAAATGAAAATAATTGAAGTACCATCTAACGCAGAAGAATAATACGAAGAACTATGAGAACTTGCTAAGAGCTGATTGCCGGGGTCAGCCGATTTCTTTTACGTATCTAACACCTCAAAACTCAATTAAATGCTTATTTAATTATGGTAAACAAAAACAGGCGTATGCAACCTGCCTATAATGGTAATGAAGATAATCGTATGAAAATTATGTTTCTCGCTTTGCTCGTTTCATTAAAATATACTTATATATATATATATATATATCTTAATAAATGATCGTCGCATAACGCACTATTTTGAGTGGCTTGACACGACGCTATAACTTGCTAGGACCTCTATCTAATATTTTCCTCAAAATTGCAATTTGAAATATAGAAGTTTTTTGTGGACTCCATACACAATGCGCATGATGTACGTGCCCTTGAATATAGAAACCAAGCTTTCAAAATAACACTAAGTTTACAGGATATTCCCGAAACATAAGCAAAGACTGGGAGCCCAGGGATGGAAGATACGAACCGGGCGGGAAGATGGGGCGCGGATCGGAAGGGTGGCCGAGGACGGTTTCTGCTGCTGCAAGAATCTGCTGTTCTGGTTGCTGAGGTCATCGTCCATCTCATCCAGGAGGCTCTCCCCTTCGTCATCTTCCTCGTCTTCTTCTGACGGGTCCTTGGATCGACACCACAACATCAACATGTAACACCCTCGGATGTCAAACACATACGAATGTTTTGGTCGTATATTGTAGTAGGACTGTGTTGAACATCCACTTCAATATTTTGAACGTTCATTCTAAAGAGTGAGGTACCTCATAATTTTACATGAAAAAATGCAGTGCACATTTAAAGCGTTATTTGTATTGGTAGATTAATAAAAATAAATTTAAAAAAAATAAAATAAATAAGGGGAAAACGTGGTTACTAATATGATCTCTTGAGCTTTCCTTTTTATGATTCTGTCGATACGGCTTTAACTGCACCACTAGAATATTTCTCGATTTTAAAAAAGCACACACACATACAAATTCAGTTTACCTGGCCATGGTCCCTATTGATAGTAATCACTAGAGGCTGGATATTAGGCACAATGCCTATATTTTATTACATATATTTTTAAAATTTGTGTACAGAAAATACAATTTTGCCTGTTCTTGCCTTTTTACGTGTAAATGCTTATTAAATGACGAATATCTGATATTTAAAATTAAAACTGCTTTACATTAATTTAAAGCACTTCAAATATACATTATACTGTCACTCTTAAAAAAAATAAAACTTCATATTCCCGGTGACTTAAACTTATAGACTATATTCATCGCTTGGAACTTAGATTCGGCCTATTTTAAGTTGGACTGCGGGAAATCAAATTGTCGACTACTCTTGACAACTGACTCGGTCCAACCATGCGGAATCATTGCCCGGAACCAGGCCATAGAGTCAGGTTTGCCACTATTTGGAATTTGGAAAGATTCGTTCCTGTATTAATTGGACTGCGGAAAATCGGCTATGGGCTGCAGTGGCAGCTGATTTCTGTTCAGCCTTAGGGATGGAGCCCTAAAGAGCTAGATTTAGATTTGATAAGAAAGTTATGAGAAAGGCATTAGCCTTAATATTGTTAACACTAGTTCCATCTAAAAGGGGATTTTAGTTCATTTGTGTGTGTGTGTGTATATATATGTGTGTGTGTGTGTATATATATATATATATATATATATATATATATATATATATATATATATATATATATATATATATATATATATATATATACTCTGAAATCTGATAGTGGTGGTGAGACTCTTTGTCACGGCATTTAAAGATAGGGACTTTTCAAAAGTTAGCAATGAATTTAAATAACAAAATTATTAAACTGAAAAAATCATTTGAGGTTAATACGACCATCTTCATTCGTAAGTGAAATCAAAGGCTTTTACACCATAGGATCAAAGAGCAACAAATCAACTAGTGATTTAGGTGATTCCAAGGAATATTTAAGGATGTTGAGACTAGATGTAAATATGGGCGTAAAATACTATTGTTCTGCACGGAATAGTTGCACTTACTGTGAGTGGGGAAAACCCTGAAAACCGCTCAGATTGATCAGCCACAGGATTTGAATTCGTTAGCTCCCGAATGAGAATCCAATATTTCTTAAAATTTCCACGTTTTATACCAACATACTGTATTACCATATTGTGATTACAAATTTGTTTTACCTTTCCTACGAGGGAAAAAATCTATCATGTGAATGAAGGTTCCACTAATTCCTTCTAACAGCTAAGCGTAATAACAACGCTGGAGTATGTGGACTCTTAATGTACGTAAGTAGAGCTCTTATAGGCTATCAATTATGTGAAATACGAAATATAATAACAATTCTAAAATTTTCTTAACTTACTCCAGGATTACTGAATTACTTATCTTGTTTAATATGCCTATTGCCTTCTCACTTTCCACGTGCTTAGGCCTACAATAAAATTATACCACGCATCTTTTTAAGTATACAAGATATTTCTCATGAGAGGGAAAGAAAGGTACAGGTATCGGAAACGTACGAATATATCCTATACAGTAGTAAACAAAATAAATCAAAAGCTTCTTTGATCCTATAGAATAAAAGCACTGTATTTCTGTGGTGTTATGGCAAAAGCTGATATGTACGACTTCGCAATTGTAATAGGCCTACATATGTTGAAGCCTAAAAGCCATTACAGCTATGGCAAATCATGAAGTCTATTCATGTTAGTTGCAGAGCTATTGATATTATTAGTCACTGATATCTAATTTTCTGTAGATAAACGTTATGGCAGAATTCGATATGTAACAAATGTTTTGTTATCTTACAAAATATACATCTCAGCTTTTGCCATAACGCCATAGATTTATAAATTGCAGTTTTGTAAATAACATATCTTAATGGATACAAATTACGGCTGACATTTAATAATCACTATAACATTCAACAAACACAAAGGTATTGTTCCCATGTTAGTCATGTGTCACACAACATAAAAGAGTAGACAATTGCATTAGGTAACACACAAGCACTGACATTATGTCAGGCACAAATAACTCCCTTCAAATCAATAAACCGAATCAATATTAGCAATTTGCATTTTCCATAAAGCAATGTTTCTAACTTCTTACCCTTACAAATAAAGCACACATACACAAATACACATGTTCTGAAGAAAGCTGTGATATTATTAGAACGACTGTTATAAGTTATAATCCTTTTAATCAGATCAACTGACATGAAAGCAACAGATTTGAACCCCAGTGCAAGTTGTCACACGCTGTGCAAATCCAGTGTTCCAGTACATACGAGAAAGTGCGTGAAACTCTTAACAACTAGGCCTAAATACTGTATAGATTAGTTGGAATAAGATATGTTAAATTAAGGTTTTCAAGGGATAATTTTAATATCACTATCCTATGCCTGGTTCTTATTATAGAGTTAGATTTTGACTCCTAGGTGTTTTTAAATAAAAGCTGCAATCTAGAAAAGCGGGTGCCGAATTTTAAAGTACAAAACTACAGCAGAATCTCTGTTAACCGAAACAAAAGCGGTTTCGGAAAATAAAAATTTTGGATAAAAAAATTAAAATTTCATTTTTAGTGGCTAAGAATAGCTTTTTGAAGTTTTAGGTGAAAGTAAATGAAGACAATACATATATGTTAAAGCAATGTAACATAAATATGTCAAGTAAAGTAAACAAAGTAAAACCATCGTATTCATGACCCATTTCTGTTTTGCTGACATGTGCACAATAAAACACTTCACAAATATGTTTAGTCACCACCACACGGACAAGCACGTGACCGATGTGAACAAATAAAAGAAACAGAGTTGACACGTGCCTTTACAATAGATAAGGGATGGAGGCGGATAAGGTCAGAGCCCTCGCATTCTGTTACTCATCCTTGGGACATTTTTTTCTCCACTTACTTTTTACTCATAGAAACAAGTTGACGAGGAGGATAGAGAGATTTCCTTCTTCGCTGTGTGGTAGCCTAAGTGTCTGAATTGCAACCTACATACCGGTACATAGTAGACTATATTATCATTTTCTTTGGCCGTTTCGGTTAAAAGCGTTTCGGATAACAGAGGTTCTACTGTATGACATTTAAAACGTACTTTTATAGTGGCCTTTATTGTATTATATAGTCAATTTATTTCAAGTGCAATCCACACATTATGTGCTTTACATAAAGAGACCACACGGGTTAACACCTAAGGCTGTTATAATTACTGAGAGGATGTGAAGTGAAGCATTGCAACTTTCCTTCTATTTATTGCGAATCTGATAATGACTGAGTAATTTTAGCAAGAGGAGTTTAATTCATTACAAGGAGATGTACTGCAAATCATACTAAAGAGAATTAAGAATTACTAGGGAGTTTCAGTTTGAAATTATCACCGTGAAGATTTCTTATTTCGCAGATTACTTTGGCATCGCCCCAGCCTTACAACTCTAGTACCTTTAAGTACAGTATGCATGAAAACAGTTTACTCAACTTCCAGCACAACAAAACTTAAATTATGTTGCAATATATTTTTCATTACTATAATTATTTTTATCGAGTCATGCCTTTACTCTCAGCTTTTGTCTTTTCCCTAGTAGACCTACTATTTCACAATATTTTGTCTACTTGGTTTTAAGGTGATTTTAGGTTAAGATTATATTTCAATAATGTAAAACTTTTAAATATAAGCATGGAACTGCCCACGAGCTCCTGCTCTTTCGGGGGTTTCAGGACCTTATACTGTATATTATGTATTGTATTTATGTAATTTTAAAATAAATAAATTACCTTAGATCGAAAACAGTACCGGTGCACTTTCTGCACAAGTGAAAAAAAGGGGGGGGGGTGAAACTATACCAGGTATTATTTCAACGCTTTTGTTCGGGTTCTCTTAAAAATATATAATCTTTTAGAAGGAAAAATATAATTATCCCATTAATCATTATCTCCAAACTCTTCGGCCGAGAGAGAGAGAGAGAAAAGGCCTGAAATGAATTAATGAAAAAAAAATATATTTTGAGGTAATGAAAACAACTGTCACTAATCCAGGACCTTTGTTATAAAAACGTCTGTGAAAGACTTTTTTCATTGCATAACACAACCAACTTCAGAGGGGTGGGAGAGTGATGTAACTTGTTTACGCAAGGGTTATGAACACGGAATGAAAAAGATAAACAATTACGAAACAGTCTACGCTACAAATATTGATCTCCAATAATATTATCTATAATCTTCCCAAACAATTATACTTATACCTATATACATAGGCGTAACCAGGCCGACCATATGGGGGGTTATAACATCCGGGGGGTCTGGAATACCCAGGGAGAGGGGGGCTCCAGGGTCCTCCCCCGGAAAATTAAAAAATATTAAGATGCACAGTACCGAGTTTTAAGCTTCCCACGCTTTATACTCGTATTAAGTAATTTATAAGCAGACTTAAAAAAATTGTACAATTTTCCTTTTTTTTAGCCAATTGGGGGGGGGGGTTCAAACCCCCAAACCCCCCTCGTTGCGCCTCTGTTTGTACCTATAGGCCTATATAGTTCAAACCTATATATTTCAAACCGACCTGTAGAAAAGGCTTTTGACAAAGAGTTAATTCTCTCCAGAAGACTACTATAAATAGATTACTCTCTCGACTTCTTTATGTTGGCATATATCTAACATTTAAAATGGCCTCAGAGAAAAGCTACTTCCTGGTAGTAATCATATCATGGGCTTCTCAAAAAAGAAAGTTATCCAATACGGAAGAAACTAAAAAGTTGGGGTTGGGGACAAGGCATATCAAAGGAACTAATTTTCATGCAAGAAAGCGCAAGCGTAGTAAAAATAGTTACTCTCTTGATTGATTGGCCTAAGGTCACGAACCCAAAGTTCCACCTTATTCACTTATTGATCCTGAGAACCCGTCCAGAGTGGCCTAAACATTAATTAGCAAGGATTTTGTCACATCTTGTTAACACATTCCCTCCGAGGTTGGAATTCTCTTAGGACGGAACGTTATCTAGGAAACAGAAGAAGATAAAATATTCAGCGACAAGAAGAGCTAGTTTACAAGCTTCTAGAATCCTATCCTAGTTTCTAACTAAGCAACTCTTACCCTAATATGGAAGCAAATTATATTTTCCGCATTTCATATTAAATATCGAAATTAAAGGGTATGTTAAGGATTTGTTTTTAATTATAAACCAATTGGAGGCTGGAACGAAGGGTTGGACGAAATATATTCTGTATTATAATAATTTTTTTAATTTAATTATTAAGTGAGACAACTTAAGTTTTTTTTATGGACGAGAAGACCCTATAGATCTTTATATTAATTGGTATATTATATGTAGATGATTATATATTTATTATTTTGTTGCGGCGATGGGAAGATAAAATTAACTATTTTTGTTGATTATATATAATTTCCTTTAGTGTCGTTTGCAAGATCCCTCGCAAAAATAAACCCTAATTTTACCACGCACATCTGATAATGCTAAAACTATTATCCCAAAATAATAAAGGCAAAATATTTAGACCATGGAACTTGACTGATTGCAACAACAAAAGGGAACGAGATTTCGGTAGCCTGAATATGAGAATTAGAGTTAATTTTTCCTAATATTGATCCGAGGTTCGTAAAATTAAAACAGTACTGTTTTAGTCTTACATTATGATAAAACAAAAAGTTTGATCAGTTTTATTAAAATGAAATACCTAAGAACTGTTCTAGTAATAGGCTATAATCTATCAATATCACTAATCCAGATATTCATTAACAAACAACATATCAGATAAAACTAATAATATCATCCCAGGAGGTCAACGCACCGTTACTAATGTTAATAAATAACTTCAATGCACTCTTAATGTCGGAATGGTGCCCAAGTTTTGTTATGGCTCATTCTAAATCAGATATGTTTCGTAACTAAATTGTCCGAGATCACGAACGCAGATTTTTAAGAATGATATACAACCATACAAAATCACAAGGGAGACCAGTAAGGTGGTTCGTGTTTCCAGGAAATGTCACACAAAAATAAAATTAACCTAGGCCTAATTATAAAACAACTCTAAAGCAAACATAATATTTCGATCGTGTGTATTTTACAGCAGATTTTGATGAACATTTCTGTTCACAAGATAATCTTTACCTTTAACATATTACTATCGACAATTTAAATTGACGACAGAAAACCTAATTATTGCACAATTTAATCATAAATGCCAGTAGTACTCTTCTTTCAGCATTTTTAGGGGAAATTTGCTTCCTAAATTTTAAGAAATTACTGATAATCAATTTCTCTTTAGTACTGAGAAATCGTAAAAGATACAACACCAAATAAAATAATTCCGTGTAAGATATATTTAGTACGAAAATAAATGTAACAAGTTTTAGAAGGTTAACAACCGAGGTATATAAAGAAGCTAACTTTGGTCTATAGGAACACACAAAACGAAGTATTTACCTCAAGATAGAAGGTCAATGGAAACATAACTTCATGGTGGTTAGACTTTCCACGGATGTCGAATTTTAACCCAAACAAGCGCGCCTTTTGATCAACATGGTTGGACCTGACGAATGTGTAAACAAGAATGTGCGGCCACCGACCGTGGTATGTTTCCCATTGTTACAATGACACACTCGATTTGCAACCTAAATCGATTAGTAGATACAAACTATTCATGGCCAACTAGAATGTCCATGAAATTGATCTTCATTCAGTAATCCTAACAAGGCCGTCTGCGGTTCAGAAGATGCCTGACGCAAACAGTCACAGAATGTACTAGACAAGCTATTTTAACTATAGTGCTTATTTTTCTTATTCTTAGAGAAAATGATTTTGCCAGCTTATTTTGTTGTATTCTGAACTAAAATAGCAAATTTACTCAAAACTGACACATTAAGAGTTCTTATTTCATTTCTAGATTTAATTATCACCTGTTTCCTTCCTTTTGTCGGCTAATAGAACTTTTGAAACCCCCTGGTTATAAAACACTGTCAAATTTTTAAAATGCTTTCCGGTAGAGAGAGATATTGAAGAGGAATTCACTATAGTCTTTCACATCCGCTTGTGACGTCCTGCGACGCTGAAAGATCATTATCAGCAGTGAAGGAAGTGAGAAAAATCCAGAGGCGGTATGCCATCTCAAAATTTTTCCCTAACATACCTCAATTTAAAAAAGCACATTCCCTCCGTTACAAGATAATAATTATGTGATCTGCAGGATATGAGTTATCCACTTGGTGGTGTTTTTAATTAACTTCCTTCATGAGTAACCAACCCTGCTTTATAGATAATTACCAAGTAGGAGGACAACTCAAGACTAGAACATCATGTACTGTCGATTGACAGGCCTTTATTTATTTCACATCACGGAAACTATCAATAACAGCAGTGGTCGTCGGCATTCTCACCATATGCCCCCATCCTACCATCTATGGTAGATGAGCAGTGTTCTGGTGATAGGCCTGGGATGTAGAGCCATTGAGTTTAGTTTATTTACTTCAATAAAGATATTTTAAAAGTATTTAAGACCTATTTAAACAATATAAAAGTCGCAACATTTTGTTACCGAGAAATATTTTTATAACATAGAATCTAGTGGTGTAGTCATTAAGATGACAACCAAGACCATCACAAGTTATAGTGACAATGGCTACCGATGAAAGCGTACGAATTGGTGAATAACCATGAGAAGTAATTATTACATTATGACTCAAACGAACGTCAACAATTTTTATTAAATAGCCATTGATTTTCGGTGACGATATGCTATTTTACCATTGAAACCAGTGCCGGTATGCGATTTAACTTTTAAAACCAGTGACGGTATTCCATACCGGCGCATACCGCCTCACTTCCCTCACTGATTATCAGATCTTAAATGTCTTAAAAGTCTTGGTATCGGAAATGATGGAGCCTTATTATCTAAATTTGCCATCTATAATAAAATTTAATTTAAAAGCTTTTAGATTTTGGTTCTTATTTAGGGAAATGCACAACATTATATATGTGGCTCGTCACACTAAACAACTCTACTTAGAAATGATTCCGAAATAGTTTCGATACATCAATATGGTGGCAAAATAAAAATAAATAGCAAAACGACTTCCAGGAACATAAACAGCTGAAAAAGAGCACATACAAATTAAGAACCGTGAAAAGTAACATTTCGGCTGAAACAAAGACAGTGCTGAGTACAGAAGTTTCAAAACTCAAACAAAATGTAAATGACTTAGTACTTACCCTAGATACCTTCGTAGGGATAACATTTTGATTTGTGTGTCCTTTAGGCACGAGATCTGGGTTTAGGGATAAAATGGCTTCTATTTCAATCTGTAACAAAAAAGAAAAGTCACATTTAAAAATAGCCCCACACAATGTGGTTCAACAAATAAATAATCTATACGGAAAAGACGTGTTATCATATGTTTTAATGAGTATCTGAAAACATGGTAATTTAATTTTTATACAGCCCATCCGCATATCATGTGGCCTTTACTTCATTCAGCCCACAGTCTGGTTCCTGATTGGCTGGTTCTCAAGAATCCTTTTCTCCAATCAGGATGCGCCTAGCAGCCTCAGCTTCTAATACAAAAAGCACCCAATCCCGGCACTTCATTCTCCTTGACAATGGCGCCACAGATTGGCCCCGAAACGTCGGAATTTATCCAAGTTACCACCCGGTTTAGAAATCCGAGGAATATTCTATATCACCAGCACAAGTTTATAAAGCTTGCATATATAATTTTTAACTCAGAGGTCATATTATTTGATACGTTCTGTGTACATCAGCATACCAGTACGCCATTATACTTGATCCAAGATGTGTACAGAGCAAAAGTAAACAACCTAATGTGAAAGTACAAAGCACAGTTCACAAGAGGTCGTTTTTATGACTGTTCAATCGATTATATACAGTAAAGTCAATTGAACTTTCTTTTTTAGATTAAGCGCCAAATATCCCGGGTTCGATTTCCAATGTTCTGTTTCTTTATTGGTGACGTACGTTCAGAAGGCCCTGGCTCGCAATTTTCTTCTATAATACAAATTATTAGAGGTTATGCCTATTACTTTTACTTGCAATATGTAGTGTACTTCATCACACATTATGTAAATGAAAAGTACAACGAATTAATTAGTTATGTTATAAAATACGTCTTGTATTTAGTTAACTTCTGTCACATGTTTTTCTTCAGAATCAACAAATTTGCCAAGGAAACGATAAAAACAAATGAAATCTTGTTTTCTAGAGATGTTGTAAAACATGTATGATTTAAGTACGAAAGCAAGCAACTCACTTAACAGATCTTATGTTTTCACAAATAAATAAGGTATACATAATCGTACGATGTGTGCGGAATGGAAGTAAACATCTGAGCTTGTCGCACTATCGTGAAGTATGCGCTGGTGCGATTTGCCAATGAAACGACAGGATATATTTATTCAAGGCAAGTCTGTTTACTTTTGCTCCGTACACATCTTGGATCAAGTATAGTAGGCCTACCTCTGCCTATCTCTTTTTAGCATGATAACTAGGCCTATATTCCAGCAGAATGAGAAAATCTAAAAGAGTAACAATGCCGCGACATTGAAAGGTTAAATGGGTTCTGGGCGTGAAGCAAGCAGTATTGTATGCAAATGTGAAACAGAGCTTCAGCCTATCCGACACGGAAGAGATTGAAGTTCCGCGCTCAACCAAAACACCAGCAGAACTTCATGGCGCGTGCAATAAAAATGCCAATGAATGCGGAAAAAAGTACCAATGAATGTTATGTGTCAAAGTGAACATAATTAATGGTGGTTTAATTAAGAGAGAATACTTAATGGAAGAGCTATCCTAGATTGAAATTTTCGAAAGAGCAGACGACAGAACACAATGGAAGCGACAGTTTACAGAAGAGATGAAGGAATTTTCAAAACCGAAAATGTGTTCATCCTTCCCTACCAGAAAATTGATATTACTGTTTGTGAAATTTTATTTTTTGCTTCCGAAATTTAAATTAAATTTCCTAAACCATCGAGGTTGAACCTAAAAATACAAGTCCGAAAAGCACTTTTTCTGATACACGATTATGATATTTATTGTATCAAAAAAATTACAAAAGAGTCTACTGGACTAAATATTTATTTTACCAGTAGACATCTTTAAAAAAACGCAATAACACTTTTTAATTGGAGGTATATGTAGACATATAGATGGTGCTGCTAAATGCATAAAACTGATTTTCTTCTGTATAAAAGGAGAAAGATAAGAAAAAAACACTAGGAATAAGAGAAACAAAATAAAAAAGCAATTTTCTAAAAGATTTATCAAAATACGTTTCTTTTCTTCTATCCCTTGAGGTTCTGCTAGTAAGTCCCTTGAAAGTTCGCATTATACCACCATTAGGCCACTATTCTAATGATATTGCTGTTATAAAAAGGACTTCAAATGCATGATACAAAGAAAGCCCTTAAACATATTACACAAGATTGAAAATATAGATCTAGCTTTAATTTTCTCGAAAATCAGAAACTCTTCATTAATTTAATCATGCATGGTTATATGGTATGCGAGCACTGTCAGAATCTTTCAATTACGGCATCGAATACGCAGCACGCTCCTAATTTCTTAACCTTTGTTAGAAAAAGACTTAAAAAGGAAGTAAAATCAATAGTGTCATGCTATTGGGAAGACAGCCAAATCTGTAGGTCTGCAGTGCAACAGCGGGTCCAGTACAACGATATCCTGCCAACAAACTAGTTTCCTATGAATCATTCATAAGAAAACTCTGTTTCTCATGAAATATAAATTATTTGTAAGGATGCTAATGCATACCAAACAAGTTATGAATTTTTCTCTTGTGCTATCTTTTAAATTAAATACAGAACATGGGTTTACTGCCAGAATCTAAAAATAAAAATATATAAGACAATAACAATCCTTCCGGTTATATTTATATGGGTATGAAAAATGGCCCCTTACTCTTCGGGAAGAACTTAATCTTCTGTTCAAAAACAGGGTGCTTAGGAAATATTCGGACCTAAGAGAGATGAAAATGAACTGCATAACGATGAGCTTCATGATCTGTAGTCGTCACCGGATATAATAAGGGTAATTAAATCACGGAGGATGAAATGGGCTAGACGTGTTGAGCGCATGGGGGAGGAAAGACATATCTAAAAAATATCGACTGGGAGACCCTAAGGGAAAATACCACATGGAAGACCTAGACGTAGGTGAGAACAAAATATTAGAATAGATTTAAGGGTAGTAGGATTTTCGAGGGATGGTTGGATGAATTAGCACAGAATAGGGTTGAATGGCGGGCTCATGTAAGCGCGGCAATGAACCTCCGGGTTCCATAAAATAGATAATATTCCTTTAGCTTGCCTAGGAATTGTCTATTGACATTGAGTAAGTAAGCTTAAATAAGAACATGGGTTTCCAACTAAGAGGTCCTAGGGAAAAATATTATGAACGGGAGTTGATTGGCTGGGCGCACAACTTTTAGGGATGAAATATACAAATTATAAATAATGAGCTTAAAATAAAGTGAAATGTATGTGTTAACTACACTACTTGTAAGACCCTTTATAAGAAGCCTTTAAGTACCGGTATTCTTTTACCTTCTCTGCCCGCACCAACGGCTTTAGAAACAAGTTTGTTCGTCTGTGAACAGCCTAGCTCCAGAACGAAAAATCGTATGTAAAACAAAAATTTGTATTTGTGTTAGGTACCTTCTAAGGATGTATCACGAAGGTTGGCGACTATCCTTCGAAGATATTCGAGACTTTCTCTTCCTTTTTACACCATTTTACATGAAGAGAATGTGATTTTTGCTGATTTTCTCGAAAACAGCTTAATGGCTTTCAAATTTAAAGTATAATAATAATAATAATAATAATAATAATAATAATAATAATAATAATAATAGGCTAATAAATTAATCCAAGCACAATGAAGATAGCTAGAACTACAAAATCTACTGCACCCCTTTCGGGGTTTAATTTATTCGCACGTAATATTGCAGATATCACGTAAAGAATCACTGGAAGTTTGAAATCTATGAGAAAAAGTTCTAAGGAATCGTTGGTTTCCATGAATGATTAACATGGCGCTTGCATAAAAATCTTCACGCTTACTTTATTAATCTGATCTCTCTGCGTTTATACGTACAATTCTTGAGATGGCGATGACAGAAACAGCTAAAACGTTAAACGGGCGTAACTCAGAGAAAACAAGAAGATAACACATGATACCATATATTCTTAGGAACGCAATGAAGATTTTATTACTAAAACGAATTTTCATTTTTTCCCACCAAACTCAAATTTTAAGGGAAGTTACAGCCAATTACCCTAAAATCCCAGGTCTATCCATGTGCATTTCGTTCTCGATTTTGGGCTCCTGAAATTTCAGCTCAAAATCAGGTCTGATTGACATGCAGAAATTATCTAGGCCTACCTAACTGTCGTAAATGCATGTTTCCTATGTCACAGCAAGCACTCAAGGGTGTACCAGTTTCAAAAGTAATTAATACTTATCACACTAGAGTTTAAAAATGACCGTATCACCTGGAGCGATGGCAGAGAAAAGTAGTTACAGCGAAAACAGGTAAAATTATAACCTTTCAAGACGACTCAAATGACTCCAGAGGTTTATTTTCATTCCAGATGTCAACAGACTGGATCAACTCTTTCGTCTCGAGTGAGATCAGTAAATGAGAGTTTCGGATGCCTGGTTTATACTACTAAACTAGGGGAGCGGGGGCTGGTACCGGACAGAGCCTGGTATCGGACAAGCCCAATATCTCTTGCTAGCAGGTGCTTGGACGACCGGTTTTGTGATTGATAGCCTTGGCTAAATGTTTGAAGAGGGTGAACATCTTATTCAGTTGACAGCTAGTTTCGTTTGTAAGTGATAGTGCTTTTTGTTCTTTTCTGTGTAAATCGGCTTGCACGAAGATAACTTCACAAAGCAGTAACAGGAAGAAGGGTGAATTGTGTTACATTCTAACATCACTAACAGAAGCACTGTACTTAAGGCTATAAGCTGTAGGTTTAGAATTTAATTCTCTTCAAAGGTTCTTGGTTGAGATTTTTTTCTCTTAGGACCGTGAATCGGGTGGTATCGGACAGGAAGCTAGCGGGTGGTATCGGACAATATAGCTAACCAACGTGGTTACTGATGGTTCTTTCCTTTGGTTTTAGGCAAATATGGGGAAGATAAGAGGAAAGTGGGAAGAAGGTGACATGATATTTTCCGTAACAATGTCAGGGACAAAAAATGACTATTCGAGAGGCAAGTGATTGTTTTTCAGTACCGAAAAGTACATTAGCTGAGTTTGCAACGGCTGGGCACACGAAAAATGTGCAAATTTGGAGGGGAACTCTTTATTTTATAAATGTGACATTTGTATAAAAAAGTAAAACAGTAAAACTTTATACTTTGAACATGGAAATAAGTCTTTTGTGGAAAACAGTGACTGTCCGATACCACCCTCCATTTTTCAAAAGTACAAAAATGTAACTACTTTTTAATTTTCTTGTGCTAATTACATGTTTTAGTTTTAATTAAATATATTCATATAAACATTTAGTTATAAGAATAAAGTTATCTGTAAAGTAGATTAAACATTTGTTTCCAGTTTCAAAAAAGAGTTACGTCGCAAAAACGTAAGGTGTCCGATACCACCCCCCGTTCCCCTATAACCTATTGGTTATTTCGTAAACTACTTTGGGGTGCAACGGCCCACGAAGGATAGAGACCACTGCCTTTACCTTCTCCATTTAGAGGTTTCATCAGCAGAAGGCAGGATTAGGGGTGACTGGGGTAGGGAATAAATATAGAAAAGTAAGTTTATGCTTCGTCTTCTCCATCTACCTAGTGGTGGTACTAAATGCAAATAACTAAAAAAAATAGATTTTTTAATTAGTAAGTCTGCCTCATTAAATTTCTGCAAGTAAGTTAGGTGATATGTAAGGCTAGTCAACAAGCCTTCGGTGATATGTAGCCTACATTAATCGCCTAGACCTACAGAGTGTAATAAAAAGATAGGACAAAACTTTGGGGAAACATTCCTTGCGTACAGAGGGTGAAAATATGTTAAATGAACATGGGTTCGAAAATGCCTTATTTGTGTTAGCGCCCTGTGTCTACAACTCTGGGCCGGCATTATTGGTAACAGTTTGTTGGAACCGCATGCACTGGTACATCGTCTCAATGAGATTTCTTAAAAAAATTAAAAAAAAAAAAAAATAATAATAATAATAATAAATAAATAAAATTTAAAAAAAAAGTGTGCGTGGAACGCCACGCGACAGAAGTGAAACTTTTATTAATTTTTTTTATTTTTCAATTTTGGATTATTGGATTTTTTTGAATTTTGGATTGTTGGACTTTTTAATATTGGGTTTTTGGGCTTTTTAATTTTCAATTTTTTATTTTTGGATATTTTTATTATAAAATTTTGGATTTTTTATTGTTGAATTTTTTATTTTTAAATTTTGGATTTTTGAATTTTTTAATCTTGGATATTTTATTTTTTAAATTTTGGATTTTTGGACTTTTGAATTTTGGATCTTTTAACTTTTTAATTTTGGAATTTTGGATCTTTTAATTTTGGATTTTTTTAATTTTGAACCTTTAAATTTTCTTTATTTTTTAATTGTGGATTTTTAGATTTTTAAAATTTTGGATTTTTTAATTTTTGGGTTTTTTTAAACTTTCGATAAGCCTAATCATTGAGTTGATTGTTTTCTGTGCAGTCCGTTCCGTCACACCTCACTAATTTCGTGACGTTTTTGAGCGTTAAATAAATTTCGTGACGATTTTTTAGCGTTACATAAGCTCTCGATTTACCCCTACCGCGGCTAAAGAAGTTTCACTTCAAAAACAACGTTGGAACATGTGCAATTACGATTACGACAATACATGTACATGACGGAGCTCCTGCTCATTTCAACCTCTCTGACTAGACGCGATAAATGGAAAGAAAGAGGTGAACCAATTTCTTGACCTCCAAGCTCGCCTGACCTGAATCCAGTAAATTTTTATTTGTAGGGGCATTTAAAAACTCTTGTGTATGCAACACCATTGCGAGATGTGCTACCGTGCTCGTATCCTGCAAGGCTACGAGGTATAACGAAATACTCCAAGGATACATCAGCGCATCAGAGAGGCCATGCGATGGTGGGTTGACGGATATGTTCGTGAGAATATTATAGGAGAAAAATTCCTCCGACACTGGGACTTGAACCCAGGACCTTTGGCTATTCGCGCCAATTCTCTACCAACTGAGATAAGCCGGAGTTCAATTCACAGCGCCAGATGGAACCTCTCTCCTATGACTGATTGCCCTAATGATCTCACATGTACTTTAGCACCCACAACAGACTGACATGAATATCTCATAAAAATAATTTTAAAAAGCTTCTCATATCTACGAGGATAACAGCTTAACAAGTGTATAACGAACTTACCTCTTTTCCTTTCGTTTCTCCTCTTTCAAACCACTCGACTGTGACGCTGCGGGTCTCGTAGTTGATTCCCGACACAACAGCTGTATGGATCCGACCTGAAACAACCAGACAAACAGTTTAAAACAAAACAAGAAAACGCAAATATTAAAATTACTTTAATGATTGAGCACATTTCATTGAATCCAGAGCATATTTGCATGTTTTATTATTTATTTAATCTTCCCATAGTTATGGGTTGCCTACACAGACAAAGAGTACCAGAAAAGAAAAACAAAAAGGTAATTGAACATAGAACATTGAAAAGAAAAAGAGAATAAAATTAAGGAAAAATTAATACAAAATAGAAAATCATTAACAGTTACGATTAGGATTTATATATGTGATTCCTCAGTATTGAAACAGATCCTCTGAGGGTTGCTAAAGCAACTTCAGTTATAACTGATGGAGGAAGTCCCAATCTCTTGAAAGTGTTCAACATGAAAGTTGTAACAGTTCCTCTTGCTCCTACCATGAGTCCAATGACTTCAAGTTCTTTGAGATTGTATTTATCACGATAGTAAGGGATGGTAGGATTATAAATGTCTTGCTTTTCCTTGTTAACATCTTGCGGCTGTGCCTCATTCACTTCAAAACGCACAGTAGGATCAATTATAAATCCGGATCGTGTGGTTCTTTGAAAAGCAATAGGTCTGTTCGCAAAGCTAAATCATGTACTGTCAAGTACCGCGACGCATGCGCACATTTTGAATATGCTGATTTATGACATTGTGCGCATACATTGCGCAGCGAGACCGACAATGTGCGCATGCGTCATGGTCCGTGACAGTTAGGGATTTACTTTGCGAACAAACCTAATGATATCAATTCGCCTCGTAGTCCCGGTGGTAGAGAGACCATGCACCTCTTCAAAAGGATAACAGTCTTTTGATAGAACATTACTTCCAGGCTTTAGTGATAGCCTTAAAAGTTAAAGAGAACTAACATCGACTAATACTTTATGTCAGTAAAGCAGCCCATAGTTTAATAATAATAGAATAGAATTTTATTTACACATACCTATACATACATAGTTACTACATCCACTTTATATCTTACCAACAATCCTAGCACTATCCATTAAGAATCCCCTTATACTTTAACCCCTACGTTTTATGCATGATTGGGGATTCTGGTTAATTTACCACATGATTATGTTGCTCTTAATCTACTTCTTAATTTTCCTCATCCATTTCTCTCTCATTTTTCCTAAATATTCCCCTATATTCCTCGTCTTTTCTTCTCCTCTGAATTTCAACATCTTAATGACTATTATCTCGCTATGAAAAATTTCCCACTTTGTCTCCCAAATTTCTTCTCTTCGCCTTCTTATCCATTCACATTCTGTTTAGTATGATATTCCTTCATCTTTACTGCATAATACACAACCTCCCTCTCTGTCCTTCCTTAACCCTTTAATATATCACCCCTGTTCTCACAACAATCCACATATTTCTCCCTTCTCTCTTAATAATAATAATAATAATAATAATAATAATAATAATAATAATAATAATAATAATAATAATAATAATAATAATAATAATAATAATAATAATAATAACTACAACAATAAAAGTCAATCTTATAAGCAAAAACAGTACTAAAAATCCTTTGCGAAAATGTTTCGGTTTCCACTGCATACCATTTTCGTCTCCTCCGGGATCCTTTGGAGGCTTGACTGGAGACTCCGGGGTTTTTTCTGGCGAGGGTGGCAGTGGGTCCTTGATGATGTCTTCCCCAGCAGGCTCTTTGATGGCGCGGGGGCGACTGGTGCATTTGCACCATTTGGTGATCCACCCCATTTCCCCCTTTCACAACACAACGCCCGTCATCACTTCCTCTGTACTCAAACCCCACCCATCCCTTCACAACACAGTTCACATCACATCAACTATTCCCTAAAACATGGACAAGACATAAGCGATTCTTTCATTGATAAGATAAACTGAAGGTTAAAAACCATGATTATAATACCGGCCCTAAAATAGATAAAATCAGGTAAACTGATGTAAAAAAGTGCCAGTATGTTTTTGTTTAATCAGTTATGACTGCAATTATGATATGCAGAATATGTTTTTTCTTTAAATTGATTTCCAAGTTAAGCTCCAGATTTATTCATTAAGCAGGGCTTACGGAAGAAGAAAGGTCTACCATCTCGGCCACCTGGGTCATTTTAACGGTCTAGTTGGATAAGCGCATGTAAAACAATAGTGTTTTTGTCATAGCTACCTGTATTTTAATTTCCAAGGCCTTATAAGATCACAGTAAAACAATAGGCTATGTTGTCAAGATAACTGATTTTCATTTTTTTTATAAATTCTTTCGAATACGTATATTGCCATAAAATAGGCACTAATTTGAGCATTAGGCTACTCCGAAACAGATCAACCGATTTTATCCATTATGAATAGATGTCTTCCCATGGACATTGTAAATGTGTATACCAATTTTCATAAAAATCCGGTAAAGCGTATTTGAGTTACCGCGTCTTTAAAATATACACTAAATTGGGTTTTACTCCGGTACCGGTCAACAGATTAGGTTCAAATTCAATAGGACACTTCTCATGGACGTCATAAATGGGTATACCAAGTTTCATGAAAATCCGTTACAGCGTATTTGAGTGATGGCGCCTCTCTATGAGAAAGGCGCCATAATCTATTGAAATAGGCACTAAATTGGGCATTACTCCGGTACCGGTGAACCGATTTGGTTCAATATCAATAGGGTTCTTCCCATCGACATTATGAATGTTTATACCAAGTTTCATGAAAATCCGAAAAAGCGTACTTGAGTTATGGTGCGTACAGACGCACGGACAGACAGACGGACAGACATTTTTTCGTCCCCCACACAATCTCATAAAGACCATACTGGCACTTAATAATCGGTGCGCTGATTCAAAACCGTATGCACGATGCATTGACAGGCTGGGAAGATCTTAATTTATATCCAGCAACATGTGTTTAGTATATTTCCACTGTTTTATGAGACAGTTTAAGTAATTATTACTCGTAACAATTGAGAGGGGTGACGGGATTACTATTCTAGATTTGTATGTACAGTATTTCTTGGGACAATTTCTCTCACTTTACCAGAAGGCAACGGAAATCACAGCGCACGATTACTCTTCCCCTTAGAAGTGGTGGCTACAAAAATACCGCACGATGAGCCCAAGTATCCGTCTATGGGACTGTAAGAGTTAAGTTGTCTTACAGCCCTAATAACCTATTGATTAACTGTCAGTATATTAACCTATATAGGCTAAATTGGCTAAAAGAAAGTGAATCTAATGTCTTTAGAAGTAAAATTAATCCTACGTGCTAAGATCAGATTTTTTTACCTCGATGGACAGAAAAGAATCTTGAATGCACTCCTAAATGGGAAATCATTGAACGATTTGAAATAAACTATGTTTTTTTTTTGGGGGGGGGGGGGGCAGGGAACATGAATCTTGAGGTAGTTTTTTCCCGGTCGGCACACTTTAATTGTAAAATGCAGCTCGAAGCCGGGTTTATAGCTTCTTAGTTATCTATCGTTTTATTGTTTTTGCGTGATTTTGGTAAGGTCCATGAATCTGTGGTTCGTTTTAATCGTTCCATTTCAAATCTATATGCTCATATGGCAGCACAAGATTCGTTATGTTCGTTTAATTATTTATATTTATAGTCCTACAAGTTAGAAAGAAAGCTGCGCAGAACGAAGCTGTGTTTGCTTCAGCAAGCGCATTTGAGTTCCGCGCACGCTTCTTTCTAACTTGTAGGACCATACTACTTTAAACAATATAGCCTAATATTAAGAATAAAATTATGTAATTCAAGCAATTTATGTAAAAAACTATGTCGGTATTAATGAATATGTTTTAATTATTTTTTCTGTTAAATAAATGATTTAAATAAAACATTTGCCAGTTATTATACTAAAAAAATCTACTTCAACAGCAAGCGAAATCAGAACAATATTAATTTTTTTCTGGACAGCATGAAACGGAACGCAATATGAAGTCTCCTGAAAACATTGTTCTTTATGTCAGTTATGACCTTTTTGTCTTAGCAAACGGCATGACTGTAATACCTAAGTAACACAAAACTTCAGTAATTTTTTCGATACAAATACGCATTTATGCTCGGGCTATTTTACGTATTTTATTTCACATGCACTCTACTCGTTAGGTTGCTACAATGTACATGCCTAATTAAACTAATTCACTGTTAACACTGCACAAGTTCACGGCACACGTGGGAGCGTTTTCCCAGACCCGTGTCTTCCTTATGGAAGCTAAATACCTCTGCGGACTCACAGAAGTACGGTAGTTTAACTTCCTGGAGCACTGCCACTCTTCACATTCCTGTGTCTACCCACAATGCTGGAGCAATGATCTGGCGACACTTGGGGAAAAAAGTATTTTATGCCGCGCACGAGTTTTTACTCCCCCCTCCTATATTTGTGAAATAGGCCTATGATTTTCGGTGCAAGGGTATTTTTTTTATTATGAAATATTATTTTGTTGTTTATAGTTGTGACAAATTATGTTTGGTGCAAAGGTCCTGTGCGCGGCATAAATTACAGTTATGAACAGGGCCCGGATCTAGCGTTGATCATTTATAGGCCTAGGCCTAACCAAAAAAATTTACAAATCTTAATTTTTCAGGTATTTTGGACTGCATTAGTAGCTACTGAACTTTTAACAGATCTTAATGATAAATTCCTAACAAGACATTTGTAATATTTTTCCATTTTGACTGAACCTTTTAGTTATTGTCATTCGTAAAAAATCATTGATTTTTTATATATACAACTAGCAGGTGCTCGCGGCTTCGCCCACGATAATAATTAATTAAAATATTAAAAATTAAGAGCATAATAATTAAAGCAGTATATTTATTAACACACGCGAGTCATTCATAAACTAAACGATTAATAATTATAATGAAACAGCTAAAAATCCGGGTTTTAAGTGAATTCCACGACTAGAAAGCGTCGCCTGGGAAAAACGACTTCAGATTAGAGTTTCCTGGGCCCGAAAATCCCTGCATAGTGAGTTCTGTCCAAATCGATCAATATTTGCCATTTAGGTCTATGTTCATTATCCCTCTTCCGTCCATGTTGAAAATTTCAGACGTCTGCGTGCCTTGACATTATAAACAAACGAATCGACCAGGGTGGGCTTACAGATAATTCCATGCGATATATTGAATAAAATCGCGAAGCTCTTATTTTCAAATTATGACAACAACAACAACAACAAAGCTAGAGCCACCTGCAACTGATTTGACAATTGAAAAGTATTACTGAAAACTCATGCTTCGATAGCGCTAAAAATTCACGTTTTCTGCCAGTTTTTCACTCATAACTCGCGAACGAAAGCTAATATTAAAAATCCGGCTTCGAGGTGCATTCGCCCACCCTCTAGTCCATCTACTTTAAAATTTCAGATTTCTGCGTTCAGTAGATTTCGCTGGGCATCGCGGACAGTCAGACAAACACTTCCTTTAATTATTATAATAGATTTTAGAGAGTTTCTCATGATTTTTAACGAGCAGATTAACTTACATAATATATTTACGGATCTTGCAAGGCAAGTAGTAATGCAATATTGAGTTTCGATTTAAAAAATCTTAATTGGATTTTCCGAGTCCTACAATCTTTCCCCCTCAAGCAATCTATATCTACAGTCGTAATAAACAGAGTTGCGGGAAACTTGGAGCAACATAAGAACAGAAGTACGTGGAAATATTTTACAGACAGGTAGCAATAATTTCCCTATTTTACTTAACGAATCCTCACTGTTCCACAGAACGCAGAATTCACATTAATTGGCAGACTCTTACGTTGTGCCAAAGATCTACACATAGTAAACAGAATGTTTATTTCCACAACTTTAGTTAACCCGGGATCGCTCACGTTGTTAGAAAAAAAATAATTAAAAACTATGGACATCTTTTAATAACTCCCTTATGTCGTGCATAAGAAAGCTGTTTTGCCACGCCATACGTCTGTTAAGAGAGCTACTATTTCAACAATTCAGCAGCTCTTGCGATACATAATTGCCTATGCCAATCGTTCAAATAAATTCTTGAGCTGTTAATGTGAAGTTATGTTCAGTGTTTATTTTATTGGTGTTGATGTTATGATCTTCCGTTTTATCCTGTCTAAGAAAGGTAAGAATACCTAAGGCCTTTGATTAATATTACTTTGGTTCTATACATTTTTCTGCGCTACTAAATTTATTATAACTTAATCACGATAAAAATAACAGTAATAACAATATTAATAGTCGAGAAAAAAACACTAGTAAGAGCAAAATAAAATATAGCTTCATTAGGCCTATTATTTCTACATTATTGTGTCACTGTGTCTAAAATCGACATAACAAGCGTATTCAAAGTGTATTCAGTCATTAATATGCTTATATTATTGTCTATTTTTTTTAATATCGAGTTTACAAACATTACTTGAAATGTATTTTTAAATGGCATTTATTGTTATTATTATGTAAAAAGTAACAGTTGCTTTTACACGTTAATACTCTTATATAGAATCTTATTGTTCAATCCATATGTTTGAGTTCTGTTTAATAGCTTGAAAAGAGAAAAATGTATGCATAATAAAATCTAACAGGCGAGTCATGACGTGATAGCCGTATATGCGAGTGATGCAAGATTAATGTTCCAATATTAAGAAGTCTCACACCTACAATATTGCTTTTTTTTCGAAAACTGTGCTGCTCTTTCGTAACATTGCCAGAAAACCTAAAGCAAAAATCTTTTTCTTTTATTCAGAACAAAATATTTGGCCTAACACAAAATCTAAACTAAGAGCAATCTCAATAAACAAACTAAGAACTAGAGGAACTACAGCTAGGCCTACATCGAAAAATTTACCCAGGGTCAATTTCTTATTTTGTATTCTCCCTGTTAATGTAGGCTTATTTCAATATTATCTACAGGAGAGTTCAATTTTCTCTATTGTTTCTGTTACCTACGCTATATGATGCGTCGCAAGAGGATGCTAGGCCTGTATCTTTGAAACAGCAGACAAAATGTTAAAGTATACAAAGCTTACAACAGCACTGAGCTAGCCTATACAAAGGAAGAGAACACTACAATTTAGAACACAAATTAAAGAGCAGCAGAGTCAAGTCTACAAACCTATGCCTGATACCTATAAATAAACTATGCTGTTACAATTTTTTTCTTAATTCCAACCAAGAAGATGTGTTGAAGTATAATTATGTAGAAAACAGATACAGATAATTAGACAGGTCGTATATTTCGCAGAATATGCTGATTAAACTGTATTAGCTCTTCCTCTTCAGGATATTAAAAATCTTTATACATGAATATGTATGAATGAATACATAAAATGAATATGTATCGGTGTGTGTGTATATATAGTACACTATACGGGAATATATAAGTAAGAACAAATAATACAAAATTAAAATAAAATACTGTAAAAATCTACATCAGGTATTCCTTATAACCTTGTTTACGTTAGAAAATGGAATCGATAGACTCACAGACACCTTGAACATGACATTGCATGAAACACGAGAGCACACAAACACACACACGGCGGAGCGCGGGTTCGACGCCGGTCTGAGAAGCACTGAGCACCAAATAAAGACAATGCGGAGGTGATACCAGAGGAAGTTACGTGATGAGTTGGTTCACAAGGCTATATGTCAGTACACATTGCCACAAAACACAAGATCCCGCCCCTCTGCTGCTCAGACTGTACTCATCTGGGTACACTCTCTCACAAATACCAGTTCCCATAACGTGACGGATCATCAATCCCGCAAGTCTTAGGTTAACACATTCACTTGGCAAAGTTCACCGGTTTCCTAATTAGGTCACTCAACATGGTTACCGCTTATGGAACTGAGACATATTTCACAACTTTAAGGTGATATGATATTAATACCCTTGTCGTTAATGCCATGGCCGGAGGAATTATGAGAGGATAGAATCGTGGCGAAAGAACTATGCCTAAATAGGAATGCAAGTATTATACTGTACATCCTTATACGTATTATAATACATTACCTTGTTTGCAAGTCTACAGATGGTTTATGCTTTCAAAAGCATACGAAAGGCAATCAGCTCAATGAGCCATGCACTTAAGTGAAATTAAAAAAAATCTTACGTGAATCATAAAACTTGCGCTGCCCAAGTAAAAGTTTTCCCTCGTAGTGTAACGTATTATGTATGACATTCTCTTCTAGTATACGAGATGTAAAAACGAAGAGTATGTCGTATGTGTTTCAAATAAGTGTTTGCTCTAGTGTAAAGACTTCGTGTACAAAATATAAATAAAATCGTTCGAGCAGTTTCCGCGAAAAAATAAATTTCCTTCATGTAAATTGCATCGCAAATAAAATTTGATCAAAGCACTCAAATAACTTTTTTTTTCTCTCTAAGCAATGGATAATACACCTTTCTCACTTGACATTCTGATATGGAATAAGAGGCCATATTGCAAAGAGCACGTATTCAGTTGTTCACCAAGCAAGACAGTTCTACAAACATTGGATGGTTAGTATCCTTCAGATTATTTTTTTAATGCCATGACCGAAGTAATTATGGGTCAGTATTGTGGCGAAAGAACTATACCTAAATAGGAAGGCAAGTATTATACTGGACATCCTTCTACGTATTATAATACGAGTATATTACCTTGTCTGCAGGTCTACAGATGACTTTACTTTCAAAAGCATACGAAAGGCATCAGCTCAATGAACCGTGAACATAAATGAAATTTAAAAATCTAACGTGAAATATAAAATAAGTAAAGTTTTACCTCAGTATTATGTATGACTTTTCTTCAAGTATATTAGTTGTAAAAACTAAGAGTATGTCGTTACCACATTGCATCGCAAATAAAATATGATTAATGCACTCACATAACTTTCTTTACTTTAAGCATCGGCAACACACCTTTCTCACTTCACACTATGTTATAGAATAAGAGGCCATATTGCAAAGAGCGCATATTCAGTTGTCCAAGCAAGACAGTTCTACAAACATTGGGTGGATTATAAGTATCCTTCAGATAATTTTTGCGAAAAGTGTTTCAAATAAAAGTGTTTGCTCTAGTATAAGGAGTTCGTGTACAAAATTTAAATAAAATCATTCGAGTAGTTTTCGCGAAAAAAAGAAATCTCCTTCATGTAAAGTGCCACTAAAAGTAAGAGCAAGTCGTCGCCAACCTTCGTGCCTCCTCCTCTGATAATACCTAACAAAAATTCTGTTGGTTGGTATATTGCTATTTAACGACGAGGGGTGCACTGCAACTTATGCTTGTGACCGTCGCCGGTGTGCCGGAATTTTGTCCCGCAGGAGTTCTTTTACATGCCAGTAAATCTACTGACATGGGACTGTAACATTTATGCACACCTAATTGCCATCGACCTGGGCCGGGATCGAACTCGCAATCTTGGGCACAGAAAGTCAGCGTGATACTAACTGCGCCACCCAGGCCAACCCAAAATTCAGTTTTTGTATGATTTTTCCTGTTCACAGGTATACACAAACTTCTTTCATTAAACACGTTAAGGGCACACCTGAAAAACCACATTTAACGGAATATTTCTGTTATAATCCCAACCTACATTTGTTCAGAATGAAGTTGTTCACAGTCACTCATTACACAGTTTAAGCAGCGGGTACGACAAACTACATCTGGAATAAAGGAAAAAAGACAAAACCCCGAGATTTCTTTAATAGAATTCGTGACTCGTAATGAATTGTCTAGAAACCAATTTCAAACAACTGTCAGCTTCTTCAACGGTAATAAATGCTCTATCACATGATTCAATATCTAAACAAAATCCCAGAAAATGGCACTTTATAAAGAACTATTCTCAGGTTAACCTCAGCAAAGCTAGAATCTACAATAATGCAAAATGCACGCGAGGTTGAAGAACCAGCAAGAAACTACCTCTTATCGCTTAGGTTAACGGCTGTGTAAGATAAGAAATATTATTTCCACTTTTCTTACAGATAAACAATGGGGGATTTTAAGTCCTAGCATATTAATGTTTTCCCTAGTAGACTTCAATGCTGTCTGTTGGTTTTACAGAGAATAATAGCTAATATGAAGATACAGGTATCTTAGTTTAATCTAATCCAACCCATAGTTGTAAAGGAGGTGAGAACTGAAATTTGCACGCAATTATTAAGTGCCAGAATGGTACCGGTACTTTATGGCATTGTGTGGTGAACGGGAAAATGTCTGTCCGTGTATCTGTAAGCGCGATAAATCAAATACGCTTTATCGGATTTTCATGAAACTTTGTATACACATTTATAACGTCCATGGGAAGAAGCCTGTCGATATTGGACTAAATCGGGTGACCGGTACCGGAGTAATGCCCAATTTAGCGGCTATTTTATGGTAATACATTAGAAAGGATGTATCAAATGCTATCAGTTCTCATGATAATATATTGTTTTACAGTGTTCGTATACGGCTTTGGAAGTTGCAATACAGATAACACTTTGACAAATAACACTACCCACATATTCCTTCACATATGCTTATCAAACTAGACCTTTGTCCTTCCATACGCTTTGCTTAATGAATCTATCTGGAATTTAACTCAGAAATCGATTAAGAATAACTTATTTTCTGCATATCTTAATTGCAATTGTCACTGATTAAACAAATACATTCTGGCAATTGTTACATCAGTTAATTATTGACACATGGATGATGAAACCTTTGATCTTTGGGCATTTGTGACACGTGTAATTTTAATACGAATAATTTTTCTAAATTAAAAAAATATTATTTATTTTTAAAGTTTTGTTACTACTAGTAGTTCTTTGAACAGTAAAATATCTAAGATTTGCTCTTCATCTTGAAACGGACTTTCAGGATATAAAAATCATCACACACATGACTTTAAAGGAAAATTGATGTAAAATTGGAAAAAAATCCGAACGTGTTCGGTCCTGTTGCGTAACAAATTTATAAACAGACGAAAAGCGTTAAACTAGTTACGTCAAAAAATGTTCTGGAAATCCAGTTAACTTATAGAAAATTTACACTCCCGAGTGAAAGTAGTCTTAACATTTTTAGATATAGCATGAACCGTTTGGCAAAAATCGTTGAATGAAACCGAAACATTACATGAAACTGAACATTAAAACGGCCACCAGCGAGAAATGAAACAAAAAATAAAATAAACATCCTTACACGTCGCCTTAACTACTCCAAGGGACATTCATGAAAAATTGGAAGAAAATCGACCAGGTTAGGTTGTAAGTGCGTAACACACACATTTACAAACATACGAAATGCCGAAAGGTGAAGCTACCAGTACAAAGTGGAAATGCTTAAAGCAAAGCAAGAATCCTGGAAACACTTTTGTACAGAAAGCATAAAAGAATCGCCATGGAAAATGTACAAGAACTGCAAAACAGGTTTCGCCAAACGTTCACCCCCTTCTACATTAACCCGAACTGATGGATCCTCAACTTCGTCAGAGGCAGACACAGCAAAAGCCCTTCTCGATAAATTCTTCCCTGATGATACCCCTGATCTAGACAGTGACGAACAACGGACCATCAGAATAATAAACCTGGGTAATAGGGCTCCTGATACTGACCTAGAACCTGAGTTTCAAGACCACGAAATAGAAGATATAGTAACTAAACTCAACGACAAGAAATGCCCTGGACCTGACGGAATTGATGGTGCCATTGTCAAGAATATACACAAGACATTACCCAACCTATGGAAGACAATTTTCAATAAATGTCTAAACCTAGGATGCTTTCCTGAAGTTTGGAAAAAGGCGAACGTAATTGCAATTCCCAAAACGGACAGGAGTAAATTGCAATCTGTAACAGGGTATCGAGGTATCAGCCTACTATCAATTCCAAGCAAATGCCTGGAAAAGCTGGTTATGGAGAGATTAAACTATTTCCTTCTATCTAGTAATCAAGTTCCCTCGCAACAGTACGGTTTCACAGCAGGTAAATCTACTACGGATGCTATAACAGCGGTATCCGACCATGTTCACCAGTGCAGAAGGCTTGGTCTAAAAAGCTGCCTCCTTACCCTTGACATCATCGGTGCTTTTGACAACGCTTGGCACCCTAGTATCCTAGCTCGCTTACGAGAACTAAACTGTCCCTCCAAAATATTCAATATCATTGGGGATTTCCTTCAGGATCGTACAGCGCACTTCACCTTAGGCAGTACTTCAATCTCAAAAGTAGTCACCAAAGGCTGCCCCCAGGGATCGGTCGCAGGTCCCACCCTATGGAATATCATTGGTAGCGAACTAATATCAAGACTGGCAGATGTACCCGATCTGCAGATTGTGGTTTATGCCGATGATATAATGCTCTTGTTCAGAGGTAACTCTCATTCTCACATTCTTTCCACGCTCCAAACAGCGCTCCAAATTACGCAGGACTGGTGTAGTAAACACAAATTGGAAATAGCTCAGGACAAATCGGCACTGATGCCTATGTACATAAGAAAGAAGGAAGAATACATCAGCAATCCCGTAGTTACGGCATGGGAGCTAAAAGTTGTAGCCAAAATGAAATACTTGGGAATAATGCTGGACAATAAGATGGATTGGTACCCTCACATACTATATCTGGAGAATAAAATAGCGCACATACGCAACAGCCTTGTGAGATGTTCCAAAACCACGTGGGGCCTTTCCTATTCACACCTGATGACGATATATAATCATGCCATTCTTCCCGTATTAATGTATGCTGCGGAGGTCTGGAATATCTCTATATCTCAAAGGGCCAGACTCAAACTGCGTCAAATACAAAGATCCTTCCTGATTTTTGCAACAAAAGCGTACAGAACTGTCTCAAACAACGCTCTGCAAGCAATAGCCTGCACAATGCCCATAGATGCAGCTGTACACTTACATAACGACATCAAAGCCATCTCCAAAGGTCAAGCCACAAATGCAGTAATTCCTTTACTAAAAAGAACAGAAATTCAAACAAGGTCCAAACCTATCCACCCTATAGATAACCACACAACCATTGATACTACAGGAGCCGTAGGTAAAGCAGAAATTCTTATTTTCACAGACGGCTCCAAAACTGAAAACCATGTTGGTGCAGGGATGGTAGCCATGAAAAACTCGAAAGAGATCTTCCTTGGAGTAGGAAGATTAGACCTAGAATGCTCTGTCTTCCAGGCTGAGCTTCTGGGTATCTCTATGGCTGTGGAATGGATAGAACAACAGAAAAACGGCACCTCAAGCTATGCCATTCATGTAGACTCGAAAGCAGCTCTTCTTGCCATCGCTAACAAAAGAACAACCCACCCGATGTCAGTTAAACTCAGAGAAAAAATCATCACCCTCAACAAGGCAAAGAAGATTACTCTTCACTGGGTCAAAGGTCATGCAGGACTACGTGGGAACGAAAGAGCCGATTACGTTGCGAAGATTGCTGCCAGTTACAAGACTACCTTGGACTACACATTTATTCCCATAACTCGGAGCAAGCAGCTGTTAACTGACCACTACACCACTATCTGGAATTCCATCTATACCAGATCCAGTGATGCCTCTCATACCAAAACCTTCATCCCAAACATACATCACAGAATGTCCTTATCCCTCTGGCCTAACCACATAACCACTCAGTTTCTTACAAATCACGGCCGCTTTCAATCCTACCTCCACAAAATGAACATAAGATCTTCACCACTCTGTAGCTGCCCTGAGAAACTTCCACAGACTGCCATACACTTGATGACAGAATGCAGCAAGTATTCAAGAGATCGACCAGCTGTATTACGCACAGGTCCACTACCAATGGTTCTGAAGCTTCACTTCAACACAATTGAAGTCGCAGAATTCCTCAAGAGCATCTTCCGCACACTTGAATAAAACTTATTAAATATGTATTTACAATCTAAATATTCCGTGATATACCATTAGGTAAAACACGGATTGTATATAATTCTTTAAATAAAAAAAAAAAAAAAAAAGGTGAAGCTAAAACAGGTCCTCGCTTAGCTCGGTGAATAATAAGAAGATTTTTTTCACAAAAAAGACTGGAGTGACGGCAAAGATGAACAGATAATCAAGTGAATAAAATTAAAGAAAAAGAAGACCCTAGGCTAGGTGTTAGTTTTCTGTAGAATTCAGGAGTTGACAGAATTATTACCCCGCGGAAAACCCTGTAAGAGTTCCTCACACAGTCATGGGCGCCCCCTCCTGGAAATTTTGTTTACACATAAATCTCTAGACTAAATTATTAGAAGCAACTAAAGAGAAGAGAGACTAAGTTTCTACATACTGTAGTTAGCGCTGTTTGGACAAAAACGAGTTGTAACAGCTAACCACCTAAGATAGATTTATTAGCTGCTTTTCACTTAATGTAATGCATTATCAGTATTATAAATGTTTTAAAAAATATCATAAAAATCATTGATAGTGTATAGAGGATTGTCCTCAATGTTGCCCTGATTTTCCTCCTGTATACAAAGGAAGATTTCTGATGCCAAGAGGAAGACTATTATATAATTGAATAGATGTAAAATGAAAACTATTTTGTATGGTTGCATATTTACATTTGTCAAAATAAACATCAGAGTTATTTCGAGTAACTTAGGCTATCATGATCATGGACAAGATTACAAGTTGTGAAGTCCTGAACGTTATTTTTTATAAAAGGAGGCCTGCCAGGACAAACAATGATGGCAAAGAAAGTGCATAGTATGTAGATATGGGTATGTAGTAACAATAAATTACTTCCACTTAAAATCATTTCGAGCCGACATTTTACTGTAGTGAAGGTAAGGTAATGGAAATATTGCATTTTATATGAATACTCGTATACTACCCGCGCGCGATTTCTTGAGCGCTCGGCTCCCTAGTCCTCATTCGGTAGGTTTCGTTCAACTTCGTAGGTTAAGCTGACAACATTGAAACACAAAGCACGCTATACATCCTGACATCTGGTGGCTTCAATACTAAGCTTTCTCAGGATTCTTATTTATTTATTGACATTATCTTTTCTGACGCATCGAGTTATGGGGAAAAATACAATCTTTCGAACTGCTGATTTCACAAACACTTCATTGTACATCCAACACTTTCCTCACCTCTTTAAGAATTCCGTATGTGCTAATTTCTGACGATTCCGTGAACTCTGATGTCAATTTCATGGACTGAAAGTTGAGCGAACTTTTCACAATTTGTATTAAATACGTTTAAAATTAGGCCTATATCTTTCTCCACTTTTAGATGCCTTACCTCTCTTACGTTTTAAAACACGAAATGGTGAAGCATGTTCTGCTAAGACTCTTCTTTATGCTTAAAATTAGTCATCCGGTGTAAAAATATCGAGCCTATATTATGCATAATATTCTGATTTGATTACTTATTTGATAACCAAAGGCTTATGACGCGTAATTAATTGTTACGCAATACCGTCACCACGTTATATTATTGGACTGCATTAAACTCGTTGTATATTAAAGTCACTACATAAAATACCATACGCGCGATTCTGCTGAAACGTTATTTCTTTGGTTGACAACACTGCAGAAAGACTGGCGGAATAGCTATGTTTTGTTCCCCCCGACCCTCACTTCCCCGTAAATCCAGCGCCCAAGAAGTGGCGCGCGGGTAGTACCTGGGAAATTGTAAAGGGCAGAGAAAATCATGTGAGTGTACTACATAAGATTTTTTCTTTGTATTCATACTCATAGGTCCAGCTACAGTAAATAAAGGGTGGGTGGTGATGATGATGATGATGATAATAATAATAATAATAAAGCTGCTGTAGTAATAGTAGCATTATGATAATGGTGGTGGCGACAGTAATATGTTAATTTGCCCCTCCATGACAAAATTTCTGCAGATGCTCAAGCACACAGTTTTTTAAAACATAGCCTATTTCCGTTCGAAGAAAACCGTCCAACATCTCTAAACAGTGTGTGGCAGCATTATGACTGAAACCTAGGTACAGACTGCAAGATGACTGGCTGGAATATCCCCACTGTCTCCTAATAGTGTGCAATTAAATAGTTAAGGATGAATGAAGGTTACAGCATCCCGTACTGTCATCCTACTCAAGTTATAACATGAAGCAAAACATAAGTTCATAGAATCAGAATCTCCAGTAACTGTCATTCCGGATATTAAGGGAAGCTCTATTGTCAAATTATGGACTCACTGTAAGTACACGAATAGAACATAGGAATTAATGATCTCCTGAATACATTATTTCATTTTAAATGAATCTGTTATGCACGGATAATTAAATAAGTTACAAATGTAGTTACGATTTTATTATTAATTACATAACATTATTAGTGCACATTGCTATATTTATACTCCTTTTAGCTATCAGGAGTTCGGGATAGGCAATACAACTATTGATTGTCAATTATTTCCTATTAGTGTACTGTAAGGAGTAAGCTTCAACTGACATTAATTTAAATGGGTATGATATACAGGGTCTTTATTATAAGTTGAGACGGGGCGACCGGTGTTTTCACTCTCCGCATTAGCCGCGCGTGGCTTCCCTGCTTAGAGTGTAGGCTATATAAAGTATTACATATCTTACCTTATAACATATGTTGGAAGTGTCGTCCTTCCTGTGTTATACAGGCATTGTATCTGGAAACCATATTCTGGCTGACGCGAGTGAGTTCTGTAATGCCCCTAATTTCATTCGTAATGTTTTCTTTCAGCTCCTCCAATGTGTGAGGATTTGTTCGATAAACCTTATCTTTAAGAATGTGGTTTCCAGATACAATGCCTGTATAACACAGGAAGGACGACACTTCCAACATATGTTATAAGGTAAGCTATGTAATACTTTATATAGCCTACACTCTAAGCAGGGAAGCCGCGCGCGTGCAGCTCGCGGCTAATGCGGACTCCGTAGCGGAGAGTGAAAACACCGGTCGCCCCGTCTCAACTTATAATAAAGACCCTGTAGTATGAAATGGTGAGGATAATTCAAGGTATGTAAATATCCAATTCGGCATTTGCCTTTACGACTGGGAAAACCATGAAAAAATCCGTGTCAATTTGGTCGGTCACGGGATTTGAACCAGAGATCTCCCGAATGCGAGTCCAAGAAGTTACCATCCCGGCCACCTCGCTCGGTAATTTGAATTTTGTTGCGGAAACTATACTATAATAAAATTAAATAAGATAACAGTTTTTAAAATTGAATCTTTGTCGCCCCGTTCTGGCGACAGGAAATTTCGCACCCTGCCATATGACTAGACCTGGGATTTTAATGCAAATGACTATTTTGTTCCTTATGAAATAACATGAAAAGTTTTAAATATGTTGACATTTCATGATAAATCACTTACATTTATAGAGTTTTATAGTGCCATAAAACGCCTATTTGAACTTTTAGAGCATATTTTACCACTTTAGTGCCTAAAATGCCTATTTTGTACATTTAAAATAAAATTCAACTTCACAATCTAAGAAAGCATAACCTAGGCATTGTTAAGTAGCCTATAATTATGCTATGTAAGCAGCAGTGATACACCTGCCATTTATAATGTAAATATCATAATTACAATGATAGGATTTATTGACTAGAGATGAGATTGAGAGCATAGTTAATGATAACAATGAAATAGTACAGAATATAAATGAAGTAATGGGGAAGGAAAGAATTGATAACGGGGATAGCGATGAGGAACCGTTAGCTCAAGTCATTCAGAAACAGGTAGAGACCAAGCAAACAAATAGCGAGGTTGTAGTGGAAGCAATGCCTTCTTGGTTAGGGGCACTATTCGAACAGAATAGGAAAATGGTAGAGGAAAATAATAGGAAAATGGCAGAGAAATTAGAAAAAAATGCAGAGAAATTAGAAAAAAATGCAGAAGAACGCGATAAGAAAATGGCAGAGAAATTAGATAAAAATGCAGAGGAAAATAATAGGAAACTAGAAAATATTGAGAAAAATTCAGAGGAATTTAAGGAAATAGTTGGGAAAATGTCCGAAAGCATAAAACATAATGAAGCGAGACTTGAAAAATTAGATAAGGAAAGTCAGGGGAATAATGTCAGGATAAATTGTAGAATTGATACTATAGAAAGTATAGTAGAAGCTCATAAGAAAAAGGTGGAAAATGATTTTGTAAACAAAGATCAGAAATTTTCACAAAAACTAGGTAGTACTGTAAATGCTATGGACAAAAAGATTGAAGGATTGAAAACTGAAATTAAAGAAAAGAATAAAAATATAGAAGGGAGCTTAGTAAAAGTATTTTCGAATGAAATTGGAGAGCTTAGCAATAAATTCCAAGGGCAGGTTAGGGACATAGAGATGAAACTGAGCCAGGAAATTAATAAAGTTATTGTAGTGCAGAACAATATTACTAAAGAGTTAGGTAATGTTACTGAGAAAATTCACAAAGCAGATAGTGACATCCCTGATAAGCGAGGCGATGCTGATATTAGAGAAGTCTGTACTCCACAATTAAATGTTGTAAACAATGCAAATTTGCAGTGTATTGAACCAATTAGCGGAGGACAGGTAACTTCCAGCGTTAGCAACGACTCGGAAACTGTGCGAAGTGAGGTAGGCCTAGTTACTCATCTTGTTAGTCCTATAAATAATCAAACTAATATGCCACTAAATCAGATTCTTGGAGAATTTGCTTTGCCAAAATATAATGACGAAAATTTGTCAAACCCGCATTCATTTATCAGTGAAATGGAGGCCTATTTCAAATTAAAAGCCATACCTGAAGAATATAAAATGATGATAGTGCAAAAAGGAATGGTAGGAAGATGCAGGGATTGGTGTGAATTTATTTTATCAGAAGGAGTAGGATATCCTGAATTCAGAAAACTCTTTTTTGAACGTTACTGGAGTCAGAGTAGGCAGAGTAAGGCCAGGGCCGAATTGTACTCAGGGCAGTATAACCCACAAGCAAACTTATCAATGACCGAATATTTTATGCGTGTAATTAAGACTGCTAGGTCCCTAAAAACGACATTAAGCGAGTTGGACGTGTTACAAATATGTATGAAGCATTTCGGAAGAGAAGTGTATCATCATTTAACTATAGCAAAACCCAGCACGTACGCCGAGATGTTAGCCATATTAACAGAATATGAGGAAGGAATAAAATTGTGTAGAAGTTATGATGTAAAGGAACCAACAGACCAAAGAAATAAGAGTTATAATCAATATGAAAATGGCCTGCAATATTCTGCTAGCAATAGGAATAATTATAATAATCAGAACGGAGAGATGGCTAGACGTAATTCAGATTTTACGGGGAACCGAGAACAGAGGCAAGGAAACTACAGTAGAAATAATCAAGCTCATCCAGCTACTAATTATGCAGCAAATGGGAGAAATAATACTGGTAGCGGGAATAACTATAGAGGTAATGACCAGACCCGAGCCGCAGGCGATATCCATGCTAACTACGACAGAAATAGGTCAAGGCCCGCGCACACGTCGGTAAATCACATGGCATTTGAACAAAATGAATCAGGAAGTACAAGTCATAATTTCAGAAACGGTACTTTAAGAGGAGGCAGGTATGTCCGATTTCAACAGAGTGAAGATCGTAATCAGAATGGTAGCATGATAGGGGATAGGACATCAATGAATCCAGAGGCAAATGAATACCATAATAATAATAATGATGTAAACGGGGAAGTGAATGACCACGAGCAGAGTGACGATTTAAATGGGGACTAGAGGAATATAGCTTATAGGAGTCGTGTTTACAAAGAGATAAAAAAAAATGAAAATTTGAAACAGTAATGCATATAAATTACCCACAGAATTAAATAATAATAATACAAGCTTTCTGAATCCAACAAAAAAATATAACTAATGTAAGCAAAACGTTAATCATGATAAGCTCTGGAAACATGCTAATGGGATGGAATAACAAATTGATACGAGGATAAAGTTGATAAGCGAATCATGGTACATTTAAGCATAGGTGACAGGAAAATTGAAATCTAGCGCACCGACCATAATAAGCTGTGATATTTTACTGAAAATAAAAGAATTTTAAATGTGAAGATAATTATCTTAAGATCGAACGCAATGAAAATATTATTGAAGTCCCTTTTCTTACAAGTAATGTAAATGTTCATATAAACTGTTCTACTAAAGAAATTAGCAATCTAGGAGGAGTTCTTTACAATTGAAAATCTGACTAGAGGTCAGAATATTAATGTTACTATTGATGAATTAAATAAGGTTGTAGGTCAGAAAAACCCAACCGATTATATTATTGAATGTTGTAGGTCAGAATAACCCAACAGATAGTATTTCAGGTGCGACAGAGAGATCGCGATCTGAATTTGAAATAGGTGTTGAAGTCGTCGAGTTTAGTAACGCTTATTGTGAAGATATAGATGCAATTGAGAGGGATTGTAAATTAAACTTGTGTGGAACAGAAGTAGATGAAAATTATCAATATGAGGACGAAGGGGATAGCAGGAATATAAATAAGGATGAAAACAAGAAGTAATTTGAAATTCTTTTAAACAAAAGTGAGCAGCATCACATTGATAGCTAACATTTAAAAAGAACAGCTTTCTTTTATGTTTTGATTAAGAATATGGGGTGTAAAATGAGTCACCAGGGCTTTTGTTCATGCTATGAATATACTAATATCAATGGATAATCCATCTATGCATCTAGTATCATTATCAATTAGATAGGAGTCAAAGAAAATAACGTAAAAAAAAAAAATTATTGCAGTTGATATAATTGAATGTGGGAATTAAGAAAACGAAAGAAATTATATTTATTCATTGGATAAGTTACAAGGCAGAAAGAAATAGAAGAATCTAAAAAAAAAAAAAAATAGATAGGCACGGCATCCTTCTAAGCGTATAAGGAATAAAGGGGGACATGACAACATGAGAGTAGGGGTACGTCATTTCGCACATAAGGTACTGGGAGTGATGCATGATTTTAATTGTAAAGTGTATCTGATCGCGGTAAGTCAAGTGCGTGTGAGATGACTTATACAAGAGAAATCGTGAGTGTATAAGAAAATTAATTTTGGACGGTGAGCAAGAAATCCGCTCTCGATATATATCTGACGTTATGTAGTTGTAAGATGGACTACAGCAAATAAATCAGCTGTTTATTTTATTATTGTTATGTAATTTTAAGATGGATAACCATAAATGGATCCGTGGTGTTGTAAGAATCAAGTGTAATAATTCAATTTAATTATTCATTCATTTTGTTCTTTTAATTAGTGCTTTCAAGTGTAATTAGTTGCGTTTTATTCTATTGAATAAATCAGTTCATGTAATATTATGGAAGTTACAACTGCATTACGAAAATGGTGAGGTCAATACAGAGGTATGCCGGAGGGTGAGTGCATGCTGAAGAATGTTGTTTTGAATAGACCTAGGTTAAGAGTAACAAGACCAGGTATAAAAGGGATGTCACTAGGCTTGTAAGATAAGGTACAAATGAATAGGATCTCGAATGAATGACTTGAAGCTATTGACCTGTTATTGAAGACGTCACTGCATGGTAGACAAACTCACATTGCACAATACCAAAACATAAGGTTGTAGGAGTATAAATAATTTACTCAGAAAGAACACTTCTGTGAAATATACTTTCTTCATAAATCATTTGGGCATTATAAGAAAGCATAACCTAGGCATTGTTAAGTAGCCTATAATTATGCTATGTAAGCAGCAGTGATACACCTGCCATTTATAATGTAAATATCATAATTACAATGATAGGGAATAAATCATGGAATTAAGAAAAATAAATAAGAAATATTAAATAGTGAATATTATATAGGTAAGAGAGAAAATAACATGAGAAGTGATATTACTAAAAGATTCAGAAAGCAGGTGCAGTAGAATGAGTCAGCCTGGGCCAGACCAATTCCGGGGGATTTCAAGCACGCTAGGTGTCCAGCATTGAAGAAAGAAATGTTGAAAAGAGATTATAGTTACTGAAAAGCATATTCTGAGTAAAGGAGATTGGAAAGTGTACTTGTATGCATATACTAGGAATGCCATACCATTTCCTGGAATTAAAAATACGTTGGCATAAAACGTGTCTTGTTGTAGGAGCTGCAAATGCTAAAAACTCAGAACCAATGAGAAAAGAGGTAATATGTGAAAAGAACAAAATTTGTATTAACAGTAGTTCTTATTTGTTGTTAATAAAATAGGGGTTTTTGGACGAATGAGTGGGAAAGGGAATGGTCACCATGTTAAAACATTCATTCTGTGGACTACCGGCACATACGGTAGGCTGGGATCATATATCTCTTCAATACAGAGGTTGCCATAGGGCTGCCCTCTATAATATTTATATTATAAGTATCGGGATTGACCCCGGTACTAAGTCTGATTTAAATTAACGTCAGTGAATAGTAGGCATTTTAGGTACGGCTTTATTACAGCCAGTACCAAACTTAGAATCAGTGAAAATACTGTAAGTACTGTGAAACGACGAACTTTTAAGTGACCAGATAAATATACCAGGTTGCAGCTTGATAAACTAGATACTATTTGATAATTTAGGAGGGAAGTAAGGAGACCATTCCGTCGAACAGCCCTTCATCTGAAATACCCCAAGGGAATTAACATTTATAACCCATCCCATTTATAGTTGGTGGATAGAATAAACAATTTTCATACCAGTTTAAAATACACTGTTATTATTTAAATTGGTAATAACGACCCCCATAATATACCCCACTAAAATATTCCCTGTAGACTAAAGAAGAGAAAACTCAATGCAACCGCTGAGTGAGCCGAGGCCAGCCCAAAAACATCGACGAATTGTAAGTACTTTTATTATAACGACTAGTGGGCTGTTACAAATCTTATAATGGACATCCTCAATGAAAAGCAGAACAGCAGAGGTGGGTTTTCACAGAAACTTGATTATTCCAAACAATAATCGCTAAAGGAATGCTGAGTGGCGGGGGAGGACTACTGTGTCAAGTCACCAGTGAAAGAACATCTGTTTAAGTGACTATAGTTCGTGATGCCTAAGTTTGCAGTTAATTCTGTTAAGAATAGGTATAGGCCTAACACGTTTCTTGCAGAAAAAAAGACCTGTTACAGTTTAAGAGTATATTGTAATATTTTAGTCTATTTTCTATCTATTTACACATTTTTAAAGCATAATTTAAGTGCATATTTTATCTTTTAAAAACCTATTTACTTGTTTTAAAAGTCAATTTAAGGTGCCTAAAACTAATTTTTTTAGAGCCTGAAATCCCAGGTCTACATATGACATACAATATATAACATGCTATTCACAATCATGACAAGTTAAGTAAGGTACTTTAAGAGGTACTTAATTCAGAGATTCAGGCGGAACATTTTTGTACCAGAACGTTTTCCCCGTAATATTTTTAGTACAATTCTTCAATTATCCATTTACCCTTCTGCCTTCACCTTCATTAATGCGGAAGGTAATGCTCAATGAGGGTAATGATCTTTACAGTCCATTGTGCAGTGACATGCGGTTATGATCGCCATGATCTGGTTTCGCATCATTTTATTACTACGAAGTTTCGTTCTGCTCCAAAGAATGTAATTTAACTCTTTAGCTATTAAAGATGTAATTTAATCGGAGTAAAAGGAAGTGCAATGAACGAAGCCTTTTAATATGAAAGCTTTAAGTACTTTATGAAGCATTAAATGCAAGTTTGTACATTTTTATCTTAACATCTACGTAATGGCGCATGTCCTCGCCGTTTTATCTGTCACCTATTCTTTTGGGTCAGGAAGGTTCAATCATTTTTTCGACAAGACTTAACAAACTGGAAGTGAAGGGAGAAAGGTTTTGATAACTGTTCTAAGAGATGGAGCATGTTATCAAAGTAGATCTCTACTTTGGCTAAAACCGTTGAAAGAAACTGAAACATTACATGAAACGGAACATTAAAACGGTCACCAGGTAGAAATGGATCAAACAAACAAACAAAATCCTTACATATACGTCTTTTTAACTAATCCAAGGGACATTCATGCAAAATTGGAAGAAAATCGAGCGTGTTTGTTAAGGCTACTTAACGTCTGTCAGCAGGAAGGCAATAACGCTAACTGGAATGGAAAATACAAAAAATAACGATACTTGAACTGCATTGCTTTTTAACCTATATCAGAGATTCAATGTTTACAAAACTTATAAATCTTGATAAGGGTTTTAAATAAAATTATTGATAAAGGTTTTGATAATTGTTCTAAGGGATGGGAAAAAATCATGAAGTTAAAAAAAGTGATATTGGGCTGCCTACTAAATACTTTTGATACGTGTTCGTTTTTTCAGCAAATATTGTCTACATTTTTATTTTGGGAGCTCCTTCATAAGACAACAAGACCCCCAATTTGAGAACGCTTAGATAAATTTAGGGTGTGTGTATATTATATAGTTTATATATACATATACTTTATAGGGTACGCTGAAGTTTAATATTCTTTATGAAGGGTTCCGAGCTTTAAAAAGGTTGAGAACCACTGATTTATGCTACACGGCTAGAGAATCAGTGAAATAGCCAACATAACCGATAATCTTCAAGCTTTATACATACCGTATATTTCCGCAGATAAGATGACCTTCAGATAACATAACTATCCACAACCTAATTGATATTTACGAAACTTCAAACAGTTTCGTTTCTGTTTCAGTTTTCTGGTTGATTGCAAAAATGTTGCCAACCATCGTACTATTATAATCCATAGGGTGGGTAGTAGAAGTTGGGGCAAAAACTAGTTAGTTAAGGAGACTGTTGGCTACCCTTACCGGAACAAAATTTCCTCGATCTTTTTATCAAAATGGCGTCACTGAGCACAGTCACACCTCAAAGGAACAGAACGATGCGCTCATTGTGCGTGAACCATATGATATACATACCGGTATACATATAAGGGGAAAGTGAAAAAATACCAAAAATAGGTTTTTTTCGCGGATTATGGAGTCTGTGGTTTTATTTACGAAATTCGCGTTATTTCGGGGCTTACATTTGCCCACAAACGGTGCCTAACATCTTAAAATATCAAAGATAATATAATCTTGACATCAGAATACTCATTTTATAATGGTTTTAATCTATACAAATTTCCGTCTATTTTTTTTATCTGTCCTATAAGACGACCCCGGATTTTCTAGGTCTTTTTTATGATTCAACTATCGCCTTATCTTCTTAAATATACGGTAATATACAATACTGGCACTTTATTAAATGTTTATTATAGTTTTTTCCATTGCCATTTGAACTACGGTGTATTGTTATGGAGAAACAGTGTAGGAGTCAAAAGTGTTTTTCTACTTAAAAAATAAAAAAAAAAAAATAATAATAAAAAAAAAAGAGCTGTCAGAATAATGACAAATTGTGATTCTGTCAACAACATGTTTTCAATGAATTTGGAAATTTAACTGTGGCGTGTCTGTATGTTTTAGCAAGTTTACTTTTAGTACATGTGCATCATAGAAACGAGCTTTTCTCTTGATATACACTCCCAGGATACATGGGGAAGAAATAATTTTGTGTCTCCAAAATTCCGACTGCAGAAATCTGAATCCCACTTATATTTTGGTGTCAAACTGTATAATAAATTACCTTTACATTTAAGACGAACTGACAATTTGAATGATTTTAAATACAGATTTTAAAATATTATCAATCAACTAAACTTTTATACTGCACAGAAAAATTTGGAGACAGATTTCATTTAATGACTAGCTGACGAAACCTATTGCATTGTATGTTTAATGGTTAAATAAAAATTATTATAAAATAAACAAAACTAAACAATACATACATGTTGCCGGGTATTTGAGAACTACTGGAACTCCACTGTCGAACATCAGTGAGATGAACTAAACTAGACTTACCGGTGTACAATGCTAGGGTAAAGAGATGAGCTTGTGGGAGAGTACTTGAAGCTGGTTCTTATGTGGGGCAAGCTACCAAATACATTCGCAATGTGAGACAAGGGAAACTGAAGGAGCTTTGATCGGATGCGCTACGCCCGCATCGCCCAATTCAAACAATGGCACAGAAGAGAGTGTGATGGTTCCCAACAAACTGTTACACACCGCTCGCTTCCTGTGCGGGTCAGGGTCATAGGCACCCTAAATATCTTGAAAGTAGGGTGATTGTATCGATGTAAACAGAATCGTTCTACGTCATGAAAATTATGTTAGTGGAAAACAACAAGAAACTGTCTAGCACTAGTCTCCTTATTATAAATAAATAAATAAATAAATAAAAACCAAAACTAGCAGGTGCCCACGATAATTAATTCTTAGATTAAAAATTAAGAACTAAGTAATTAAAACATTATATTCATTAACACTTAAACGCGAATCATTTATAAACTAAACGATTAATAATTCTAATGAAACAGCTAACCCACGATTAGAAAGCGCCTTTATTGTATTTGACATTTTAAACAAACGAATCGACCAGGTTCAGCCCACAGAATCGAAAGGATCGATAATTCCATGTGATATATTGAAAACATCGCGATGCTTTTATTCCCAAGTTATGACAAAAAAGGCAAAGCCACCTGCAATTGATTTGGCAATTGAAATGTATTACTGAAAACCAATGCTTCGACAGTGCAAAAACTTCACTTTTCTGCCAGTTTTCGCTCATAACTCGCGAACGAAAGCTAAAATAAAAAATCCGGCTTCGAGGTGCATTCGGCCACCCTTCAATCCATCTATGTAATCCTGACTCAAAACGTATATGCCTACAAATGTGGACTTCTCTTCAAAGAACAATTTCCCGCCGAAACCTCGATTTAGAAAATAGGGACAGCGAGTGGGGGAGAGAGACCAGCGGACGGAAAGTATGGCCTCTTTTTCTTGAATAGGGGTTATTTTCCTCCGAAATTACATTTCATCAAACATTCAGCGTGCTACAACATGAAAAAAAAAGTCCCGTATGTTACTGAAAATGGGGGTTTAAAGCTCGTCACCAGTGGCGGACGCAGAATTATTTCGGGGGGGGGGGGGGATTTGAATAGGTAGAAATAATACTAAAAAAAAAATTACCTTACATATATAATTAGTTTATAAAACTGGCCACTTAGAGTGCATATACAGCCATTTTTCAAATTTCGGGGAGGGATATATCCCCCTAACCCCCCCCCCCCTGCGTCCGCCACTGCTCGTCACTGTTATGCCAGAACCACGAATATTAAACATTTCAAATTTGGACTTCAGTGCGTTGCTGACATCAGTTTACATTAATCTTTGTTCTGCAGTAACTGCGAACGTTGTATTTACTTTCCTTTGTATGTAATAGTTAATTCTATTTCCATGAGAGTGCAAGTTCTACTTTATTTGATATGCTGCATTAACAAATGTAACCCATTTGTGATTTTTTAAAATGTTTGCACATTCGTGGTTCAGGCATAACAGCAACAGTAACATAACACATATTATAAAGCCTCAATCCAAACCCAGAGTAGACAAAACTAGAAAGTATACGTTTTTTCCCCCACACGCTCATATCTTAATTTATTTATATCTGCCGTGCTGGCTGTTGGCGTGATGAATGGGCAAGCACGTGCGCCGATTAAACCATGAACAAAAAACCATCTCCATCCTATCACGTATAGAAACTAACACAACGTGCACATTTAGATTTATCATAGGTAACCAAATGTTGCCCGAGTGAACTCTCGAGTTGAGGATGGTGGTTTTGGTGTCTAGTGATCACGAAACGGAAACTAGGTAGAAATTTTCCGGGAAGTTGATGAAGCTATGGGCCTGATGTTTATGACAGACAAAATAAATAAATAAATAATAAATATATGACACAAAACACAATATGATTGAATGATTTACGGCATCAAGGACTTGTGAATCCAGTAAAATATATTACGAGGACGGTCTGTAAGGAGCATGGCAATAAAACATTTCAACAGATCTCTTATAAGAGACGTTTGATCAATGGAGATCCAAATCTGATTGCTCCCTGAACTAATTTTAATTTGTTCCAATGCATTTTGATAACAAGAAAGTAATCCCCCCCCCCCTCAATGCTGATGTGTCGGGAATATGGTTTCGAGTTTCGTGAAGTTAAAAAAAAAAAAAAAGAGAGAGAGAGAGGCACGTTAGCAGATAACATCATCTCAAAGAGATAGATACATGCATATGCATTCATATACCACAGATTGTTGTCTCTGTTGGGCATTAACTCCGTGGCGCTAACATCTCTGAAGGGACAAGGCCTACCACCCGACCGCTGCGTTATCTACCATAGGCAGATGGAAGGATTGGGGGACATGTGGTCAGCATGCCGACACCCACGTCCGTTAATGGTGGTTTCCATTACCGGGGCTGTTGGACATTACATGATAATATTATGAAGGAGAAAAATTCCTCTGACACTGGGACTTGAACCCAGGACCTTTGGCTATCCGTGCTAATGCTCTTACCAACTGAGCTACGCCAGAGTTCAATTCACAGAGCCAGATGGAACCTCTCTCCTATAACTGACTGACTGCCCTTCATTTTTATCCTACAATATTATCATCTCACAGAGGTCTTTTGAAAAGTCTGACGATTTAGAAGACTGTTCAGTTTTAGCTGGTAAGGCTAACTACAAACTAGGCCGCATTCCAATGGCAGTGAAACCAAAATATATGTCTAGGAATTACAGTAGTAATTTCCAAAATATAGACAACATATTTTAAAAAATCAACTATTTAACTCTTCTGAATACATTATACAAAAAAAACTAAAATACGGTCTTAAATCACGAAAACATGCATAATATAACAAAAAATAAACAAATGGGGTAAATATGCCAATACATTACATTAAAAATATATATCTGAAAGTACTCAGGAACGTTCAATTTTTGTTTAAATTAACATTATCACTGAAATAAGAGTCTATAAGAAAATATGACATGTCATAAACATCCGGGCACCTATGCTATGAAGTAAAGGTGTAAGAAAGTCACATCCGAGAGAGTCCTCATGTTTCCTGCATAAAACGAACCCGACAAAGCAAATGCAACCAAATGGAAGTAATTAAATCGATTTAGGGTAACAGTGTATCTAAGGAAGAGAAAGTCCATTAGCGTTTGTGTGACACACACTGTATTCAAATTTCCTAGACGCTATTAGTGTGGCAAAGAATCGATAGTGTCTAAGGCCGTTGAACCCTGGCCCGCGTAAACATTGCGTACAAAAGAGATGTGTCTACTCCACAGTACGGAACGTATGTATAATTCCTGACTCCCGATGATTGATGTCACGAAGGAAGTCGCTATGTTATTACTTCCGTATACGCATTTCAGGAAAGAGAAAGTTCATCCCTATACGTATCAATCAAGATGTACTCAAAATAAAAATTAACCCTTCAATAAGATCAGCTAAACTGATAAAAGAAAGTGCCAGAATGCTTTTGTTTAATCCGTGATAATTGCATTATGACATGCAGAAAATAAGTTATTTTATTAATCAATTTCCGAATTAAGCTCCAAATCGATTCATTAAGCAGGGCTTCCGAAAAAACAAAGGTCTAGTTTGAATTGTGAAGGATTATGTGGATAGTGTTTTTTGTCAAACTTACTTGTACTCGTATTGCAACTTCCAAAGCCGTATATGAACACTGTACAACAATATGTTGTCATGAGAACTGTTTTGCATTTGATAAATTCTTTGTAATATAAGTTATTACCATAAATTAGGAACTAAATTGGGCATTACTCCGGTACGGGTCAGTTCTCTGCCAGCATTTTGTGAAATGTTCACATATTTTAAGAATTTCTTGTATCAGTGTATACGAGTATGATTAAGGTTAAGTATCAAACTTTAGACCTTTGTTCTTCCGTAAGCCCTGCTTAATGAATGCATCTGGAGCTTAACTCGGAAATCGATAACAAAAATTGCTTATATTATGCATATCGTAATTGCAATTATCACTGATTAAACAAAAGCATTCTAGCACTTTTTTACATCAGTTTACATGATTTTATTTGCTTTAATAACATGCAATTGATATGTAAAACATCATTGTAAACGTAGTTCCGTGCTTTGATAGATAAACTCTTCGTGTCTGTGTCACTTGTAGCCTACATAGATTTAGAATGAGCCCTGCATCAATATTGAGGACAGGACAGAACAATCAATGAGTGCAGGGAGCTGGAACAGATGAATTACCTAAGCAAACAGGGCTGCTGCATGTTATAATTATGAAGGAGTATGCAGTGATGTGGCACTGGCCATTGGACTGGAACACACTCCACCCCCGCAACGTCAAAATAATGCGCTACAAAATATTAGAATAGCCGATAAAGCATACGAACAAATAGAAAAATTCAAATGTCTGGAAGCACTAATTACAAATACAAATAATTTTAAGTTAGAAGTTAAGTGTCGGTTAAAGTCAGGAAGTGCGTGTTTTTATGCAATTCAGAAAATTTTATCTTCTCGTCTTCTGACCACAAACCTAAATTTTTGACAATTATCCTGCCGGTTGTATTATATGGAAGTGAGACATGGCCCCTTCCGCTTCGGGAAGAACTTAATCTGAGAGTATTGGAAAACAGGCTGCTTAGGAAAATATTTGGGCCTAAGAGAGATGAAAACGCCCAGATAGATAAAAAAAACCAAACTACATAGCACGCTCAAGTCACGTTGTCGAAATAAGGTCTATTAGTCCAATCAATCCATGACCCAAAAGGGGGGGCAATGATGCAAAAGGCCGAGTAGTCCTGATTTTTTGTACGTTGTATGTATAGGGGCACTATTAAAAAGCCCAGGATTTCGACCCCGCTAGTGCGCCGAAAAACGGCGAACTTTTTTGACCTTGTTCCTAGTTTTTTCGAATTTTCACCATGAAGGACTTGTTTGACTAAAAACATGATTCAGTCCTTTTTTTAAAGAACGGTAAATTTTACACCATTTAAAACAAAAATCATCTTCCTCAGTTTTGAGTTACAGAAAATACAAATACAAATACTAGCTGGAAACTAAAAATATTTGAAAATGCACTCAAAATTTGAATGGCTGTAACTCAAAAAGGATTATTCTCAGGAAGGTGGATTTTTTTTCATGCAGAAAATTCGAGAAAATTAGAATGCAAAAATTTCGCCGTTTTTCGGCGGCTAGGTCGAAAATCTATGATTTTTAATAGTGTCTCTATACATAGAACATTTATTAAAAAATCAGAACCACCCGATCTTTTGCATATATGTACGTACAGATTGACTGAACTATATGTGCAACTACGAAATTTCACTTTAATGTCCCCCTCTCCCGACTTAAGCTGCTCAAACACACCTACCCATGCGTGCGCACGCGTACAACACATACACACATTAAAACAAAGAACACGAAAGTTTTGTTCTTCCCTGGAAATGGTTATTTTTATCCTCAGGGAACTTCAAAAATTGGTATTTCGGAAGGGAACACTATCAAATTTAATGCGACAAGTTACCACAAAACGTGAAGAGAAAATAGTAATTGTAAAAGGTTGACATATGTCAATATTAATAAAGTTCGCATGACATATGACTGACAGACTTTGTTACACAAATAAGTTAGACATCATGAGGAATAGCAATGAACTGAGTCATAGTTGCAACTATTATAACAGGAGATAATCATGTTGGCCTAGTTCCCTTGTTATCCAGGTGATGAAGTGCAATATTAATGTCATCAAGATAACATAGAACCTGCTTTGCTTGAATAGCTATTATTAACAACTTCTTCTCTCTTCCCAGATTAAACTCATATAATCACATTACAGTTGTTCCGAATAATTACCGTACTTCAATACAGTTAGATGTACAGAAAATTTAATATTGGCCACATCTTCAATGAATCAGTTCGTGTACATTCAATTTGAATGATTTTGGTGTATGATGTGAACATAGAATAGTAACCATTATTTTCTTGTTGTTGAAATGTCAAAATAAATTTCCCTGACTTTCCACGACCAGAAGTTTACATTTCTCTGACCAAAAGAATGCTTTCAAGATTCTTTGTAAACAAAACAATAACAAAATCCAGCCTCCTCCCCCCCCCCCCCAAATGAAATCAGGTAAACTGATGAAACAAAGTGCCAGAATGCTTTTGTTAAATCCGTGATAATTTCAAATATGATATGCAAAAAATAAGTTATTTTTGTAATAGATTTCTGAGTTAATCTTCAGATTGATTCATTAAGCAGGGCTTACGGAAGAACAAAGGTCTAGTTTGATAAGAATATGTGAAGGAATATGTGGGTAGTGTTACTCATAGCTAACTTTAGCTAACTTTACTGCAACTTCCAAAGCCGTATATGAACACTGTAAAACAATATGTTGACATGAGAACTGAATTGCATTTGATAAATTCTTCCTAATACATTACCATAAAATAGGCACTAAATTGGGCATTACTCCATTACCGCTCAACTGATTTGTTCCAAAATCAATAGACTTCGTTCCCATGGACGTTATAAATGCGTAGGCCTATACCTAGTTTCATGAAAATCCGATAAAGCGTATTTGAGTTATCGCGCGTACATACTAATGAACAGACAGACAGGCGGACATACATTTTCCGTCCACCATACAATGTCAGAAGGTACCATTCTGGCCCTTAATAAGAAATGTTTCGCTCAAGTTCTGGAAAAATTGCTTACACACTCTGGGTTAGAGCAAAACACATGCCCCACACATTTCGCTCACTAGGAATAATTATTTTCCCTAACTACCTCTCTCTCTCTCTCTCTCTCTCTCTCTCTCTCTCTCTCTCTCTCTCTCTCTCTCTGTGTCTCTTTAATTAACAAATTTCCTTGACCATATTCTCTTACCTATTTCAATTTCCCTGATTTTCCAGAATTTGGACACCTTAAAAATACCCGTATTTGACGAACCTATTCTGCATACTGACTAAATTATCAATAAGCATATTTTGTCATTGGATTGCATATAATTGAGGCCTGTATTAGCCCTGTAGTCGATCAGCACCTGAGAGCAGAACACCAGGAGGAACGCGGGAAGGATCCAAACCTAAAACCCTGGAGCCCAATCTAAAGAAACGCTCCAGTTAACTCCATTGCTATCACCTAACCCCGTGCAACTTTGCAGTGTTCAAGTGTTGCGGGCTAGTCTAATCAATTATATCAGGCGGTCGATGTCACCGCACCATAACAACGACGCAAGTAACTGGGAATGCCAGAGCATTTCTTCAGTCGTATTGCACCGAGGTGTTACAGTATACACCTACAAAGAAAAAAATACAATTTCGGGGGCTCCATATTTGGCAAAGGTGTGCTCTGTTTTAAATTCTAGGGTGTTTTGTTTTTGTTTTAATATTATTACATTTATACTCCTTTTAGCTACGAGGCCATATCAGGATTTTTTCTTTCTTTTTCTTGTTTTTTTTTTAACTTTTTTCTTTGTTTTTTTCGGTTTTCTCTTGTTTTTCTGTTCTTTCCTTGTTTTCCGTGTTTTCTTTATGACACACAAACACCCATGCCCGAGGCGGGACTCTAACCCACAGCCTCCTTACCCACGGCTCCAAGGCCTTAGCTAACGCGGCTAAGGAGACCGGCGTGAGTTCGGGATCTGTGTCCATACAGTAGGCCATGGAATTATTGATTGTCAATTATTTCCATTTCCGCCATTAGTAATCCAACAAGAATAGGAATGAACGGAGAAGACTGATCCAATCCATAGCATTATTTATTTATTTATTTATTTAAATATTTAAATATTCCGTACCTCGTAGATGTAACCTTTTCGCTATGTATATGTTCATGTTTGCTTGTAAAATGACTATGATAATCAAAATTAAACATTAAACATTATTAAAATTAGATTGTAGGCTATAAAAGTTTAAAAATATATAGTGATGATTTACCAACATTCTTATAGGCATTATTTCCGTATTAATGTACAGTTCTTTAGTTGGAGTCAATAAACAAATTACGAATTGCTCTATTTTGAATTAGTTGCATAATTTCAAGGTTTGTCTTTTTACAATAGGTCTACCCCAAAATAGGAGTCATATGACAAATGGGAATGGATAAATGAATAATATAGGCTCTTTTTTTATAAATAGCCATGTGATAGTATACCTTTTAAATATTCCAGTAGCTGGTGAAATTTTATTTGAAATATATTCATGCTTTTCCCACGATAAACATTTATCTAGAATTAAACCTAAATATTTTATGTACGACACTGAAACGTTGGTACATTCGTTCATTTAATCATTCCATTTTGTGAACTGAATTACTACAGTAACAAGTTCAATATTATTTCCATACTTGCAAATCAAAACACTTAATATGCTAGGCACTTTTTTCGCATTATGAATTTTTAAAAGTAGACGACAGTTCCTCATCCTCAATGCATATTCACAGAAACCATGGAAAATGAACAGCATATGTAGATTAAGTTAAGTTCTATTATTTGTGGATAATGCTTTCTAGACAGTGAAAAAAGCATAAACTGAACATTCATTGGACAATGGATATGAAACTTCAGCAGCAGACTTTTCTATAATTAAAAATGTGATCTTTCACCCTCCTGCCTTCCTGAGACTATTCCACTCATGTTTCATATTGACCAATAACCTTTAGCAATTCCTCGGATATAGACTAATGACGGCCGTTTATCTTACAATATTCTTGTAGGAATCGCGAGGATGGCATTTTATCGGGTAAAATGGCCTGCTCGTTACTGGACACGAAAGCATCAGTGTGCAGTGATTAATAAGTCACATGTTGCTATTAAACAGCACGAAAACAGATTATTTTACACAACATAACTTGTTTGGAAATTGAAATAATAGAAATGTACATTGGTTAAAAACACAGTTTCGATTCCGTGAAAGCCAGTTCTTGTGTTTTTATTATGTTCTGCTGTTAGCTTACCTGAATTAAGTTAGCTATGTCTTATGTGCACCATTCGTAGCCCTGGTTACATCATGGTAACTCGAATCGATTCATGGATGGTTGATTCATAGTAGGCCGTGATCTCGCAGCCGTTAGTTTTGTTTTTATACAGCAAAGCACGAAAGTAATTATTATTGGTATAATCAGTTACATTTTATTCATGGAAGAGTCTTAATAAATCCATCAGATAAATTCGCTCCTGCTGCGGAGTTGCGAATCTATCGATAAACTCGTGAACTTTCGTGGGATTACCTATAATAAAGAAGCGGGGTGGATCGGCGCGCAACTTCAGATCTCCATAATCTTATGCATTACGAGGTGAAGGCAGTTTAATTAGGGTAACGGCAAACAACAACGCCTCTGCAATGCCTCCATACGGAGAAAGCTACCTTGGTCAATGTTCATAATTATGAGTTATGCACAACGGAACTTGAAAAGGACGACAGCGTGAAAACATGTTTATTAATTTCCAATTCCAGGGCACAGCATTGCAAACGATCTCGACGCCTTCAAGAATGCTAGCGTGGTTTTATTTAGCTTCACTGTGCCTTTTAATGGCAGAAGGTACCTTAGCTATCTCCGCCTATCTCCTATCGCCAATCTCCTTAGCAACAAAGTGACATTTTTTAAAAATAGAAGTATAATTACAAGTGTATTATCTAGAATTTTATAATTATAAAATTAACCTTATTTTTTCAAATTTTAGAAATGGAAAATCTTATCATTACTCGTAATATTGGTCCCAGGAAGCAAAAAAACATAGAATTTGGCTAATATAACATATGAATAAACGGTAAAAAAATTCAAAGTTCTGGAATAAATAGCTTCACAGAAAAGGTAGCCTACATACGCTAAAGTTAGAGAAAAAGAAAGGTACTGGAAAACAACTTTAAACTCCTAGTTACAGTTTGTTGATCCACCACTCACCACAGAGTTTCCATTATTTTACCTAAATTAAATTCAATGTTTGTCACGAGCTACACAAGAAGTAGATAATTACTAGGGCAAGGCATTTGATGAGTTTGCATCTTTTTATAAAGGTTAAAGACAGCTCGAATATATATACCGGTAAATGTCTATCAGGAAATAATTGATTAAATAAAGACAATTTGTTTTTGCATTTTTCTTCATTTTCAAGAGATAGGTCATTTTAGGCAATTTTTAGGTCATTTTCGGCATTATAGGTAATTTTCAACATTTTTAAGTCATGTTTCAGTGCAGGTAGAGAAGATCTTTTCCGTGTATAAATCGTTACTTTCAGACAACAGATAATCGTTTTTATTTGAGAATCTCCGCCAAGTGTTCATAGTTCATTTAATTCAGGCTTATTGTAAACACCACAGCAGTTTGTCTTGTAGCAACAAAGATTTTTTCTTTCTCTTTAAATGGCACATATTTGCTAGGAGCAATTTGATGGGCATGGCGGTTCAGAAAGAATTTATTTTTCGCTAAGGGTGTCTACTTACTTCTTTAGTAACAAAATAAGTGTGTTTTATATTGTAAATTCATATATAACGCTGCTTTTAGCAATTTATTACTTTCAAAAAACTAAATAAGCTAAGTAATAATGGAAAATTTATTGGTCTTTTTTTTAATTTGTGTCTTTTTTCACTGTTTTTAGGTCATAAATGCATTTTGTATTTTACATTTTTTACTATTTTATGGTCATTAAATGCCTTGCCCTAATAATTACATATTATAACTCTTAAGCTATGGGATGTTTCTTTCGGGTGATGTGTAGGCACGAATGGAACCTTTTTAGTCCAGAAAAGAGTCACTAGAATAATTTGTAACCTCAGAAATCTACCCCATTTTACCCGTTAAATGCATGAAACTCAATTTCTCACCCTTGACGGACTGCAAAGAAAACAGTTGACACAATGATTAGGCTCATATCTATAATCCTCTTCCATTGTCTCGTTAGAGCGTTGGGAAATATGTCTTCCAGTATCTAATTCTAATCTCTGTTGTAGGGTTTGTCCGATTAATTTTTTCGCCCAGACGATAATGCTCTGGCTTTTGATCAAAGTTTAGTATGTGCATGCATAGGCCTACATAGGTTCAAATAATGAAACGGTTTAATAATGCCAAAAAAACTGGTTCGCATGGATTTAGACCAAACAGGTGTCATTTCCAAAACCGCGGGAGAACGTCATGTCAGGTGCAGTGAAAAACGAAGTAGGCCCTACGGTTCATAACACAAGAAGGCGGACGGGAATAGAGTGATATTAGGTTGTATTATTCTGCAATAAAACGACTTTGAGATTCGTTTTCGATGCACCACTTAATTAATGCGTCATGTTAATTTATGTTTTGCTATTGCATCACTATCACCGCGGTGTAACAGAATTACCAACAGAATGTCAAACTACACAAAATCTGTATGTGTTATGAAAAAACTTCATTTTCGAAATCAGCAGGCAATTTCCTATAAATTGTCTATTTTCATCAAGAGAGCAAAATCATCGCAGTGTAATCAGTAGGGCAAGGCATTTAATGACCACAAAATGCAAAATAAAAATGCATTTATGATCTAAAAATAGTGAAAAAATTACACGAAATTAAAAAAAATTCTACCCACTGATACGTTATTCATAGCTGTAGGCTTTGTGTTTTTAGTTGAGAAATATGGATGTTTATCATATGCCCTAAACATGTAAAAGGAGACAAAATAGGAATGAACATTTATGTAAAAACTATGTCAGTGTCAATAAATGTGTTTTAATTATTTTTCTGTTAAATAAACAATTTAAACACAAAACATTTAGCAGTTGAGTAAATAATCGCGGGCGAAGCCGCGAGCACCGGCTAGTTACTTATAATTAGTTTTTAAGTAATGAATTGCTGAAAGCAATTTAATGGATGACAGTATGACATATATGAATTTACAATGTAAAACACGCTTATTTTGTTACTAAAGAAATAAGTAAATTTATAGGCCTACTACTAGAACACCCTTAGCGGAAAAAAAATTCTGAACCGGCCTGCCCATCAAATTGCCCCTAGCCAATGTGTGTCACTTAAAAAGAAAGAAAACATATTTATTGCTACAAGGCAAATCGTTATGGTATTTACAATAAACCTGAATTAAAATCACAGGAAGTGTGAAACGCTTAGGTATCTTGTAACTAGTAATTATTTAGTTAAATACAAAGGTGGAAGTTTAGGTCCACAACCTAAAAATCCGGGGCCTACAAAAGACAGTCACGACATCTGCAGTAATATTTCAAAGATCTCAACATTGGAAAGAGCTACGCGCTCGCCATCTGTTAGCTATTTGCAGAAACACATGAATAGCCAATCGCTCCACCGCTAGGAAGCGCTAGTGAGGAAGGCAAGAGTTGCGGAAACGGATGACAGCTGATGAGGAAGCCGGAGTCAATGACAGTTGACACTTCCGGATTCCGTGTAATAAAAAACACACACCTAACTGAAAACGGTGACCATGACACTCCTTTACATCTGCCGACACCATTATTCTCTTGTGTCAATATCACTGCTGCAAATGTATCTTATAGTAGCCACGTCCAAAGAATCCCTAGGCGGCAGGCTTTGTACAGCACCCAAACAGACCCCTGACTAAACCCTCCAAAAACATCTTCGGAGCCGATAGGAAGGAAGGATCATGCCCAAGGCCTAAGAATGCGCGTTGTTGCCAAATGCTTATTGTACCTAAGTTAGAGCATAATATAATATGTAGAGTTCGTATAATAAGTTACCTAACAAAATGGAAGATATGACTGCAAATATGCCCTTAGAAATGACTAAATATCACCCAAAAATCCTAAATATGACCTAATAGAGTAACATTTTCAAAAAATAAATGTTCCAATTTATAACGTTTAAAGACAAACTCTTACATCACATGAATTCATTCAGATAATAACTTTTTAACAATTTTGCTGATTTACAGTTTTCCTTGTAATGAACAATTTCTTAAAAAAAATTGCTCCTGTTTGTTGCTTCATCCGCTCCAAATATTGTTATTTTGTAAACCTTGCGTGTCGCTATAAAATATGAACAACTGCATTAATTTTAAAATTTTAGTTACCTATCAAAATGACATAAACATCAAATTAATGAAATAAATTTCAAATTTAACCCGACCATGTAGTACATACACTGCATAATTGTGCCCTTTTATACGTAGAATTTATAACTGAAATATGACGTTAAATTACAAATATGGCCAAAATATGACCAAGACCACAAAAAAAAGACAAAATATGGCTTTATACGCAAAATAAAAATTATCCTAATAGGAAAACAAGCGTGCCATTCATGTTTAATGTATTTGCGACCAGAACGGAAGTCAGGATAAAAATATGACACATCATAAACATCCGAATCCTATTACAATACAGAAGAACTCCAATTTATCCGAACTCCAACTATTCGGATCGGTTTTGGAGTAGAGAGAATTGGGAAACCATCTTTCAGGACAGATTATTTATTAAAAGATAAATTAAAAAATAAATAATCAATAATAAAAAAACGAAAATCGTTACGTAAAATTCCACGCTTATCGCTGTTAAAAAAAAATTACAATCCCTATTGATAATTATATATTACAAAATAGTTAAGCTAATCGAATACTCTTTCGGTGAAACAAATGGAGGTAAATCCAGTTTTCATGTCATCCTGAATAAGTTATTTGTGTTATGATTAGAAGTTCTAATAGACCATCGGGTCTTTTTTGTTAGCAAGCAATCTAATCTAGAAAAAGGATTCCACTAGTTTTGTAAAATCAATTATCGTGTGATAGGAATCGTCATTATTAGGATAAGTGTTGGCTTCGCTGATTACCCTATCATCCTGTTGTAATTGCACTTACGGGAAATTGAAAGGTTGATGATTGTAATGGACCAGGAGATAAGCTAGGAAAAATGAAGTGCAGCAAATTGAGCCGGTAATCGAAGTCCGGCCTGGCAATTACTGCTCCGGCAATCAGCGAGAGGGTGAAAGGGTAATCGGAAAATAATTGATATCCTGTTCGCTCTGGGGTCGAAGTTGGGACTCGGGATATGCAATCGTTAGTTAATTTCTGTAGCTAAGAACCAACAGTGAATCTGTTTGAGAGTTTTTTTTTATGGCATTCTTGCACCGAAGGACAGGAACTAATAAAAATTGTGCTATACGGTCTGTAGAATCTATCTTCCATTTAGCATCCATTCTCAATACGATATAATGTTAATATAATAATTATGAACATTTTTAAAACCTGTGTTTATACTCGTTTTAGCTACGAGGCCATATCAGGAGTTCAGGATCTGTGTCTATACTCGTACAGTAGGGTTGGCCATGGAACTATTGATTGTCAATTGTTCCTATTGTCGGTGTATTTTAATGGAGTAAATTTCAACTGATATTAATTTAAATGGATATGATATGGGATGAAATGGTGAGGATGATTCATGGCATGTAAATATCCAATTCGGAATTTGCCTTTCCAACTGGGAAAACAATGAAAAAACCCATGTCAAATTGGCCGGCCACGGGATTTGAAGCTGGGACCTCCCAAATGAGAGTCCAAGACGTTACCATCTCGGCCAACTCGCTCGGTATGAACATTTTGAGTCTTCTCAATTTACTTGGAAGGGTGATTCTTCGAGTGACTAGTATTATGCCGTAGTGGTTATGCCATATAGTCAAATCTAATGTTTTTTTACTACTGTACGACACTGAATACTCTCGAGCATCCGCAGTCTTTTCTTCATCTCGCGTCATTAAAAGAAAAAACTTCATGCACAAACAAAGAAAAGATTTTTAACGCAAAAACAAATCAATTTAACCAGCTAAATGACCGAGATGGTAACTAACATCTTGGACTCGCATTTGGGAGGTCCCAGGTACACACCTTGTGGCCGGGCAATTTGAGTTTGAGTTTTTTTTAATGGTTTCCCGAGTCGTAAAGGCAATTGCCGAATTGAATATTGAAATACCATAAACCATTCCCGGTATTGTATTTCATACAAGAAGAGCAGCAAGATGTAAAATGTAGGCTAATATAAAAATAAACTTTGTGTATAAAGATAATAATTAGGTTAATTAAGTATTATTAGTTTGGTATATTTAATTTAATTTTTTTAGGGACTTTTTGTTTTTATCATCTTATTTCGCTATTTTAAGGCTTTTTTTAAGATTGGACTATGTGACTTAACATGTCAATGAACGGATACTGTAGTTTAAAACATAGGAATCAGGTTCCTCGTGATTAAGTTACTGCTATAAATTTGTTTTTCAGGCAAGTGAAACGCGGTGAGATTTCTCCTACTACTGTACGTAATAATTCAGAAGACGAGACTTGCACAATGCAAGTGATATACAGTGTTTCATGGTCACGACACTAGGGTAACATTATGCGTTATACGCACGAAACACGTGCGTGTCTGGTATATTCATACAGAATTTTAATGTGGTCCGTGTAATATTACAGATACCGGTATGTTTAATAGCTAAGATACTTTCCCTTTTAAAATAATGGTTGTCCACTATTAGGCTATAGCCTAGCCTTGAAGATGTAAATATGTGATACTGGGACATGATAGTGCAGTAAAATTGCCATTTGAATTGTATGTAACTTTAGAGTTTTAAAAGATACGAAATGCATATAAACGAAAGACAAATAAAATCAGGTAAACTTATGTAACAAAGTGCCAAAATGCTTTTGTTTAATCAGTAACACTTGCAATTATGATATGCAGAAAATAAGTTATTTTTAATCGATTTCCCAGTTAAGTTCCACATCGATTCATTAAGCAGGACTTACAGAAGAACAAAGGTCTAGTTTGATAAGCATTGTGAAGGAATATGTGGGTAGTGTTATTTGCCATAGCTAACTGTATTGCAATTTCCAAAGCTGTATATGAACACAGTAAAACAATATGTCATGAGAACTGATATGTAGCCTATTTGATAAATTCTTTCTAATATATTACCATAAAATAGGCGCTAAATTGGGCATTACTCCGGTACCGGTGAACCTATTTACTCCAATATCAATAGGCTTCTTCCCATGAACGTTATAAATGCGTATATCAAGTTTCATGAAAATCCGATAAAGCGTGTGAGTTATCGCGCGTACAGGCAGACACGGACAGATATTTTCCCGTCCACCACACAATCTCAGAAAGTACAATCCTGGCACTTAATAACAAAATAATATGCGTTTATATTGTCAAAGTAGATTAAATGTTCATTTATTACATCACGTGTACAACTTGCTTTTATATTAGGTACTCGCTTCGCTCATTGGGAGCTGAAGTTCTCGGGAAAGGTTTTTGAAAATTTCCTGTGGTTTACAGCCTAAAAGCTATATGTGTACCAAATTTCAAGTTTCTAGTTCATCTGGAAGTGGGCAAACAATGATTTCGGGGGTTTTTAGGGCTAAAAATAAAAAAAATACTTTTTGGAATTTTCCTGTGGTTAACAGCCTAAAAGCTATACCTGTACCAAATTTCAAGTTTCTAGCTCATCTGGAAGTGGGCAAACATTAATGTCAGTGAGTGAGAGAGTCAGTCAGCCAAGTGGCTTTATATTATAGGGATTGTGCATATATTTTACGTGTACTCTCCTAACTTTTATCAAAGTTATTTTAAAACTGAGCTAAAATTAACTAATTTCTTGTGGAGGTACTAGAGCCACTCTTCTCGTTCAGCTCAGTTGGTTTTAATACAGTAAACACACAAATCGTAGGAAATTGCGGAAGCGAAGCGACATGGGAGAAGCCCTGGATCTACTTATATACAGTGAATGAATGCGATGAATTTAATTGCTTAGCAAAACTTAGGCCGAGGCTGTCACGATGCCAAGTTGACACGAATTGTTCCCAGGACAGCAAAGAGTGGCCGCAGTCGGTGAATGGAGTATTATTCAACACTTACGTACGCCAGCCGTGCAATTCGTTCCGTGTTGAGCATTCATGTCTTTGCTTAATGATTGTATAACATGGCATTTTAACCATAAAATGCTTGATATGTGTATAACAAATAGCGTGAAAACTGCACGATTCTTAAGGCCTGCAATATGGCGGAGTACTAGCACAAAACAGACATACATAACAATAATAATAATGATAACAACAAAATTAGGGCAAGACATTTAATATCCAAAACATAGCGAAAAAAAGTGTGCGTTGAACGCCACGCGACATAAGTGAAACTTGTTTTAATTTTTGGACTATTGGATTTTTTGAATGTTGGATTGTTGGACTTTTAAATATTGGGTTTCTGGATTTTTTAATTTTTGATTTTTAAAATTTTTATCTTTTATTTTTTTTAATTTTGGAATTTTGGGTTTTTTAATTTTCGTTTTTTTAAATTTTAGATCTTTGAATTCTTATTTTTTTGGGATTTTCAATTTTTATTTTTGGATTTCTTTATTTTTAAATTTTGGATTTTGGATGTTTTAATTTTTGATTTTGATTTGTTGACTTTTGAATTGTTTAATTTTGAATTTTTTTATTTTTTAAATTTTGGATCTTTAGATTTTTTAATTATGGATTTTTTATTTTTTTAAATTTTGGATGTTTTGACTTTTTAATTTTGGATCTTTGAATTTTTAATTTTGGAATTTTGGTTTTTTATTTTGTAATTTTAAAATTCTGGATCTTTGAATTTTTTATTTTGGATTTTCAATTTTTCGATTTTTTTATTTTTTAATTTTTAGATTTTTCAAATTTTGGCTAAGCCTTATCATTGAGTTGATTGTTTTCTGTGCAGTCTGTTCCGCCACACCTCACTAATTTCGTGACGATTTTGAGCGTTACACAAGCTCTCGATTCACCCCTACAGCGGCTAAAGAAGTTTTACTTCAAAAATGCAAAATAAAAATGCATGATCTCCCCCCTCCCGAGGTAGAATCCTACGAGTTTCCTAGCTTCATGTATTCACAACTTAAGAGATAATTTGAAATAATTTTAATTAATTCAAATTAAGTGAAGTTGCGCTTTAGGAGCTAAAGAATTTCCACGATTTAATTAATTAATTTTGACGTAAGTCTGAATTCTTAAAATTTGTAGACAGTTTTTAATTTTATGGTAAAAAGGGGGGCATTTAGAGTAGTTTCAGATGCCTGGATTTTTAAGGCCCACATCATCTCTGGCAGATCCCAGAAGAAAGGATTGCTGTTATGTCAGAGCGAAACGAGACCAGACACACTTTCTCCGGCCTTGCAAGCTGTGGGCGTGAGTAAGGTCACTTCCTGGGTGCCCTTATGGCAAATCGTGAGTGCAGTGCATGAATACGATAACTCTTTAAGATACTGCTTTTCTGATCTCAATGATTACCTCTTTAGATGATGGAGAAACAACTATAACATTTTTATAGAACGAAGACAGTAATTTACATTTTAAAATGTAACAGTAAGAAAAATAAGTTATTGCAACGAATTCGGTAGGCCTATACACACTTAACTAATTTTCATACATGTTGTACGTCTATCGCTACAGCAGTCGCCAACTACGTTTTATTTATTTATTTATTTATTTATATTCTATTAATAATACTTTATACCATGCAAGAAGGAATAGGCCTATAAATTATCCATTTCTCCTCAGATTTCTTAACTGATGTAGGCCGACACCTGGAAAATAGCAAAAAAAAAATCCATCTAGGCAAGGGTAATGCATAAATGTATTCATAGCATTTCGTTCTGCAAGGCTTAATCAGTACTGTATTCAACCCGTGCAAAATACAGTTACAGCCATGAGCGAAGTTATCAAACATACTTTAGCATTAAAGGATTCTGTGGAACAAACGAACTAAGATACTTTGAACTTTTCTTTATCAAAATATGAATAAAATTCCTTAAAGGAATACTCTAAGTATAATATTTTTACAACTCGAAAATTTAATTTGAGTCCAAAAATCTACGCATCTACGATGGGAACAACTAGGCTACAAACAAATTCTTGAAGGTAGAAAAATAAAGATTTATAAGACTATTATCCTGCCGGTTGTATTATATGGATGTGAGACATGGTCGCTTACTCTTCGGAAAGAACATAATCTGAGAGTGTTCGAAAACAGGGTGCTTAGGAAAATGTTCTAAGAGATATGAAAACTGCATAACGACGAGCTTTATAACTTGTACTCTTCACCGGATATACAGTGTGTCCCACGCAAGAGTTGGCCAATCATGCGGTTTTCTGCGTCGCGCCGACTACAGCTCTAACTCCCGAGCGAGCGGGTGAAATATCTACGCTAATAAAGCCGCTAATGGCGTTATGATTCAGGTTCTCACATTTACAGTTGGAATTACAATGAAAATAACCACGTACCTCATCATAAGAGATGTTGGAAATGTCCCCCTCTTGCATCCACACAACACTGGAACCTTTTTAAGAAATTTTCTTTCACGCGCATAAATTCAGCTTCCGAGATAGAAACACCGTGCTTTTGTTAGGAGAGAACTCGTCTTTTTTAAATCCACGAATTGTATCAAAATAAAATGAGGTAACTGATATAAGAACGTGCCAGAATGTTTTTTTAATCAGTAGGCCTATTGCCAGATAAATCACATGTATTTTTCTTTGTGAGAACCAGAACCATTACACCATCAGCGGGCTTTATTAGTGTAGATATTTCACCCGTTTCCGTTGTAATGTACGGGAAGTTGACCTATACACTTTATTTTTCAAGTTTCTCCATAAATAATATTCACATACTGTTAGAAGAACTTAAAGACATAGGCCTATCACAAGAGAAATGAACTCTGTCTCGGAAGCTGAACTTATGCGCGTGAAAGAAAATTTCCTAAAAAGGTGTCAGTGTTGTGTGGATGCAAGAGGAGAACAATTCCAACATTTCTTGTGATGAAGTACGTTGTTTATTTTCATTGTAATTTTAACTGTAAATGTGAGAACCTAAATCGTAACACCGATCGCGGCTTCATTAGCGTAGATATTTCACCCGATCGCTCGGGAGTTGGAGCTGTGCCCGTCGCGCCGCAGGAACCCGCGTCATTGGCCAACTCTTGCGTGGGACACACTGTAGTAAGGGTAATTAAATCACGGAGGATGAAATGGACATAACTGCGTGCATGGGGAGGAAAGACATATCTCAAAAGAATTGTCTGGGAGACCCGAAAAGAAGATACCACTTGGAAGACCTAGAAGTAGGTGGGTAGATTTAAGGGAAGTTGGATTTGCGAGGGATGATTGGATAGAGTTAGCACAGAATAGGGTTGAATGGCGGGCTCAGGTAAGCGCGGCAATGAACCTTCGGGTTCCATAATATAGATAATATTCCTTTAGCTTGCTGAGGAATTGTCTATTGCCATTGAGTAATTAAGTAAGAAAAAAATAATCACGAAAAGAGTAGACGAAAAAATTTGAAAACCACTTCACAGTGAATATATTATAACATAAAACTACTAACAAATTTAATATTTATAGCTGTGACTGTTTCGGATCGGCGAGTATGAATCAATCACGACATGTTACTTATATACAGGTATGTAGATGTTACTTACAGGGTTTTCTCTAGTTCTAGCCATCAATATATAAATTTCTAAATTGTGCTGTAATCTAAACAAATTTCTCGATTCTATATTATTAATGTCTATTAATTATATGTATTTTCAATTAATACTGAACGCCACTCACATACGAGCAATGCTTATTGCTTATGTTAAATTTATTCTTCAAATCAGAATACATTTGAATAAATATGAATAAATGTTGAAACCAAAAAGAGAAAGAAAAATAAAGTAAATTAAGAAGCTTAAATGCTAAATTTACACGATCTTACAAATTGACAATACTCCTTTAAATTCTAAATATCTTGCATTTAAACCTAGCTGAATTTGCACATAAGAAGAGCTGAAGCAGAACCTACTGTGCATAAGAGTGCTAAAGCTTATTGGAAAATGAATAGTATCTACTTAAAACATGAATGATTAAGTATGTTCTTCATGCGTGCCCATGCAAGAATTGCCTGAGCTTCAAGCAAGAGTTAAGTGACCTCGTAACTCGCACGGCACATGCGTGTGTGTGTATTCATGCACATACATTACAACGTAATCTCATACGCGACAAGCATTTTAACTCACTATTACCACGTATCATTGTATAATTTTTGTAGCGTAATTACTCCTAGTATAATTTTTCATCACAGGAATTTCATTCTATTTAATAGCGGAATTAATCTATCTTCTACAAGCACGCGTTCTATTATGTGTGCCCATATTAGCCGACCTTATAGAGCGAAGTCTGAACGATGGTTAACTGTGTATTAAGTTCTTTACTAATGTATGGACAAAGACAGAACATCGGGCCTAGTTTTCTGTCATGTCTATTCGACTTAAAGATACGGAATACCAAAATGACACACCTCCAAAAATGTGGAATCCTGAAAATTCACTCGAAAGTGTCAGGCCGGGATTTGACACCATAACCTCCGAAATTAGAGTCGGATCCTGTACAATTTTTAAAATCTTGTATGACTCATTCTTTAGATATCAAATTGTGGTAGAAGCTGTGGTAAGTAATAATAGTTATAATTTATCTAATGCATCTTTTTCTAATTTTATTATTTATTGAAGGCACCCATATATGTATAACTTAAGCCCACAAAATCTTATATTATATTGTATATTCCTGTATTTTGTGTTTTTGTTTCTGCTATTGTGTGTTTGGCGCGTGTCTTTTATCTCTCTTTTTATTTGCACTTTGTATTCTTTTGTATTATTCAAAATTCTGAAACTGGACTGCACCTGATCTCGAACATCTTGCTTTTTCGGGTGTAAATCATTTGTAAAACCTGAAATAACTTTTGAAACTAGTAAATATTATTATATGTGAACAATTTATCTATAGGGTCATTCCACACCAAATCAACCAATGGTCCAAACATCACGTCATCAGATTGTTACGATTTTTTAATATGAGGTAGTATTAGCTGAGTAGGTACAAAATGTAGATTTTTACCTTTTTTGGACTTATAGTTTTTGAGATAAAAATTTTAGAAAAATTACATAATGACAGTTTTTAGGAACGTTTTGAGATATTGAAAAGCATGTAACTCAAAAACGGTTGGTCCCAGAAAGCTCAAATTTGTACCATTCTTTTTAGAATTACAAGGTCATTTAATTTGACATGTAACTTGACTGTATCACATCACTGTATATCTCTTCCAAAAACTAAAAAAAAAAAAAAAAAAAAAAAAAAAAAAACTTAAAATCGGAATTTTTAATTTTTATGAAAAAAATATATTTTATTCCAAACCTCTTTAGTGAGTTGTGTACAAATTTTCATGATGGCATTTTCATGGTTTCATACTAAAATTAATTTTTATATGAATTGAGGCATGTAGAAATTCTGGTAAATTAATTCATTGTTATTGTATTAAAAATTAATCATACTGTTGTAATTAAACTTACTCTAATACTAATTTACTTTTTTACATTAGGGCCTGTACCCTAAAAGTTTTTTTGAAAAAAGTTAGGTCTATATAATAGGATGATGATGGTCCATATGGTAAAATAACAACTGGAACCAACAGGCCTTACTGAATCAGTGACACGATTTATTTGAGGCCGAAGACCGATTCATCCGCCGTAATATCTCTTTCCTTCATTCACCTCATAAAAGCCAACGGAAAGTCATGAGTGTCCTTGTCTAGTAGGGCCTACAAGCCAACAAAAATACAATTTTTACCTACGTCCTCTCAGGATATAGCCACGAAAAAGGAAATCTAAATGTTCTGATCTGTGTATTTCTGTAGGCTACCAAACTGTTATATGAAGTTGTGGAAGAACACATTTAGTTTAAGTTATGAAGAAAAAGTTCGCAATTGTGAGGGGGTTGTATTTAATAGTACATGCACTGGATTTTCTACTGCAAGAGAAGCAGTACCGAGGCGTGCAGTTACGTGCTATTTGTATGCAGAAGTCGCGCGCCTCGTTATTCATTTCCTGCAGTAACACGCTTAATTACAGCCATATAATTCAATTCCTTCTTCACATGCTTTGTCACTTATTCTTTCACCTTTCTTGACAAACTACATTAACCATATCATCGTGCATTAGAGTAAACTAATGATTTTGCTTTTAATATCAACATTTATTTATAGGCCAACACGTTTCAACTGCAAGGCCATATCACAAGTTATGTTCTGTGGGTAGATTAGTGAACATTTGTTTCCTATTGTTGATGCGTTTAGTATGGATTCTCCGCAGAATTGCAACAACGCACTGTCTGATCGCCTATGCGAAGACAATGACCTGCCTGTCACTCGTTCAAAACAAACACGCTACTTGCCTTATTGTTGCCAAATTGCACGGAATATGTGGTTCACGTAATAATCTTTGTATTTATTTGCACGAAAACTACCAACTTTTTAAAGAAAATCCACAAAGGGAAACTTTATGCCTTATTCTTTCCTCTCCTAATGTGAAGAAAACAAAATATTATAATAGTACGGACAATACTTATCAAACCAAGCACGGTTGAAGTTTGGGTTTTTTCGGAGAAAAGTAGCCTACTCATTTGGAACAAACATGATATTTAAATTTTTTACTCTTTGTTGTTCAAGCACACACCGATATGTTTGAAATAAAATGTTAGTATTTTGGGTGGGAGTGAGAAAAGAAAAGCGCCATTCAAAGAATACTTTAACATTGGACAAAATTATAATACACCTGTGACTAAAGACCAACTAAATATATGATTGCCTTCTCGGGATTCAAACCGGGTGAAAAGTCTGAAGCAGTCCGAGCTTTGGGCCAGAACTTGTCTGCAGCCATCTTCTGGGATGAAGTGAGATAATAATTTAGAATTGGAGGGTTAATACAATATTACCTCTGTAATCCATCCCTTCGTCTACTAACTACTTGCGACCAGATGTTATGAGTAGGGACCGGATTCTTAGGTTTTTACCTATTTTTTTCCTTGCTTCCAAAACAAAAAGCGCTTATACACTTTTTCGAATCATGTCCATAGGATTCACCCACATCAATTCTGTAGCACCTAAAAATACCTAAATGGGGTATAAAAACCTAAATATACCTAAACGGGATACAAAACCTAAAATATCTAATTTAGGCTACTTTTTTTTTGTCGTTTTTGCTTGTCAGTTGAGGAATCGATATTTTGCGGAGAGACAATTTTTGTCGGGTTGAAATTAATACCACCAGCGTTTCGTTCAACCCATTGTCGTCTAGGATGGACAGTATCAAGAGAGGAAGTGTAGAGTACCGGCGTATTCCTTTTAAAATATTCTAGGAACAACCATTGTTGCCGTGTATGAACAAGGGTATAGAATTCTGTGTTTTAAAGCGTTCTTTGCCTTTAGTACCATAGGCGTAACCAGGCCGACCATATGGGGGGTTATAAAATCCGCGGGGGTCTGGGGGGTATGGAATACCCAAACTGTTATATGAAGTTGTGGAAGAACACATTTAGTTTAAGTTATGAAGAAAAAGTTCGCAGGGTGAGGGGGGTCCGGGGGTCCTCCCCCGGAAATTTTTAAAAATTAAGACGCAAAATAACGAGTTTTAAGCTTTCCACGCTTTATACTTGTATTAAGTAATTTATGGGCAGACTTAAAAAAATTATACAATTTTCCTTTTTTTAATCAATGGGGGGGGGGGGGTTCAAACCCCCAAAACTCCCCCCCTCGGTACGCCTATGTTTAGTACTGCCTCGTTATTCACACTGAGTGGTCACACTGTGTTTTAAGAAGACGTGTTAATTATGTATTGAATCCTATGTAGCACATTCAAATTCATTAAACCAATTATTCTACCCGAAAACGATATTTTGGACAAAAAACCTAAAAAAGACTATTTCACCTAATGGAAAACCTAAAACAGTGTTTTTAAAAACCTAAAAATCCGGTCCCTAGTTATGAGATGATTTATAATGAATTGGGTACGCTACTGTTTTTCACTGGCGACGACGTAAAGGCATGCAATTAGATAGAAATGGGAGAGAACCCCTTTTGTGTTATGACATATGACTCAGATGAAAATGCTGAGCATTATATAGCAAGCAAGAAATATATGGGAAGAGGGAGGCAAGATATAAGAGATGATGATACAATGCAGATATCCCTAGAGACCAGTCTGCTGATTACCTCTGTGGAGAGAGAACTTCTGACCTAATTTTCTGCATTTCTAACTTACTCTACACGTATCCTGCATACCCTAGTCTAGAGAAACTTTACCCATCTTACCATGCAGCATGCACAAGGCACAGGAGCAAACCAGCTTCATAGGATTATGGTTAGTTAGTTATATTATATATATATATATATATATATATATATTCAACCCGACATAACCTGGAAGTCAATGAGCTGACTAATGAAATTGGTTAACTTTTTCTTTTATGAGCAGTGTACAAAACACTTTATGAAACATAATTTTCTTAACTATTAAATAACATCGCTGCGCTACAAACCGGAAGGTCGTGGGTTCGATCCCCGATGAGGTCATTGAGTTTTTCAATTAGCCTAATCCTTCTGGTGGCACTATGGCCCTGGGGTCGACTCAGCCTCTAACAGAAACGAGTACCAGGAGCATTCCTGGGGTAAAGGCGGCCGGTGCGTAAGGCTGACAACCTTACCACCTTTACGTGCCGATTGTCTAAAAATCTGGGAGCCTCATCCTCCTAGAACCCTCTGGGCCTCTATGGCCTGTAATAGGGAACACTTTTCTTTACTATTAAATAACATTTGAGAGAACTGAAAATGTATCCTGCCATATACTGTATATATAGCTGTACACCAGCAAGGTACTTCAGCATAAATACTTGATACGCACCGACATAACATAATCTGCAAGCAGGTGTTTTACAGTCAGAGAAGACACACAACAAACACATGAGAAGGCAGGTAAGTTCATGTTTGGTTGGGATCAAGTTCATGACGTCATATGAGGTAACAAACGTGCACCAAATATGGCTGTTTGAAATGAAAAGTGCGCGGACAACAGCTGCCGGTCGCAGGAGATCCGATTGAGGGCAAGGCCCCCATTACCTAGCGCAACAATGACACATCTGACGTATAACCAAAGAAGTAAGTTATTACCTTCAGCATTCTGACATTTACATTGCTTTCTTCATTATAATACCACAAGATTGAATGACAGTAATTATAATGCGGGATTGTAATGCCCAGCTGTTAATAGGGGCTGCGGGACGAACTTCCACGCGGAGATAGGCCTATTCAACATAATGCATTAAGTTTTGATTAAAAAGTCAATAACAATGAATAAGGTAAACCTGAACTAAAGAAGACAGGTATTCCAATCAAGTGATCAGTGCGAATTTTAGTTGTTTACGCCGTATAAATATTCACTTCTAATTAATAAGGTCGAGATCAGAACTAACTATTAAAAAAAATACTTAGAAACAGTGGGGCGGTGAGAGAGAGACAGAAAACAGACACAATGAAAGACAAGAAAGTACACAGAAGGAAGAAAATTAACATAAATAAATAGAAAAAGCTAAAGGATAAAGATGACCTGAAAGAGACTACAGAAAGGGGGGAGACTACAGAAAGGGGGGATGGAAGCAAAAATAGATAATAAGGCAGGTAGAAATAAAGAAAAATGATCAGGGAACAGAGAAATAAATAGACAATAAAACAGGACGGAATACATTATGGCAGTAAAATGGAGAGAGAAAGAAAGACTAGGAAGAACGTAGACGAAATAACTATTCAATGGTCACAACTAAAAACACAGAATGCTAAATTAAAGTTGAAATTAAAAAAAAAAAAAAAAAAAAAAGACGGGGGAAAACAAGTTAAAACAAAAACAGATAAGAGATCAATAAAATTAAAAGAAAACTGGAAAGGGTAAGAATAAAAAAATGAAGGATAATGAAGATCAAAATAAACAAAGAAACGGAAAGGACGAAAAATAAAAAGTTTAAATAAAGGAAAAAATACCGCAGAAATAAAAGAAGGAAAAGGAACAAATGATGATCGACTTATGCCAATAAAATACGTCTCTACTGGTAATCAAATCATAATAATTACTGGAAGTTTTAGATGTAAAGCTACAAAATTGTCTGGTAATAGTAAGTTTCAAGTAAATCGAAACAGTACAATGATTTACCTCATTTAAACATTTTAAACATTGTTAATACAAGCAGTGAATATGCACTTTATGCCACTCTTCCATAATGTGACGCGATATAAATGAAGGCGTGAGAATCGGAACATTGCAAGCAAGTAATGTAATTAAAAGTCAATACATCAATATTCTGCACAGGAACTAGTATTACAGTAATGATCACCAATATGTAAATGTTGCAAATTAAAAGCGAAGCGCGCGAGGCACTGATCATCATGTGGTCAGTGGGACAAGTTTGCGAGTATAAATACGATAATTCAAGGTCCTGTCTTCTAGGTCAACTGCCTTGAGCTACAAGCTTCAACACTACGGAACAATTGGGATGCTGTCAAGGTTTTAAAAGAGCACTACCTAAATTTCAGTGAGTACAGTCAACACAAGTGAATTGCAATTATATACACAACTTAGTCGTTGTACCACCTGTCCCTCTGCCCTCTCTCGGAAAATAAGCGTAACGAAACTCATATAGGTAACAGAAACCACTTGGAGGCCCCTTCGCCCCACCATAGAGGGCTATAGGGTTTCAGACAGACATTCATCATACATGTTATCAATAGGGTCCGGATTTGAAGGTTTTAACCTGTTTTTCCCCAGCTTTCTAATTACAACATTTTAACGCATTTTTCCGTTTCATGCCCCTTGCTTCCGAATAGATGAATCTTATAGAACCTAAAAAGGGCTAAATTATACTGAAGGGCCTAAAAGGGACCAAGGAGGACTTTTACTGAAAACCAGGGGGCTAAAGAGGATTTTTGCTGAAAAACTAGGGGCTGATGAAGACTTTTAAAATACTTATACTGACATGCATATGCGGTTCAAATGAAGTTGACATTTTTCATGAACAAATTGTTTTTTTAAATTATTCCCATCTTCTTAGTGTTCGTTCGTTGAATTACAGACTTTTCATTAAAATACTATAAAAAGAAAGAATGGTTGTATCATTAAAGGCTAAATACCTCAATTGTTTACGAGTGCCGATATAAGGAATAGTTACTTATTTTGTTAAAAAACTAAAGTTACCTCACTTAAATTTCTAATGCACCCTTTTTTCCCAGAAGATAAAGTTACTAGTTCCTTTTCGTAGATTTAGGGCAACTTTATTTAACCCTTCACCCTGAAAAAAGGATTACTGAACCCTGTCACCAGCTCCTATAGACATTTCAATACCTCTCGTTCCTAGCAGCTTTCAGGTTTACGTGAGAGTTAAAGCCTCCGCTTCAGGAATATGACTAATGAAGCATAACTAACCCCCGGGACGAGACGATACGGCAACTTCTTCACCACACGCGTACTGCGGGTAGTCTAAACACACCCAATAGGCGCCGACAAAATGATAAGAGGGCATATTCCATGATTTCGCATCTTTTTTATAAGGTTGAAAGATAGCTCGAATATATACAAATGCATATCATCAATTTATTTATTAAACAAGGGCAATTTGTTTTTGGGGTATTTTAGGTTATTTTCGAGATTTTTTAGCTTTTTAAAATAAATAAAGTGGTACATAAGTCTATACATTGAATTTTCCATTATATTTCTGTTTTTAATGCTTGTCTACTATAAGTTTATAATCAAGTAATGTCCACAGGAAACAAAGTAGACTTTCAGTAAAACTGGTATATCACAAGGGCTTTCACTGTGTCATTCATTTGTGTATAAAAGTTGAACGAGGAATTTGCTAGGGGCAATTTGACGGGCATGCCAGTTCAGAGTTCTTTTTTTCAAAGGGTGTAGGCCTTAGTCATTCACTTACTTCGGTTAGTATAAAAAAAAAGTGTTTTATATTGTAAATTTAAATATAATACATTGTTATTAACTAAATTGTTCTCTAAAATCAACTCTCAATTCAATAAGCAATAATGGATAATTTACTGATCATTTTTTAAAACTAATGTGACATTTTTTACTACTTTTAGGGCATAATTGCATTTTTTCACTATTTTATGGACATTAAATGCCTTGACTTACTGATAAGGTTTTCTTTCGGAAGTGAAAACTTAATCAGCCTCACCGACAATTTCTTTGTCTAAAAGAAAACAATTATGTTATATTCTATAGTAGTATTCTTGTACAATGAAGTAGTGCAATGCAATTTCCTATATAAATACCAACGAGAGAGCATGTACTAATTTTAAAGTTCTAGCTTTGAAATAGCGTAAAACAGAAAATTCACGTACGCTCCCTTAAGTCCTAAGACAACCATTCTTTCTTCTATAACGGATGAAGCATTTGTGAAATGAGCAAAGCAAGGGCTGAAGAAGTTTGTACGCAAGTTTGGGAAAGTTTCAGTGGGCTTTGTTTGACGATCACCGAACCGAACAGGAGGGGGGCTACATGAATACACAGCACCGTATTATTTACAAGGGTTATGTTGCTAACAACTCATATTAACTGTGTCGTTATCCCGCCATCAAGTCTGATAACAGGGCGTGCACCTGTCATTACCACACAGTAATGCCTTTACAATACAATCAAGCTGAGTATTCGAGAAACAATAAAGGTCATTAATTCCTCTCCATTCTTATTAGGAGTTTGCTATAATTATTACAATATCAACATCACGAATATAAGCTGGATAAACAAAATCAAGTGTCTATAGTGATTATTTCTACATTGTTAAATAAGTATCTATGTGAAAAAATTAGCAATAACTAGCAAGAGTGTCTTTTGAGTACAACAGAAATAATCTGTACACTCTGGAAATGCCTCGTTATTGCACAGATTAACGTGGGCATTTTCTTTTCATCGGTTACAATAATTCTAGACTGTTAACGCAAGAGAGTACAGTATAAGTAAAAAACTGTGAAAATGAGGTAAGTAAATTACACTGTGTAAAAAAGTATCTTTTGAAAAAAAAAATATATATATATATATTTTTTACTTATACTCTTTTGCCTTAATAGTACAGAAGAAGACTGTAAAGGCAAAAGAGTATAAGTAAAAAATTGAGATAATGTGTAAATAAAAGTCTCTCCTGAAAAATATGTTTTGACTTACACTATTTTTTCTTAACAGTCTAGAATTAATTGCAGATTTTTTTATCATACAATTTATCACTTTAGTGAAGAGGGTTCGGTTGTTACGTAAAATAACTAGTTAAAATAATTGTATACGTTTTATTACATTAACCACTCACATTGTTTACTTTGTAAAGTAACCGGTTATTGTGGATATTAACTCATTTATCGAATTATCAAAGATTTTGCATCAAACCCTTCAATTATTAATTCGTATGTGGTCGAGCAATGTTCAACGAATCAAGCTTAAGCTGCATACCTCTTCGTGCATTTACAAACACAAATAGTACAAAAAATAAAAATAAAACAAAATACGGTGCAATCTCAGCAATAACAGCTATTTAAACTTTTATCTAAACAGAGGATTACGATTGGCTGATTCCAAATAAATTCTTACATGGTGTAGCTTTTCCCATTCTTTTCACAGGAGAAAGGATATATTAATCTTCCCGGCACTTCTTGGTGTCATGTCCCTAATAGACACTGAGTTATTGGCTGCGAGGGGGTGACAAGACTCTTGTTCGTCAGAACAAAGTGTAATGAGGTCGACTCTCGTCTCCCATGGGAACCGCAACATTCACTAATAAAAACAACGCAGTCAACAATACGCCATCAACACCAGGGGTCCTCAAAATACACCATAAGTTCTTCAGACTAAACATGTGAGGCAATGGTACCTCATTAGTTACTAGCGTGTGCCCGCGGCTTCGCGCGCGATAATTATTTAAAAAATTAAAAATTAAGAGCGTAATAGTTAAATCATTATATTTAGTAACACCTAAATCACGTGAATTACATACCACGATTAGATAGCGTCGCTTGGTAAATGCGATCTCAGATTCGAGTTCCTTGGCCCAGAAAACCCCTCTATAGTGAGTTTCATCCAAATCGAACAATGTTTGACCATATTAAGGCCTATATTGATTATCCCTCTTCCGTCTATATTGAAAATTTCAGATATCTGCGTGCCTTGACATTATAAACAAATGAATCGACCTGCGTAGGTTTTTATTTCCAAGGTATGACAAAAATAGCCAAAGCCAACTGTAATTGATTTGACATTGAAATGTATTACTGAAAACTGATGCTTCTAAAACTAAAAAAATACATGTTTTTTTGCCCGTTTTTCACTCGTAACTCGCGAACAAAAGCGAAAATTAAAATTCCGGCTTCGAGGTGCGCTTTCCGACCCTTTAGAGTACCTATGTTTAAAATATCAGATCTCTGCGTTCAGTAGATTTCGCTGGGCATCGCGGACAGACAGACAGACACTTGCTTTATTAGTATAGACTAGCATGTGCCCGCGGCTTCGCCCGCGATAATTATTTCAAAAATTAAAAATTAAGAGCATAATAGTTAAATCATTATATTTATTAACACCTAAAACACGTGGACTACATACCACGATTAGATAGCGTCGCCTGGTAAAAGCGACCTCAGATTCGAGGTACTTGGCCCAGAATACCCCTGTACAGTGAGTTTCGTCCAAATCGAACAATGTTTGACCATATTTAGGCCTATATTGATTATCCCTCTTCCGTGTAGGTTGAAAATTTCATATGTCTTCGGGCCTTGATATTCTAAACAAATGAATCGTCCAGAATGGACTTACAAAATCAAGCGATCGCCCGCGATAATTATTTCAAGAATTAAAAATTAAGAGCATAATAGTTAAATCATTATATTTATTTACACCTAAATCACGTGAATTACATACCACGATTAGATAGCTTCGCCTGGTAAAAGCGATCTCAGATTCGAGTTCCTTGGCCCAGAAAATCCCTGTATAGTGAGTTTCGTCCAAATCGAACGATGTTTAACCATATTTAGGTCTATGTTGATTATCCCTCTTCCGTGTAGGTTGAAAATTTCATATGTCTACGGGCCTTGACATTCTAAACAAATGAATCGACCAGCGTGGGCTTACAACATTCAAGCGATCGCGATGATTTTATTTCCACGGTATGACAAAAATAGCCAAAGCCAACTGCAATTGATTTGACATTGAAATGTATTACTGAAATCTGATGCTTCGACAGCGCTAAAATCACGTTTTCTGCCTTTTTTCACTCACAACTCGCGAAAGAAAGCTAAAATTAAAAATCCGGCTTCGATGCGCATTCGCCCACCTTTGAGCCCATCTATGTTTAAAATTTCAGATCTCTGCGTTCAGTAGATTTCGCTGGGCATCGTGGACAGACAGACAAACACGTCCTTTTATTATTTTAAGATAGCATGTGCCCGCGGCTTCGCCCGCGATAATTATTTCAAAAATTAAAAATTAAGAGCATAATAGTTAAATCATTATAATTATTAACACCTAAATCACGTGGACTACATACCACGATTAGATAGCGTCGCCTGGTAAAAGCGACCTCAGATTCGAGTTCCTTGGCCCAGAATACCCCTGTACAGTCAGTTTCGTCCAAATCGAACAATGTTTGACCATATTTAGGCCTATATTGATTATCCCTCTTCCGTGTAGGTTGAAAATTTCATGTCTACGGGCCACTGCCTTCTAAACTGTATTAATCGTGTAATTCTCGAGACGGCGGTGCTACGGGCCTTGACATTCTAAACAAATGAATCGACCAGCGTGAGCTACAACATTCAAGAGATCGCGATGCTTTTATGTCGAAGGTTTGACAAAAATAGCCAAAGCCTAGTGTAATTGATTTGTATTACTGAAAACTCATGCTTCGAAAACGGAATAAATACACGTTTTCTGCCCGTTTTTCACTCATAACTCACGAACTAAAGCGAAAATTAAAATTCCGGCTTCGAGGTGCACATTCCGACCCTTTAGCCCGCCTATGTATAACATTTCAGATCTCTGCGTTCAGTAGATTTCGCTGGGCATCGCGGACAGACAGACGGAAGACAGACAGACGGAGGACAGACACTTCCTTTTATTAATATATAGATTAATTACTCCACATTTATGGATATCCTTTTATTTCAAAGGAAACCTAAGAACCTCACACCTGACAATTTTGGTACTGTATCTGCATAAAAGGCATACAGAATTGTGTGTAAAAATCGACGATCTTTAAGTCTCATTGGTCCTTTTCGTACAGGCTTGGCTTTATTCATGCTATAGGCTATTTATAACTGCTCGAAGATTTAATTTCCATGAACTGCACCAGATTTGCTGGTCTGAAAGTCTGGCGAATGAATGATGAATTTATACGGGACTTCTTCCGTTTATAATTCCGGGGTGCGCGGGCAAAGAGAGTTAAGTCCACTTTCTTGTTACTGAGAATTATAGTGACTTAACACACTATACCAGCCCAACACAGCTTTAGAGATGGATAAACACATGAGGGTCACATCCATAACTAACGTACAATTATGAATGTGACTTACTGGACTTATGTAGAGAAATTTTTTATCTATAACTCTATGGACACATATCAATTTTTTTAGGATGGTGGACTTAACTCCTTTTACCCGCGCACCCGCGAATTTTTCTAGGTTCCAGAGCACTTCCAATAATACCAGGCTATTGTTGCCATGAGGTATATAGCCCATATGCTCACCTCGCAGTTCAGCATCTTCTTAGCGCCATTTTAGGATACTTTTGCGTGAACTTCTTAGCGATTTTACTTACATATTTATTATTTAGAATATTTTTATAAGAAAAAGATGCTTCTATATGAACTCTAAAGGTTTAGAAGAACTGGATAACGTGAAATTTGATAGTTTTTCGGGTGAAAAATATATAAAAAGTCCCAGATCGAGCTATAGCTTCCCCTATCAATGCACATGTAATAACGGACAACAAACAGTGAATCATCTTATATATGAATGCAGAGACATACGGCAACAAAGGCGTACATTAATAGAAGAAATTCGGAAAAATGGTGGAAAGTGGCCAGTGACAAATCAGAATCTTGTACATAATCACTTGAAAGCATTTTGTAAATATATTCACTCAATTAATTTTTAAACGACAATTAAGTTAAGTAGTCTTGCACAATGAGAACATACATACGTAACTTACATAGTGTATTATACTGATATATTGTAAAAATGAGCTAGTTAATGTAAAATAGGATGTTTAAATATTTAAAGCCATCAGGAATGATTCGTATCTAACTCAAATGTAAATATGAATTCAAATGTAAGGCTGTAAGTTAATGCATGTAATATTACATTGTAATGGGGCATGCAGTTAATAAATTAAAAAAAAAAATAACTTCCCCTAATAATAACTACAAGTCATATCCATAGACGTAAGCAACTACGTTAAATGCATATACTGTAGTTTACAACTCGTAAATTATTTAGGAGTTCAAAATCTGAATCAGTACCTACACGGTACAGCCCTGAATCCATTTAGTGTCGTTTGTATCGATCAGGAGTATTGAGGTCAGTGAGCTGGCGAGAAACTGTATCTATGCGTTTTCTGCAATCATTTCGACCATGTGAGCAGGCATTACACATTCACAATCACATTGCACGCTTTCTCCATCTCTCATATCGTTCCAGTCCTATTTATGTCTCATCTAGACATGTCTGCTTCTCGAGCTATTGTCATGATTCATATCAAATGTGCTACGTCTGACAAGTCGGAATTAGAGGCTGTCCAATTCATCCTCGAATGCAGGTATCCACAGTCTTCGCATAACTGTATATTGGGCTTACAAAATAGTAAGACCAAAAATGAGAAATTTCGTTAATAATGTATGCTATGCACTGTTTTATTTATGGGATAAATGCTATAAATTCTTGGTTTTGTAGTATCTCATGATATTAAAGAAAATCCTTATTAAAATATGTAGAAAAGAAATGTTGGGAAGAAGAAAACTATTTTATTTAATCGCATATATTTATTTCTGTCGCTTTACACTTTTCAAAGCGGATATTGGACGGGTGAGGTATCAGTCCAAAGATTTTTCATCTACTCTTTTAAGTAGTAATAAATATTTTGGCTAAGATTTCTAATTAAAATTTTATTTCAAAGTCGAACAAAATATTTCGTTACGAATCTAGACACAAAACTCAATCAGCGATTCACTCCAAGAACAATTCATAATAAAAATAGCAAAGAAACAAATGCTACTACTTATGGTCAACTTTTAAGTTGAAGTTAAAATAACTGAACCATCAAATATACCCCAAATTAATTAAATGCTACTATTGGTTTCATGAATTTTGAATATGAAATGTGAAAAAGACGAATCCTACAGCAGTTCAAGTGTAAAACATGTTTTAAATAATTAAATAGACATAGGCTATATTTGACTTGCTAACATATCTGTCGTCGTAGTCTATACATTTAAATGAACACTCATGTAAAACTACAATACAATTTCATGCGAGTATATTTCATTTTAAACACTTATTTATGTGCCAGTATTAATGTATCTGCTCACGAATTGTTTACACCAGCGGTTCCCTAACTTTTTTGTCCTGGGACCCACTTTCACCTAAAATAAATTGTTCGCGACCCACTACTACATAACGATAACCAATAGAGGCTATGTAAAATACAGCACATGTTTTTCATATGCCTTTCAATAGCTTTATTGTATTCAAATGGCCTGCTGAAAAAACACAGTTGAAATAAAAATGGTAAGGTTATTTCAATAAAGAACTTTGTCCAACTAGTACATTTTATTTTAAAAAAATTAATGAGATCTGTAAATTAATTAAATTAAACATTCTTTCCTTGTATTGAAAACAAGTTTAATTTTTCCTTCCCTTTTCGCGACCCACCGAAATTGCTCCCGCGACCCGACCCATAGTTGGGAACCACTTTGAAGGCGAATTCCCTGCACTCCTGTCCTAACCCATATGGCCATGCTAAAGCTATAACCTACATGTATAGTGAATAATATACTAACATTAATCACCAGTGCATTCTGAAATCACCATGTATTTTTTACCATATCTTATGTGAAAACACTTTTCCTGGCTTTTGTCAAAAGTGGGGAAGTGCAAAAGCTTCTCATCGTTATTTTTAATCGACCTTTTCTTAGCGAAATATTTTCTACAATTATATTCACTCAAAACTTATTAACAATAACAAATTTCTGCATTTTATTAGCGTTTGAAATAAGCGTTCACAGGTTCCATGCAAGCGGGGAAGTGCAGTGTTACACCTGTCCGGTCGCATTCCCGTCACGCTATCTGCCACACTGAGGGCCCCACCCTTTTACCTCCCTGCAGGAAATTAACTTAGCTCAAGCTTAACCAATTAGCTCGATCTCGTTGTCAATGACGCGCTTCCTCATTTTCCTAGCAAACTTATTTCTTGGTTCCGCTCAACTCTCCACAGAATTTCAAATGATAAAGGGACTATGTTATTCTATGCTCAGGACAAAGAAGTAGCCTACACCCTGGTTGTAGTAATAATAACAATAATAATAATAATAATAATAACAACAAAACAACAATGCACACGTTTACTTTTTGTCTGTTCTATGGCCGAACCTGAAGTAATAATAAAATAAGGTAAACTGAGGTAACAAAGTGCCAGTATGTTTTTGTTTAATCAGTTATGACTGCAATTATGATATGCAGAATATATATATATTTTAAATTGATTTCCAAGTTAAGCTCCAGATTTATTCATTAAGCAGGGCTTACGGAAGAAGAAAGGTCTACCATCTCGGCCACCTGGGTCATTTTAACGGTCTAGTTGGATAAGCGCATGTAAATCAATATGTTTTTTGTCATAGCTACCTGTATTTTAATTTCGAAGGCCTTATAAGATCACAGTAAAACAATAGGCTATGTTGTCAAGATAACTGATTTTCATTTTTTTAAATAAATTCTTTCGAATACGTATATTACCATAAAATAGGCACTAAATTGAGCATTACTCCGAAACAGGTCAACCGATTTTATCCATTATGAATAGACGTCTTCCCACGGACATTATAAATGTGTATACCAAGTTTCATAAAGATCCGGTAAAGCGTATTTGAGTTACCGCGTCTTTAAAATATACACTAAATTGGGTTTTACTCCGGTACCGGTCTACCGATTTGGTCCAATATCAGTAGACGTCTTTCCACGTACATTATAAATGGGTATACAAAATTTCAGGAAAATCCAATAAAGCATATTTGAGTTATCGCGACTTCTTATATATTAACATAAAAACACTAAATTGGGCATTATTCCGGTACTGGCCAACCGATTTGGTCCAATATCAATAAACGTCTTCCCATGGACATTATAAATGCGTATACGAAGTTTCATAAATATCCGATAAAGCGTATTTGAGGTATTGCGCCTTTAAAGTAGACACTAAATTGGGTTTTACTCCGGTACCGGTCAACAGATTAGGTTCAAATTCAATAGGGCACTTCTCATGGACGTCATAAATGGGTATACCAAGTTTCATGGAAATCCGATTCAGCGTATTTGAGTGATGGCGCCTTTCTATTAGAAAGGCGCCATAATCTATTAAAATAGGCACTAAATTGGGCATTACTCCGGTACCGGTGAACCGATTTGGTTCAATATCAATAGGGTTCTTCCCATGGACATTATAAATGTGTTTCCCAAGTTTCATGAAAATCCTAAAAAGCGTATTTGAGTTATGGTGCGTACAGACACACGGACAGACGGACAGACATTTTTTCGTCCACCACACAATCTCATAAAGTACCATACTGGCACTTAATAAACAACTTAGCATGTTCGGTGGATTTTTTAAAAACCACCACTCAAGTTTTTGTCTTTCTTTTGAAAAGCACGACAGAATGGCACAGTTATTTTTCTCTGCCTATAGAATAAAGGCTAAGTTGGGTAATAAGTAGCGACCTGATTTTTAGGTTTTTTTTATAACGCACTGTTTTAGGTTTTTCATTAATTACATTTTTTAAGTTTTTTTTGTCCAAAACATCGTTTATGTTATAATAAGGGGATTCATGAACTTTGAATGTGCTACATAGAATTCTATCTTTAGCATTTAACTGAAAAATTGAGTTAAATTTTCTGAAAGTTGAATATAGGTTTTGTAGAAAATAAGCCTAAACAATCAAAAGAAGCAGCAAGGTGCAATTTCTTTGTAATACCTCAAATGAGACTTCTGCTCACCTGTACAGTAAGACTCCATAACCGTAAGAGCAAGAGGCCAAAATACAGTGTGTTTCATGTGTGAGTTGGCCAATCATGCGGGTTCCTGCGTCGCGGCGGCCACAGCTCTATCTCCAGAGCGATCGGGTGAAATATCTACGCAAATAAAGCCGCTAATGTTGTAATGATTCAGGTTCTCACAATTACACTTAAACTTACAATGAAAATAACTAGCACTTCATCACAAGATATGTTGAAAATGTCCTTCTATTGCATCCACACAACATTGGCACCCTTTTAGGAAATTTTCTTTCACGCGCATAAGTTCAGCTTCGAGAGAGTTAATTTCTCTTGTGATATTGTATTTACTTGTATATATATTAAAATTCACCTCTAAATAAAGCAATCGCTTTGAACAATAACATTTTTTTACATTTTCATATACTTAGCATGTCCGAAAATGAGGCAACTGCTGGAACCCAGAAGTGGCCAGGAATTTCTTTTTATTTTTTAATAAAATGCAATAATTTATCTTTTGTGCATTCTTAGCTCTTGTACCTTTTGCTTTTATTATTTTGTATGCATGAATTGTATTTTTGTCATGGACATTGTAACTGGGCTTTCTACCTGTAATGTTCATTGTTATTATTATTATTATTATTTAAAATTTGTAAAAAATTGTCTGTAGTATCTATAAATAAATGAAATGGAAAATTATTATTATTATTGTTATTATATATAAGAGCTATCTTTCAATATTCATATAAAAAATGCAAAATCATCAAATGCCTTGCCCTAACAATAAGATACTGCAACGAAAATAGGAACGATTGCCCTATTATTCTTTTCTTGGAACAAAGATCACAAAGAGCCTAGATGTAGCTGTGATGATTATGATTGTTAATATCGCTATTACCAGCATTAGTTATAACTTAACAGCAATTAATGATTACGTTTGAGACTATCAGAGTAATTAACGAGGGATTGCATGAAGTACCTCCGCCTGAAACAGCTGATGCGAGTAATTGTTCGTCAATTAGCTGGGTTTATCGACCATTCACAAACAATACCGGAACACTTCTGTATCTCACACTCCACCAGTACCCAGCGATCCAGACGACTAAGAAGATTATTACGGAAATTACCTACTTTCTTCACATTTCAATAAGCATATAGCTTGTAACCAATTCCATTAGAATAAAGTAAAATAAAAATGCACATCTCTGAAAGAAGTGGGTCTTAGAGGAGCTTGGAGAATTAGACACCTGAAGTGATTTTGTGACTGGGCTTCCACTGGTATTGTACAGTAACATTCAAGATAGATATACACATATGCATACATATACCACAGATTATTGTCTCTGTTGGACATTACATGATAATATTATAGGAGAAAAATTCCTCTGACACTGGACTTGAACACAGGACCCTTGGTTATCCGTGCCAATGCTCTTAGCAAACACTGACTCCCATAATAATTCTCCTTTTTATAATGTGCTCCGTCTATACAATCAATTGTACAAAATGGGCAATATAGAAATATTTAATACTAACAATAAGCGGTTTAAAAATGTGATACGATTTTGAAAACTGAAAAGAGTAATAATTAAAGTTTCCTCCAAAATTATCATATTACTTATGTTTTGATCTGTTCCTTCATTGTGTAATTTTCATAATCGTATGTGTTTCTTGTTTCTTTTTTCTGTATTTTTTTAATGGTAGTATTAGTTTAAATATTTTTAGTATTACATTAAACAAATAATATTAGTGCTGTTAAACTGGTGTAATTATTATAAGAAAATGTTGTAATTGGGCAATGAACCTGTTATATTCTCAACGTAATAAATAAATATAATATTACACAACTCTAACTTTTATAACAGTTTCCAAGAGGCATGACACAATTTCTGGAGACTTAACATCCCTACAAATATACAACTTTGGGCTTAAAAGAACCGGTAACTGAACTTAGCAGACACGTCGAGAACGCGAAAACTTCCTCTTATCTTAGGGGGATTTATTTATTGAAAAGCAAGTACATACATCCTGCCACAACTTCAGGTCCCGCTGTAAGTATACTGGAGCAATCCACTTACCTGAAAAGAGAAAAACAAACACCATTAGTCAAGTCATTGAACAGTAACACCTTTTACCGAACACAATTAAAAATGTATGGCTCGTTTCAGCTAAAACCACTTAAAACTAAGTTGAGAGCCTGCTTAAAAGTATTCCAGTGAGATTTTAACTCGACCGTTCCGCACTTCGTCTGTTGGTCTGTAATTTTGTTTATTACGCAGCCGCGGCCACAAGCGTGATTCATTTTTGTTTCAATTTGGCATGATTGTTCTTTAAAATCAGTAAAAAAAAAAAGATGCATGTGTAAGGATTTTAATTTTTTTTATCCCGTTTCATGTCAAGTTCAGCTTCTTTAGCCTCTTTCAACGTTTCTACCCGAAAGGATTCCCTGGAAACACTAGTTTTTAAATGAATGCCAACACTGGATAAACCCAGACTGCGAAGAAGAGGAGATCTTAGATTTTTTGACGCGTGTCTACTATTCATGGAACCACTAGTAATAGTTCAAACTAGAAGATTAGCAAGCGTACATCTTGCCGTTCTGTTAGATCTAGTGGATTCATGTGGATGCGTATGGATTAATGTGGATTAAGTGAGACATGAATTTCCCTGAACAATAAAGCCATTATACTAATCTCAACGTTAAACTGGAATGTTGACCTTAAACTTAACTCTGAACTCTGATTTGAAACTTAACACTGAACTATAATTTGACATATGGCCATACAGATTCGAAATGAAACGATTAAAACATACCACAAATTTGTGAACCTTACCCAAATCATGGATAAACAATTAAAACGGTTGATAATGAAAAAGCTAAAACCCCGGCTTCAAGGTGAATTTTACGATTAAAGTGGGCCGCCCGGAAAAAAACCTCACATTCGAGTTTCCAAGTCAAGAAAAAAAAAACGCATAGTGAGTTTCGCCCAAATGATTCAATGTGTTCCTATTAAGGCGTGAATTCATTATCCCCTATGAAAAAAAAAAAAAATCTCTCCGAGTCGTAAACAATTGAATCAAGATAGCAACCGAGCAAAGCCATCTTCAATTAATTCAGAATAAAATTGAATAGTGTTGTTAATAGGTGGCGTTGGATGTTGCACGGTCACAGCCGGCAAGCTTTTTAATGTAGATATAGATATATATTTAAGGGCGAGTATTGTATACTAGATACATAACACATTTAAGAGTTAAAAGACTTACGGGTAAAAGAATCATTCTTTATACTTCCTCCATTCATTTCTATGTGACTTATGCCCGGTTTCTACAAACTAGTGAATTACCTATGGGTAAATTATCCATGGACAAATTAGTTCCATTTAACCTACAATGATATAATGAGGAAGGCCTTGGAGTTGTACAGTTAATATAATTCAGAAGGCTTTGATTCTCATTGTTTAAATATTACTATTGATCCTATGAAAGGTTAAATTTTATCCATCCATGAAAGGATAAATTAACCCGAAGATTTACCCTTGGATAGATCTAGCCCGAGTTTGTAGGAACATATTTTCTGTCATTTTCATATTTACTCAGAGGACATTTATCTAGAAACTCGCCACAAGTGTATGTGATTGCTATCTTTAAATTATTTGTGTTGGTGTGGTGTTATTTTTGTGTAAATTCTGTCCATTGGATAATTTACCCATAGGTAATTCGCGAGTTTATAGAAACCGGCCATCAGTAGATCTCATGGGCTTCCACTGCAGTACATACAAATATGACTGAAGAATAATAATAATACAGGCCAAACACAACCATTGCTTTCTTAATGGAATACAGTGAAACTCGAAGAATTAGGAGGTAACAGAAGATAAAACCTAGTTGCATAAGTTACTTCCGATTTAATTTCAATTTCACAAATCCAATGCCAAACACAAAGGCTCATTTTCGCTTGCATCGCGAACTTCTAAACGCTTCCTGGATTAGCATATTGTTGCTTGGAGATGAATTCTAGAGATAGGGATTCAGACACAGCTTCCGAGTTGGCTTTTGTCGGCCCACACAACGCCCAGGCTATTATAACACAATGCACAATGGAGCTGGCGTCACGATATTCGATATGCAATAAACCCAGACAACTCTGCACCTCAATACACCAACACAGTTTTCTGGATATTGCGTTAGCACAAGCACATCGCCCTAGATCATAATATGGAATCTTACGAGTAGGGCCTGGATTTGTATGCAAAATGCATGTTCTTTTTTATATATTTAAAAGTATGCTTAAATTATATATTTTGCAAGACATATCTTTACAGACAATTTGACCAGTATTTGTTAATGCACATAAATGCATATTCTGGGGCAAAATGCATATTTTAAATTATTAATGAGAAAGTGCATGTTTTACACTTGAATGTTGAATTAAATTAAATTTCCCCTTTAGATAGTTAATAATTACAGGCATTTAACAAAGTCTCTGCAACGAATATATAGGTATATATATATATATTGGCGACAAGTTTCTCTTATTTTTAAGGGGACTTTACATGAAGAAATTTTCGTTTTTCGAGATTTTCTCGAAAACGGCTCTAACACTTTTCTTTAAAATTTGCACATGGGTTACTTACACTAAGATCTAAAACTCTTATTTGAAAGATTTTTTCGAAAAAAATATGAAGGGTAGTTATATGCCACCCATTCTGAATACGTATCCTTTGCAATATGGCCTCTTGTTCTACATCAAAATGTGAAGTATTGGTCATGCTTAATATAGTGAAAGTTACGAGAGTACATTAATCAGATTTTATTTGGGTATGTATCTTTCGGGGATGCGATGTGATGTGGTAACATTCCCTTAATTTTTACAAGCAATTTACGTCAAGATAATGTTATATTGTTATACATAATAATGATATTATACCAAGAGGCTAACTCTTATTTGGGCAGAGGAAGTTATGTGAATTTCACATCAGATTTTTGTCTTTTAGTTTGCAGTGGAGTACAGTAGAGCCTCGGTAATTCGAGCCCCGGTAGTTCGAGGTTCCGTGTAATTCGAGCTGGTCTTAAGAAAACTAAAATGTTCCATAAAACTAGAGTAAAATCTCGATTTTATACGGTGTCCGCATGTAAGATTTACGCACTTCCGAATGTGTTACATTTTGAACTTTCTTTCAATTTTTCCATGTATAAAAATGCAGGTAAAACTGTCCCACTTAGGGGTTTCATTAATAATACACAGAAAGAACCTTGGCTTCAGACTGTTAATACATTTCTATTACAGATTGACAGAAACCGTAGGCGTAACACTGGTATGTATAGACTTAGACTACTATATTGTTTATATATTTATTTTTTAAACCATTGTAGTGCTCATTAAACATTTATTTATGATTTACCCATTGACTTAGAGATATTTCCGTATAATCCGAGTTTTTTGTAATTCGAGGTAGCCTCAGCCCCAATTAGCTCGAATTATCGGGGTTCTACTGTAGTAGGTGTATAGCTGTTTAGCTGTCTTCAAACGAAAACAAGTCAGTCAAATTTAGTCAATGCAAGAACTATAGTGCTAATTAGAAAAGTCTCAACTTCACATTCCTTAATCTTGTCTATCTGCAGTTGGCACCACGCATGATACAAAACACTTCAATTGCGCGTGAGAATTCTTACGTGACTGTGTACCGTAAAATTGCATTATTGTATGAAACGCACGATAAAGTGAGAAACTATTACGAAAGAACCGATCGTATCAGCTGACATATTACAGTCTATTACATTCTACGCAACCATGTGACATACTAGCAGGTGCCCCCGGCTTCGCCCACGATAATTAATTGAAAAATTAAAAATTAAGAGTATAATAATTATTAAAGCATTATATTTATTAACACTTGCACGCGAATCATTCACAAACTAAACCATTAATAATTAATGAAACAGCTAAAATTCCTGCTTTAGAGTACATTCCACGATTAGAAAGCGCCGCCTGGGAAAACGATCTCAGATTCGATTATGCAGTTCCAAAGCTAACTGTGAACACATAATACATATTGTTTCTCAACTGTTTGTTGACAGATGAATATGATGTGAACTTTATTTGATAAACTAGTGGTTAGGCTAATTTCAGGCTGTTTAACAAGTTAAGCCAATCTAACTAGATATGGATATGGGTATCTCGGGGTGTGGTTTGGCAGCAAGCTGTTATAATTATATCTGCACTGGAAGAATGGATTCCTGTCACCTCATTCCAGAGCGTGATTCAGGATAAATTTGTATGACTACTCTCTCACTCCAGTTTGCGTGACACACGCTCTGTATCCAGACTGTGGCATGCCAATCGTTATGAATATCACATTTCTCAGATAGATTATGCGCTTTAAGGAATTTAATATCGACTGGGTTGACAAAATTCGGTATTTTCACAGTCCTAACACAACTTAAATTGTGGAGAGATAATGCAGGCTAAGCTATCCATTATTTAAATCCGACATGACAAGTCAAACACATAAAAAAGAACAATGTAGTATTTGTTTGAGTCTGTAGGTCTCTCAACTTCATAGATCAATATTTTCAGTCAATATAGATTTTATTAGGGAAAAAAAGGTAAATTCCAGTCCAGTATAATATGTCTGCGAGGGCCAAGGCACCCTAAAAACCTCATATAATTAATTCATTAATTGTACGTGGAAAGAAAATTGTGAAAATTAGACAGAACAAGAAGCAAATTAAAATGAAAATGATGGAATAAAAGTATGAAAAAAATAGATACCTAGTTGAGGAAAATACAGTAAAAACAGGGAATGAAAGAAATAAGCATAGGAGGGAAGGAAAAAACAAAAGGGGAAAGTCACAAAAAATAACCTAGAAATATTAATAAATATTAATAATAACCGATAATTAAAAGGCTAAAAAGAAAGAAAATTGTGAGTGGTAAAGCAAAAGGAAGTGAATTGAAAAGAAAAAGGAATAAAAACTGAAAAAAATAAACATGTATACACACAGACGAAAAAGATAGAAAGAAAGGAAGAAGGAAAGAAATAGATAAGGAAAGAGGATAAGAAGTGATTAATTTTGGCTAGAAAGAAATGATTAAAAAATACAGTGCAATAGGAAATAGATTAATATGAGAAATATGGAATAAAAGTATATAAATTACTAAATCGATCTATGAAGAAAGTGAAGGAAGGAAATATAGAAACAGAAAAAACAATAAAGAAATCGGGAAACCACTCTATGCCTGCTTTTAAATATTCGTAGAAATTGCTATGGCATTTCGTGGAAGCGGAGTGTGATTCCTACGCAAAGCGCAGTTTACCTGTATGAAAAGTGGAATATTCCTTAAGTGGAGAAGTAAATCTGCACTAATAAGGAATGTTGCCCACCAGCACAGTTCAAACATCTCATTACACATTTAGTGAACAAACACACTGTGTTTATATGTCTACCACATTTATTATTGCCAATGCTTGTGAGTCATGCAGTCCTGATTTCCAAATCTTATTAGGAGCGATTTACTATAAACACAGGGATATTATAAGTTACATGTCTATACTAGTAGTGTCGCAACCACGGGGGGGGGGGGGGGAGGGGTGCTAAAGGGGCTAAAGTCCCTCCCAGTCCCCCCCCCCCAATATCAGAACGATATTTCTTTAAATTACTGTATCATTTTCACTTAAGTTCAATTAGTGACAAGAATTCAAGATTGTTTAAAATATTTGTATTTGTATTTGTATGAGAAGACATTTTATTCTTTTAAGGATTTTTTACGTAAATGATTTTGCAGTTACTGTAACCTTTATTTGTTCTAAATAATATTGACAATGTCTACCTATACAATAACTGTACCTATACAATGTATAGGTACAGATGCAATAAATTATGCGTTGTGTGTTATTTCACATACTATGTTTGAATTGTTTAAAGTATGGTTTAATTTTAGTCGCTTAGACTCATGGGAGTCTAATCGCGACTGTACGTTTACTTATAATAACCAGTTATGAATATTAGAACGATGTTAATGACAGAGTTTTACAAATGATGATATAACTTTTAAATTGTACTATAAACGTGAATCTCTTTTAGAAATAATATAACGTTTTTGTACAAATGTTTGAAATTGATTGGATTAATAATAATAATTAGCTTTCGCCGCACTTAGCAGAAATTAGATAACGATTTCAAATGCATTAGTTTTCAGCGTTGTTTTACAATTCGTCGAATCGAATCCAAATCCCGCCGCACGAAGTTTGCTGCAGGATAGATAATGGCAGAATCTGATAAAAATCTTCCGTTAATAGTAATAATTTCAAGTCATCACGGAAGAGGAAACAATTTAGTATTTTTAGTTCTGTATGTTATCGCAGTAACTACAACCAACGTTAAATTATCCGTCAATCCATCATTCAATCAGCTGATTGTATGAATAAAGTTTTTAACTCTCGTTTCTTACAGCCCTTCATACGATATCGCTTTAAAAACATGCGGAAACCAATAGGGTACTATCAGCGAGCAGATGTGATTAGGCCTAATCTGTGGATTTCAAATTAGAATGAAATGCTTTCTATGGTCATATATTACAAATTGAATATTAAACTTAAAAAAAAATAGATGATATGGAAGATTGTAATGATGATAATGATGTTTGCAATAGGATAATAACTAGAGATGCTATTTTGCGGTGAATAAGAATGTTAAATTTCGGTATAAAAATTGGGTCAATTACGGTGTTATTTCGCATAAAAAAAAACTAAATTTCGGTGTTATTCCGCATAAAAACTAGGTACTTTGTGGTGCAAATAATTGTATATTTCCGCATATGAGCATGATCAAGAAAACCTGAATGGAAAATGTGCACCATTAGGCCTGCCCATAAAAAATAAAGTTTATACGAGTATTTCTATAGGCCTATTTCATTCTAAATTGCACCCATCCCCAAAGTACAAACTTCAAACAGTCTCTACATTTTGAGGAAGAAGTCTTGTCCTCTTATCGGTTAGAATGTCTGAATATCCTGAGAAAGCTCTCTCAGCATCTACATTATTCACCGGAATAAAAATGCTTTTATATTCAGAACATAAGCGTACATGTTCAAGAACTGTCATTAATATTAATTATTTAATTTTTTGTTGTGTCAATGAGCACAAATTATTTAGTTACTTTTTTCTGAAACCCGAGATTTCCCTTGAAAGTAAAAAAAAATCGTTTTAAAAAAGAGGAATTTCGCGCAAATAAGACAGTTTCGCATAAACACAAAATTTCGCGTTTTTTTCGCGGTTAAAAACCGACAATAATTCCACACAAAAATGTTCGAAACACAAGATTATTGTTTTATCAATAGTAATGACAACAATTCGCGAAAACTAGGTATCTCTAATAATAACTCCATTGAATAAGAATAAGTTGTAAACTAATTTGAAGAATTACTTCCACCTAGCTTACAATAAACAAGCTTAAAAGGCCCGGCGTCGCCCGCGTTTTGTATTTTGTAATTGGAAATTAACTTATGAAGGACTTTCTATTTTCAAGTTATAGATCCTTTATAGGTATTTAGAATTTGAAATGAAGAAGAACGACTTATCACATATAAACTATTCCCGCTGAAAATGCTTGATATAGCTTTTTATGGCTCTAGTGGATGTAGAATTTTGGATCCCATCGCTTCTACACACAGGCCTGGTAAGGTTCTATTCTGTGTTATATGTAATTGCATATTCATTCTTATATAGCTCAAGACAAATTAACATAGAATTCAACTGAATGCAAACCCTGTGGTGAGTGGGGGATCAACAAACTCAGGACTTTAAAATCGTGTTCCCGTAATTTTTATTATTTAGCTTTATGTATTCATCCCAGAACATTCAAATTCTTACAGTCTATTTATATTTTGTATTCGCAGGATTTGAGACTTTTTACCTTCCTGGCAGCAATATCGCCGAATTGGATATTTACATACCATGAATCATCCTGTATCATAGCCATTTAAATTAATATCATGAAATTTAATCCATAAATTACACCAATAATACAAATAATTTACAATCAATAGTTCCTTGGCCTACCCTACTGTATACACACAGATCCCAAACTCCTGATACGGCCTCGAAGCTAAAAGGGGTATAAACACAGTTGAATTAAAAAATAAAATAAAACGCCTAAGAGATTTTTCATTTCTAAAATTTACAAAAATAAGTTTAGTCTGATTATTAAAAAGTCCTAGATACTAATTTTTTTTAAAACTATCTTAAGAATGCCATTTTATTGTTAAGGAATGTAAAGTACTACTTTTTACAGTACTTGAGAAAAAGTACACTGAAATTGACAATTTAACATGACGGAGATAGAAGGTAGCTTCTCCCCAAGTCTACGTTTGCAGCTACTAAATTACCATTCCTTCAGAATAGGTAAAATATTGTTCTTATTGACAACTTACTTCAGGCCAAAAATCCACGAGTAGATCAAACCGGAAGCCACAAATGAGGTACACACTAAAATAGGCAGAAGCAGAAGTATGTACGGAGAGCACGAGTAAGGTTTACAGAAGGTTTGGGGCACAAGGCTGGTCGTGGGCAGGATCCTTATATGGGAACATGACTCCACACACAAGGCTGTCTACAGATGGATGGTCTTAAAGCGATTACACTTAGCGAAGGTCGACATCACTGTCAAAACTATATTACAATCTGTTCTATATTACTGCAATTATTATTATTTACTAACAGGTACCCGTTCTTTCGCCCGCGTTTATTAATTAAACTGCTATTTATTGAAATCATTTATTCAACAACAAAATAATTAAAACATTAGGTTATATTTACTATCACTAACACTAATTTTTAAATAAATTGTGTGAATTATGTAATTTCATTAAGTGCTAGAATGGTATGTTTACCTTATGATATCGTGTGGTGGACGGGAATATGTCTGTCCGTGTGTCTGTACCCGCGATAACTCAAATACGCTTTCTCAGATTTTCATGAAACTTGGTATACGCATATATAACGTCCAAGGGAAGAAGCCTATCGATATTGGACCAAATCGGTTGACCGGTACCGGGGTAATGCCCAATTTAGTGCCTATTTTATGGTAATGATTTGTTAAATTTATCAAATGCAAATCAGTTCTCATGACAACATATTGTTTTACAGTGCTCATATACGGCTTTGAAAGATGTAATACAGTTAGCTTTGATAAACAACATTACCCACATATTCCTTCACAAATGCTTATGAAACTAGACCTTTATTCTTCCGTAAGCCCTGCTTAATGAATCGATCTGGAGCTTAACTCAGAATTCGATAACAAAAAGAACTTATTTTCTGAATATCATAATTTCAATTATTACTGATTAAACAAAAACATTTTGGCACTTTGTTATACCAGTTCACCTGATTTTATTTTAAATTATTTGTGTTGTTTCAGTGTTTGGCATTCTCGATTGGTGGTGGTAGAAATTACAGTAAAACAATGAGAAAGACCTGGTATTGTTTAAAAAAAATCCCCTTATAGAGCTTCGGGATAAACTATATAAAGTGCTCTTCGTAGCTAAGATATTGTATAGACTGTTTGCATGTCCAACTCCTGAACAATTCAACAACCCACGTACAGTGACCAGTGGCCATGGGAAATGCGCTGTTTCCGAAAACCGAATCTTACAACTTGAAGTGATTATCCTTCAGGACTTTGTGATATATATTCCAGCGATGTTCTTTTTAACCAGTTGCCAAGACAACTGACCAAGGCCACCTGCAATTCATTTCACAACTGAAAAATATTAGGGAAACCTGGTGCGTGGATACCGCTAAAAATAACGTTCTCTGCCAGTTCATTACGAAAGCGAAAATTAAAAATGCGGCTTCATTCATCTATGTTTCAAATTTCAGACCTCTGCATGCCATAGATCTGGCTGGACATTGCACACACACACACACACACAGACAGAAAAGCACTTCCTCTCACTGTATTATATTATACCTCTTTAATGTAATGACAACAATGTTTGTTGTTACACATAATTATTACGTTTACTCACGCACACGCGCGCACATTAATGAGTGCAAAGAGAGGATGGGAGAGGAGCGATGCTATCACACGTCACGAATAGGATGTGACTAAAACATGGCTTATAACTAGGGTTCGGATGTTTATGACCTAACAAAGTGGAAAATATGACTGCAAATATGCCCTTAAAAATGACTAAATATGACCCAAAAATCGTAAACATGACCTAATTAAAGTAACGTATTTTTTAAAAATGTTCCAATTTAAAACGTTTAAATACACTAAATTCTTATATCACATGAATTCAAGCAGATGCAGGGTGTCCACTGAGGCAATCCGACGAAATTCAAGCATAATTCAAGAATATCAAGGCTTGAATTTCCCAAATTTAAAACAATAGCTTTATTTACTAATATTAAAAAATATATGAACAAAGGACACAATCAGTGAATATTAATGACTAATATTTCTCAAAATGGTAAAATTTTCGAAAAAACTATAAACTTAAAAAAATATTAATGACTAATATTTCTAAAAATGGTAATATTTTCGTCAAAACTATCAACTTAAAAAAAAATATTCTCTTCTATGTGATTTTTCCCGACGATTCACAAAATTCAAGCATAATTCAAGGATTTTTCCCGACATGGAAAATTCAAGCATAATTCAAGGATTTTTCCCGACATGGAAAATTCAAGCCTAATTCAAGGATTTTTCCCGACATGGAAAATTCAAGCATAATTCCAGATTTTCAAGGCTGTTGGACACCCTGAAATAATCACTTTTAACAATTTTGGTGATTTACAGTTTTACTTGTAATGAGCTACTTTTTAAAGAATTTTCTCCTGTTTGCTCGCTTCATCAGCTCCAAATGCTCTTAATACTTTGCTGACCTTGCGTGTCCCTATAGAATATGAACAAGTGCATTAATTTTAAACTTTAAGTTACTATTAATTTGGCAGAAACATTAAATTAATGAAATAAATATCAAATTTAACTAAAAAACACGTACTACATACACTGTATAATTGTGCTCCTTTAACGAATTTATAACTGAAGTAAGACTTTAAATTACAAATATGGTCAAAATATGACTAAGACCACAAAAAAGACCAAAATATGACTTTATATGCACAATAAAAACGGTCCGATTAGGATAAGAAGCTTGCAATTCGTGTTTAATGTGTGTTTGTTCCGAGAACGGAGTTCAGGACAAAAGTATGGCATGTCATAAAGATCCGAACCCTAATTATAATGTATAAATCCAGCATATGATATGCAATAAGAGCGTGCGGTATGTGGTTTTTATTGTTCTGGATAGTTTAAGTGCACAGTAATAGAAAGAGCGTGCAGTTTAGTTTTATTAGTGCTAAGTGATGTCTAGCTCACAATGAATTAGCATGTTACACACGATGTATTATGTTCTTCACCAATGTCATGGTCACCGTACAACTTAGTAGCTTAGAAGTTCGATGGACTTATTCCACGTTAGCTAATCTGTGCCAGAGGAAAGCCGTTTTATTTACAATATACCACGGATAACTCTTTCTTTCTGTAGAGGATCACTAGAATTAAATCAAAGCAAAGGTCAGTAGAGTTACTGAATGAACAAATGAATAAATTGGATATAGTCAGTTATTTCTGTTGTCATATTACTTTTCAAAGCGAATACTGGTTCAATACATACGAATGGGATGTCAACCGTAAGGATTTTTCACTCCGGTCTGACATTTTTTAATAGTATATTGCGATACTACAGTGCTTTGCAGATGACAAGCCCTATGTCCTTCAACTTGCATAGATACACGGTCCAATCAGAGACGGCGAGACGGAGGGAAGACTCTTATTGCAAGCGGTAGTCGTTTAGCCCGTACACGTGATTGGCGGTGAAGGAAAAGGCTTCTCATATGAAAAATACTGTAGTTCCAGATATTATGTATATACACTATTGAAGATGGATGTTATATTTCAGAAAGTGATTCGCATATGTTGGTTGTTATGGGGACCGAATATTTGTCCTGTTAAAGTCGCCACAAACTGGGGGGGGGGGGGGGGGCCTTGATTCCGGTCTTCGATAAAGGCTTGCGTTATGATGGATTTACTTACGGCACGTGTGCTTTTTGTCATTTTTACAGCACTGAGATTTCTTTTGTTTTCAAAGCGTGTGGGAATGTCAACTTACTATCCACGGCAACAATATTCGTAAGTACCACTAATTAGTTACGTCGTGCAATTTTTTTTATTTTTATTTCAGATGTGTTGATACTCCTTTTAGCTAAGAAGCCTTATTAGGAGTTCGGGATCTGGGTCTGTACAGTAGGGTAGGCCATGGAACTATTGCTTGTCAATTGTTTCTATTGGTCAATTTTAATGGAGTAAATTTCAACTGATATTAATTTAAATGGATTTGATAAAGATGAAATGGTGAGGATGATTCACGGTAAGTAAATATCAAATACGGCATTTGCCTTTAAGACTGGGAAAACCATGAAAAACCCATGTAAAATTGGCCGGCAACGGGATTTGAACCAGGGACCTCCAGAATGCGAGTCCAAGACGTTACCATCTCTGACACCTCGCTGGGTTTTACTAATTTGCATACCGTTTTATAAGTATTACCATATTACCATACTATTCATTATGGTATTACTAAGGTTTTGGTTAAAATATTTAATTAAAACAACACATGAGCAACTGCTTAATTACCCTTTCTAGGGATTCTGAGACTTGTATGTCCGGAAAACCCGAAGCCCATAGTCGAAAATTATCACATGAATTTTGGGTCCAAATGCTGACAAATTAAGCACTAGACGACGAGGATTCGGAAGCGATTCATACTAGCGTAGTGGTATCTTCAATACCATATGCATGTTCCATAAAGGAAGTCCTGAAACTCACAATGATCCGAGGCCTTGATAACTATCAGGACAAGATTCTGATACTTCGCGAATATTTCTTTTTATTCAGCTTTGTACTTTGCCTCCAGAAGGCAGCGGTCTGGTGACTCACTGTTCCACCTCTGCACGCTGCAAGACTTTGCAGGGGTGTACACTCATAAACTAGTACATTATGCAACGAACCTATAATGGCGTTTATTAAGACTATTCCACTCATATGCCGCGTGTTTGATATTGACCTATAACGTTTAGCAATTCCTCAGATACAGACCAACCACGGCCTTTTGTCTTTTAGGAATCGCGAGGATGTCGTTTTATCGGGTAAAACGTCTGCTCGTTACTGGACACGTAAGCATCAGTGTGCAGTGATTAATACGCCACATGCTGCCATTAAGCAGCATGAAAACAGATTATTTTATACAACATAACTTGTTCGGAAATTGAAATAAGAGAAATGTACATTGATTAAAAACACAATTTCCATTAGGTGCAAGCCAGTTGGTGTGCTTTTATTCTGTTCTGCTGTTAGCTTGCCTGAATGAAGTTAACTATATCTTAGCCTATATGCACCAATGGTAGCACTGGTCACAACACGTTAACTCGAATCGATTCATGGATGGTCAATTCATAGTATGCCGTGATCTCGCAGCTGTTAGTTTTGCTTTTATACAACAAAGCACGAAAGTAATAATTATTTACATAATCCGTTATATTTTAATTCATGAAATAGTCTTAATAAATCCAACTCGAGTTGTAGAGTTTCATCAGATAAATTCGCTTCCGCTGCGCAGTCGCGAATCTATCGATAAACTCGTCAACTCTCGTGGGATTACCTATGATAAGATATTTTCATCCGATTATCTTAATTGCCATTACAGACAAATTACATACGACTGTTTTGTTCAAACATAATTAAATGTTTAAATTTAAAAAATTTAGATTCATAAAAAAGACCGCGCAAACAGCTGTTAGCAAGTTATCGTAGTTATTATATTCTACGAGAGATGGCAGCTGATGGTGTACGGTCAAGTCGAAGCTTGTGTTTAGTGCTCTCAAGGTTTCAAGATGTGTTTAACATGGGATACAACTTGACAGAAGAGAAAAGGAGGTGTCAAATTATTTTTAAAATAATTTGTGAAAGATTTGCAGTTGAAACGAGAAACCAAACGAGTGACAAAAGCCAACTGACCCCTTCACAATTTTAATTTCTGTGATTTATACTGTGTTCCAGGTAGACGCTAACTCAAAAGAAAATAAAAAAACCCTTGTACTTCAAGGTAAAATATAGGCTACATTCACGTTTTATAAAGTCTGAGAGGAAGTAATTGATTTCCTTGAACTTTCTGCATTAGAGGTGAGAAACCTGCAATTTCTGTAGTCACAATCGTATAATTTAGGTAAAAATTACGATCTTGAAAAGTGAAGCCAATGGTGTATGTCAGTAAAGCAAATTTTGTTGAAGTTCAAAAATTCCCTTCCTCTGACGTTAGAATGAAGGGGAGAAAAGCATGGCAAACTCTGCTTATTTCGTTGCAATCTAATTTCCACCTTATTTTCTATTTCCTCAAACAAAATTAATGGACTGTAAATCGAAGTTTTCAATTCATACATACGCTCGAATTATTCTGTTTATAATTTTCTCTACTCGTCCCATAGGTACTATAGGTGGATGAGGTATTGTGTTCGACCTTAAGTTCGATGTCGAGTTTTCAGCAACAAAAATAACAAAATTTTGAATTATTGTATGTGTTGTTTGTGTACATACATAAATAAGTAAATGAGTGTATGTTTATATTCAGGGAATTCCTAATAATGTTAACATGGAGTCAAAGTGTTTAAATTTCCCAAAAAATGAACCCAGATAGCTTAAATGGATATCTGAAATTCACAGAGAAAATTTTATACCTTCAGATAACTCATGGTAAGTAATCACACGTTAATGATAAAATATTTGTCAAAATTTTGTTTAACCCATAAAGTGGTAGTAATTGTGATTTATAGTTTGTGAAAGGTATTTATTTACATTACTGCTGATGAATTGCTTACTAAACGTATGATTATAATATTTAAATAAGGCACTCTATTAACAATGAACATTTATTTTTTAGATTGGCCCACATAACAATATTAATAATACAAAATATGTGCCATGTATATCAGAGGCATATGAAATAATACTGACTACATCTTGCATTTTGTTATATCAGTTTACCTGATTTTATTTCAATTTGAGAAATGTCAAGTTTTCGTTATAATGCATATGAAAGACTCTTGTTCAAACTTAGCAGAATATGGGATTGTGGCTTTTATTGAATTGCGCCTTTTCTCCCACATAAGCTGTTTGTGTTCTGCTGTCATCTTTCTGGCATTCTGAAGTGCAGTTGTGAGAAGCTAAGCCAAGCAATGGGCATGGAAGTTTTATGCATTTAGAAGTGCTTGCTTTTGCTCAGTTTTCATTTTCCACCGTCAGTTAATACAAGTTCTGTATTATTTGAGATTTAGAGGCACATCTTTTGCTGTGCAAGGATTCAATGACTTCAAAATTGCAGTAAATGTTTATCAACACAGTTAGTTCAAATGTTAATGAACGAAATAGCCAGCAGGATTTTACTAGTGTTTCACATACAAACACACACACAAACACGAGCGCGAATGAAAAAATCCGTTAGGATATGCCACGCACTAAATTTTTCTATTTTAGGGGAAAACGAGTATAGGTTATTCGAGGATACTACAGTAGTTAGGTTCTGTGTTCGTCATTTGTTAATTACAAAAGGAATGTGTTGAAATTTTCAGAGCTCGTCAATGGTTAGACATAATCACATCATAATGAGTAGATTAATTTTAATTCGACTATTCCACTCATATGCCGCGTGTTTGATATTGACCAATAACGTTTAGCAAATCCTCGGATATAGACCAATCACGGCCGTTTATCTTACAATATTCTTGTAGGAATCGCGAGGATAGCATTTTATCGGGTAAAACACGCTGTTCGTTACTGAACTGTAACAGTATTAGTATGCAGTGATACTAGATTACGTCATCCATTGTCGGCGCTAAATTGAAAACAGAAATGGCAGCCTCAAGTTTGGTAATGCATCTGTTGACGAAATTGACATTATTATAAAGGAAGCTAGGCCACAAAATACCGAAAGAAATAGAAAATGCATATGGATTCAGTTCCAAAAGTTTTGTGAGGAACGTAAGTACGAATTGACCTAAAGAAACTGAAATGCAACAGATTGCTCATATATTAAAATTACGTTCTTGAATTAAAATGTGTCTTTGTTTCGTATCTTGATTTTTAGGTTAACTACGGCATTTTATCAATATACGTTGGTAGTGGTTCACAACGGTATTTTGTCAATATACGTTGGTAGCATTGATTAGTATTCCATTATGGACACTGTTCATTTGTTTAGTATGCCGTGATCTGACAACTGACAGTATTAATGATTTCATTTTAAACTAACAAGAAGAAAGTAATTATTATTCATGTAATCTACTCTTATACAATTCAACGGCCCTAAATAGCGTGCTTGCTCGCCCGCTTCGTGAGACATCGGGTATACTCGGCGATGTTCGTCTCTCGCAGTCTAAACTTTCATGACGACTACAAAATTAGGGAAACCGTTTCTTTATTATATAAGGCCTAAGTGAAATGAACACAATGAACAAATATTCTAATTTTATTTTTACTTACAATTTTCGTAGCTCTGAACCACAAACATTTTTAATAATCTACCAGTGTAAATTTCTTTAAAATCCTGGAGTCAATTAATAATGGCGGGCAAAGCCGGGGGCACCAGCTGTAAAATATTGATGGTTTAACTCTTGAAATATCGCTGATAATAAAAATTCCAAACAAACTATTCCTTCCCTTGAAAAATTATGTAATTTCTAAACATTACACTGAATTTATCAAATAAAATTCACATCATATTCATCTGTCAACAAACAGTTGAGAAACGACGTATTATCCACCGCCGTCTCGAGAATTACGCACGAGAATTATACAGTTTAGAAGGCAGTGGTTCACAGTTATCTTTGGAACTGCATAATCGAATCTGAGATCATTTTCCCAGGTGGCGATTTCTAATCGTGGAATGTACGCTACTCTAAAGCCGGAATTTTAGCTTTTTCATTAATTATTAATGGTTTAGTTTAAGAATGATTCGCGTGCAAGTGTTAATAAATATAATGCTTAAATAATTATTAATTAATTAAATTAATTTTTAATTAATTATCGTGGGCGAAGCCGCGGGCACCTCCTAGTCTATTACATTTTATTCGTGAAATAGTCTTAATAAATCCAACTCGAGGTTACGAGTTTCATAAGATAAATTCGCTCCTGCTGCGCAGTCGCGAATCTATCGATAAACTCGTAACCTCTCGTGGGATTACCTATGATAAATGGTTTAACACGATGGCAGGATTTTCGTGACTAGTGTTGTTGTAAATCTGAATAGGGGAACATTGGTGTAGCCTACTGATGCTATTGAGAGTTGCAGTGTGATATATTATGATAATGAATGGCTTGAAAGTGATGAATAACAAGTCATCCATATTCACACATGCTAATGACATTAGCAGCTTCGTGCACGACACAACCCAGGCGTGTAATGGAATATGTCGCTCCACGGGAAACGTAACCTATAACAAGCGGTATGTCCAGAGAAGCTGCTAGGAAGATTATCCTATGACCGTAAAGACTCCAATCCATAAAATGCAGAGTTGTTTGTAATCATTTATACATTCTGTTGCGCCTGTTAAAGATACAAAATATGTAGACCTATAATTGAATTGTATGTTACATAGGCCAGACAAAATGAAAATCGAAGAAACGGATGCGATAACCCGAAACACTGCTAAATTAGTAGTATGTACCTATTAATGTTTCTCATTTATGTCACTGGGAAACTAACGTTGAATAAGTTCGTATCAATGTATAATCTGTGAGGAGAGAATTTTTACATATATATTCCATGCTTTACCACCGAAATTATTCAGTGGCCAGGAATTCAAAATAAAATAAAAATCAAGTAAACTGATGTAACAAAGTGCCAGAATGCTTTTGTTTAATCAGTGATAATTCCAATGATGATATGCAGAAAATAGGTTATTTTTGTAATCGATTTCCGAGTTAAGCTCCAGATCGATTAATTAAGCAGGGATTACGGAAGAAAAAAGCTCTAGTTTGATAAGCATATGTCAAGGAAATGTGGGTATTATTTGTCAAAGCTACCCGTATTGCAACTTCCAAAGCCGCATATGAACACTGTAAAACAATATGTTGCCATGAGAACTGATTTGCAATTGATCAATTCTATCTAATATATTACCATAAAACAGGCGCTAAATTGGGCATTACTCCGGTACCCATCAACCTATTTGGTCCAGTATCAAAGGCTTCTTCCCATGGACGTTATAAATGCGTCTACCACGTTTAATGAACATCCAATAAAGCGTACTTGAGTTATCGCTCGTACAAACACACGGACAGACATTTTCCCGTCCCCCCCACAATCTCAAAGTACCATTCTGGCACTTACTAAATTTACAAACTTCTGACTACAACAGGGTCAAGGCCCTCAGTTATTAGCAACGGGGCTTTGTAGTATAGTCATAATTTCCCATTTAAACAGCATGTGACCTTTAAATTAATTCGTTACTCTGGTACCGGTTAATCGATTTGATAAAAAAAAAGGGTTCTTCCCATGGCCGTTATAAATGCGTATACCAGGTTTCATGAAAATCCGATAAAGCGTATTTGATTTATCGCGCATACAGGCACACGGACAGACAGACGGACATTATTTTTCCGTCCCCCACACAATCGCATGAAGTACCATTCTGGTACTTAATAAATGGCAGAATTTCCTGGCTCTAATAATTATTTTCTTCCCTCTATGAGCAGTGTTCTGTGAGGAACCCAAGAGGAACGAAAGGTGTAAGAAGAACGGGTTATATTACACGCTGAATTTATCCCTCTTCCGTTTTATGAATCTAGAACACAGAATGAACAATGCATATCATCAATGCAGCTCGTTTGTTTACCTTACATGACATGCACTGCTGACTCTTCAGAACAATAGCCTTCATTACTCATGATTAACAGCATGCACTTTTTATTATGGTTTTATTGTAGTCCACCACATCATGAAGAAAAAAATGTGTCAGTTGTATATGAGTGTAGCACTTTATCTCTTATCTCGAAGTTTATCATAGGTAATCTCACGAGGATTGACGAGTTTATCGATAGGATCGTGACTGCGCAGCAGGAGCGAATTTATCTGACGAAACTCGTAAATGAAAGTGATGTGAAATAAAACGATGGATACTTAGGATTGGTTGAAATTCCACATATATTTATACTAGATTGACTGTAAGATTTTACAATATTTCTTTCCTTAGTTATATTTAGCTTTATATCACTTATGCGAACTACATTTGTAAAACCAAGGCCCGGATTCTGATGACATGTCATCTTTTTATACATGCTGCATACACATTGCCAACTTGTAGATAAATCCTAATCATGGACTCTAGTTAATGGAAATGCATTTTTATTAGGTCATTTTTTGTCATTTTATATTTTTAGGGCATTTATTTCATTTTTACGTCATTATTTTGTAATTTTCGTGTCATTTGCTTCCTTATTTAGTCATTTTTATGCATTTATTTTAAATAAATGACTAGGTTACTATAATGCAACATTTTTGTAGAATCTACTTTAAAAACAATTTTCTTACTTTTCTTCTCAAATGTTCCCATCAAGAACAAAGTTTTTAGACCTACAACATCTTTTCTACATTTACAGTTTTTACAATTACGTACACATTAGTCTAGCCTATATCTTTGTGTGCACAATAATAATTTGCAATTCTTTGTAATTATTAAGTAATTTTCTTTAAAATTTAGGGTCATTTTATAGGTCATTTTTCAAACAATTTTAGGTCATCAGAATCCGGGCCCTGGTTATAATATACTGTGTTCCAGGTGGACGCTAACTCAAAGAAAAATATTTCCTTGTACTTCAAGGTAAAATAAACTTACACTTTTATAAAGTACTAGCTTAAAGGCCCGGCGTCGCCCGGGTTTTGTAGTTTGTAATGAGAAATTAACTTATGAAGGACTTTCGATTTGCAAACTAGGTTCTCATATATGCTACGTATTAAAAATTTCAAATGAAGAAGAACAACTTATCACACTCAAACTATTCCCTCAGAGGATGTAGAATTTTGCATTCCATTGCTTCTACACACCAAGCCTGTTAGGAGTTTAAATAAGAAGAAACAGAAATTCCGTTATCATAAATTTGTATTGTATTTGCGGAGTAGGCTATTTTATTTCTCACTCTCATGTTACCATACAACTGTTTCGGGGATAAAAAAAAAAAAAAAAAAAAAAAACTCAATGTCACTTTCATTCTTCCCCCCCCCCCCCCAAAAAAACCTGGGATATAATAATAAACATATTACCATACCTCGTACGGTATTCTCTATGTCCAGGGTAGAGAAAGTTATGTGACATTGTGCATTATTTTCGTGGATTTCATTCTTCAATATTTATTTACACCAATGAATTCTATCGATAGCTTCTCTAATTTGTCAAAGTCCCGTATCATTTATTTCCAAAGCTACCTGTGACCACTTCCAACAATACACAGTCGTCATGAGAACTGTACATGGAATTTGATAATTCTGTGTAAAAAGGTATTATAAGTATCCTCAAAAACATTTTATTTTTGGTATTTAAAATCAAAATTTTTAAAATCCTTTCTTAGTCTGCACTTACATTATGAAATGAAAGTACTGTCAAAATTCCAAGTCTCCACCTATTATAGTTTAGGCTCTACGTTGATTCTCTGTCAGTCAGTCATTCATTAAGTCAGGACAAATCCTCTTATAAATAGAGGTAACTTCATAGGTTTTAGAGGAATTTGAATAGAGATTTCAATTTACTACACTAATCCCACGACACTCGCCATAAAAACACCCAGCCTTGCAGCGCAAATTGATGAGTAACATGGTTTCTCTTGACAGATGGCGAGACTTATCAAAGATGTGTATCAATATGAAGACTGATTGTTACTGCAATGATCAAGATAAACACATCAACTGGTCTGACAGCTGCATCATCTCCCCCACGTGTTTAGCGCTATTAAGACGTTTATTGTTTTATTCAATGTCACTGACTAATGTTGACGGCCGTTAACAAGATTACGAGCTGTCTGGTATCAGCTGAGGCGATAGCACATTAAATCACTATTACCCGTCTCAAGAGACTACATTAGGGTACGTATAGATCTGCGCTCCTCTTGCGCGCCGTGCAGCACGCGTGCCGCTCGTTGAAATTATTTTCACAGCGCTCCTCTTGCGTTCCATAGGAAAGCGACGAACCTACTGCGAACCACTAGCTTTCATCATTAGGCCTAATATTTTGTGTGTTGTCTTGCTTAGAAAATGAGTTTTGAAAAAAGTCCTCAATTGCAAAACTTGTCTACGGCTTAAATATCGAAACAAAACCAGTTTTAAACAAGAGTTGAAAAGTGTGTAAACAGTGTTATTATTTATATTTTATAACTTACCTTTTCCTGTACCTTTGCTGGTGTTAACTTTAATTTTCTCTCGCCGGTTACAAGAAAGCATTGATAACATCTCCTTCTTGCACTCTTCTGAGGACGTATTTATTTCCATTCCTATTTCCCTCCATGCATCCTCCTTTAATTTTTTTTTTGTAGTTATCCTTATGTTTTGGGTTCCACAGTAGAGGTTTTGATTTGTAAATATGTATCATCTGCAGATCTTCTCCTCGTACCACTCCATGATTATATCACATACAAGCTAGCTCATTCAATCTTGACTAATGTCCTTCAGAGAGGGACCAGTGGGCTAGCTAGGCACGTCAGCAAAATAGCACATGTTACAATAAACAAACAGTCAAATTTCCTGTACTCTGTTTGGAGACGACAATTCACTGCTATATAATTCATGCAGCACGGGTGCATGCAAGTGTTTTAACGAATGCTATTTATTTAATAACGTGATAATGCCTCCTATACTGTCACACAGTCAAAGTAGCGAAATTATAGCTAATGTTTATGAGTAGGCCCATAGGCGTAACCAGACCGACCATATGGGGGGGTTATAACATCCGCGGGGTCTGGGAAAGGGGGATCCGGGGGTCCTCCCCCGGAAAATTTTAAAAATTAAGATGCAAAATAACGAGTTTCAAGCTTCCGGGGGTCCTCCCCCGAAAAATTTAAAAAACTAAGACGCAAAATAACGAGTTTTAAGCTTCCCATGCTTTATACTTGTATTAAGTAATTTATGGGCAGACTTAAAAAAATTATACAATTTTCATTTTTTTAAATCAATGGGGGGGGGGTTCAAACCCCCAAAACCCCCCTCGGTACGCCTATGAGTAGGCCTACATGAAGGAAGAAGCCAAACATAAAGATCGATTTTCTCCAGCGTATTTTAAAGAAATTCAGAAAGTGCAAAGTAACGTACACAACATCTGACTCAGCTCCTGCTTCTGTATACCTATCCTTCCCCAAAAGGTGAGTAAGTGACTCGCATCAACCTATCATATAATTTTTTCATTTGCCAATTGTACAGTAAAGCTTGAGGAGCGGAGCGCTGTGAAATAATTTCAGCGAGATGCACGCGAGCAGCACGCAACTACCAAAAACACGTCCAAATATGAAATCAGAAACCCTTTGTGTTCGTCGAAAAAACCGACAGGAGACGGATCGTGGCGAGCGGCACGCGAGCAGTTCGCGTGCACCTCAAAATGCCGTACACATCTGCGTGCCGAGCGGCACGCGTGCCGCACGGCGCGCAAGAGGAGCGCAGATCTGTACGGAGCTTTACATACTAAAATATATTTCAGGAAGTTAACTAAAGTTAACTAAAATCGTTAACTAAACGATAACTGCAGGTATTTCTTGCTTACTATCGGCCAGTTTATTAAGTGCCAGTATGGTACTTTATGAGATTGTGTGGTGGACGAAAAAATGTCTGTCCGTCTGTCCGTCTGTCTGTGTGTCTGTACGCACCATAACTCAAATACGCTTTTTCGGATTTTCATGAAACTTGGAAAACACATTTATAATGTCCATGGGAAGAACCCTATTGATATTGAACCAAATCGGTTCACCGGTACCGGAGTAATGCCCAATTTAGTGCCTATTTTAATACGCTTTATCGGATATTTATGAAACGTCGTATACGCATTTATATTGTCCATGGGAAGACGTTTATTGATATTGGACCAAATCGGTTGGCCAGTACCGGAATAATGCCCAATTTAGTGTTTTTATGGTAATATATAAGAAGTCGCGATAACTCAAATATGCTTTATTGGATTTTCCTGAAATTTTGTATACCCATTTATAATGTACGTGGAAAGACGTCTACTGATATTGGACCAAATCGGTAGACCGGTACCGGAGTAAAACCCAATTTAGTGAATATTTTAAAGACGCGGTAACTCAAATACGCTTTACCGGATTTTTATGAAACTTGGTATACACATTTATAATGTCCATGGGAAGACGTCTATTCATAATGGATAAAATCGATTGACCTGTTTCGGAGTAATGCTCAATTTAGTGCCTATTTTATGGTAATATAAGGCCTTGGAAATTAAAATACAGGTAGCTATGACAAAAAACATATTAATTGACATGCGCTTATCCAACTAGACCGTTAAAATGACCCAGGTGGCCGAGATGGTAGACCTTTCTTCTTCCGTAAGCCCTGCTTAATGAATAAATCTGGAGCTTAACTTGGAAATCAATTTAAAAAAAAAAAACATATTCTGCATATCATAATTGCAGTCGTAACTGATTAAACAAAAACATACTGGGACTTTGTTACATCAGTTTACCTGATTTTATTAAGTGCCAGAATGGTACTTTCTGAGATTGTGTGGTGGACGGGAAAATGTCTGTCCGTCTATCTGTACGCGCGATATCTCAAATACGCTTTATATCGAATTCTCATGAAACTTGGTATTTAACATTTATAGCCTCCATGGGAAGAAGCCTATTTATTTTGGACGAAATCGGTAACGGAGTATTGACTAATTTAGTGCCTATTTTATGGTAATATATTAGAAAGAATGTAGGCTATCAAATGCAAATCAGTTGTCATGAAAACATAATGTTTTACAGTGTTCATATACGGCTTTGAAGCTGCACTACAATTAGCTCTGACAAATAACACTAACCACATATTCCTTCACATATGCTTATCAAACTAGACCTTTGTCCTTCCGTAAGCCCTGCTTAATGAATCGATCTGGAGCTTAGCTCGGAAATCGATAACAAAAATAACTTATTTTCTGCATATTATAATTGCAACTATCACTATTTAACAAAAGCATTCTGGCACTTTGTTACATCAGTTTACTTGATTTTATTTGAATAGTGATGTTACACGCGAGTCTTTATTATTCTTTATCAGTACAGGTATGCTAATAAGGAAAGGAGACAAAAATAAAAATAAAAATAAGAAAAAAATTAAGATGAAAAAGTAGGCTATAGGCTTATAACCGCTTACAATTAATCTTAACATATGAACTAATAGCAAAGGTCAGAAGGAATTCGATAGGCCTATATTTAATCGTTTTAGTTTATAAACAATACGAAAAATTAAAATAATTCGGAAAAAATACGAAAGAAAGAGTTCTGATTATAATCTCCACAAAACCAAAGAGCAGTCCAATGACTTCTCAATGCTGGATGTTATAATTTTCATAAAATGACCCCAAGATTTATAGCGTTGTTCTCTACACACATACACACATTATGCACAAAGCCTGCCAATAAAAGCATAAGTGAATTTATCAATGATTTAAATGTGAGCTGGTACAATTTTGGCAGAAATATCACTTATTCGTTATTTAAAGTTGAATACTGAATACGACTTTTTAAAATAATTATATATTTTTAGTCTTCTTTGGGATAAATAAAATAAATAAAAAAAAGCTTGTGATATACGTGTGTGTAACAGGAGGCAAGGGTAACAGACACAAAGTAGGGGAGCCCGGGTCTAGTTGGCACAGATTTTAAACTTTTAATTTTATGAGCTATAGTATAGTTAACATTATTATGTAAATTTATCTACCGAATAGATTAATTATTCAGGTAGGTTTATAAAATAAAATATAACAATATTTCGTAAGGGTAACTAAGAAATTGCAATTTATTTTAACCTCGACACGTGTGTCAACTTATCCCATCGTCGGGGTATGTTGGCACAAGTTAAACAATAAATTGTTGTAACAAAAATAACACAAAATCTAAACTCAATGAAGCAATAACTCAAACATATAAAAAAAGGTAATGTCATTTGCGTTCAATCTACACAGCCTAAAGTAACAGGTATCACAAACATCACTTAAATATCTTGATCTGACATGTCAGAATTGCAAATCAGACAAATAAAGTTCTATTTGACACCACGTGCGTTATTGGCATATTTGTAGCTTTTAAAATACGGATAAGCAATTAAATAAACCTCTTGTTGGAAAATGTTAGACATTTTAATGGCAAGGCTAGTTGGCTCAATGAATCAACTTACCCCATAATAAATGTGCCAACTTACCCCAACGTATGCTGTTGAAAATATGGTTCGGTTTTGTGCCAGAAAAACACCAATATAAACTTTAAACCGCTCAGACAAGTAGTTACTAGTCTTCACTACTCACCACAGAAGCAATTATTTCTTAGGACCGGATGTTGTAAACTTTCATTTTACAGAAGGATAAATATTTACTTGCAGGTACTCTGGGAGTACAAAAACACATTACAGGAACAGAAAAGCTCCAAATACAATAGAAATTTGTAACAAGGCTAACGGTAGATGACCAAATATATATCTAAGTGTCCTTGCACAAAAACGCAGGGTTGCCAAGTTATTAACAGTGTGCCAACTAAACCCTGTAGCCAACTAGACCCGGGCTCCCCTACATTGATTTCATTACACAATGACCAAGTATTTTTCAAAGTATATTTACACTATAATCGATATCTCTTTCACCGACTGCGAGCTTTGCTAACGTTATCGTAAAGGCTGAGGTATGCCAACGGCTATTCTAAAGAAAACTTGCGCTTATCGCAGTTACGGTTGCTATTTTGGAAATAAGAAATATAAACAAAGGTGTGGCCTCATAAACTTCTTCTCTACAGACGTTGCATGCCACACGGCAATGCTCACCCCAGTAATAACAATAATTATCACCACCACCCACTCAACCCCCTGGAAACTCACTGGGTCACTAGGAAGTGAAAAATCAAAACCGTGTCACCGCTCCGACGCCCATATATTGCACTTTCCCCATTCACAGCGATCCTCATTAGCAAAAGCCATGCAAATGTCAAATGCTTAGTTTATATGCTTGTTTATCCACTAGCACACTGCCTACGTACGGAAAATAAGGAGTTATCTTGTTTGTGGCTATCCTAATAAGGCAAAGAAACCCGCGGAAACAGGCAAAATTAAAAACCTTTGCCTGAGGCTTAAACAGTGGCACCGATTATAATTATTAAATGCCAGAATGGTACTTTCTGAAATTATGTGGTGGACGGGAAAATGTCTGCCCGTATGTATGTACGCGCGATAAATCAAATACGCTTTATAGGATTTTCATGAAACTTGGTATACGAATTTATAACGTCCATGGGAAGAATCCTATTGATTTTAGACCAAATCGGTTAATCGGCACCGGAGTAATGCCCAATTTAGGCCTATTTTATGGAAATATATTAGAATTTTTCAAATGCAAATCAGTTCTCATGACAAAAAAAAAATGTTTTACAGTCTTCATATACGGTTTTGGAAATTGCAATACAGTTAGCTATGACAAATAGCACTACCCACATATTCCTTCACATATGCTTATCAAACTACGAGTAGATCTTTGTTCTTCTGTAAGCCCTGTTTAATGAATCGATCTGGAGCTTAACTCGGATATCGATAACAAAAATAACTTATTTTCTGCATATCTTAATTGCAATTACACTGATTAAACAAAACCATTCTGGCACTTTGATAAATCAGTTTACCTGATTTTATTTATATTGACCCAATTAGAAAAACAAAAACCATACATTACCACAATTAATATACAATACTGTCAAAAGTAATGTTCAAGGAGTAAAATGTAAAGTGATATCAATTCATGAGGGCTTGAATGCGCAAGTGCGAGATGTACTGCCGACAATTAGTTACGACACTGCGCAGTTTCGACTGATTACAATTTTTCGCAAAGATGCATTGAGTTTTGAAGTCATAGGCCTACACATGTTTAATCGATTCACGTTTTGTAAAATGCAGTGAGAAAATGTAGATAGTGTGAAATACCTGGATTTACACGCTGTCTTTGTGTGGGATTTCAACAAACTGAATGTGAAAAGAGAGACTGCACTGCATTGGAAAGAAATTGGTGGAATTATTAAATTTAATAGCGTCATGTAATTTTGCCTTGGAGTTCCAAGAGTTCAAGGCTCCAAGATTTTTTTTATATTTGGCACTAGAAAGCGGTAAGGTTTCAGCCTTACACATCGGCCGCCTTTACCCCCAGGACTGCTTCTAAGACTGGTTTCTGTTAGAGGCTGAGTAGACTCCAGAAGATTAAGTCAACTGCGCTTGTACCTGAGTCATTGGCTATATCTCCGGTCCAATATATTTTTCTTCCCACCTTTCCCAGCTAGCTCCTTGTATTCTCTATTTACTGGAAATTTACACTACTGAAGAATAAACATAAATATATTCGAAAGCTCGTTTAGGATACTTTGGCTGTTTAGGAACGTAGTATCATCTGCACAACAATGGTAAAAGTATCTATATTTTTGACAAGATCATTAATCATGATTATAAAGGAATGGGACCCAAAATGGAGCCCTGTGGAACTCCACATTTAACTGACCTTACGTCGGACGTATTATTACCTCTTGAGACACATTGCTTCCTGTTACTTAAATAGGATTTCAAAAGCTGTAGCTGAATAAAGAAATAAGTTCAATATTTCGCACAGCCAGGAAACCCCATCAAAGAAATTAGAAAGAATTAGTCAGTAGAATTAGAAAGATTCACAGAACCACCCTATACTTGATATAAAGAGGAAATAATTTAGGAGAGTTATATACATCCTACGTACATTTCCTTGACTGTAGCGCCTTCTCGGTATGGCTTGGATCAATTCCTTATCCATTATTTAGGAGCCGCTTGATACAGCAATATTGTACGTGGGAGGCTATTTTCCAAGGATCCTCCGGTCTCTGTTTCTGGGGAGAAAATATTCAAACCATCCAATGCCTACCTTGAGCACTCACTGCAGTGATTTTAAAACGAAAAACAGTGCCAATAAAATCGCAGCAACACGACTTGAAGAAACAAGAAAAGTGTGATATCATGAGATAAGGAAATAGGGCAGAGCTGTTGCGCCTTTTTGTGCTGCGACACTGCCACGCAATACACTGGTGTCCGAGAAGCAGTCGCATGTCTAGGCTCTGAGGAGAGTAAGGGAAAGGCATGACATTTTTATACAGACTATTCCACTCATATGCCAATAACGTTTAGTAATTCCTCGGATATAGACCAATCACGTTCGTTTATCTTATAAAACAGTTGCTATTAATATGAGGAAAGGATTTTACCTGATAAAATCGTCAGCTCGTTACTGGACACGTAAGCATCAACGTGCCGTGATTAATACGTCACATGCTTCCATTAAGCAGCATGAAAACATATTATTTTATACAACATAACTGGTTTGGAAATTGAAATAATAGAAATGTACATTCATTAAGAAAACAATTTCGATTCGGTGCAAGCCAGTTCGTGTGCTTTTATTCTGTTCTGCTGTTAGCTTACCTGAATTAAGTTAACTATGTCTTACATGCACAATATTATGAAAATTAATAAAAGCTTTTTAAAAAGCATATTATTTCAAATTCATAAGATATTCCATCAACTTAAACAAAATATTACTAAATATGAAACCGTACAAGAATTTTGAAATTACATATTTATTTAACGAACAGGTATATTTAGGCTAAATATGTTTTTGTTAACTACACTCCCGACCACAAGTAGCAGATTATTCGGGAGAGTCTAGTTTAAGATACAAATAGACATGTAAGATTTTCAATTCGATTCATTCACTTCGACAAATCTGATTTATAAACTTAATATTTATATTTTTGTTATAACAAATATTTGATATACTTTGATATATAAAAGCGCCGCATGTGACCTGAGTGAGTTGTCATGCATTTCGTCACATTAATTAAATCGTCGCTTTCAAGAGTTTCTTGGGATGAGCACCCCACTGAAAATCAGTTCGCACGCCACTGCTATCTCAAGAAGAGCCGCCTGTCACCTGAGTGTGAATATTAAAATCAGCCACGCATGTCGCCATGTTAGATCATCTCTCTCGGCGCTTCCTGGGATAGGCAGCTTATTTAATAACACTTTCTACACAATACCTGTTGCCTGTAGTATCCGTGCATATTGTAGCATGTAAGTAGAGCAAATAGGACACATTTCTCTATCACATACACACTTCAATTGTCATGGAATGTAGGCTACGAAATGTTAATCTTTTTACTTCCTCTGCCCTTACCATAGGTACTATAGGTAGAGGAAGTATTGTTTTCGACCCCAAAATTCGAAGTTGAGTTATTAGCATATACACGTTTCAATGCCCCCTGAATCCAAAAATATTATTTGGAAACATGTCTGTGTATCTGTCTGTCTGTCTGTCTTGGTGCCCAAGACTGGCGACAAGTTTCTCTTATTTTTAAGGGGACTTTACATGAAGAAATTTTAGTTTTTCGCGATTTTCTCGAAAACGGCTCTAACGATTTTCTTTAAATTTTGCACATGTGTGGCTTATAGTGAGAGCTAAAACTTTTTTCCGAAAAAATCTCTAGGGTAGTTACAAGCCACCCACTGCTTGTAGAAAGTTTGTGTTGAGTGGTGAACAAAATATTTTTGAGACATGTCTTTCCTCCCCCATGCGCGCAACATGCCCAGCCCATTTCATCCTCCGTGATTTAATTACCCTTACTATATCTAGTGAAGTGTACAGGTCATGAAGCTCGTCGTAATGCAGTTTTCTCCAGTCCCCATTTTCATCTCTCCTAGGCCCAAATATTTTCCTAAGCATCCTGTTTTCAAATACTCTCAGATTATGATTTTATACAATTTTATACAATTTCATGATAATTGATTATGGTTTGATACAATTTGAAAATAACATTGCACACATGCAGGGGCAATTATGACAGCATTAAGGCATAGAAAGCTTTGCATATACGGAAGGAAATTTTCCTAAGACCCAACGACGAACAGGACATTAAAAATTTCAATTTCCCGTAAACGTTTAGGGTATAAAAACTCATTTTGCCTCTACATAATAAAAACACATACTTGGAGGGCCTTGGCTGCATAATGATGTGGGGAAGGTGAGGGAGAGGCACGGATGCCAGCTGTCGTCTCTTATCGATCAGATGCAAGCGACAGACAAGATTCAATCCTCAGTATCAACACTTCACGTAATGCCCATCTTATCTTTTTATCACTTACATTCTTCGTGTGGATGTGTCTTAAGCTTCGGAAAAGGACTGGGTGTTTAAGGTGTCAAGCAGACATGTCATGGATTGATCAATGAATATAACATATACAGTGAGTCCCACGCAAGAGTTGGCCAATGACGCGGGTTCCTGCGGCGCGGCGGTCACAGCTCCAACTCCCGAGCGATCGGGTGAAATATCTACGCTAAAAATGTCGCGATCGGTGTAATGATTCAGGTTCTCACATTTACAGTTAAAATTACAATGAAAATAACCACGTACCTCATCACAAGAGTTGTTGGAAATGTTCTATTCTTGCATCCACACAATACTGGCAGCTTTTTAGGAAATTTTCTTTCACGCGCATAAGTTCAGCTTCCGAGACAGAGTTAATATCTCTGATTCAGAGATAGCCTTCAAAAAATGTTTCTAATAAAAGTTTTAACTCTGGTATCAAAATTCAAATAAAATCGTTAGAGCAGCTTCATATAAAGTGGAACTGAAGAAAGAGGAAGTTATCTCCAATCTTCGTGTCACATCCCACCCAAATATAATTTTTTTTCGAGCTATGCTGTTCACATCCACAGACAAGTTTATGAGAATTATATTTTTGGATTCTGGAAGCCTCAAAACATATTGATGAAGAAACCTTCTTCCTCTACTTACTGACAGTAAGCCTTCTTACACACTAGCGTTTTTAGCAGCGCTTCTGAGTAGCGCTGCAAACGCTGTATTCTACTTTTGCATGTATTCAGATGGTAGCTATACACACTAGCGTCTCTACACGCCAAAGAAGCGCTGCTAAGCAAGCAGGTGCGGCTCCCCGCTGCTAGCAGCTGCGTTTTGCAGTCGGTTTCCTTTTCACACGCAGCGTGAGAGAAGCGCGGCAGTTCAGTTTCAGAAGCCCTGAAGAACCGTGCCATTAGTTTTGACACAGAAGTATTTAATAATGAAGTGGATAAGTGGAGAAAATTTAATAGTTCATCAAAACTTGACAAGGACATTCTAAAATATTTGAAGAATTTAACATCATCTTGTCTCAATTCACTGTAATGTGTATAAAACTGACCATTTATTATCCTGGCTTCTTTCATTGGATGCTCTCAATACTTGCGTTTACGTCTGTATACCTTCTTCTAATTAGCAACGCAAGTGCAAGAACTTCTTCGTCCGAATTTATGACCAAGAAATGAGGCATTGGAGGAGCATCGCAAAGTAGCGCTTCCAAACGCGACTGAGAAGCGCTGCCTGGTGCTACTCAGAAGCGCTGCTAAAAACGCTAGTGTGTAAGAAGGCTAAGGATAAAAAAAATCGGATTGTATGTATAGTATTTTTTTCCGGAAGAAGTATAACGTACAGCTGAATATTCCCGAAAATATAAAATACTCTATATGGTAAACAAGATTGACTCTAGTCTCAAACAGCTGACTGATACTAACGATTCCTCTGCTAGGCAACATTCCACCCGCTTACCCAAATGAGCATAAAGCAAAATTATATTCTTAATTGGACTGATCAACACTAGCAACAGCTCTGTACAATACAGCCACTGATAATAATTGAAAGGTTCTTTCCAGGAATAGAGCTAATATTGGTATATCACAATCAAATATTTGCCTTGTTTCTGGCATATTGTGAAGGGTTCTGAGGAAAACTTTCCCTGCATAGTGTACAATCCTCTCCTTACAAATACGGTAGTCCATCCTCCCACACGATACTCCCGACTCCCGTACACTTGGGGGACCAACAGTTCGAAACGTGGAGTGCCGAGCAATTACTGCATATTGCTCGAGGCTACATTTAAACGTGTACAGTAGAGTTTTTCATTACATACCCAGCGGCTTCAAAGGCATAAATCACTAAGTCTGTGTTTCTTTATGTTAATTGATCTGACCAAGGTAGATCCACTTTCCAAAACAAAAGCAACGTTGCAATATTCTCATTGTTATCATTGACCTCAGTTCTTCCCTCGCTTTAATCAATTCAACATGTTATTAAATGCCATCATTTAAGGTTTTTTTTTTCTTTTTCCTCAAAAGATGGTTTAGGAAAGTTTCGGATTTCCCCCAACACAAACATAATGCAGAAGGCTGTTTTCAATCAGAAGTCACGGCCATCCCTCTAATAATACAAAAGTAATTTAATATGACTAGCCTATTGTTTTTACGTTCATTCAAAACATTTTAGGACCGCATAAAACAGTTTTCCGGTGTTGCAATTTTCGTTCTTCCGTTTATTTACTTCTTTTGAGTTTCTCTGAAAACTTACCATCAAATATTGTTCTGAAATTTTCTCTGCTTGCAATATCCTCTTTTCTGATGTTGAGTAGTTCAAGTCTTCTTCGATTTAATTTTTTTTATGTTGTTCAAAAATGTGTTTATTTCTGTCTCTTTCCATTCTGTACAGATGCCCATAAAATGTTAATCTTTTTCTGAAAGAATTACCTAATTTTTCTGTTAGTATAACCCGTTCTGGCCTCAGTTTGTATGTTATTCTCCCAAATTGGTCCCGTAATTTTTCTTTTCTGTAATGCTAATTTTTGTTCTTAGAAGGTATTTATAACGTGTGTTGTGTATAGTTTCTGGCAGGATTAAAGTTTAATATGCTTCAATTTAGCATTTCTGAAGGATATTTTTCGTTACATATAATCATCGTTGCGTGACATACTTTTCACTATTTTTAGTCTATTATTATTATTAAGAATATTTTGGAAACTGTAGAAGAAAGACGCTTGAAATGGTATGGACATGTACTCAGAATGGCAGAGGATAGAATACCCAAGAAAATTTTGGATTGTAAAGTAGAAAGAAAAAGAAGAAGAGTGAAGCCCAAAGAGTGCTGGATGGATGGGGTGAAAAGGATTAAATGAAGAAGATGCTATGGACAGGGACTTATAGAGGCAAAATATTGTTGTGGGATGAAGGAAAACCATTGTATAGTGGAATATTCCTTAATAAAAAATATTATTATTATTATTATTATTATTATTATTATTATTATTTTAAAGCTAGCCACATCTTCGTTGGCAGGGAGGTACCCATGAAACCAATCTTATCATTCCATCTAAACCCAGGATAGGAGATCCCAATGCCACATTTCTAACATAAATCGCGTAAATGACTTGTGGACATTGCCATTTTCAAAGAAACGGTCGTTATGGATAAGGCAGGGTACGCCTACTGAATCTGCAAGGTTCGTTTCTTTGAAGGAGAGTTCTTGGCGTAACGATACTATGAATTTATTATGATGCCATTAAGCAGACAAAAGTGGCCTGGGCGGCCTATTTAGGAATGACCAGATGAGTAATGTAGACCTTCCACGACATTCCAGGTAAGGTGAACTTGCTTCCCACGGGCTGGCTTTTATTTCCTGGAGAGCAGGCAAACGTGTCCTGAATCCTAACACAATGTTGGCCAATGCAATATGCATTACACATGCTCATGGAAGGAAGGTCGTGACAATATTCAATGCAGTGTTACATAAACTGCAAGTACAGTAGTATGATGTATAAGAACCAGAAAAAATTCATAACTTGTACTGAAAACTACTTTTTTGCACTCCTTAGCTAGTAAGTGTTTCTTACGACAGTTGTTTACATGGCTCGTAACTTGACATTACCACACGCAATCTTGTTGCTAGGGGCGACGGGCGGAAAGTGAATTGTTGCTAGGGGCGACGGGCGGAAAGTTACTTTACCGCCCGCAAATGCTTATTTGCGAGCAGAAATGACCAAGGCCTCCCCGCTTTATAAATATTCGGTTGCCATAAACAATAACAAATGCGAATCCCTTTCTGAAATAAGCACCATTCTTCAAGTCTGTATTTACATAATATTTTCAGGTAATATCACAATTAATATAATTAAATTGATATAAGTAACCGTCGTGCAAAAAATAGCATGCAACACACGGACCGTAAAGGCATTTACGGGTCTCGAAAACTTAAAAACCCTCGGCTGCGCCTCGGGTTTTCAATCTGTTTCCTCGACCCGTAAACGTGCCTTTCCGCCCTTGTGTCGCAATATACTATTATGCTGAAGTTATTTTATTGTATAATAATTGTTATAAGGTACTTTATGACGACAAAAATTAATATTTACGTTACAAGTACAAATTGTAAATAAAATTAGAAGAAACGAGACATTTTATATTGTAACATAGGGTTTCTGTTGTTACAAATAAACAAACGTGGCACTCTCTTAGGCCTATAGCCTAAATCATGCGCCATATTTCTTGACTCAATGACAAATAACATACGAGGGTTGGAAGTTTAATAGTGGCAACACTTCTACAAAATCAAGGTGAATTACAGGAAGATCCAATCGATTTTGTTGGATGTTGGTTTGGATATCCAGCATACTTCAGAGCAAATAGGAGCCTTCTATCACTACGAAAGCCTTCACAGTAACCAGAAGAAATTGGGCTGGCTCTATCAACCTGTCTAAAATGAATTTTGGATCTGATAGAAAGCCAATGACTAAAAATAATTCAATACCACAAAATTATTGATTCACAATATGCAATAACATAATGAAGTGTTTGAAGATTGGTTAAAAAATATTACTCAAATGATTAAGTGTAACGCATGATTGAACCTCCGCCGGAAGTGAAGAACAAGTGACAGGCTTTGACGCATCTTGCTCCTTTTCGGTATGGAATTATTGTGCATCAAGAATAATTTTAAGGTATTGAATTATTTTTAATCATTGGCTTTCTGTCAGATCCGAAATTCATTTCAGACCGTTTGATACAGCAGCTCAATTTCTTCTGGTTACTGTGAATGCATTCGTAGTGTTAGAAGGCTCTTATTTCCTCTGAACATCCAACATCCAGCAAAAGTGATTTGAACTTCTTGTAAATCACCTTGGTTTTATAGATGTGTTGCCACTGTTAAACTTCCAGCCCTGGTATTTGACACTCAGCCTCAAGTTACATGAAAGGAAAAGGTGAAAACATAAAATTGACTCTTATTATATTTTTGCATAAGATCATGAAGGCAACACATCCCGATAAGTGATATCGGCAAGGGAAAACTCCACGTTGGAAGTACAAAGTAATTGTTAACTATTACTCTTAAGGCAATGAACCGGACACACGGCATTCCTGGAACAACAGACTGCTCGGCTAGACACTGTGGGCGATCCATCCCACACGAATCCCTTCTCATTTACTGCTTCTCCTTCGGAATCCTATTCCTTCTGTGAAAATCAGTTTTAACTGTTTCCCTAATGCCCGAGTGCACCATTCTCCGGGTTTCTCAGGTGTTTCGGAACCGGGGTAAAAGTAATATCGGAGTTTATTATAAGTAAACCTGTGCACCATTGCTACAATACCGTGGTTTCCAAACGCTCGAATATATCGCGGTTACTCTGCTACGAAGCCATTCCCATGAAGAAATTTATGTTTGTTTTTTCCATGGCCACTAGTTTCTCTCTTTTTTCTCGTCTGCCAGTCACCAGTCACTCAAGTTGCCAATTCTTGGGAGCAATAAGATGCAATGTTTACAGCGTTTCTGTTTACTATTTGTGTTAATGGAATCCTCTGTAACGGTCTGTTCATTTAAATAAAATAAAATTTATGTTTTAAAGATTAAATTTCACACGTGTGCAATTCAAGGCCACCAATACACCAGAGAATCTGTGTTCTTGGAAATAAAACAACCGTTTTCTCACTTTGCATCTGCTTCACAGCTGGTAAACATCTTACAGACATGAAAGTCGAAACAGAGCATTGTGTAATAAAAACATGACTTTATCGGGGTAAACTAAGCAACTTTACCGCCGTATTCTGAATACCAAGGTTGGCGTACACGGGCATAAATCTATTTATTACAGGTCTTACTCTGGACTGAAATACACTTCTCTTAGCAACATAGACTGCGTCTAATATTGAACTAGCATGGTGTATTTCAGCGATGTTGAAATTACAAATTCTAGTGCATTTCAGCTGACCTCTCTATTATTTAAAAAAAAAAAAAAAAAAAAAAAAAAAAAAAAAAAAAAAACATACAAACAAACAACAAACAAAACAAAACAAAAACCAGTAACACAAAATTTCACAAGTGAATTATTTTTCAAACTAAATACTCTTTATTTTTACAGTATATTATTCGAAATAGAAAAAGTAATCTGTAAGAAAACGCGTTAAAGGGATGGGGGCGTAAGTCAAGTATTTTAAAAAATCACATTAAAAAAAAAACTTGCATTATTTGATTCTGTTATGTTTCAAGAATATTCTCTCAAAATTTTCGGGCCGACTTCCGTCTGTAAACGCCTTTAAAAAAAATCCCTTTAGGCAGGCCTACGGGCGGAGGTAGATTTCGAAGTGCTTTTGGTTTAATTTATTGTCGCTGCATAGCACTCTTCTTCTTTAGCCTTGGCATGGCAAACCTGCAGTAAAGAGGAAGAGCCTACAATCAATTGTTTTGACAACAATAATAGGATATAATATTCTGGGAGGCCGTGCGCAAGATCAACAATGAATAAAATTAGCAAAGACGCTAAACAAGACAAAATTATGATATTATAATAATTCTTTCAAGTGTTATTATTTTCAAACATTAAAATCTCGCGTCATATGAGAGCTATCAAGAAACTATTTATTGATTTGTAGAGTACTCATCAAGAGCTTTTCAACGATACCCCACAAGACGGGGTTTCAAAACTTTCGAATTTTCATCCCCCACCCCCACCCTCACTCGAACCCCCGAATCGTTGGTGTCACTGTGAACTCCATAGGGAGTACTCTAATTTATTCAAACAAAGTTTCCTTCTATACTTCATAGGGGCCGAGATATACATTTTTAAAAATTTCAACCCCCTCCCCCGACCACCCCCTTGGGCCAATTTTGCCCATTAACGAACTTGTCCGAACTATTGGGCCTAGAAATAACATAATAAAATTTGGTTCAAATATCTTCAAAATTACGGCCGCTATCGTGTAAAGATATAAATATATATATATATATATATATATATATATATATATATATATATATATATATATATAATATCACAAATTTTTTTTTTTGAACGGGCGGTGGTTTCGTACTTAGGGGAGCATGAAACGCAAAGATATGAAAGAATTTTTCGAAAATCATAAAGTGGTATCCATTGCAATAGGTAGATTTTTCTTCGAAAATCTACCTAATAAAGTACCCAATCCATGTACTCTTCCGTGATCATTTGAATATACAGCAAAAAGAAAAATAAGTTAAATTTTAAACGCTTTTCCTTGTAAGTTATATTTTTCAATGCTTATGTACCTTTTTCTCAGAAACTATTCAAGATAATTGCATGAAACTTTGCACACTTGTTGATAACAAACAAATGAACATTTCCTTGGAACAGAATTTTGATATAGCAATTTATTAATTTTCTGCATTAATAAGAGGACTTTTAACACAAACTTTGGTACCGAAAATAAGATTTCTTAAAAAAAAAGTAATGGAAAGGAATTTTAAAAAATGCCTCCACTGAAAGTTATATTGATCCTTTAAAAGTAAGCAGATCAAGTTTCATAGTGCTCCATTAAGTTGTGTCCACAGAAAAGGTACATAAGTGTGGCGATTAAATTTAAATTAAAAAAAAAAATCAAAATCAAAATACTGACACGAAAAATCATTTTAAAAAACGGTGTGTTTTTAGAATTGCGTACCAAGTGCGAGTAAAAAATTTCCTGTGACTGCAATACTTTAGGAGATAAGAACGATTTTCTAAATCTCTGCATTCTGACCCACGTCCCCCCTTAAGTTACCGAATTTTCTGATTTCAGGCTGACTTTACCTAACTCCAGCTTAGTCTAAATACGGCAGGAGAGAACTAATTATAATTGCTGGTGTCTAGTTGTTTGCATCTTCCAAAGGGAATTTCCTCGTTGGATTTCACTGTAAATGCCTGTAACAGCTAACATCATGGACGGTTTTGAATGTTAGAGTGGGATATTGAATTCCAAGTTCACAACCTGCTCATGACAGTTAATACAGTATAATTTGATTGTCAAAGTTCTCAAGTCCTGGTAACCCAGTATTTCCTAACAAGCAGCGAATGCCCAGGAGTTCTGCTAAACAGTAATTATATTAAACTTTCGCACACGAGTAGCAATTACGACTCATCATTAGTTGTCAAGCAGTTCAAATACAACCTCGTTACAAAGTTTTTAATTAGCAAGTACCATTATGAACACGGACACTAGGTTATCGTATTTAAGCTTCATTACTCCGACGTCTGAATTCTCACGCCATTAATAACTTATAACTGCCCAGCATAACCTACCTACATACTGAAAATATGACAGTTTGACTAGGATCATATACTGAGATATAAATGGTTTGGCACAGGGTGACTTGTATATGTATGTATGTATGTATGTATGTATGTATGTATGTATGTATGTATGTATGTATGTATGTATGTATGTATGTATGTATGTATGTATGTATGTACGTACAGTATTTATTCCTTTATAGCTTCCAATACTTATTTATTGAAAATCAGCATGTACCATTACAGAATAATATTACATTAATTACTTCAAATAACTTCCAGTTGGATAATGACAGGAGCGTTTTTTCAAAAGCCGATATCTACATGGATATCTCAGTGCAAGAGGTGACTAAGTGCCATCAAGAAAAGTGTTAATATTTGTGTGTATTGACCAGCAAAGATCGTATTTTATCTACGCCAAACATGACTAGCAGTCATTACTGCGTCTGTAACTGATACAGCAAGGCTGTTTGTCATGTTTGGCTTAGATAGAATACGATCTTTACAAATATTAGCACTTTTCTTGATGGCACTTAGTCACCTCTTGCACTGAGATATCCATGTAGATATCGGCTTTTGAAAAAACGCTCTTCAATTACATTAATAATAACGTATAAAATAAATAAGATAAAATAATGACAATGACAGTAATTATAGTAATAGAAGACACATAGCATAATAATAATAATAATAACTAATCATTATCATCACGTTTTTTATGTAGGCCTATGTCTACATCTTCCGTATTCTCGATATCAATCCTCTCTATATATCGTATTTTTTTTTCTTGTTCCGTAATTTAATTTTTTGGAATAGTGGGAGTTTGAAAAATTTGTACGTATAGTAATCTCCCCCCCCCCCCCCAAAGTATCGGGTTTATGCCTGGCAGTTCTCTATTGTTTCCTAGGAGTAATTACTTCAAGCCATTAAAAACGACGATTGTGTAAGTATTTTTCATTTTAATTTACGATGGAGGGTGTGGCTGCAGAAGAGCAGATATTAGAATTTTTTGAGAGCCCTACGTGAACAATGTTTGATAATACCGTTTACATGGAAACCGAGCCCTTTTTCGGGGGTTTTTAGAGCTAAAAATTAAAAAAAAAACTTTTTGGAATTTTCCTGTGGTTTACAGCCTAAAAGCTATAAGTATACCAAATTTCAAGTTTCCAGCTCATCTGGAAGTGGGTAAACATTAATGTCAGTGAGTGAGTGAGTCAGCCATGTGGCTTTACATTATAGGGATGGCACGATGCAGTCGCGTATGGATGTTTATGTTTCCTTCTCTACCCTATACCTAGAACTCATAATAGCCTATACATACATTTATACATACATTTCATACCCTGTCCTTTCATTTGTATATTTAAAAATTTTATAATGGACACACATTTTGAAAATAAAAAATTGCCCCATCCCTCGTATTTTTTAAAAATAATTAGAGTGCCAGTATATACAGAGTGTTTCACGAAGTTTTACCGGCCATTCTTTGAGTGCGTTCTTGAGGATATTTGGAACAAAAAATGTAAATACAAAAATATGATCTGACTTGTGGTTACGTTGTTATAAGTGTTTGAAATTTCAACATTCGTGACAAAATAGCAATAAATTCGGCAATAAATCCGCACAGAAACTGAAAGTAACAAACAAAATGGGTTTAATTCACATACTTAACATACACTTCACCCTTTATCTCAGTTTGCCATCAGATTTTCAAAGATGCCTCCCTCTACGTCCAAGCACTTTGACGCGCGGGTATGAACGGCGCGTGTCGCGTACCGTAATTTATCAGGACTGTTCTTTATTATTGTTGTAACGTACGTACGTTGAGCTCTGTTCACACCGAGACGTTCATAAATATCTACATTACTCCGTAATTATTTGAGATAGGTAAAACTTTTATTAGGAAAAGTTGTTCAAAATAACGTCAGGAACATGCTCTGTTACTGGCGGTAAAACTTCGTGAAACACCCTGTAGGTCTCAGCCAAATCAGTTTCAGAAATGTTTCTTATTCTTATAAAGAAAGGTGAAATTAAAAATGGCAGGTCTGTTAAGTTTCAAGATAGCTCAATTTAGAACATTTATATTAGCAGGCAACTCTTAATAAAATGGGGAAATAAAGTTTGCATGCTGCTGTGTTGATAATGTTTGTATGTGAGTAGGTCGATGGAAAAGCGCGGTGTGACATCTGAACGGTATACTATAGTATCTCTGCAGATACCATTGCGAATAGCGGTGCTTCCTCTGCAGCAACGTGTCTCTCTGACAAATTGCCGCAGCAAACTTACAAGCTCTGCCGGCAGACGTGAGTAAAAATAATTACCATCTCACTGTCTAGACCAGAGGTTTCCGAACTTTTGTTTTTCGATAACAACGCCAATTCATCGTAATGAAGCCAAAAGTGCCGGTTAACAGGATAGGCCACATTTTGAATTATTACAAAGTTTAAGGAAGTAAATATGTGTAATTGCTTTTTTTCCCCCTTTATTTGTGCAGTTCACACAACTGTATAACAGAATGTATTAGAATACAAATAAATATACACCTGTATTAAATTAAAATGTTACCTCCAGCCGGAAGCAAATTTAAAAAAATAATATATTCAAGCGGTAGGCCTAATGGTAGCAATAATAATAATAATAATAATAATAATAATAATAATAATAATAATAATCTTAATTTTACTTAAACGATTAAGCGTATTTTTATTTTACAAATTCAATATTGTAATTAAATTACGAACATAGCGACAAATTGTAAAATCAAAATATGTACAAAGTTAAAATTCTGAAAAATTGACTATACATATCGAAGGTCCTAAATACTCATCCTAATATAACCCAGGGATACCAAAACAGTCGGCCCGCGGCCCTTGATATCATTCTGTTTAGCCCGCGACAAAGCCAATAATTAAAATTTAAAATATTAGTTACATTTATGGTTTTATTTTACGGATAGTTTTGGGTGTCGATATCCTGATACTTATATATTCCAAACTACATACTTTGGGTAAAGGATTACACTTAAATATAGGTAGGCAGGAGACTGGCATTGACTTCTGGTAACACTGTACCACGTGAAAAATACAACGAATTAGGTGCGTTTAGCAGAAGATACTGCTTGCACATTTGGAAGCACGTGCCTGTGTGAATCCACATTTTCCATTATAAAGGCAAATAATCTTCACTTACCGATGCCCATCTACAGGACTTGTTAAAAATATCAACTTCTTTTGAAATGGACTTTGGTGAACTTGTTATTTCCCACGAGAGGCCACAGTGCTCTAATTAATGTGTACTGCATTTTAACAAATAGGCCTAATAATTCCGGGGTGCGCGGGCAAAGAGAGTTAAGTCCACTTTCTCGTTACTGACTGAGAATTAGAGGGACTTAACACACTATACCAGCCCAACATAGCTTTAGAGATGGATGAACCCATGAGGCACACATCCATAACTACCATACGTTTCTGAATATGACTTACTGGACTTAACACAAATGTATAGAACATCTTTATTTATAACTCTATGGACACATCTCAATTTTTGAGGACGGTGGACTTAACTCTCTTTGCCCGCGCACCCCGGAATTTTACTGCATTGAAAAAAGTGCTCTCATTAATATGATCTGAATTTTAATAAATAATAATTTTAATTTTTAATAACAATTTTACAGTATTAAGAAAATGTGCAGCCCGTCACGTTAACATACATATGGCCCTCATAAGTAAATAAATTGGCCATTCCTGATTATAACCCATACAAAATTCGTCCGATTTTAAGTTCAGGAGTGAAAAAAGTAAAAATCATAAAATCTTAATATGACAGGTTAGATCTTTCTTCTTATGCGCTTTTGAGATGCATGCATTCGGCGTATATAATACCATCATCAGTCTGACAAAATGTTCGTATGAGCACAGGTGATAATTTGCAAATAATGTAAATATAATTTTGCACAAATACTGGATTATAACTTTATATTATTAAGAAGAACCATATCACTACACAAATGTAAATCAACTTCCAAGGATGGGCTACATTCCTTATTATAATTCAGGGAATAAGGATTAGGCCCAACTCATATTTGCAAGCATTCCCTCACCAGACAAATTAAATACATTGATAGGCTATTAATTTGATACGCTTCGCTGCAAGTCAAATTTTAACAAAACTCAACCACAAATAAAACAATGCAGTTTGTAAGTAAGTCACAGGTGGGTCAGTTTTTTCTCACTATTGTGGTACTGCTTTGTATCCCGCACACAGGAAGTCCGTGCCGGACAGTTAGTTTGGTCTCCTGCATGTTGAACACGCATTGTACTAATGTGAACACGGACGCCGGGCGAGACTCTTCCACGCACTATCACATCTTAAAATACACGTGTAATCATGCACTATCAAATGACAAAAAATGCAAAATGAAGGGGGGAAAAACTCAAACTTACATTTTATTTTCCAGTGGCACAATGTACTACCCAACGGCATTTCCAAATTTGCAAAACACAAGTTCACTCAATCTGTCAAAATGTTTTTGTACGCTGAAAATGACCTTCCTATGTCACAAGAAATGACAGGTGCAAACTTAAATAATGATATTTGGGAGAAAATTAGGCCAAAATCTTTGTCTTCAACATTTTGACAGCAAATTACTTTTTATTATGGAACTCACAAATCCATAATAAACATTTCGATTGACTATTCAACTCATACGCCGCGTTTGATTTTGACCAATAACTTTCGGAATTCCTCGGATATAGATCAATCAAGATCATTTATCTTATAATATCCTTCCTCGCTTGGCAAGGATGCAATTTTATCTGATAAAACGTCAGCTCGTTACTGGACACGTAAGGCATCCACGTGCGGTGATAATACGTACCCACATCCCACTATGCAGATCCTAAAGACCTTCGAACGTTTTTAATAACCTACTAATGATAGGCAATTGGCCTCCAACTTAGTTATAAAGATAAATAAATGCATATGCATACATGAACCATTATTGTCTCTGTTGGACATTACATGAGAATGCTGTAGGAGAAAAATTCCTCTGACACTGGGATTTGAACCCAGGGCCTTTGGCAATCCGTGCTAGTGCCCTATCAACCATGGTTTAAGCTAAAAAAAAAACTTTAGCAATAAAGCGAAAATGGATTAAAAAAAAGAGCTTTAGCAAAATGCTAAAATACAAATTTATGGCTAAAAGTTAATTTTAACTGGATTGTTTATGCAGCTTCAAAATAATAAAAATAAAATGGTACAAATAACAAACTGAACGATAAAGCAAATTATTATTATTATCATTTTGAAAACACTTTGGTTTGGAATTTAACACTTTTCTCTGTTTCAAATAGGCACACTTCTCCTTTCGCATTTTTGCGAAATTGGCTACAATTTCTTTCGCATTTCGCAAAATATGACCATTAAGGACTGACTGTCATTAATGGTATACCTCACTGACAGACAAGTTATGTCATGTGCTGTACTGTGAAACACAATAATTAATCGGCCATGAAAGATGATTTCCTTATGCTCTCTACAGTAAAAATCACTTGAATATTATTTAGTACTCCGAATTTTCTTAATAAGTTTAAAAAAGGAAGATCAATTTATAAGATTCATCACATCCAGGACAGTATCTCATTTAAACAGCTTGCATACGTTAGGACACGTCTTTGCCTCGGAACCGTCTCTAACTTGCAGCTCGTGGATCGAATCAGAAAAGCTGCTTTCCAGCTTACAATGAAACGCTATCTGAACAGCTAGCTAGCAATTCAATTAATCCTTGTCTTTCAGACGACTCTCAATAGCCACCGAGAAAGAAGTAGAGGTAATCTACTAGAGACTTCAATTACAGAAGATTTTAGTTACCGGTATTCTCAGAACAGTTGCTGGAAAGTAATAAACTTCTGACTTATATTTACAATCTTGAAACCGGATTTGTTTTTATGAAAACGGAGCTGACATATGGATTTTTCACTTGAAACATACTGAAATCAAGGGATCTCGAAATAAGAAATTCGGTTGGTTTGTTTAGTAAATAATATGAACTCCAGAACTGAGGCAATGTTCTATTTTAAAATTTTTATTTCCTGCTTCAGAGTTGGTTGGTTTTTATGGATAACACTAGTAAACATCGAATTTTCGCCAATGGAACTAAACGTGCAGTAAGGTAGAGATTGATGTGCAAATTTGAAATCTGTTTTTACTCTTTTCCTAACACGTATAGTTTTCTATTTATTCGTTATCTATTTATTATCAGTTTTGATTTGGTTATTATCCTCATACAGCCATTATTAAATAGCTCTGAATCGTCACACCTTCTTTTAGCCGTTAATTAATAATAATTGCTTAAATGCGGGCATCGACTTAGCATAGTCTTTCATACCAACAGCCTGAAACATGCAAAAAAAAAAAGTTATCTTTAACACCAAAAAATTCCAAATATACATTCATAAAAGTTACAATATACAAATCATATACTAATTAGACCTACATAAGGTAGTGATGGAATATTGTTGGACGCTATGTCGCGATGACTAAGAAAAAAATAATAAAAGACAATCACCTTCTAAGCACTTCTAGCCTCCAGTACTGTTCACAATAGTATATTGCGATACAAGTGCCGTAAGGCACGTTTACGGGTCGAGGAAACAGATTGAAAACCCGAGGCGCAGCCGAGGGTTTTTAAGTTTTCGAGACCCGTAAATGCCTTTACGGCCCGTGTGTTGCATGCTATTTTTTGCACGATGATTATTTATATCAATTTAATTATATTAATTGTGATATTACCTGAAAATATTATGTAAATACATTCTTGAAAATAGATGTTTATTTCAGAAAGTGATTCGCATGTGTTTGTTGTTATGGGAACCGAATATTTGTCCTGGGGGCCGTGTCCATAAAGGCTTGTATTATGAAGTGTATCGTAATGAATTATAACGTGGCGCTTGGACCGTAAGTAATTTAACCTCATCGCAATGCCCTTAGCAATACGATTGTGTGGGAATGTCAACTTACGATCCATGTAAACAACTTTCGTAAGTAACACTTACTAGCTAAGAAGTGCAAAAAAGTATTTAATTTTTCAATTATCATTATACATATGGTATATTGCGGGGTCATAATTGGTAATATGGATAATATGTATTTCTTTGTGAAATGTATTGCCGCATTCATCAACATTAAATGTAAATGTATCACTATCAAGTTAATGTATTGTATGTAATTCTGTTAAGGGAATGTGATGAATGATGGCCAACCTATCAACTGAAAACGTTTACCAGTTGCTGTTACTTGATCAATCAAGATTTGGTTAAAGCAAAAGAGGGTAGGCCTGTTGTAAAATTTACTTACAATAGTATTCTTTAAGGATTATCTACAGGTTAAAGATGAAATGTAAAGGGGAAAGTACAATTAGATAATATGTTTCTTGGGCCTCCTTACATCATGCTGTAGACTTTTGCTGCAGTCCGTGGAATTTTCACAGAAACACATGGAGATTAAGACTTCAAGATAATTCGGAGCTATTTGAACAACTGTAAGTGGAGTTATTTGAATAATAATTTAATCATATTTTTTTTCACATCCCTCGCCTTTAGTATGCAATGCTGTGTCCCAACTATAAATTTCGCAGAGTATTTTTTTCCAACCTTAGCACTGAGTCTTCCAGCCCAGATGAAGCCTGCAACTTACGACTAGAAAACCAGCATAGAATATTTGTAGGGGTAAAGCAATAGGTGAAATCATGCATGGCATGGGGAATCGAGAACGCCCGCAACTTACTTAAATGTAAATTTATTTCTATCAAGTTAATGTATTATGTGTAATTTAAAATCTGTACGCAGTATGAAGAAACGAAAGGTATATCCATAATCTACATGAAAAGTTTGTCTAGAAAAGTAAAATTCTATCTCTGGCGATTCAAATTCTGTGGACTAGTGTAATAATTCGGCAGCAAAGTGGATTTTTTAAATTTAAAAGTTTAATCGTTACAAAAGATAGCCTACAAACTCTCAATTTTAAAAAAAGGCTCGGGCATATGGGAGAACTATTTGCTCAGAAGCTCAAATTATAAAAATTCACAGAATTACTTGGGTAATTCTCGGTTACTAGAATACTTTTTGCTCCTTTCGCGTGTACATACACTTCATCTCCTTTACCATTTGAGACGCATGGATGAAATTTCTCGTTATATTTCAACTGAAACTTATTCTACAAAGAAAGGATATCAAGTACTTGCTAATATTAGTTCAGGTTTTTAATAATTCGAAATCTGTATTAATTTACCATGAATAGTTTGTATAATTCATGTTTCAGAATTCTGTGAAATATTAGCTTAGTTGCAATAGAGTTTTATAATACTTCTCTCTTGCAGGAACTATGGTTTTTAATTTATTTTTATTTTAAAGAATGATATGCAAATTGTGCGTTCGCCTATATGCATTACAAATATTCCTAAAAAAAATTTCAAGTGAGATCTATCGGCTCTGGTCAGTCAGATTTGTAGTGTTTTGTACTTATAAATAAAAAATACAGTACAGCCATTTCATAATTACGGGTGGGACATTCTAGCAAATTATAAAAACTATTTTTGTTTATTACATATGAATAATCAACTAGAATTGGTTCTTCACATTCTGTAAAATTTACAATGCCTTCTCCACACTACATGCAAAGCATTATTTAAAATTTATTTTAAATATTTGAAATTTGTTTTTCAAAATCTATTACGGGCATAGGCGTAACCCCCCCCCCCTTGATTAAAAAAAAAGGATAATTGTATAATTTTTTTAAGTCTGCCCATAAATTACTTAATAAAAGTATAAAGCGTGGGAAGCTTAAAACTCGTTATTGTGCGTCTTAATTTTTTTAATTTTCCGGGGGAGGACCCCAGGACCCCCCTCTCCGGGGGGGGGGGGTATTCCATACCTATGGACTCGCCTATGATTACGGGTGGGACATAATTTGGACACTGATTTTAATGATGCAAAACAAAAGTTCATTTGCTGTTCTGCTATTACTGTTAGGGTCTTAATGTTGTTATTAATGAAAGTATGAGGGATTAAATACAAATTATGAACTGTTTCCAGGTCCTCAGAACATTTATTTAACTCATCAATAATAATTTAACACAATTATGACCATTACGGGTGGGACAAATAGTCATTTGTTTGTTATTTTACATAGTAATTAACCACACATATTTTTTGAAGTATATCTTATACCAAATTGTACCTTAAGATGTATATTTTCTCAAATGAAAATGGACATGGCTGATTACTCTTCACTACTTTGTATTAAAGAGTGTTAAAAGTCATGCTAAAAATGGCGAAAAAAAGTAACTCAACGCAATAAATAAGTAAATCGACATGAAACCCCTTCAGGTACACCTAAATCCTTAATATTCAGAGAATTTGAGGTTTTAAACTTATTTTTGACCACCCAAATACAATAATTTTATAACTTCTCTCTTTGAGAGAAAAATTCCCATATTTTATGAAATGGCTGAGTACAAATAATATTAAACTAGAAAATACATAACGAATTAATACTTGCAGGGTTATGAGTGGCATAAGCAGGAACTGCAAGACTCACCTGTAACAAAGACAGAACAGTAAATCAAAACTTGTTCAATATTTACACAAGAACACTCAAGACCAGTAAGGTTTTAGCAATGGCATGCCCACCTCCGCTCTATGAAAACAAAAGAAAGCTGCCCTTCAATTGAGACTGGTGCCCTAATTGGCAAGCCTGATGACATGACGAGACAGCGACAGAAACAAAAGGGACAATCGCACGAGAGGTGACAAGTTGTCACCCTAATAACTGTGAAGGTCAGTCAGTCACCTGAAGAGAGTTCCGCTCAGTTAGCATCTCTCAGGCGGAACAAAGTCTCATTCACTGTAACAAGCCTCGAGATTCTCTCGACAACAGTAATGGCCTGCTTCCCGCACAATACATAATATCGTCATCCAAGAATGCTACTGGAAATAAATTAAGAGGGGAGGCAGGTCAATAAGCTACTTCAAAATATATTCTCTAGACCACTGATTTTTTTTGCGCAGAAATTGCTCCTAGGAAATAATTAGCGAACTACCAAGTATAATCTTGATACTTGTACATACAAAATTTTCAAACTTCCACAAAATTTAAATTACAGAACAAGTAAGTAAAAGTAAAAAAATCCCTTTAGGCAAGCCTACAGGCTGAGGTAGATTTCAAAGTGCTTTCGGTTTAATTTACTGTCGCTGCGTAGTACTCTTCTTCTTTAGCCTTGGCATGACAAACCCGCAATAATAATTGCAAAAAAGAGGAAAGAGCACTTTTTCAAACATTCAAATCTCGCCTTAAATGAGAGCTATCGAGAAACTAGTTATTGATTTGTAGAGTACTCATCAAGAGCTGTTCAATGATACCCCACAAGACGTGGTCTCAAAAATTTTGAATTTCCATCCCCCCACCCCCAAAACCCCCGAATCGTTGGTGTCACTGTGAACTCCATAGGGAGTACTCTAATTTATCCAAACAAAGTTTCCCTCTATACTTCATAGGGGCCGAGATAAAAATGTTTTAAAATTTCAACCCCCTCCCCCGACCACCCCCTTGGGCCAATTTTGCCCATTAACGAACTTGTCCGAACTATTGGGCCTAGAAATAACATATTAAAATTTGGTTCAAATATCTTCAAAATTACGGCCGCTATCGTGTAAAGATATAATATATATATATATATATATATATATATATATCACAATTTTTTTTGAACGGGCGGTGGTTTCGTGCTTAGGGGAGCATGAAACGTAAAGATATGAAAGAATTTTTCTAAAATCATGACATGGTATCCATTGCAATAGGTAGATTTTTCTTCGAAATCTATCTAAAAAGTAAAAAAAAAAGTAAGTAAAGAAAAAAAATCCAATATATGAAACACCATGCATTTATAATTTTAGCTATATCTTCATCTTATCGATCTTTAGACTGTAGAATTACAGTACCGAATGTTAATATCCTACTACAAAAAACAAATATACAATAATGATATTAAAATTAAACAAAGTAATACACAAATAATAAAAAAGATAAAGAGAAAACAGACAAATAAAAATTATAAAATCACGTGTACATTCTATAATGCCTCATAGATATTTCTTTATTCAATATTTTTCTATGTCCTTAAAGTATTTCCATTCTGTTACAATTTTGGGCCATATTTTATATTAGAGGGTACAATCGTATTATTTTTTACGCAATTTATGTTACTCTGCAAGTGGGCCAACAACCCGATGACAGTGTTGCAAATAAATACTAGTTATACATAGCCTACACGCATTAAAAACCAATTAGTAGTTTCTATAGTATTAGCCTATTTAAAATTTTTGAAGTGTGATAAAGAGTGACGATGTGAAAGAGAGTGTCGGTGCCTACTTTTCGTGACGGATTCATGAATCGTTACTGCCATTAATAAAATGACTATTTCAAACACTTCTTTGCAGGAACTTTGCAGCTCGAAAAACTATCGCTTCACTTGCGAAAAAAATAAAATGCATTTTTTTCCTTGTGGAATTCCCGTTTTAAATGTGGATTTTTTAAACTAGATTTTATATTTCAAGGAAATCTCTAGTTGAAAGGTATCTTTTTATAAAAGCATTGAAGTGATACGTTTATTGAAAATAAAATATATACATATTCACATTAAGACAAATGAGTGGAAATAGCAAACGTTCTAAGTGCATTTTAGAAAACTGTACAGGAAACAGAAAAAAAACTCAAATTTATGAACGGGTTTGATTTCCTGTTAGTTAATCATCTTAACTGAAAGAAAATACATGATACTGTGTAGTAGGGTACTTGATACAAAACATAGTGTAGGCCTATTAGTAAATAAGTATTGACACAAAAGTTACAGAAGATTTTAAGTGCCGTAATATATTATTTTGAAGAAAGTTAATGTTTCTGTAATGTACAAGAAGCGTAAGGAAAACCATGCTCTGGGAGATTTTATGCTGTAACAGGAAAAATTGAATCCATAGAGCAGAAGTCCCATAATAAAAGTTGCTTGTCTATGTGGGTGGGGAGGTACTGCAAAAACCACTATTGAGCCACTGATCATATTACAAAAACGTATAATTAAAATATGCCTGAATAAACGAATTGATTATCCCACTAACCGGATATATAACGAATTTAAAGTATTAAATATTGAGCAAATATATAAACACACTATATTGAATTTCTACCATAAAAATCGAAAAAAATGAAAGCATCCTCATGATTACACTACAAGACGCAATCAAATACCTACTCTAATTGAACCTAAATGTTTCACATCGGCAGGGCTATTACACAGCTCGAACTCTGGTCCACGGCTATACAACTCAATAATGAAACTTCACCCTGAATTAGCCATGTACAAGGATTTCATTTTCAAATCCAGAATTAAAAAAATTAATACAAGACACATTAATATTAACCACATTTCACACTTTCCCCTTTGTAATGATTTATATGCTCTTCTTTCCTTTTTCTGAATGGTACTAGTATCACTATATTTAATTGTAGTTTTAGTTTAAATTGATTGTATTGTATTAATTTAATTCATTACATGTTATATGTATTTTGTATTTGTATTTGTATTTTATTTTTAACTGATGTAATTTAAAAGGAACTAACCCCAAGCACGAGCTTTGCTCCTTTGGGGTAACTTATGTAACTCTTTCTGTATTAATTTAAAAAAGTAAATAAATATAAATATAAATATATAAATATATGTCCCCTCAATACACAGGTAAAATATTTCGGTGTTATTCATTAACACCCTGTATATAAGTAATTTTAGTTCCTTTTCTGGACGCATAATCCCAGATAAACGCAAAGTTTGTGTTACAGGCTACGAACAGTCGGGAAGTGTTTGTAGGAGAGGAAACGCGATATCAATGATAGCTCGGGGGGGGGGGGCCTCTGCAACTGAAGTCGCTATTGATCTCACTCTTAATTGCGCTTACCCTCATTTAACAATACGGGACCCTCACACGCAACAAACACACCCATTCAGTCAGAGTAGCAGTCTAACACATGCAATGAAGAAAGTGTTTCACAAATATTTCACACTTAATACCTTGTCCATAGCTGAAAATAATTTATGGAAATCGCAATGGATGATCCTTAGCCACACTGTCAATTTACTTCTGGTTATATATCTATTCTTTCTATGCTCAAAATTTAACACTCACAATTACGGTGATAATAATAATAATAATAATTAGGGGGCGGATTTCTATGACATGTCATATTTTTCCCCTTTGAATTATTTCAGGTTTCCGACTAATTTAAACCCGATTCCAAGCATCCTGGTGAAAATGGAACTGCTTTTATTGTGCATATAACTGCATATTTAGGAAATTTTCAACTACTGTAGCATATGTAGTATAAATATGCAAGTTTAGGTCATATTTGTGTGCACATTAAAGAAATTTTGAAGTTTCATATCATATTTTGTAAATTTTGGATTATAATGATACTTTTTGAGAATTTACAGGTATTTTAAAAAATTAAGACTATATTTTAATTTTTATCGGTCATATTTTAATGTTTTTAGGGCATAAATCCATGCATATATCGTATTTCTTAGGTCATAGAAATCCGCCCCCTAATAATAATGTTATGATGATGATAGTGAATTTTGATCGGAAATAATATTAAACACTGAAACATCCATGACAACCCTAAGAGGAATAAATACTAAGAAAGTCTGCAACGATTCTGACATAGTATGTAATGGGCCTACTGTAAATCTAAAGGAAAATGTTATTATGCTAAGTAAAGTATGAAAAAGCGATTTATTCATAAATATAGAGAAAATGAAAATGAATTTTTGTTATTTCCTGCACACGGGTCCTAGTAAGCTTATGGTGTATTAGCCTATGTTCTTCAAACTCATGTACAGTCCAGTAACTTCGTTTTAACTTCAGACATGGCAACTCCTATATAACTCAGCTAAAATTTCGAAACTTACTGACCTTCTCTTCCTTTCCCTTTCACGCTGACATCTCAGCGTGAAGCTATAAAGTTCACGAGGCTTAGCAAAACGAAATCTTAGCACTAGTCCTCAACATAGTGTGTCATTTTTTATTACGATTCGAGATGAAGAGCAGATTTTAAGACACATTTTGTCGCGAGGTTTACTGTTCACAGAACACAGAACTATTTTTATTACTTCTTTATAAACATACAATGTGCATACAAATGGTTTAGCGGCTAGCCATAATCATGGATGCAATGTAATAACTAGAGCCCGGATTTCCATGCAAATGCATGTTTTTATATACTTTGGTTAGACTTCTCAAACTTTGTAGTTACTCATTACATGACTTATGGATTCCAAATAACCATATTTTTTCCGTGCATGTTTGCATGTTTCGGCCTTTTTATGGCAAAATTCATGCATAATGCATGTTTTGGATTTTTTGGGTGTAATGTAGCATATTCAGACGTTTTTAATGCATATAAACCCTCATTTTCTGGTTTTAGTGCATAATATAAAGTTACCATGCATAACTGTGCATATTATGAATGTGCCTCCATAAAATCTCTGCTTTTCAAAGAAACGTAAAAATGTTGTATTGTATTACCATTGTTATATTTTGATTGACTTGGCAACAGAGTTTGCCACCTGCATGAATTTGAGAGTGCAAACTACTGTTTGTCCTAAATAAACAGTAATATAATACACAAGGCTACAAAAGAAAATTCAGACTCGCCGACCCCCACCACCTTCCATTGAAAGAAAACTGCTAAACAGAATGTTCACTGCTTGAATTTGTGAGTCACTAGCCATAGTTGAAGACTTTAGAATGTGTTGTAGAGAAATGGGTGTGGCAATTAGGAAAAAACTTAAGAAGGTACTTAGTTCAAATCCCGATCTTAAACTTCTGAAAACAGTGAAATTGAAATATATTGCAGTATAGTGCGAATTTTTGATAGTGCATGTTTCGCCCTTCATTGTGCATATTTGGAGATACGATAGTGCATGAATGCATGCATATTTTTAAGTTTGATAATGCATGAAAATCCGGGCTTTAGTAATAACTAATAAGGTAGTAAAAAGTAAGTAAAAAAAAACTAAATGGCAACTCAGACTTTTATGCCACAGAAACAAATACATTGTACAAAAAGTACAACAGTACAAAATAAGCAATTATTAAGTGCCAGAATGGCACTTTATGAGATTCTGTGGTGAACGGGAAAATGTACGTGCGTTGTCTGTGAATCTGTACGCGCGATAGCTCAAATATGCATTATTGGATTTTCATGAAAACTTGGTATAAGCTACGCATTTATAACGTCCAAATCGGTTGACCGGTACCGAAGTAATGCCCAATTTGGTGCAATCTATTAGAATTTATCAAATGCAAATCCGTTCTCATGACAACATATTGTTTTAGAGCGTTCATATACGGCTTTGGAAGTTGCAATACAGTTAGCTTTGACAAATAACACTACCCACATATTCTTCACATATGCTTATCAAACTTTAGTTCTTCCTTACTTTAGTTCTTCCTGCTTAATGACTCGATGTGGAGCTTAACTCTGAAATCGATTACAAAAATAACTTATTTTCTGCATATCATAATTGCAACTAAACAAAATCATTCTGGCACTTTGTTACAACAGTTTACCAGATTTTATTAGGACTATTTTGTGTTGTCTTGAGGCTTGACACTTCTTTTTAATAACAATATTTGCTGTGTAAAACTCAAATGTCTGTCCAGTTCTGACTTTGGCCAAAGATGACAAGTGTTGATCAGTGAACCTTGATATCTGAGAAGTTTTTGATTTCATGAAGGAAAATAAATGTACTTATTGCTAGTGGAGTAAGATGAAGAGCCGCACCTGTGCACAGCTGATGGTTAAGCACCGTTATGCTAGCCAATGTCATTAACACTAGATCGATCACAAAGCTGTCTGTCGCATGACAGTACGTCATGCAATATTACGTTTATTCACCACAGCCATACTGTCAGTTACATATCATATTTAGGACTCTGTGGAGTAAACTCTGAAAAGGGCTGGAGAATAATCATTAACAGTAATAAAATCAGGTAAACTGATAGAACGAAGTGACAGAATGCTTTTAATTAGTGATAATTGCAATTATGATATGCAGAAAATAAGTTATTTTGGTAATCTATCTTCGAGTTAAGCTCCAGATCGATTCATTAAGCAGGGCTTACGGAAGAACAAAGGTCTAGTTTGATAAGGATATGTGAAGGAATATGTGAATATTGTTATTTATCAAAGCTACCTGTAATGCAACTTCCAAAGCCGTATATGAACACTGTAAAATAATATGTTGTCATGAAAACTGATTTGCATTTAATAAATTCTTTCTAATAAACTACCATATAAAATAGGCACTAAATTGGGCATTACTCCGGAACCGGTCAACCGATAAGGTCCAAAATTAATAGAGTTATTCCTATCAACTATATAGGTTTCCCATTCAAATAATCTTAGGAAATATCATTCTAAAGATTAATAAAATGCCCTAAAGATTTGCCATCCCGCACAGAACCACATCGATTTCTATTGCACTGTCCATTTAACCCTAGACTCCGAAGGGGTGGGTTTGGTAAACCCAGAACATTTTATTGCAATCTTCTTCGTTTCAAGTTATTTTTACACAACCATCTACTTCTAGGTTTTAAAAATTAATTCAGCTTTATACATACGCCTTTGAATATCGAGCAGTGGCGGCTCGTGGCTGGGATGTTAGAGCTAGTAGGAAAGGAAATAGTATATTGCGACACAAGGGCGGAAAGGCACGTTTACGGGTCGAGGAAACAGATTGAAAACCCGAGGCGCAGCCGAGGGTTTTTAAGTTTTCGAGACCCGTAAATGCCTTTACGGTCCGTGTGTTGCATGCTATTTTTTGCACGACGGTTACTTATATCAATTTAATTATATTAATTGTGATATTACCTGAAAATATTATGTAAATACAGACTTGAAGAATGGTGCTTATTTCAGAAAGGGATTCGCATTTGTTATTGTTTATGGCAACCGAATATTTATAAAGCGGGGAGGCCTTGGTCATTTCTGCTCGCAAATAAGCATTTGCGGGCGGTAAAGTAACTTTCCGCCCGTCGCCCCTAGCAACAATTCACTTTCCGCCCGTCGCCCCTAGCAACAAGATTGCGTGTGGTAATGTCAAGTTACGAGCCATGTAAACAACTGTCGTAAGAAACACTTACTAGCTAAGGAGTGCAAAAAATATATTTACACATGTTTATATAATTTATAAACACACGCTATATCATTAGTAGGATTTGTAAACAACGTACTAATTAATTACTTAAAATTTCCACATAATTTCATCCCCACCCCCAAAAATAATGCTGACACAGTAAAACTTGAGAGGATTAATATAAGTTATATAAAATATTATGTATGTTAAATTTTCATTCCAACGGTCTTTAAAGAATAAAAAGTAGCCCAAAAGAAAACTAAAGCAATTTAATAGAATACCGTCCATAGCAAAGTTAACAATAAGCGATATGTATTTAACTTTTGTGCCGTTATTCCCGAATGCAAGCTATGGATAGTTACGGAAATCTCGAAACATAAAATGTATGTATGACTATTTAGATTTATACAGATTAGTGATATATTTGTTAAAAACCTTTCATAATGCTAGAACTTACGCAACACAATCAATTTTTCCTTAATTACTTCGAATTCCCGCTAAACAGCTCTTGTAAAAACCAACATACATAGGCTAAGGAAAATAAACTTTATACCACTTCACCTACTTCCCTTGAAAAGCCGCCACTGCATCAGAGGAGCTCAGGTTCTGTGTGTTATCTAATGGCTATGCACACTTCATTACTTTGCATTCATGAATGTTGGTACCAGCTAAACCATTTGTAACAACATAGTATTGTAGCTATTGAAGTGTATTTGATTTCTATTGTTGATGTGTTAATGACGACTGTTAGTTTCAACCAATATTCAATTTTAACGAATATGACACGGGATAAAATAGCGGCGATAAGTCACTGCAAAAGAATCCAACTTGGCATTTGCCTTTACGACTTGGGAAACCAAGAAGAAACCAAAGTCAAACTGATAGGCCACGGGATTTGAATCCGGGACCTCCGTAAGATGTAAGCTGTATGGAGGACGCGGAGAACAGATGGTGACCTCCAACAATGCACGGCATTGCAGCAGTCAGCACGGGTATGGAAGGGTTCCCCAGTGAGTCATCATTCATCCTTCTCTTTCTCCTCTTATGGAGAGTAAAAACGCGATTGTTAAACTTCTCAGTTCTGTATCTCCAGCTCACACTTCTACATCACAGTAAAAAGAGTACAGTACGTTTCATGAGTTCCGTAAGGAAAGTATTTTGCCTTGCATAGAAAAAATTACTGTCATATTTATGTACTTATTAATAGGGGGCGGATTTCTATTACCTAAAAGATAGGACATATGCATGCATTTATGACCTAAAAAACAAAGTTTCATTACAATACATTTTATTACAACATAGTTTTAATTATTTAAAATATCTGTAAATTCTCAAAAAATATCATTTCAATGCAAAATCTACCAAATATGATATGAAACTTCAACATTTCTTTAATATGCAAAAAATATGACCTAAATATGCATACTAAATAGGCTACAATAGTTGAAAATTTCCTAAATATGCAGTTGTATGCACAATAAAAGCTGTTCCATTTTCACCAGGATGCTTGGAATCGGGTTTAAATTAGTCGGAAACCTGAAATAATGCAAAGGGAAAAAATATGACATGTCATAGAAATCCGCCCCCTACTTATTAATTTATTTATTTAGCCTGGTAGAGACAAGACCATCAGGGCACTATTTCATAAAAGTTACAATTTTACAGATGACAGGTATCAGTATATTGTTTTACAGGTTTACATTTTGATAATGGTGTTTTTGATAAAAGCTGACAACTTTACATAAATGTCATGACAATTATGTAGATTTGTTTGACAATTTTACATAAGTTATTGTTGTTTCTCAAAACTTTTGAGAAAATATGTCAAATCTTAGGAAACCTACCATTTACAGAACATTAATTTTTGTTGACATATTTACAAATTTACAAAAAAATGTAGAATTGTCATTACAGAAGTGACAGGCAATCTTTCACATGTAGGTCAAGTCAGTAAATGTGCGGCATAACTTAGCAAACTGCTTTTTTGCGATTTAAACTTTCTTGTTAATAAACTTGCTAAATTATCTTGTTAATAATGAACACTTGTAGCAGTGAAAGTGATGAAGAAATAGAAATGAGACCACACAGGGTTTTTAGGCAAGGGATTAACCTAACTTTCAAATTCAGTGACTTTGAATTCAAAGAGAAATATAATTTATTTATTTTCGATAGTAATAATCAATTGCTTAGATATCACATTCGATGTTGACATTGATTATCGCACATGTGCATGAGAGCCATCTACAGTGTACTAAAGTAATCTTTAAGTTTGACATACAATTGTCGCGTTTACGAAAAGGGTTCTTTTAGTCTGACAATTTCCATTAATTTGCCTGTAATGTAAGGAAAAGTTGTAATATTTATGAAAAATACAATTGTCATGACATATTAACAAATCTGTCAGACTTGACATAATTGTCGAATTTGTCACACCCAAGTTTTATGAAATAGGGCCCTGGTCTTCTCTTCCCCTTTACCAAATTCCAAAAACCACATTGCTTGTTACTAGAGAAGCTAGACGATTGTCTAGAACACGGGGAACAAAACCAATCGAAGTCGCTTTAGGAATTCAAATTAAATCGATAACTTCCAGACATTCCGAACGCTTCCGAGTAAATATTGATTTTTGTTAGAGAAACTAAAAGAAAGACTGTAAATAAAATAAGTTTTTTCTTAATTTCAATAAAAGATCGAATTTTACATCCCACATCAGTTCTTTTATCATATTATTGTTTCTAAAACAAAGAAATTCCAAATGAATTAAAATTTTCAGTGTATTATTAACTCTAAACAAACAAACAAAAGGACAGCTCACAATATTGTAAAAGTATCTGTAATACAGGTGATAAAACTATTGTTTCTGGAGAAAAAAAAACATTTACTTTGTCTTTTACGAAGATACGAGAAAAATGGATTTTTTTACGACTGTGTCTGTTCGAACATAATTAAATGCTTAAGTTTTGAGATTTTATAATCAAACAAACGAAAACGGCTGACCTTTGCAATCAGCTGTTAGTAAGTTCTCATGGTTCTTGTCTTCTGCGACATAGGCGTTCCGAGGGGGGGGGTTTGGGGGTTTGAAACCCCCCCCCCATTGATTAAAAAAAAGGAAAATTGTATAATTTTTTTAAGTCTGCCCATAAATTACTTAATACAAGTATAAAGCATGGGAAGCTTAAAACTCGTTATTTGGCATCTTGATTTTTAAAATTTTCCGGGGGAGGATCCCGGGAAGCTTAAAACTCGTTATTTTGCGTCTTAATTTTTAAAATTTTCCGGGGGACACCCCCGGAAGCTTAAAACTCGTTATTTTGCGTCTTAATTTTTAAAATTCTCAAGGGGAGGACCCCTGGAAGCTTAAAACTCGTTATTTTGCGTCTTAATTTTTAAAATTCTCCGGGGGAGGACCCCCAGAAGCTTAAAACTCGTTATTTTGCGTCTTAATTTTTAAAATTCTCCGGGGGAGGACCCCCAGAAGCTTAAAACTCGTTATTTTGCATCTTAATTTTTTAAATTTTCCGGGGGAGGACCCCCGGACCCCCCTCTCCCTGGGGGGTATTCCATACCCCCAGATGTTATAACCCCCCCATATGGTCAGCCTGGTTACGCCTATGTTCTGCGATAAGGGTAAGTGATCAAGCACAAGCTTTTTCTTGAAACCAACGGATTTATAAAACACGTAATGAGCTCAATGTAGCATAATATTAAAAATTAACACCAACAAAATTTATTTGATAAAAAAGAGATACAGGTTGTTTAAAACGAAATTTCATTTAATGCTCTCAAGTGTTCGACGAAAATCGAAACCGTCTTGTTTCCTTAAACAAGACCCTAAAATTGCATGTGTAAAGATATATGGAGAATGAAATTATGGTAATGGAAACATGATGGATAAGTATTAGGGATGGGTCGATACCAGACTTTCTCGATACCGTCAACATTTCCAGTTTCAATAAATAGGTACATTAAAAATTAAAAGTTGAGAGAACTGTGTAATACCAACTAAATTAAGTGTGCATATTTAATCAGACAAAATTTAATATCATCAGTAGCCTATAATTATTTTTAAACTCTACATTAAAACTAAAATTAGTTTTTGAAACAGTCCACTTACAAGGTTTTGTTCAAAAATTACTATATTTAGTAGACTACTAAAAGCAGAAAGAGATACCGCATTTCCTTCAATTGCATAATTACCAAAGTATCGAAAAAGTACCGAGCGAGTTTTCTGAAGTATCGCTCGATGCAGATACCATGCAAGTATCGAGAGTATCGAGGACCCATCCCTAATAAGTACATAAATAAAAATATTCAAAAAAGAAATTATGTCTAACAATGCTTCTACCAGCTTAGATCTAGGATGAAAAAGGGAAAATTTGCTTCAGACCGTGCAGAAATCAGTTCAGACGAGCGTACGTAACAATCCAATTACAACACCATTTGCCGGTTTGCAGCTCGAATGTCAGAAGTTTCACGTATTAAATTATGTTAATCCTGGTTATATACAGTACGTGGAAGAAGATGGAAAATGAAAGCGATTTGTGAAGCAGATCGTATCTGGAAGCAGACCAGGCGGAGAGAAGCACCGCTCAGCTTTCACATCCCCTGCATTACATCATCACAAGATTACTAATTACACAAGGGAATCTGAAACTCCTACACAACTAATTATAAAGAGTGTGCTTAAACTTTGCACCATTAAAGAATTGATCAATAAATAAAATTTAAAAAGTAGCTATGTATAAATTTTAAAAGGTGTAGAAATACTTAATAAAGAAATACACAATATCATTTTCTACCTTCATTTAACAATTTTTATATACTTAAATCTTTTAGTTATTTTGTGCTTTTTCATACCACTGTACTAGTTTTAAAAGCCAAGGTTCAGCGGTACCACTAGCAGAGCTCATTCAGAAATGTATTGATTTAAGTACGCATGCATGGGCGTACGGTGGTTGAGGGGGTTGAAACCCCTCCCGAAATATCTGCGATTTTTAGGATTATAACATCATGTTCATAATTGAAAAAACATTGGTTTGGTTATTGTATTATATTTTCTTACATAACATAGCATTATTAAAAACTCTTGTAAATTTTAATTTCTCATTAATGATACTATAATCTCATAATTTATTTCATAATAATGCAAATACTTTATCTCAATGAGCAACTTATCTCAAGTAACTTCTACTGCAGAGGAAAGTATAGGGCTATTGTTATTAAATAATTTATTAATACTGGTGAGTTTAATTTTTTTTACTTTTATAAAAGTAACGCGTTACTGATAAACAAAATTTCCTGTGGAGTCTAATGGATATTAGCTTTCGATACATAAAGTCAAATTTCCTGGAATGGACTTAGCTCCAGAAACCAGCACGTATAAAATGTGCGTATAAAATGTATAGATGAAATATAAAATATATAAATAAAAATAACGTTAAAACTAGGGATGGGTCCTCGATACTTTCGATACCTCGATACTCTCGATACTTGCATGGTATCGGCATAGAACGATACTTTAGAAAACTCGCTCGATACTTTTTCGATACTTTTGTAATTCTGCAATTCTGCAATTAAGTGAGAATGCTAGTATTTTTTAACAAAAACTTGTAAGTGGACCGTTTAAAAAACTAGTTTTAGTTTTAATGTAGAGTTTAAAAATAATTATAGGCTACTGATGATATTAAATATTGTCTCATTAAATATGCAGACTTAATTAATTTAGTTGGTATTACACAGTTCTCTCAAATTTAAATGTTTAATGTACCTATTTATTGAAACTGAAAATATTGAAGGTATCGAGTATCGAAGTATCGAGTATCGAGGAAAAAATCATGTATCGGTATCGAGTATCGAGAAAATCTGGTATCGACCCATCCCTAGTTAAAACACTATAGTCACGGCATTTATTCTATTAAAATAATGTAAAATTCCCCTCGACTTGACGATATTCTCAATAATGATAAACCTCTTCATTACGATTACATTCAGAATTCCTGTATTGTCCTAATTCCCAATAGGCCTACAACAATAAAGTAGGTCGCGAAAGTGTAAATCAGAAAAGACAGAAGAACAACGGGTGAACCCGTTTTTAAGAACCTTGGGGTGAACCTACCACCCTTAACTACATTAGAAGCCGTTGTCTCTTAAGTAACTTTACAGAAGTTTCTATCAATTGTCCCGTACGTTCCAGAAGGGCATTTAGTGACCCTTGACGCAATTAGGTCTTCAATTTTTTCAAGATAGCCAAGAATAAAATGTATTCTCTTTGTCCATGTTTTTCTTGACTGACTATGTAAAAAGATTTCGCTCAAAATGAGCAAAATGTTAGGTGACGTAGTGCACAGTGTTTTAATTTAAGAGTAGAGTAAGAAGATCATATGCTAAAATTGCCTTTAGTTCTTCTTAAAAATAACTTAGTTTAAAAAAAATCAGTTACGGTAGTATTTCCTATCCAGCCATTTCATAAATACGGGTGGGACATTCTGACAAATTATAGAAGTTATTTTTGTTTATTACATATCATAAATAATAAACTAGAATTGGTTCTTCACATTCTGTAAAATGTACAATGCCTTCTCCTTCACACTACATGCAAAGCATTATTTAAAATTTATTCTGAATATTTTAAATTTGTTTTTCAAAATCTGTTACGGGTGGGACATAATTTGGACACTGATTTTAATGATGCAAAACAAAAGCTCATTTTCTATTCTGCTATTACTGTTAGGGTCTTAATGTTGTTATTAATGAAGGTATGAGGGATTAAATACAAATTATAAACTGTTTCCAGGTTGTCAAAACATTTATTTAACTCATTAATAATAATTTAACAAAACTATCACAGTTACGGGTGGGACGTTACGGGTGGGACAAAAATTCCCTTGTTTGTTATTTTACATAGTAATTAACCACACATATTTTTTGAAGTTAATCTTATACCAAATTGTACCTTTAAGATGTATATTTTCTCAAATGAAAATGGACATAGCTGATTACTCTTGACTACTTGGTATTAAAGAGTGTTAAAATCATGCTAAAAATGGCAAAAAAAAGTAACTCAATGCAATAAATAAGTAAATCAACAGATTTTACACATGAAACCACTTCAGATACACCTAAGTCCTTAAAATTCAGAGAATTTGAGATTTTAAACTTATTTTTGACCACCCAATTGCAATAATTTTATAACTTCTCTCTTTGAGGGAAAAATTCCATTATTTTATGAAATGGCTGTATCATCAAAATTACAAACATAGTTGACCAGTACCATTTTGTTGTTTTTGCTGTCTAGACAGTCAATGACGTGCAGAAGCCAAGAAGTAACTTCAGAGATAGGTAGAAGACTTGCTGTTGCATCAGGAGATCCTAGGGCTGGCCTAATATTTGAGGCAACGTATCAGCATTGCCAGACAAAGGGGGAATGCCACTAGTGTCATGGGAACCTTTCCTCCGTTTCAGCCCTTGATGAAATGTATTTCTTTTAATTACTATTATTGTAATATAATACAGTACTAAATATAAATAACATTGTAATTACTGAATGGCATAACCCAATGATCAAAAAAATCTAATATTTCTCTTTGTAAATTCTCGATATAACAGTAACATTATCTAAAAAAAAAAAAAAAAAAAAAAAAAAATAAAAAAAAAATAAAAAAAAAAAAAAAAAAAAAAAAAAACTGGTCCATACAAAATCGTTCTATCGAAATCTCACTGTATTTCTATTTCACAATTTAGTTATTCGTAAGAGAAATAGAATAGAGTCCCGCTATTCCGAGCCAATTGGGACCGAACACCGTTCGGTTTAGCGGGAATTCGGAATAGTCTGACTTCATTAATAATATCAACGTATTGACTTGTTAAGGCGTAAATTAAGTGGAGAATTGTATAAATGGAGCCGACATGTGCTGTAAGTAACCAGCTATCATTCCAATTTGGTTTCAGGCGTTTTCGTCAAGCTTAGGATCTATGTACTGTATGTCTCTAACTTTTTTTCTATAACAATAAATGTACGTTTCTTCACGGACGTGTTTTTAATTTCACCTATATATTTATATATATTTATATTTATATTTATTTACTCTTTTAAATTAATACAGAAAGAATTACATAAGTTACCCCAAAGGAGCAAAGCTCGTGTTTGGGGTTAGTTAAAAATAAAAAAAAAATAGTTAAAAATCAGTTAAAAATAAAAAAAATACAAATACAAAATACAAATAACATGTAAATGAATACAGGTGCAATACAATCAAATTAAACTAAAAATACAATAAAATATAGTGATACTAGTACTATTCAGAAAAGGGAAAGAAGAACATATAAATCGTTATAAAAGGGAAAGTGTGAAATGTGGTTAATATTAATGTGTCTTATATTAGATTTTTAATTCTGGATTTGAAAATGAAATCCTTGTACATGGCTAATTCAGGGTGAAGTTTCATTATTGAGTTGTATAGCCGTGGACCAGAGTTTGAGCTGTGTAATAGTCCTGCCGATGTGAAACATTTAGGTTCAATTAGAGTAGGTATTTGATTGCGTCTTGTAGTGTAATCATGAGGATGCTTTTGATATTTTTTTTCGATTTTTATGGTAGAAATTCAATATAGTGTGTTTATAAATTTGCTCAATATTTAATACTTTAAATTCGTTATATATCCGGTTAGTGGGATAATCAATTCGTTTATTCAGGCATATTTTAATTATACGTTTTTGCAATATGATCAGTTTTAAAAAATCGGTATTTTTTCTTAACTCTGTTCGGAATAGCGGGACTCTACTGTACGAGAAAAAATCGACTTCGGCTCAGAAATATGAGTCTCCCCCGAATCTCAAATCTAACACGACTTCAACAGAGCTCGGGGCTCTATAGAAACTAACCAGCACACAGTTAATTCCCGTACAGGAGGTTCAAGGCACGTCGCGTGAACTGCAATTTACGGCGGAGACGGGATCTGATCGCATTAAAGTTTCCTTACTTCATCTGATAATGCTTGTCTAGTAATTATGGCTGTTAAGCACGGAACAATTCGCAATTATAAACCTTAAACTAATTTTCTCTCAATAATTCACTTCGTAAATTAGTATTAACTACAAACTTTAAACCTACAGACCTACTTCTGGGGTATTTATTTTTGGGTCAGGCAATCTATAGAATTTTCATCGCGAATCTTGTTATAGGGAATGTTAATTCTAGCACAGTCGTTCTGAAACATTTCAGATATCGCACTCATTGAAAAAGAAAAATACAATAAATTCTGTAAAAATAGCAGTTTATGTGGTAGATAACTGAATTAGTAATTGATTATTTTTATCAGAGCGGAGCCTAGGGCAAGGAGTTTACTGATCAGTACGGCAAGGCATTTGATGATTTTTGTATCTTTTTTATATGAAGTTAAAAGATAGCTTTATATATAAATGTGTATCATGAAATAATTGATTAAATAGGGGCAATTTGTTTTTGCATTATTTTGTCATTTTTAAGAGATAGGTCATTTTCTGGGAGAATGTTTAGGAAATTTGCAGCATTTTTAGGTAATTTTCGGCATTTTAGGTCATGGTTCACTGGAGGTAGAGAGGAGCTTTTCCATGTACAAATCGTTAATTTCAGACAACAGACAATTGTTTTTATTTGAGAATCCCCGCCAAGTGTTCATAGTTAATTTTAATTCAGGTTTATTGTAAACACCATAGCAGTTTGTGTTGTAGAAATAAAGATTTTTTTTCTTTCTTTTTAAATGGCACATATTTCCTAGGGGCAATTTTATGGGCATGCCAGTTCAGAAAGAATTTCTTTTTCGCTAAGAGTGTAGCATAAATTTACCTACTTCTTTAGTAACAAATTAAGTGTGTTTTATAATGTTAATTCATATAGGCTATAAATCACTGTCATAAATTGTTTTAGCAATTCATTACTTGGTTATAATTATAAGTAATAATGGTAAATTTATTGGTCTTTCTTTTTAATTTGGGTCATTTTTTCACTATTTTTAGGTCATAAATGCATTTTTGATTTTGCACTTTTTCACTATTTTATGGTCATTAAATGCCTTGCCCTACTGATCAGAAAAAGTTTGGTTTTTACGCGATTTCTCCGAGATGGCACGTTCGAATGACAGAATTCTAAACATAAACAGGTCGTGATATTAAGCACAATGTTCACTTCAAACTAAGATCCTTAGCATCTGAAATTTTAAAATTTAGGTAACGATTTTTGAAGAATAATAAAAAAAAACTAGAATTTTTAAATAGGAGGCTAGGCCTATTCATACTCTCATTTAGTTTAAGACTGTATAGTGAAATTTCAATTATGATCGTTATTAATTAGGTCTACTGACTTTTGGTTGACCAGATAAAATCAAATTTCATGTACAGTTCCCACGAAAACAGTGTATTGTTGGCAGTGGTCACGGGTAGCTTTGGAAATAAATGACTCGGGACTTTGACAAATTAGAGAAGTTATCAAAAAATTCATTGGAGTAAATAAATAATGAAATCCACAAAAAAAAATGCACAATGCGATGCAGTCACATAACTTTCTCTACCCTGGACATAGAAAATACATTTTTCTCACTTCACATTTTGATGTAGAATAAGAGTTCGTATTGCAGGCACAGCCTTTTCATTTGTTTCAGTCTGAGGGTGTGCCAACGAGTATGGCATATCAGAAGTCTGTAAAAAATGTTATCCACTGATACGTTATTCATAGCTGTATGCTTTGTCTTTTTAGATGAGCAATATGGATGTTTATCTTAGGCCCCAAGCATGTAAAAGGAGACAAAATGAAATAGAACATTTATGTAAAAACGATGTTCGTGTTAATAAATACGTTTTAATTATTTTTCTGTTAAATAAATAATTTAAACAAAACATCTAGCAGTTGAATACATAATCGCGGGCGAAGCCGCGGGCACCTGCTAGTACTGTATAAAGCAAAAGTGCTACAATTCTTATTTAAGCGAGATTCAAGAAGAGTTGCCGTTATTCCTCGTAAATCTCACACTTGGACGGAAATGATACTGGTGCGGAAAGACGTCTATGCCAGCATTTCCATGTGTATCGACGTCAATGCTGGAATCAATACAGAACAGCTTGGGCCGCCTTTGCGCTCTTACGACCTAAATAGTAAGCAGAAGGGGAAATTCATTCCGACTTCCCGTCATTAACTATTCAAGGTGCAGCCCAAAACCTATCACTCGTACTAAAAGAATTGCCAACTAACACCTAACCATTGATTTAGTTCGACTGCCTTTCTTTTAACAAGGCAAGGGAACCCAGATGCATTTTCTCAGGAGTAGGAATAACAGAAGTAGGCCAGAACCAGACAGTTGGACGCCTTTTGCCGTGGTCATAAGAGTAGCAGAAATGATGCTCTCATAACTTTTTCTGCTCTACAACATAGGCAATACAATTTTCTCGTTTGAAATAATTACGATACACTGTAGAAACGATCCCGTATTACTGTTCAATGCGTTGGTCGGACGTTGTTAAAACGATGAATGGCTTACAGTTCAGGGCCCAAAATAAGTCAAAAGTAACGGTATTTCAAACACTCGCAATTTATTGGACATTCATTATAACATTTAAATCCACCCCCCCCCCAAAAAAACTTTAACTGCGTAGCCTACAAATAATCACTTAACATTACTATTTCTTCAGGCACATCCTGCTATTCATTTTTATCGCAGGATTAATACTTTTAAAGTCGTGTCTTCTATAATTGCTATGATGTCCTTAGAAGCTGCTTTGACAATTCCACATCTCATCACCTTGGCAACGAGAAAACTACAATATAGCCCGGTCCTAAGTGCATACGAGAACTTGTCAAATCTATAACTTTGCAAATATTAAACCTACGATTAAAATGAATAGAGCCTTTTTTGAAGGGAATTTTATCTACTTTAATGTTGCATATAGAATAATTTTCGCTAGGATTGATAGTTAAGGACATAAATGCAAAAAACATAGAAAACACACCTTTAAACAACTCCCAACCCCTGCCCATACCCCACCCTCCAATACTTTTAGTATTATGTACTGTAGGTACCAATGTAGAGCTGTCGCCATATAATTTTGCCGCGATGGACGAACCAATTTACGTGAAGACCAACAAGTACGCAATGGAAGTTTCTTTAAAGAATAATAAAATTGTTGTTGTTGTCAGCTCGCCCTTAGGATGAATCAAGTACACTGAAATCATCGACAAACTCCATTACATTTCGTTGCACAGCTCCGCCTCCTAGTGGTCCCTCGCATATCGCGGCAGAATTATTTGGCATCAGCTCTACAACCCTGCCAAATTTCAAAACTCCGAGATTTTTTCACTCGATCACCGTTATTTAGTCTAATTTGACTGGGTATCAGCGTTAGAATCTTACTGAGGGCAGATTGGATGATCATCACTAGGACCAAGATGTTAATGATCACATTTTCATAGCATTGATTTAACGTGAAACGAACATTCCCGACAACATTTAGATTAATTTTAAACGTCACATATTTGCGTATTTAGGTCACTTTTGATCATATCGTGAATGTTTTTGCGATTAAAATCAATTTTCCGTTACATTGTGGATAAGATCTTGTATTCAGAAGAGTTGGATGGTTAATATTTTGAATATTTTTGTCTATATTCTGAAAATCGCTAATTCCTACAAATATTTGCACTTTTTGTCTCATCGTCAATGAAATAAAGTCATTTCGAGTCTCTATAAATAGAGGACTATGATTGGCTGATTAGTTGGACCAAGAGTGACATATGACAACTAAAGGGGCCGCGGGAAGATGGGACGTTAATCCGCACAAACCTCGGTTTGAGATATTACATTTTTCAATTTTGCTAAAATCAGCAGATCTTATTTTAATTATTTTATCTATTTTTGGTAAATATTATGCTATCAACAAGACTTCTTGACAGAATAAGTCTCTGCAGAAACAGAATTTTTTCTTTAAAAATATTTATTCTGTGGGTTAAGCATTACCATTCATCAAATAATAAAATAATCTGCCTATCAGAAGAACACAACATTGATGTTATTTTGAAAAATACATAATATTTATGGCTTACTGACTAATTTAATACTGTATAATCTTATTCCGTGGAAACAAATAAGAATAAAATATTTCATGTCTTCAAAATAACATAGCAAGCCATATTGCCACTTTGTTGATCCTGAAATATGATGGTAATGTATGTAAGGAAAACAATGCACAGAAAATTCTGAGACTTCTGCTGGGAAAAGTGGAACCAAACATTTTCTATGTTATACTACAATCCTTGCATCCACAGATAGTGAAATAATAGCTTCCTCTACAAAAATGAGGGCTAGCACTATCTTCCCCCAACCACTCAATTATTCTGCGGTTACGACTTACCCGAATCTAATGTTAATTCCTCCCCAGTATCTTTCATCAGCGTTAGTGTACCACTGATATTAGGCGGGAAAACGATCACACGAATGCACAAGTACCACCTCAAAAGACCACTTTGAAGTGCACCCAGAAACTAGTTCAATCTTCCTACCGGTTGATTTTTGTGTTAGGTAAAATCGTTAAATAAGGTCATTTCGTGTCTCTATAAATAGCGTGTCTTTTTAAGAAGTGTTCTAGATACAAATAGCCTAGGTTAGTGTGACGAGAGGGGAAGGAACTCCAGACGGGTTGAACGTCCAAGATACCCACCTGCTGTGTGCCTCATCAAACTATTGATTTCACACACTCATCTCATCATAAGAACTGCTATCAAGAAGCCCACACCTGAGGTCAAACAACTGCGCGGAAGGTAATTGTGGTCTGCATAATTCAGCCTCCTACTTCAAGCACCCACTGTAATTTTTATTTTATCTGCCCGTACCATAGGTACTATAGGTAGAGGAAGTACCGTATCGTTTTCGACCCCAAAATTCGAAGTTGAGTTTTTAGCATATATACTCGTTTCAAAGCCCCCTGAATCCAAAAGTACTATTTTTGGAAACATGTCTGTGTGTCTGTCTGTCTGTGTACAGGCTATCTCCAAAACGGAAAATCGTGTGAAAACAAAATTTTGTATTTGGGTCAGGTACCTTCTGAAGATGTGACACGAAGATTGGCGACAAGTTTCAATTATTTTTAAGAGGATTTTACATGAAGAAATATTCGTTTTTCGCGATTTTCTCGAAAACAGCTCTTACGATCCTGTTTAAATTTTACACATGGAGTGCTTAAACTAAGAGCTAAAACTTTTATCATAAACTTTTTTTTCGAAAACAATTATCTGAATTGTAGTTAGTATAGTAAGTTATAAGCCACCCACTTTGAATACGTGCTTTTGCAATTTGGTCTCTTGTTCTATATCAGAATGTAATGTGAGAAAAATGTATTGGCCATGTTTAAAGTAAAGAAAGTTACGAGAGTACGTTTATCAGATTTTATTTGGGTTACGTATCCTTCGGTGATGCGATGTGATGTGGTACCAACATTCTCATCATTTTTACAACATGAAGAGAAAGCCATACATAATAATTATATTATCCTAAGAGACTAACTTTTACTTGGGCAGAGGTAATTATGTGAATATCACTTTTTTTTTTTAGATTATCTCTTGCTGGTTTGAACTTATCGATTGAGGAAGATTTGTAGCATCAAAGGTAACGAGCTGATATTTTAAAGAATATAATGCTGTAAAATATGCAGAAGACAAAAACATACAGGTACAAAAATGGGTTTTATCAAAATCGCTATTATAAGAAAAGGCACAGTCAGTGGAGGATTAGAACAATGGGAGACAACAGGAGAAAATTGCTCTGACACCGGGACGTTATAGAGAAAGTTATGCGAGTGTGACAGATACTTCAAGTGAGAAAGTTAAATGTAATGCCCAACTGGTTTTCTCAAATCGACAATATTATCATTACAGCCCATGCATTAATTGGGGCTGTTCACACACCCACACACAAATAGACATGCTTCTAAGAAAAGCATTTTTAATTTCAGGAGTTTTCAAAATAGGCCTATGATAAAAACTCAAATTCGAATTTCGGGGTCAAGCACAATACTTCCTGTACCTATATAGTACGGGCTGAGGAAGTAATAGAACATCTGATTTTTATAACGAAGTGTTATCGCAGCGCGACCATCGCTATATCGATTGTATCTCCATCTCCTATCCACATAATATAGATGGTCCCGATTCCAATGACAGAAATAGCGATTTGTTGATTTTTGTGGTAGTTTTAATTGCTCAATTATTAGTTGTAGGCCTACCATGAGCTAAAACCTTACTGGTTTTCTTACATGTTTTGTCTGAAGGGTAGTTTTAAACCAGTCACCGTTCACAGAAACTCGGTCTATAAACAGAATGGATAATTAATTGATACAATCAGCTCAACAGCCTTTATTTTGTGGCTAGGCCTTTCGATCTTCAGGACATTAGGCTTAGGCACAAAATAAAGATTGTTGAGCTGAAGATACCAATCATCCATTCTATTTAATTTTGTTCGAACTCAACCGTGTAATAACATGTATTTTAACACTTTAGGTTTCATAAGTATTGCGTACGAACTATATAGGCCAGCGTTTCTCAACCTATGGTCCGAATTGGTGCAGATTGTCGGCTGACATAATTAAAAAATATAAAGCAAGTGGAAAGTAAAGAAGTAAAATTTTTCCCCATATTTCGTAATAATGACCTATAATTAATACCCCAAATATTAAGAATATAGGCCTTCTTTTAAAAATGGGATGTAAAATTTTTTAGGCATTTTAGTGGTCCTCGGGTTCAAAAAGGTTGAGAAACGCTGATATAGGCTAACCAAATACGCATTCTCGCAATAAGATACGAAACGAGGTAACGTCTTTATTACATCTTAATTCCGTATTCGCCAATAAATGTAATTCGAGATAATGAAATCAAAATATAAAACAAACAAAAATCTACTTCATAAATAAGTTACTGTGCTTAGAAATGTCAGAATTTCACGGCCCCAATTCCTCGCCCCTGGCATTCCACGACAGAAGCATCCTGAATGTTATAACAAAGCAGAGGTTTCTATAGAAAGTACAATATTCCAGACGCTTGGAGAGGAAGCACGCAACCTGAGGAAATTGAGCGCAATTTCCACTTGCAAACTTGTCTGACATGCCGACGGACAAGTCTAATCAAACCCAACAGAGTTATTATTAACCTTTATTTTTATTATTAGGTAATTTTGTGTTATGGCAGGTCTACACCCATGTGGGGGGGGGGGGGAATTCCAATGTCCAACCCTATCTTTTAATTCTTCCAAGCTTAGCAAAACCTTGACATTTTGGAGGATTTGGTCTTTGCTATGTCTGGCCACCATCTGCGTACTCTAATTACTCATTCAATCAACCGTCAGCTATTAAGGGAGGTTTCCTATGACATAGTCGAATTATCAGAGTTAGTTCAAACGAGCCCAAGCTAAATAGCGATAAAAAAAAGTGTATGGCATATTGATGGCCAGTGTTCATTCTTCAATAAGAATATAAATACGTCCACCGCGTTGGCTGGACGGCTGATGATTTAGGACTATAGATGTACATCAAACCGACTTTAAATTTTCTTGCGTTCAATTAATCTATTATATATGGGTCAGCTAGTCTTGATATACTATAATATCTAATTTCTTCTTCAAAATTTTTTTGTTCCTCTTATTTTTTCGAATACATCTAGCAGAAATTTTCTTCTCATGGTGTCTCCTAACCAGTTAATTTTTATTTTTCTTAAAACTTCCAAGATATTATAGTCGTAATATATATATATATATATATATATATATATATATATAGGTATATATATATATATAATTCTTTATGTATATGTATTCTCCTCTGCTCTTCTTTGAAAATTCTTAATTCGTATCTGTTGCAATAAATATTTCCATGAAATTGTGTTTTGTTTCTGTAAACGGTCTAAGAGAAACCTACTTTCTGGACGCGCTTCGTACATAAAAATAAAATATTATACCAAAAAATCCGCTGTTTTTCCTTGTCTTTAAATCTTTCACAGACGAAAATAGAAACTGTACTGATGAGTGGTGAGTCATGAAATCTCGCAAAACATTGATCTGACGTTTTTAAGAAGTTATAATGAAACCACAAAGACGAGTGAATGAAGCACAACGCTTAGAGCACCGTTACGCGAGGGACCGCCGTAGAAATGGACCGGAACGCTGCAGCATGCATGTACAGAAAGCGAAACTCGTTGAGAAACCTTCCCACGTAACGATCAATAGCAAGTTTTATACCCTACTACATCCACTGTGTGCAATGAGAAAGGGAAAACACGTCATGCTTGTATGTCCTCAAACTACTGTTTTTACAATTTAATTTCCATTTTATTATTTTCGTTAATAATAATAATTACAAAAAGCATCGGTGTCGATCGCTCCTTTCGCTTATACTCACTATTATTGAAAAGGCTATTTAAGATAAAAATAACAAAAAAAATTGCAATTCTTATGGCCAAATTGCAACTCTTATGGCCAAATTGCAACTCTTATGGCCAGTACCATAAATAGTTAACCAAAGTTTAAGCACCAAAATTAAACATAGTGGAACTTAAGAATTCTGGTTGCATAAAAGTTAATCCAAGATCAAACTTAACTGGCAAATTTTCTAGGGTTAATCAGGGTGAACCTATTACTATAATTTATCTTCAAAAGAAATAAACGTAAAATAATATACTGAAAATATTATATACGAGACGCGTCCATAAAGTAAGTTTCCCTGGGGGCGTTCATAGAAACAAAACACAGTATCATGGAAATGTTTAGAATGGCAACAGATAGTGCAAGTGTTCGGCTATTTTTCAAAATATTTGCTACCGGAATTGAGACATTTTTCATTCCGTTGGCCCAACTTTTGAATACCTGTCGTAGAACTCTGCCGCCTGGGATTAGAACCAGTGTGTGACAACCATCTCCGCCTATCTGTCATTTCTTGAGGTGTAGGAAAAGATGGAAAACACTGGGAGCGAGGTCCGGGCTGTAGGGTAATGTTTCAACACCTCCCAGTCGAACTTCTGCAGAATACTTGCAGGGAGGTGTTTAAAAATCCACCCTACAGCCCGGATCTCGCTCTCAGTGATTTCCATATTTTCCTACGCCTCAAGAAATGACAGAGAATGACAAAGAAGCGGACACGGTTGTCACACAATGGTTCAAATCCCAGGCGGCAGACTTCTCCGACACCGGTATTCAAACGTTGGTCCCACGGAATGAACAATGTCTCAGTTCTGGTGGCAGATGTTTAAAAATAGCTGAACACTCGCTGTATCTGTTGCAATAAACTTTTCTATTAAAGTGATTTTTTTGTTACTGTAAACGGCCCCAGGGAAACATACTTTATGGACGCGCCTCGTATTTCGACCCATGAATGTATGTTCCCGTATGTGCACTAAAGAATCTCCATTTAATTTACACGAAAACCACATTTACAACATTTATTTTCAATTTTCTAACTGTACAGAAAAACGCATCAGGTTACAATTAATGCACAAAAATAAAAATAAAGCAAGTGGCGTATGTGTTTATATCCGTTTATAGCCTAAATACTTCAGGAGATATTGAGTTTCAATTAAGTGGTCATGGAACGTTTTCCTCCACTAAAAACCAACATAGAATATCCCCTTGTAAGGGTGCCTATACACACAACCTGCGTATTACCTGATATACAGAAGCAGAATGCTTGCCTTGTTATAGAGACTGCAATGCCTATAAAGAACTCTCCACGTGCTCTGTGTTTACGAAAACTTTCTGCTTTACTAACTTATTTCCGGATTCCCACCAGGGTAAGCCTTTTAAAATTTATTTTCATAAGAACCTTAACGGAATCGTAAAATCTAGGACATATTCCAACCCAGTGAATGCCTCACAATTATCTGCTCTTGTAATAACGCGTAATTTAAGTTCCCTTCTTAGTAATAGCGTTGCTTTTTTTAGTGATTTTTATCCTTTTACCAAGGTAGAGCATGTTACTCTTTCGGAATCCTATCTTAAAACATGTTTCATCGGCGTATACTACATAAATGGGAGTAAAGACTATGAATAGCGCCTGATATGTGAACCTATAATCGTATTAACGACAGCATTTTTCACACATCGTCACCTGAGTATTCGAGTGTACCCAGTTCATCAAGGTAAGGTGCGAGAACATTGTGCGAAGTTTCGCTACAGGTGTTAATATATAATGTTCGTGCCATTTTAAGAAGACATCGTCCCAAACCATCGTCCATCTACAAAAGAATACAATAGCATTGTTCCCTAATCCGAAAATCTGCATCAACACCGATAAAAAACAGGTGTTCTTGTAGTCGTGTGGGTTTCACTTGTGTTGCCACCGCCATTCATCACTTCTCAAGTAAAGTAAACGTGCTGTGGTACGTATTTGGCTACATTGTACTGGACTGCAGATAAGTGTAAAATACGCCTAATTACCTTTCTATTCACTGATTGACATGTCGATGAGGATTAGGGTGGTAGCAGGTAGCGGAAGTTCTTGAAAAAAAAAGTCTTTAGAAAATGGCACCCATAATACAGAGCCTACTACGTACAGAAGGGACCAAAAAATGTATACACATTTCAATTGCGTTTATTTCTGCGCGTTTTAGAAATACGATTTGAATTATGGCGGAAAGTGTAGTGACATGTCTCGAAAGAGAGCTACTGTCGTCATACAGTCAGAAAATCAGATGGCACGTAGAGCAATCCCTGTGGGCAAAGACGCAAACTTTGGGAGGGGGGGTCAAAGTACTTTCTGCCCCAACATTTAGCTTTTTATCATATAAGGTCTCCAAATAACTATTAAAACCCAATTATTGCCCCATCCCAATTTTTTTTAAGTCGGCGCCTCTACAAGTGGGAATTTTACCTTCTACCGTCCGGAATCAGAAGTGCTTAGACCAAATGGTGGACATTTTGAGCATCTACAACAATTTTGGGAGTATTTTGCCAAAATCAGCATGGTATAATACTAATACTGTAATCACAGCCTAATTCAAGCGTACATGTGTAGTTAAGTCAACACACAGTTTTATAAGTTTTGTCATGTACTGTAACTAAAAGTGCTCCTTCTTTGTGTGTGGTAGGTTGTCATGTCAGTACCCTATATTGAAGGAAGATATGGAACTGTGCATGTTCAGACATCTAATGAAATTAAAAAGGTAGATGTGTAAAGAAAGTAAAGTCAGAATGTTTATGACTCGTCAGCTTTTACACTCCTATAAAAATGTGTACAGTCAAATCAATAAATGTGTATTGTTTATTTAACAGTTTACTAAAATTCACTGTAAGTTCTGAGATTTATGATTACATGATACTGCGGGACAGAGGTGAATAACATTTTGAGTAATTTTATTTTAAAAGTATATCAGAGCAATAGGCCTATGTTGATACACACCATGAACACTGAATGAAATTCTCAATAGCCTACAAAAGCTAACGTGCAAATCCTTCCATATCATGTATCATACTTAATGTGTAACGAAAAAAGTTGGTAGTTTCTCTGTAGGATTTAATATGGATTTGCAAACTTGTAAATAGTTTTTCTCAGTGTTTTTTTTTTCTGACTTGACCGACTTTATGCACGCGTGAATTCTTACTGATCACCTAGAGACTTTCATATCACAATGGCTGATCTATTTAAAAATAAACTGGTAGGTTTCCATAAACCAGTATAAGCCCATACACAAATACACGAATAATCCAGCAGCTGTGAACTAAGGGTCTCCTGTTATGGAACAACCGGCTGTTGACAGATGCAACCAAAGCCCACGTACATCCCTGTTATCCTCAGCAAGGCCTTCTTGTAGCTCTTGATAACTTGCTCTATCTTTATATGGTGCACTGTACACCCACTAGAAACCCAGTCCTACCAACTCAACATTTTCATTCTAGTCCTGTTAATGAAACTACAATACCTGTTTTCACAAAAACAACTTTATATAGCGGTCCCAAAAACCAAGTGAGGCCTGACAGCATACATAGCGCTTTGAAATTAGTTTCCTCGGGCTGACTTCAATTGGACTTAAACCTCTCGGGGTAAAATATGTATTTATTATTATTATTAATATTATTATGGAACGGCCTTAGTTCACTGAGAATTCAAGCAAAATTTAAATTCTTTCATGGAAATGCTCCGAGTTGCTAATTCGTTGAATGTCTTTCGACTTCATCCCAATCCTTTGCTTCCGTTTACAATCCCGTTCTCCTGGGCAAAATTTATTACCGGTCACTTCCCTTATTACCTGTTCCCGCCACTCACAATGTCCTTCGAAACAGTGATGGCCCTACAGAATTAAAATAAATACCTATGACGAGAAACGGCGGCAAACATGAACTTAAAACGAAGTATGCATAATTTTTTTACAATAAGTATATGGAAATGAATGAAATAGCACTTAAATAATTGTTTTAGACTAAAATCAGTTTGCACTACAATGGAAATAATTACAGAATTACAAAACTATCATAAAGAAAGTTACTATTGAGCTTTTCAGAAGACCACTGTCTTCCCCTAACTCCATTAAGTCAGGCGAAACTTGACCGCCAACGATTTCACTAAACGTAAACTATGTTATACAGCAAAATTGTTTCTTCCTGGCACTGGAGATACCTGTCAGGGGAAGGGGAATCAGAGGCGATAGTTGAATTCAGAGAGACAAGACATCTTCCCCTCCTGCCAGTCATGACAGCCGTAGCCGTATACCTTAGTAAGCGCGATGTGACTCCTCTAAAGACTGGCATACGAGTGAAACATCACCCCTTCAAATGACAATATTTCGATAGCGGACTCATCCATGCTACTGTGCATTTTTCTGAGAAGGGTCAGGTAGAAGAAATTTCACTAACTAAACGCGATTTTCTCTCTTAGTGAAATCGATTTTGCGGACTGGTTCGCTCAAATCCAAAGGGGTTGAGCATTACTGGTGTAACCTCTCTAAACTATAGATTTTCAGGGTTTCAGACAGTGAAGAACTACAGAACCGTTACTTCAAGAGGTCTCAGTAACGCGGGGAACAGCTGTTGAACTTTTTTTTTGTAAGAATATCTAACACTTTTTTTTCTTTTTTGTTGTTTCTACCGCCCGAGAAATAGAACTACGCAAGCAATTTGCTCGTTATAGGATACAACTAAGGAATTCAGAACTATTAAGAGAGGCTTCCAAGAAAATGACTGCAGATTTCGAAGCAAAAACGTAATGTACGCCTTGCTTTGGAACGTGGAAATTTGAATTCCGGAAATAACTACACAAAAAACATAAGGAAGCACGATCCTTGCATACCGTAAAGAGTTTGCGACAAAAAGACCGCTGTGAGCTGATGAATATTTGCAAGTTACTATGTCGGCTGGTTACAGCATCAATGAGAGCCGGGACAAAAAACCAGTTTGAGGAAAGCAAGGACGCTGAGGAGATATGGAGCACAGTCAGTCATGTCCATCAATGGACAGTGTTGAGGTCGACCTCTCATATGACAAGTCCTTGTCTCTGAGAAATTATGTCACACAGTTAACACATATATTCAGCAATGCCCATCTCAATAAAACCATATCCACATTCAATGGTCATTACCAGAGCCCGGATTTTGATGACACGTCATCTTTTAACTGAAAGGCAGTAATAAGATTAAAATAGGCATTTAATAAAAGTCAAATCAGAAAGTAATCCCATTCCTCATTAATAGGGATCGGATTCTTAGGTTTTTACCTATTTTTTTCCTTACTTCCAAAACAAAAAGCACTCATACACTTTTTCGAATCATGTCCATAGGATTCACCCACATCAATTCTGTGGCACCTAGAAATACCTAAATGGGGTATAAAAACCTAAATGGGATATAAAACCTAAAATATCTAATTTAGGCTACTTTTTTGTCTTATTTTGTTTGTCAGTTGAGAAATCGATATTTTGCGGAGAGACAATTTTTGTCGGGTTGAAATTAATATCACCAGCGTTTCGTTCAACCCATTGTCGTCTAGGATGGACAGTATCAAGAGAGGAAGTGTAAGAGTACCGGCGTATTCCTTTTAAAATATTCGTACGAACAACCATTGTTGCTGCGTATGAACAAGCATATAGATTTCTGTGTTTTAAAGCGCTTGTTTGCCTTTAGTACTTCCCTGTTATTCATACTTAGTGGTCACACTGTGAGTTTTAAGAAGTCATGTTAATTGTGCCGAAACAAATGAAATCAAGTTTATTACGGCAGTGGATTGGCGATGACATGAATTTCTTCTTCTTCTTCTTCTGAGGTTATTTTATGACGTTGCACCCCTCGTGTTTCTACGTCTGGTCTGTTGCTTTCCAAGTTACTCCTGCTGTATATGACAGACGTCAAAATCTTGAAAGATATTTAGTGATATACTGTAACTAAGAAATGTGAGGCAATCTTATGTTCACTGCTTCTTTTGATTGTTTATGCTTTCTTTCTTCAATTGTGTAATATTGTCCTAAAGCAAGTTTACACAAATTTAAGTCAATTTTGTTAAGTTAAACTTCACAAGTATTATGTATTGAATCCTATGTAGCACATTCAAATTCATTAAACCAATTATTCTTTCCGAAAACGATATTTTGGACAAAAACCTAAAAAAAAAAAACTATTTCACCTAATGGAAAACCTAAAAATCCGGTCCCTACTCATTAATAAGGACGAGATATCTACATCTACATCTACATAAAAGTAGTTATCTAAAATAATACTTTATTTATCGCATACAGAACTTCTCTTCCTGGTCTTGATTACAAGCAACAACTAGGTTTTCCAAAGTGTCAACTGTCATAGAAACTGTCAACTGCCTGTCAGAGATAACATTTTTCATCATTTATAGGGAACAATCCTCACTAAACATTTTTGTGACGTGATTGTCATTAGTTCATTACATTATTTGTGAAAAGGTACCTGGCCCAAACACGGAATTTTGTTTTCATACGATTTTCCGTTTTGAAGCTAGCCTGTTCACAGACATCCATACAGACAGGCAGACACAGATACATGTTCCCAAAAATAGTATTCTTGGATTCAGGAGGACTTAAAAGCGTATTTATGTTAAAAACTCAACTTCGAATTTGGGGGTCGAAAACAATACTTCTATGGTACGGGCAGAGAAAGTAAAAATGTTACAGGGTCATTCCATATCAAATCAACCAATAAAAATATAATTTTTAACCTTGAGGTTTTCAAAATGGCTCATATTCAGTGATTGTGTTCTGTTCATCACTCATGCCTCAATTCATATAAAAATTAATTTTAGTATGAAACCAGAAATATGCCATCATGAAAATTTGTACACAACTTACTAAAGAGGTTTAGAATAAAATATATTTTTTTCATAAAAATTAAAATCCCGATTTTAAGTGTTTGATAAAAAAACGTTTTGAGTTTTTGGAAGAAATATACAGTGATGCGATACAGTCAAGTTACATGTCAAATTAAAGCCCTTGTAATTCTAAAAAGAATGGTACAAATTTGAGCTTTCTAGGACCAACCGTTTTTTAGTTACATGCTTTTTAATATATCAAAACGTTCCTAAAAACTGTCATTATGTAATATTTCAAAATTTTTTATCTCAAAAACTATAAGTCCAAAAAAGGTAAAAATCTAAATTTTGTACCTACTCAGCTAATACTACCTCATATTAAAAAATCGTAACAATCTGATGACGTGATGTTTGGACCATTGGTTGATTTGGTGTGGAATGACCCTACGGTGCTTTCTATTATTCATTAACACTGTCACGTCCCCAGAAGGTACCTAATCCAAATACAAAATTTTGTTTTAATATGATTTTCCGTTCACATACACACATACAGAGATATGTTTATGAAGACAGCTTTTTTGGATTAAGGGAACCTCAAAACTGCGTTGAAAACTAGACATTGAATTTCGGGGAGGAACACAATACTTCCTCTACCTACAGTTCCTATACTACGGGCAGAGGAAGTAAAAATATAAACGGCTCTTCCTAATGTAAATTTTTCCAACGACATCTAACAAAAGCTGTCAATAAATCTTCAGTTTTTGCAAATTACCAAAATGAAGCTAGGAGAGCAACCACAATGGGATGGAAAATTAAAATATGCACTGTACCGAGGGAACTGGGGAAAAGTTGGAAATCAGGAAGCCCAAGATCTCTCATAAAATTATGAATAAGCCATGACAATAGAACAAAAGAGGGGGCAAAGAGAATAGAATGCTAGGGAGAAGAAGATTCTCTTGACTCTATGCCACTTATCTTTGCATACTGTCCTCCCTTCATAAGTATTCACACTGAAGCATCCTAACTTGTTTCTACTGAGGGGGCCTCTGAAAACAATAGGGGGAAGCAAGTTTAATATGAAAACCAACATGTAAGCTAAGATCTCTGAACTCTTTGCCCCTGACAAAATCTCCACGATCGAAACAGAGAAGCATTTGAAGAACTACTATTCTACGCAGGAAATGACTGAACATTCGCAAGCAGCGTACTTCCGAACATTACTTTCCACATGAACTGTAAACTCTCCCTGCAGTCATGCTCTGCAGCTTATACTCAAGATTTCAATATAAATGAGGCACACAAAAGAATGCAGAAACAATTAAATACACTTCAGATTTGGCTAACAAAATGGAGAATTAAAGTTAACCCTCATAAAACCCCAAGCAATAATATTCACCAGAAGAAGACCTAAATAACTCACTCTCTTGAATGAAGCTACTGAGTACCAAAAATCTGTTAAATACCAGGGAAAATCAAATGAAATCCACAATTTTCTTCCCACTATTTTACTGCAGGAAGAATGTTTGCTTGCACATTATTTTTCAACGTAATCCCCTCCCAGTTTAATGCCCCAGACAGGGGCGTATTCAGAGGGGGGCTGAGGGGGCCCCCCCGAAACGTGAGGTCATGCTAATGTATTGCACATAAGGGCACTTTAATTTCTCGGAAAGTAGAAGTTCAATTGCACATTTTGACTTATAAAAGATGAAATACGTTATTCTAACGGGTTCAGTATAATTGTGTGTGATAATTAGGGCTCAGAGGTTGATGATATGTCATCTCTTTTCTGAGGCATCACAGACAATGCAGGATGTAGTATAAGTTCGTCTTCCGTCAAAACGAACAATAATACCTTACTCATATTTTGCATTTTATTTTCTACCAGTCAGTTTTATGAAATTTTCAATCGTTCCTTACATTTTTTCCGTATTTTGTCTTCAGAATGAACTTTTCCAACATTGTAGACAAAGCAATCTCGTTAGTCATTAATATAGTAAACATAATATTAAAATAGTCAAATAACATACTTAAAATGTTGTCTTTTTTTTATTATTATATTAATATGCTACTGTATATTCCATTTTTTAGATATATATTTAGAAATATTCTCATATTTTAAATTTTTCATGTCATGTTTTCATAAATTTAAGGTAATAATATAGGTCATTTTTAGGCGTTTTAGATCATCAATTTCTGAACCCTAGTGATAGTAATGTTAGGATTATCACAGTCCCTCCCGAAAATAAATATTAGATACGCCCCTGCCACCAGATAGGAAGAGATTTGATACCGCATGAGAAAAATTATTCTGGTTGACACTGTAGGCACCCACGCACCGCCGATTGGATGTCTTCATCTTCTGCCCTCCAAGGTGCTCCTTTAATGGACTAAAGATGTGGGAGGCACTTGAAGCATATGTCGTCGATGGTTTTCATGGTTGCACGAGCAGCATGAGGACGGGCGTTATCAAGTTGAAGCGAAACACCTGCTCTCAGCAACCCCTTCGCTTTGTCACCATCAGATTTCCAAATCTTTGGTCCGTCAAAGGATCTCCTTGGAGGGCAGAAGTTCAAATCTGATAAAGACATCCAATCGATAGTGCAGGAGTGGCTACAGCGTCAACCAAAATAATTTTTCCCATGTGGTATCGAAGCTCTTCCTATCGAATGGCGTAAGTGCATTGAACTGGGAGGAGACTATGTAGAAAATAATGTACAAGTAAACATTCTTCCTGCAATAAAATAGTGGAAAAAAATTAATTGTGGTTTTCATTTGATTCTCCCTTGTACCTTGGCCTAACTCTCGATAAAAAAATAATAATAAAATAAAATAAAATAAAATAAAATAAAAACTACAGTACGGTGAACAGAAAGAATCAGCCAGAAGTAAAGCTACAACAAAATTTATATTTCTATATCCATTACTGAATACTCAGTTTAAATCACCAATGAAAATTATAATATACCGTACAACTCTATCATCAGGCCACAACTCACTTAAGGATGTCAAATATGGCACACAGCTAAACCACAACGAATCAGAAGACTACATGAAATAAAGAGAACAATTTTAATACTCGTCACCGGAGAAGACTACAGAACCAGAAACACTAAACTGGAGGATATGCTTGAAATTGAATCCTTCCTAGCACACACTGAAGATCTAGCCAACAAGTTCGAAAATACTCTATGTACAATCACACACAAATCCATTCGTTAGAGCATTCGCTAGAATACCAAATTTTTTGAAAAGTAATCCAGACCTTAGAAATGTAGGAGAAAAGAATTAATTTTACAGGGAATGTATCAAAATACTGCATAAGCAAAAGCCTAACAATAGGCTGAAAAAGTCACACTTTATTTCCATAGGAATTCCATAGCTGCAAATGTTCCCTGGCCCAACAAAGAACCAAATTGATAGGAATGCTGGAGAAGATAAATCTCCAAACTGAGAAAAATTAAATTGCTTAAGGCAATTTCTTTCCAGATAGCCTCCTGTTTAGGAAAATGTGTATTTGGTTTTGCGACCCTCCAATGGGGAAACTCTGTCATACTAAAATAAACTTTTAAATTAAATTCGTGGTTCTGGTAATATTAAAATAATACCGGTATATCTAAAATGAATTTTTGATCTGACAGAAAGCCATGATTAAAAATAATTCAATGCCTTAAAATTATTCTTGATTCACAATAATATAATGGAGCAAGATTGGTCAAAGCCTGTCACTTGTTTTTCCCTTCCTTCCGGTGTAAGTTCAATCATACGTTACGATCAATCATTCATCATAATGAGTAATATTCTTTAACCAATACTGAAACAATTCATTATGTTATTGCATATTAATGTGGAACAAGAATAATTTTAAGGTATTGAATTATTTTTAATCATTGGCTTTCTGTCGGATCCAAAATCCATTTTAGACCGATTGATAGAGCCATTATTTTTAATCATTGGCTTTCTGTCGGATCCAAAATCCATTTTAGACCAGTTGATAGAACAAGCTCAATTTTTTCTGGTTACTGTGAAGGCTCCCATTTGCTCTAAAGTATGCTGGATATCCAACCAACATCTAACAAAAGCCATTTGAACTTCCTGTAATTCATTGTGATTTTATAGATGTGTTGCCACTATTAAAGTTCCAACCCTCATATGATAAAGCATGTCTGAATCCTAACAAGTGTATTTTTCTCAAGACTAGATGAGCATTTTCGACATCCCAAATAATAAACTTAACCTGTGAATGTAAGCATCCTCAATTGCTAACAATTAAGTTACATCACAGCATCAATTACATGTAGGTAGTCATACTAAAATACAGACACCTTACCGCTGCAGGCAACCATCACCCTTGAATTACACCACACCTTGACAGACACATGTAACAATGCCAGTTACAACACCCACCTAGACAGTCTCTCCAAGTTAGAACATTTCACTGTACACTACATAAGGTAGGTTCAGTTATAGGGGCCCCAGAAATAAAAAAATTAGTAGGACAATAAGACTACTGGCAGGCACCTGGGATTTTTGTTTAATTTTCTTTGTTCTTAGCTTAGTTATATAGGCCATAAGAGCAAAATCGCAATGCAGGGGGATCCTTCTCGCGATGTGAGCAGGCTTCCACGGAAGGGTGATGTTTTTTTGTTTTTGTTTTTCAGCAAAGCAGGTTGACAACGTATGGCAGCTAGGTTAGGGACAGTAATATTAGTGTTAGTGAGGTTATCTGTTAGATTATGAACAATGATATTAATTCAGTAGGGCATTTCCTGTCTATTTACTCTGCATACAAGTGACATTTCCTTGGAATATGACAAAATTAAAAACAGAGCACTTATGGTATTGTAACTATTTAGAAACTTCAAATTTCATTATTTAAAAGGACGATTAAAACAAGGTTTTAGTGTATCATAGGCCTGTCAAACCAATTTCTCAATAAGAGTGTAAGCTATATAACGTATAGCCTGTATAGGTTACCAGTATTGATATAGGCCTACCAAAAATTATAGGCCACTATTAATTATAGACGAATGACTTCAGTTTTTCTTGGAATTCTAATTGATCTTTATGCAGATTATAAAAGAGTAGACGTATTATAAAATTTCAAGCTTTCAGACTCTCGCTTTGAGTCCATCCTCAGTGATCTGATTGGCAGGACTCACTGGTTGATGATTATAGGGGGTGGATTTCTATGACCTAAAAATAGGATATATGCATGCATTTATGACCTAAAAAAACATTAAAATATGACCAATAACATTTAAAATATGACTTTACCTCTTACACAGTATGTATATTTTTTTAAAGTTTCATTACAATTCATTTTATTAAAATATAATGTTAATTATTTAAAATATCTGTAAATTCTCAAAAAGTATCAGTATAATGCAAAATTTACAAAATATGATATGAATCTTCAAAATTTCTTTAATATGCACACAAATATGCCAAAAATATGACCTAAATATGCTACAGTAGTTGAACATTTCCTAAATATGCAGTTATATGCACAATAAAAGCCGTTCCATTTTCACCAGGATGCTTTGAATCGGGTTTAAATTAGTCGGAAACCTGAAAAAATGCAAAGGGGAAAAATATGACATATCATAGAAATCCACCCTCTAATGATTAATATGCTATATAGGGTACCATAGCAATGTTAACTCCACATAACAAAAAGAATACTGCATACCGTACGTGTAGAAAAAATACAGACAGCTTTACAGTTAAGAAAAAGAAAATTTCAACATAAAGTAAACTTTACCATACAGATTCAGACATATGCTATACAGTATATTAATTAAGAACATGAAACAACTAGCACAATTGGCAAGGTCTGCATTTATAGCTAGACACTACTGCATAGCTAATAAATAAGAACCATAATGAAGTCTAATAGAATTGAAACTTCTCCAAAAGAAGACATGGAAGTAAGCCAAATTAGGAAGTAATTTGTAAATCCCACTGCTCCAGTCCATTCTCTTGAAAGACACAAAACCCTTCACATGTCCGCTGTATGTGCATCACCCACCCAAGTAAACAAGAGCACTAACAATGAAGTTCCATTCTCCGGATCAATAGTTACATTCAGAAGGTTCAATTGGTACCAGCAGGTTCAGTCAAGGTTCCACTGCAGCGCTTCCGCTCACAACATCAAAACAAACAAAACTAGAAGCTAACATGCAACTTCTCTCAAACTGCTATAGTGAGGAGTTCAAACCCTTACTTGGGTACGTACCGTAGGCTAAAAAAATATTCATAATGTCAGGGGAATAAATTTCATGTCTGAAGGCAATAGCAAAATCAAGAATTTATTCGCCATTATTGTTACATGTAGCCTATATGGTATAACATACAGCCTTTTGGGAATTAGGCCATGCAGACCTCCCTTATTTACTTATTTATATCCTATGTATAACCATGGCCACTGGTACATAGGAAATTTCATGCCCTGATAATGTGAACGATTTAATATAACAATTCTAGGGCTATAGGTCAATGTTTATGTCAAATAATAACAGGACCAAGTGTCTGTCTTTCTGTCTGTGTGCGATGCCCAGCGAAATCTACTGAACGAAGAGATCTGAAATTTTAAACACGGATGGACTGAAGGGTGAGCGAATGCACCTAGATGGCGGATTTTTACTTTTAGCTTTCGTTTGCGAATTATGAATGAAAAACGGGCAAAAAACGTGTATTTTTTTTAACTTTTGAAGCATCAATTTTCAGTGATACATTGCAATTGCCAAATCAATTGCAGGTAGCTTTGCCTATTTTTGTCATACCTTAGAAATAAAAGCATCGCGATCACTTGAGTTTAGTAAGCCCTCCCTGGTCGATTCATTTGTTTATAATGTCAAGGCAACGCAGACATCTGAAATTTTCAACCTACATGGAAGAGGGAAAATGATTATAGGCCTAAATGGGCAAAAATTGTTCAATTTGGACGAAACTCACTATGCAGAGGTTTTCTAGGCCAGGGAACACGAATCTGAGGTTGTGTTTTCCAACGATAGGCTTAGTAATCGTGGAATTCACTTCAAAGCCAGATTTTTAGCTATTTCATTACTTAGTAATTGTTCAGTTCAGGCCTATGAACGTTTTGCGTGCAAGCATTAATAAATATAATGTTTTAATTATTTTGCTCTTAATTTTTAATCTTCCAATTAATTATCGTGGGCAAAGCCACGGGGAACTGCTAATGTCAAATAAAACCTAATATTTTTGAGATTACAAAATCATCATATAGCTATAATACAATTGATAGAATTATGATTATTAGGGCATGGCCATGGAAATAACCTTATCTTAAGTGAAATCCCATGATCCAATTTTTGGTCCAGATTCCTACAATGCATCAATTATTATTCTCTCCCTGTAGGCCCCATAGAACATAGAAACATGGCAGCTTCTCAAAACAGTTAATTATCTACACTGCTACTGCTGCAACCAAGCAAACAGGTTATTTAACAAGAAAATAAATTTAATGAAAAATTAAATCTCAAGAAGGTTAAGGCATATTCTGAATTTACAATTTACTATCTAGGCCTATAACCATTATTGCAACCTATGAAACCACTGAGGTGCTCTGGAAATTAAGAAAAAGATTCCAGTTACCGGTATAGGCTATGTCACATCAACCGCCATGTCAATTGTAGTGTTCTAGTAGCGACTGATTTTAGTTTAGGGTTTACAGCTGACTGTAGACCTATAGCAGACCACAACACATTTCCAGGTGCAGAGCCAAGTAAGTGTACAGAAATGCTACATGATAACCTACATTCTTTAACCAAAAAAATTGGATAATAGGACATCTGTATTAACTTTTACATCTACTTACTGCACCATAACCTCCTTTCAATTCATAAAATTTGTAATGAATAGTGAAATAGGCTACCATGTTTTCCCTGTACATGTTGAAACTTTCAGTTCGGATCAGACAAACGAAAGTCAATACACCGTAACAGAACATTAACTTGTGTCCAGTCCTAGTAGAATGGTCAGAAAATAGAATTTGTACCAATAAATCTTAAGGCATTTTCGGATTCATAGTCCTACTTTAGCCATTACAATGGGTTTAGGCCTAACATACCAGTACAGTAGAACCCCGATAATTCGAGCTAATTGGGGCTGAGGCTACCTCGAATTACAAAAAACTCGGATTATACGGAAATTTCACTAAATCAATGGGTAAATCGCAAATAAATGTTTAATGAGCACAATAATGGTTTAAATAATAAATAAATAAACAATATAGTAGGCCTACATAGGCTACCTGTGTTACGCCTCCTACTATATATTGTCAAACATTTCCAATTTGCTACATCGGCATCCTTTAAGGATTAAGTCATTGTCTGACCCTTAATGGAGTGGAACGGGAAAGCGATGCTACTAGGAAAACACTTTTAATTACCATTGTAGGGATTACTGTAACAATACAGTATTCTTTTCTGAAAGGATGGGGAAATATGCACTGTACAATTGATTGACTCGAGGTCCTGACAAAGAAAAATCGAACCTAACGGTTTCTGTCAATCTGTAATAGAAATGCATTAGCAGTCTGAAGCCAAGGTTATTTCTGTCTATTATGAACAAAAACCCTAAGTGGGACAGTTTTACCTGCATTTTCGTACATGGAAAAATTGAAAGAAAGCTCAAAATGAAGCACATTCGGATGTGCGTAAAACTTACTTGCGGACACCGTATAAAAACGGGATTTTACTCTAGTTTTATGGAATATTTTAATTTTCTTAAGACCAGCTCGAATTACACGGAACCTCGAAATACTGGGGCTCGAATTACCGAGGCTCTACTGTACTACCATACGAGTCTCATTATGTTTCACTAGATAGTTTTAAAACTGTTTTGCCACATAGGCTATAACTGGCTTTCCGAACATCCTTTTTATAATATTAATGACTCTATTGAATAACATTCTGATATGTTATGGTTTATATTGCATAAATATTGTTTGTTTATTATTTATCTATAGGCCTACTGTGCTAGTATTGGGTTATAGGCCTACTTAGTATATAGCATCATAAATGTAAATCAATAGGCCCAAATAAAATGGTTTAGAGGTTTGAGACAGATGTGATGTAGATGTAGATGTAGATGTCTCGTTCTGTAGATCCTGTGTTGAGCAGGGCTCAAGGATATAGAACACGTCAGATAAAAACATACATGCATGTTATAAAAAAAAACATGATACAAGAATTGTTATGTCACACTTACTCAAGCTGAAAAGAAATCATCCATATTGTAGAAGGTGTGAGTTACTAAATATTGCTTCAGAGCTCTTTTGAAAGATTTGCATTTGCTTTTAATACATAGTGATTTAATCTCTTTTGGAAGGTTATTGTATATTTGTATTGTGGAATAATAAGCACCTTTCTGAAAAAGTTTTAATGAGTTAGCTGGTCTATGTAAATCATTCATGTTTCTAGTAGTACGCCCGTGTATACTGTGATTACTTTGAAATTTATCAATATTATCTACCATGTAACACATAACAGAGTATATATACTCTCCGGTGAGAGTGAGGACTTTTAATTTTTCAAACAGCGGTTTACAAGATTCTCGTTTTTTCTTTCCACATATTATTCTTATTGCTCGCTTCTGTAATCTAAATATTTTTTCCCTATGTGCCGAGTTACCCCAAAAAATGATTCCGTACCTCATAACAGAGTGAAAATATGCAAAATATACCGTGAGTAATGCGTCCTGTTGTAATATATCATTCAAAGTTCGTAGCGCAAAACATGCTGAACTTAGCTTAGAACTTATCATTACAATGTGTTTCTTCCAGTCAAGATTTTGGTCAATTTGTAGTCCTAAGAATTTTATGTTGCTAATTTCCTCTATGATTTGTGTTTGATAATTGATTACAATGTTTGAGATATATCTATTTTTTGTTCTAAATTGAATAAAGTGGGTCTTATCAATATTAAGTGACATTTTATTAGCTTGAAACCAAGTATTTAATTCGTGAAAAGTCTTTGTAGCTAGTCTTGCTAAATCTTCTTGTGACTTTCCTGTTACGAGTACACTAGTATCATCTGCAAAAAGCAATGCCTTTGATTCGTCACTTAAGTTATCTGGTAAGTCATTGATGAAAATTAAAAAGAGCAAAGGTCCCAGTATCGATCCCTGAGGTACTCCATTTTTAACAGTCCCTAATTTTGATTCATTTCCATTTATTATTACCTTTTGAGTTCTATCAGACAGGTATGATTTGAACCACTTTAGTGTTATATTATCCAACCTATAGTGTTTCAGTTTTTGAAGTAGAATTTCATGATTTATACAGTCAAACGCCTTAGCTAGGTCACAAAAAATTCCTAGGGCATGTTTCTTTTTATCTAACGCTTCCAATATTTCTGTAGTGAGTTGAAATGTAGCATTATCAGTGGACATGCCACTTCTAAATCCAAACTGAGATGGTGTAAGAATGTTATTCAAATTAAGATAGTGTATTAAGCGGTTGTACATAACTTTTTCAAAAACTTTTGAAAATGAGGTTAGGAGTGATATAGGTCTATAATTTGATGGAACATTTTTGTCACCTTTCTTAAAGAGGGGCTTAACAATAGCATGCTTTAGTCTTATTGGAAATATTCCACTTTTTAACGAACAATTACAAATATGACTAAGAGGTTTACTAATTTCAGATGAGCAGCTTTTTAACAACTTATTACTTATCTCATCCCATCCAGAAGAGTTTTTGCTTTTGAGTGACTTGATTATATTTTCAATTTCTCTAGAGGAAGTTAATTTGATTTGAAATGTATGGTTCTGGACTATAGGTGTTTTAAGTAGGTCTGCTGCATTAATGCTAATATTAGTTGTAGGAATACATTTCTCTGCAATGTTTATAAAGTGATTATTAAAAGCATTTGTGATATCTGATACATTATCTAGCTTTTTGTTCTGGTATGTTAGTGACATGCAATCATTGTTTCCCTTTGATCTCCCTGTTTCGTTTTTAATTATATTCCATATAGTTTTAATTTTATTGTCTGATTTATTAATTATTTGTGAGAAATGCCTACTCTTTGCCTCTTTAATTACTTTCTTCAGTGTATGGCAGTACATTTTATAGTGTTCTTTATGAGCTGGGTTGTTACTGGTTCTACATTTTAAATATAGCTCTCTTTTGTTTCTACATGATATTTTAATGCCAGTGGTTAACCATGTTTTATTCCTTACATTAGGTAAATTAGCAGTTTTCTTTTTTGGAAAGTTAGTTTCAAAATGCCGCAACACAATATTTAGGAATTCATTTAATTTACAGTCTACTTTGTCATAGGAAAATATAGATCCCCAGTTTTCATTCTTCAGATCTTGTTTGAAGTTTAAAATTGAAGCATCATTCATTACTCTAGTCATATGGGTATGTTTTTTAGTTGCGTTTACCTTACTATCGTTTAGCACTAACATTTGTGCATCATGGTCCGATAATCCATTTAATATTGGTAATATTTTAAAGTTAGGGTGCTTTTCTATGTCTATGAATATATTATCTATTATTGTTTGAGAGTTGTTTTGGATTCTAGTTGGAAAATTTACTACAGAGTCTAAATTATAACTACCTAGTAGGGATATCAGCCTGATCTTTTTTTCACTATCAATTGAGAAGTCTACATTAAAGTCGCCGCACAGTATAATATTTACATTATTACTATACAGATAGTTAAGAACCTTTTCTAACTGATTTGTAAAATAATTGAAATTACCTGTTGGTGCTCTGTAAATGGTCAGTATTACAAATGTACTGTTATCCGTTTCCACTCTGGCTGCGCAGCATTCAAAATCCTGTTCCTTACAGTAGGAACTGGTGTCTATATCACTAAAATTTAAGTTACTTTTGATGAATATACTCACACCTCCGCCTTTCATGGAACGTCTAAAGAAATTTGAGCACAATGAAAAATTATCAATTTTCAGGTAGCCCTAGCAACAATACCATAACCATCGTCAACATGACAGCACAGCTGTATGTTGAGATAGATTCTATTCAACATTCAACATCGTGTTCAGCAGCCGAGTACTTAGTATAAATTATGCAATTTTAAGTTAAAAGTGTCCACTACTTGATGATTTTTCTTACAGCCTAAGATATTTCCCATATTTAGGAACATGCTGAATTTATGGCCTAGGCCTATATGAATTTGGTATACCAGTGTTACACCTTCAAATATGACAGTTCTAATGGTTTATCCACAATGTGCAGTTGGCAGTTGGTATTTGGTAAACGGAAGTTGGCATTTGCAGTCAGCCGCTTGGGAGCAGCACTCGAGCTGTCCACAATATGCAGTCGACATTGAGGTTATGGAAACATTTTATAGTATAAAAAATGTGGAGGAATCGCTTTATAATTGCATAATATATGAAATAAACACATCTTGCTTTCTCTTAGTATGCAGATTAGCATTTGAACTAGTAAAACATTTTCAATCTCGTGATATGTTACTTGCAGTTCTGCAGTCTGTAATCGAAGAAGAATTTCCCGACTGCCTGCTGTCAACTGCAACTGCACATTGTGAATGGCATCCGTTACTCACCACACGTTATACTTCGACTACAGACTACAGACTGCCGACTTCACATTGTGGATGGAGCTTTAGTGTTAAACAAAAAATGAACACAGTGTGTAGAGAATCGTCGAATCTCCTCATTTTGCACTGCACCATTCACACAACTATTCAGTAGGCTAACTATTTAGCAAATTGGAAAAAACATAACTACAATGGGTCAACAAATTATAGGCCTATTAGCTTATAGTCTATCTAGACAATTAACGTTGAAGCAACTCACAGATTTATGTTAGGCCTATCTGCTCTCCTTTTAATTTGTTTTTTCTTTTCTTTCAACTGTCACTGAATTATTAATTGCTTCCATTAATATTGTTCCATATCAATATTATTTACAAAGTCCTTCATTTAGTATAGGTCTATTTCATTCGTAATCTATGTGAATCTATCAGACTAATTTCACGGGGTTATTACCATAATATGTGCTAATGATTTTTAACGGTTAGAGTACTTCAACCCCTACGCGAATTGAAAGACAACGCATTGCAAGCAGACTGCTTATATGGACAACATAGGCTATGTACTCACCATCTGTCCGTTTTATATCCACACTCGCTCCTGCCGAAATCCCACTCAGTCCTTCATCCATTTTCACTTAATTAATCTCACAGAGCACCATATACCACACAATATTAAAAATACTAAATTTTATACAACCGGCAGTAATAGTTTCGGCACTTTGATTGCCCACTATGACAGTTATCCAGTGCAGGGTTTAAAATCTACCAGTCCAAACTAGGTGATCAACAATATGGCGCCTACCTCTATCGTTCACAATCAGAGTAGTAACTAGAATAAAGTTGTTCTTATTTGATATCGGAATTGGGATGCACACGAATTAAACTTGGCTATATGTGTTTATGAAGTTTTAGTTTAAAATATTTTATGACAAGCACCAATTCATAAATGAAGACAACCTTCAAAATGATCATTAGATATTGAATAGATAATTTAAAATGTAGAAAACTTTTAGAAAATATACTTCCCGAAAAATTAAATAATTTAATTATTAGTTTTATTTTTATTTTTAATTTATAGTTCTAAGCTGTTACAAATAATTCATCAATATACAATGGTTCATCGATTAAAATTGCCTTGAACCGGAAACATATGGACATAACTCTGAGCCAGCTACAAGATGGCGACACTATCCAGTATCCAGTACGTCAGTGTTACCATCTATTACCAACCTGTACAGTTACACGAAACACCCGACCTTGCGTTTTGAGTTAAGAGACTTGGCCAGTCTTATTTTGACGTACGTTATAATGAGCGAAACAATACAACAGTTTAAAGTGATAGAGCAAACTGATTTTGTATAGCAATTATTTAGGTTAAGTACGGTTAACTGTCAGTTACACAATGCTTTGGAATGCCTAATTCGTGAATGACAGATCCATATTTTCTAGGTTAGAATTTTTATTCGAGGTTGCTGTCATTTGTACTCGTTACGTATTTCATCGTCTTTGTATGTTTATTGTATTTCCCATTTAAAGAATAAGCAGTGATATGCGTTTTAATGATAAAGAGCTCATACAAATTGGTTTGGGCGAAGGAGAGCTTGAAGGAAGACTCAACCATCGACGCCCAGCTAGTGGCAATTTCAGCCAGAAAGGTTAGTTGTGGAAATTATGTGTTAAATAAAATTTCTGCGCTATTAAAAAGGGTGAAATATAAAGTGAAATCACGGCGAGGGCCCTATCTCCTCGACATTACAATTTTCCATTTTTGGAAGTCAACACATCATTAAATGTACTTACTTTTGTTAAAATAATTTATTAAGAGGTGAAACTAGTCGTATTTTAAACTTTTTAATGTATTTTTACCTACTTTCAATTCATTTTTATTACGCATAAAACACGCCAGCCATATTATAGTTCTGAACGAAGCAGGATACCAACTGTCCTTGTATAATGTTGCAACAGGCGAGGTGCCTTGTACCCACGTCTGCATTAAGATAAGTTGTCTGCAGATAATCTAAATAATGCATAATACTAGCCACATAGTTAAGCGTTCGAACCGGAGGCGGCAGCCATAGCAAAGCGCCCTTCCATTTACAGGATGTTTTGAATTACAGGAATTCTTATATATTAACAAATTTTGCACCTAATTGTAATCATAGCACCTAGGGACACATTTTTAATGTTGTTTCATTTCGTAAAAATTAGAACTGTAATATCGAGGAGATAGGGCTCTACCCTGAAATCAGTTTTATAAAATACCACGACATGTCGCTCTGTTCCGTTCAATCAAAAATGTGAATGTTGCAGGATTGTTTTAATTATTGCAGGTTTTAAGGAAAGATGGTTTAAACTGAAATCTAATCTTCTATTCTACTTCCACATTAATGAACTAGGAAAAATTGATGAGAAACAGGTAAATATATCATAAAATCTTATGTGTATAAATTTGTTTTTGAAAGAATAAAATGTGGGTTACTATCACAATCTGTATTCTGTTGCAGCCTGCAGGAGTTTTCGTCTTAGAAAATTCCAACATCCAATATGAAGCCTGTATTGGTGTCCCATTTGCCTTCTCAATGACATTTCGTGATGAACCAGATCGGAAGCATTTCTTTGCTGGAAGGTCTGAAGAGAATGTTCAACAATGGATAAATGCCATGAAGCAGGCAACGTAAGTTTCCAAACAGTATATTATTATCTACAAAATGTAGGATTGGTAACCATTCAATTTAGTGAATTATTTCAGGAAGATCAGCATTCAGCTGATTCAACTATTCTAGGAAAATTATTTTTTACTTTTATATATCCCCTATTTGTCTTGTTAGGTTCTATCGAACAACAGTGAACTTATTACTTATTACCCAAATGTTTAGGCTTAGACACATCTGAACCATCTTGTATAACTCATAGAGTAAATAGAAAAAAATTCAAAATTACATATTATGGAATGGTTGGTTTGGATGAAATTCTGAATCACTTCAGCAAAGTTTGCTGCAAAATAGATTTCATAGCTGAATTTTACTCTATAAACAATAAAAAGACTTTTTAAAATTATTTCAAAATTAGTGGTTAAACGTTAGAAAGTTAAAACAGGATGTTTCGACTCTACCCTTGAGTCTTCCTCAGCAGATCAGGAGTGGTTGGATCTAATGAGGAGATTGAGAAGCGAAAATCCGGTGGTAAAAATTCCCCGCCCGCCTGTGGAATGCATAGAGGAAGCAGTATTTAATATTCCAAAGGAATGGAAAAACAGATATTTTAGAAACAAAGTTTTTTTCGATGGTGGACAAACGAGTTATAATGACGAAACTCAATCTTCCTTATGATCTATATAGAATGAGGTGTCACCTGAGAAAGACTCAAGGGTAGAGTCGAAATGTCGTGTTTGAACTTTTTATCGTTTATCAACTGGTTTTGAAATAATTTTATAAATGTATTTTTATTGTATTTGACTCACTAGTAATCAAAACCGATATGGATGTTTTACTCTATAAACAATAGTTGAATTACTAATATGAACTAAATGAAGTTGTATTCTATGGCTGTCATGTGCAGGCTCTGCAGGCAAAAACAGCCCCCAAGCAGCCACCGCCAGCACGCTAGCACTGAAAGGTTTTCCTTTCAAGCGTCATACAGTAGCCTGCACTAGATCACAGTGGACTGTGAGGTCACACCCCTATGCCAATGCAATATCTGCATAACTGCTCATTGCCAGTTTCCTAGCATCTGCACACCCCTGTTCTATAATGTTTATATAAAATCTAAAACTTCCTCTGTTTTTCATCTTAAAATCATAAAAAGTCATTAAAGTTTTAATAAGTGGATTCTCTCTCTATGTGTTATAATGGAATGTTAAATTGATGATTATACTGTTTTTCTTTCAGTTATGGACACTGGAGATCTCAGCTTATCATTCTTCAAACGAAAATTAATGCAAAAACAGGCAAGGTAATGTATCAATATTCATAAATCATAAAGGCACATTAATTTGATGATGATTGAACTTCTCTTGAACATTAGAATAACTCTCATCATGCAAGACACACATTCAGGATAGAACAGCAGCAGCTACGAAAGCCATGTACAGAATTCATAACATCAATACACTCTCTTTGCACACAGCAATGAACTTATTCTACACTGTCATAATGCCAATGGCTTCATATGGATTATAGCTAATATGGGACAACCTCACAACCAGTGACCTAGCAAGGCTTGAAAGCATAAAAGCAAAATTTTTTAAAGAAAGTCCTAGGGGTTGGGATATACACACCCTCCAGGATTGTGTATGAACTGTCGAGGGAATCCTTCTTCATAGAGGACCTTAGGCTACTGCTGCCATCCATGGGCCCATTTCAGGCACTGCTAGTATATAGGCAGAAAAAAACGAGAAGAAATCGACCCTAATTTCTATAGTACAAGCGCTATGGTAGACCAGAAATGGGCAGAGGGTTGCCAGGAGCAAAGGCACATCATAACCTGGCTTGCAACCCATGGCTTCCATCACAAAATCTGCAGAACCAAAAGATTTCGTCAACCAAATGAAGCTTGTGTGAGTCTGTTGTGCAATCGGAAATGCTAACGATCTCACCTGATAGAATGCCCTGAGAGAACAAAATCAATAAGTGAGTACAGTCTAGACTAAATCCTCCTTTATTAATGCTCTTTGGAGTGCTCCTTACTACTATTATTATTATCAGAATAGCTTAAACATTTAAAATAGGCCAATGAGAATCGTACCACACTGATAGTAAAATCCGGTGTGTGCAATTTTTAAAGAAAAATCTAATCTAATTACAAGTTTCTGAGTACACTTTCTTTTCAGTGATATTTACAAGAATTCAGCAAAAATGTCTTTATCCACATCAGTGTTTTCAGCAGGTTTGGCCCATCTTGTCGTTGTGTCATCAGATGATTGGCTCTGGATTCCATTTCTAGATGTTTGGACAATTAAGTTTGATGAATATCAGGGCCGAACTAGTAAATATATTTTTTTGATTAAAAAACTAAACTAAGAAAGTATTAAATACTTAAATATTTATTTAAATTTACCAAAAAACTAGGGGGGATATGCTGTTCCCCCTCTACTACACCCTGGTCACCCCTAATACATTTCCCCTTCTTAACTTTCCCAGTTTCTGGAGTCGCAAAAGTCTGCCATGTACAAGGTGGACTGGTCCCGGTACTCATTTCTGTTAGAGGGTGAGCATAGTTCTACCAGAAGGATTAGACCAATTTCATAATCCGAACAACCTCATCAGGGATCAAACCCACGACCTTCTAGTACTGCCTCAACCAACTGCACCTGTAGGAACGTAAAATATATAAATAAATTAGGGATGGGTCCTCGACACTTTCGATACCTCGATACTCTCAATACTTGCATGGTATCGGCATCGAGCGATACTTCAGAAAACTCGCTCGGTACTTTTTCAATACTTTGGTAACTCTGCAATTCTGCAATTAAGTGAGCATGCTAGTATTTTTTAATAAAAAACTTGTAAGTGGACTGTTTCAAAACTAATTTTAGTTTTAATATAGAGTTTAAAAATAATTAGGCCTATAGGCTACTGATGATATTAAATTTTGTCTCATTAAATATGCACACTTAATTAATTTAGTTGGTATTACACAATTTTCTCAACTTTTAATTTTTAATGTACCTACTTATTGAAACTGGAAATGTTGACGGTATCGAGTATCGAGGGGAAAATCATGTATCGGTATCGAGTATCGAGAAAATCTGGTATTGACCCATCTCTAAAATAAATACTTAAAAATTGAAGGGGGGGGGGAGCTCAGCCCACTTACAAATTTTCTAGTGGGTGCTCAAGGGGCATAACCCTCATTCCAGCACCACTGTAACCAATAAAGCGATGAAAGCAGCATATTAGAAATGAATGATGAGTGTCAGTTAAAATAAGATGAATTCAGGAATCAGAGAGAGAGAGCAGAAAACAATACATCAGTATCTAATTTGATAACGAGAGTTAATATGGGTCATGCAATACATTTCCTCCCAGTATCAGTTTCTGCTTATCTCTAAAGCACTGCTGGCAGCAATGTGTTTCCTGGTAGACATGAAGGTCAATTGCTTCAATAAGTTCTACACGCTGCCTTTTGTAACCTGCACCACAACATAATGAAGACAGACAGCTGGGGTCCTTTGTCACTTCCTACAGAACCTGTTACACTCATCCAGCTACCACGCTAAGTTAGGACTCCTACTTCATGTGGGGAACAATCTGATAAACTAAGCTAATTTTTGGAGAGAACAAAAATTAAAACTGCTAATACCAATATTAAATTGTTTTGTCAGGTGAAGTTATATAACATATAACATATAACCGATGCTCTCCCAACTGACCTAGCCAGAGTTTGATTCATGGCAGTGGATAGAATCTGTCTCCTATGATTAATTAATTATCCTTAATGGTAACTTCATTGGAGGACATTCACGACACTATCAACACTGAATGCCAAAGGTTAGGGGTTCAAAACCTGGTGTCAAAGGAATTTCTCTCCTAAAATAGTCTCATGAAAGTTCAACAGAGCAGTTCTATGGTTTCATGAGTACAAGTCTACAACTGTTAATACCATATTAGTGACGAGTAGGGTTCGGATATTTATAACAAGTCATATTTTTATCCTGACCTCCATTCTCGCCATAAACACAAATTAAACATGAATTGCACATTTGTTATCCTAATCGAACCATTTTTATTTTGCATGTAAAGTCATATTTTGGTCATTTTCATAGTCTTGGTCATATATTAAGGTCATATTTGTAACTAGCATGTGCCGCGGCTTCGCCCGCGATAATTATTTCAAAAACTAAAAATTAAATATTAAGAGCATAATAGCTAAATCATTATATTTATTAACACCTAAATCACATGGACTACATACCATGATTAGATAGCGTTGCCTGGTAAAAGCGACCTCAGATTCGAGTTCCTTGGCCCAGAAAACCCCTGTATAGTGAGTTTCGTCCAAATAAAACAATGTTTGACCATATTTAGGGCTTACAACATTCAAGCGATCGCGAAAGTTTTATTTCCAAGGTATGACAAAAATAGCCAAAGCCAACTGTAATTGATTTGACATTGAAATGTATTACTGAAAACTGCTTGAAAACGCAAAAAATGCATGTTTTTTGCCCGTTTTTCACTCATAACTCACGAACGAAAGCGAAAATTAAAATTCCGGCTTCGAGGTGCATTTTCCGACCCTTCAGTTCACCTACGTTTAAAATTTCAGATCCCTGCATTCAGTAGATTTTGCTGGGCATCGCAGACAGACAGAAAGACAGATACTTCCTTTTATTAATATAGATTTAACATCATAGTTCAGTTATAAATTCGGTAAAAGTGCACAGTTATGCAGTATGTGCACTAAATTGCACATTTTTCCCAAAAAGAGTCACAAATATTTTGGTTTTACTGTAACTGAAATTGAAGGGACAATAATAAGTAAAAGCACAATTACCTGTTCCTCCTTGTTGTTAACAACTTCCAATCAACGTGTTTAATTACAAAATTTTCTGTTCACAGTTGCAGTGGTATCTGGAAACATTAACAGATTAAAGTTCTTTACGAGTAAAACTGTAAATCACCTGTAAAATTATTAAAAAATGATTATCTGATTGAATTAATGTGATGTAATAGTTTAGTGTCATTAAACGTTTTAAATTTGAACATTTATTTTTAGAAAATACATTCCTTTATGAGGTCATATTTAGGATTTTTCGGTCATATTTAGTCAATTTTAAGGTCATTTTTGGAGTCATATTTTCCACTTTTTTAGGTCATAAATATCCGAACCCTAGTGATGAACAAGGCTGAGTATTTACGGAGATTGTGAAAATCACATGGTAGAAATAGAATTGATTTTTGCAAATGTTTTGCTGAATAAAACAATCCTATGTCACTGGCTTACATTATCCAAGTACTCTGATTAAAATACTGCACTTACTTTTTCCAGGATCCACTACTGATGTACCCTCATAATCAAGGCATGGTGCGAGACTTCCAGGCACATAAGTCAAAACCCATCGGATCTCAATCATCCAGCTTTCAGTGCCATCTGCAACAGACAACAGAAGTTGTTAAGGAAGGGAAGAAAACGTTTAGAAGTCACATCAAACCAGAAGGAAACAATAACTGCCCAAGTCATCTCCAACAATCATCTCCGAGGGAAGCAAAGAAAGTCCCTCCACATCTTCCAGAAGTGAATCTTATAGAACTATAAGTACCTAGCTGTAACTTGCCTAGACTGATTTCAACCGGTAATTGTTAGTTGTTAGTAATCGTTGAGTTCTTCTTTAGGAAGAGCATTACGACAATAAATATAAACTAAAAGAGTAAAGCACTGCCTCATAGGTACTGTAATTGCCTTATTACTTAATTATATTGTTGTAAAAAATTTGTAGCATAAAAAAATATATATATTTTGTCAAGCACTGGATATTCTTAGAATTCACTTTTGGGAATAGGTACAAAATTTGTAGCATTTATTGTAATTCACTAAAGTTTTAGAATCCACTATTGATAACGTGTATATTTTCATTACCGATTAAATTTACAGCATGTGTTTTGGACACTGAACTGAAATACTAAGTTTGATTAAATTAATCAGGAAAACACTGTGAAGTATCAATATTATAGGCCTATATTTAACTTGAAAGCATTCAACTTTGCATAATTATCGTAAATAAAAATTTATCAAATTAGAACATAAAATTTTATTTCGATAGGTTCCCCATCATCATCAGCTGATTTCTACTGACAAGTATGCTTATCTTCATCTGATGTCATGCAGGTTATATGAATTTGAAAATGTGGTCATTGTCCTTAGGTTTTTTTGGATGTATATGTTTTTGCAAACAGTTAAATTAAGCATTTTCTGAACACATTGTAGCAATTTTGCCTCACTATTGAAATCATGACCTGTAGACCAGAAATGATGAGCCACTGCAGATTTTTTCTATCTGTTGTTATTTAAAATTTGTCATGTGTTCCTTGTACGTTAGATTTAAATTTCTCTTCTTTCTTGTCAGTAGATCTCAGCTGATGATGATGGGGAACCAATGGAAACATATGTTCTAATTTGATACTTTTTATTTATGGTAATTATATAAAGTTGAAGGATTTAATGTTTAACATATAAGAAATACAAGGTATTTGAGAAGTCCCTTATCCAAAGAAAATTAGTACATATCATCCAACTAGACTGCCTGTAACTTGGAAAATATATTTTTACTTTCATTATTAAAAAACTTCATTTTTGTAGAGGGAATTTCCATTCCCCTTATATCCTCTCAATGGTACGGTAATATATAATAATCTTCACATAATATAATTAAAAAATGCATATTGTTGATTGTTCTTTGTTCTTCACAATGTTAGAAATTTTACATAAGTATCTATCCACACCTTAACTTTGTATTTCAAAGGTAAAAGTCAATTTATGCAAAATTATAATTACGTCTACCGTATTAGCCTGAATATAAGATGACCTCGCATTTAAGACGACCGTGAATTTTTTAAGGATAGTTATGAAAAAAATTAATAAAATAGCTTATTAGTACATTTTACTTCACATAAAATGGAATTTTGAAGTTTATGTCGTTAATTCTTTTCTCGTCTTTATTTATGCATTAAGTCAATGAAGATGCTTTCTTTACCACATGATCCACCATGACTGATGGTCAAACAAAGCTTTATACATAGAGAATAGAGAAGTAAAGGTGCAGTGCAAGCAGAAGCACGAATTCAGGAAAATAAAATTAAGCCTAAAGATCGGTGAATTTCTGTGTCATCGCATGGGGATTTCCACTGCACAGCTGCATTCATGATTGAAGAGTTGTTGAAAGTGTTAGGCTGCACGTATAAAACAAGTATAGTTTTTATAAACACATTTTGATGAAAAAAACATCGTATTATATTCGGGCCAATACGGTATGTAGATGGGTGTACCCTTAGAAACAAGAACTGAAAATGTATTTGTCAAAATGCATATCCACTTGTAAGTCTGTAGGGACGGCAACCATATGATAACAATATTGTTTTCTGCAATACATACCTGTCACATCGAGTAACGTGTTACATTATTTGATGTTAGAGTTTTCGTAATAGCATATTTTCTGATACAGTGTACTGTAATGTAATGTGACTGAATACAGAAAATGGAATAACATCTTGTACCACAACAAAGATTTTGCAACATTATTTAATACCAGTATGGTGAAAACAAGAGAGAAAATGTGTGAAACTGTTTCAGATCCCAGTATTAGGAAACATTCAGAATAGTTTATTGGCAGATGAGATACTGAATCATCTAACAGAAGAAGAAAAATCCTACAAGGCTTGGCGAAATTTAGACTGATGAGAAATGCCAACTCTATTAATGAATTTCTGATTTGAGAAAATTGCTCTACAAAGGCTAGCTGATCTATTATATAATATCCTATTACAAGAAAATAATGATTTTGTGTTACCAGTAAATCTTAAAATAATAAATGAAGTTTTCATTTATCATACATTGTGGTTGGCTGTGCTAGTTTAGCCTATGTTTTACAGCCTGTACTCATTTTGTTGTGGAGGCACATTATGGATTTTCCTCATTGTATTTATCACTTAATTATCACCAAGGCAATATGAATACAATAGGCTTACAGTTACTTCTGTTTTCCGGTATTCAGTCTTTTACAGTAAAGCTTCACGTTTGTCTTTCAAAAATGTGTCACCTTAGATTAAGGGCCAGTATACCACCACCTGATAAATTCTCCTGATATGTAACTTTCGGATAGCTTAACCGTAAGATGTCTCGTACTGCCACCACTGAACTGTTATCGGGAAGAGTGCAGGAAAATCTCATAGCTTGGAGAGTAGAATGGTGAACGTTTTAGTTAGAGCGGCCTCCGCTAGGTACAACAACTCAATCGTAGTATAATTGTCTGTTTGTACTGTAAAATGACATCAGAACATTTAAGTACAGTAATCAATTTGTACACTCCTATATCATTCAAATGTGAGTCTAAAATGGCACTATTGTATAAGTTAACCTTTCATCATCAGTTCTGAAATACAAGTGGCTACGAAGCTCCAGATAAGTTCTTTACATGGCACATAAATATTTTATCGGGAGGTGGTAGTATAGACCCTTAGTGTTACAGGAAACTGACGCATGCAAAGATCATCAGTCATAATTTTGGCATATGGTAACTCAAAGTAAACTGGGTAAAACTCTCTATTATAAATATACATTTAGAAGTGTTATTTTAGTAGATACTTTGTGATTCACTCACAGATGAAAAATCTGCTGTGAAGCACTTGTACAATTTTTTTTTACCATTGCATGGACAATGCTATTTTCTCATATCACATTCCTGTAAGGGGTAAATTGCCACATTGGGAGTTTTTCAGCTCTATTGTTTGCAAGAAAGGACTTAAATGCATAAAATATTCCCGACTATAACTAGGTCTTTGTACACATAGTTGCACGAAACTCAAGTAAAATTATTGTGGCTATTTTCGAGGAAAATTGCAGAAAAAAATTTCATGACATAAAATGGTAATAAGGATAAGAGAAGAGAAAATATCACTTTGCTGTAAATGTGTCTAATTTTGATAGCCTTTCTCTTCGAATTTGTTTGGATAAATTAGCACGGGAACTAGTCAATGCTGTTTAGAATGTGGTGGATGTAAAGCAAACTGTTAGTCATAATAAATGTATGATATCAGAAAAATTATTAAATTTAGAAAATCCAAAAAATAAAATTTTCAAATTGCTAATACAAGGACTGATTTTTAATAATTAGCAACACGTTTGTATTGAAATTATCAGGAACCCACTCTACTTTTAACTCCTCTCTACAGTAGAACCTCTATTTAACAGAACCTGGATTTAACGTTTTCCCACATTTAACATAGAATTTTGAAAACCCCAAATATTATCACATGTAATTAATGTGTTAAGGGCTCCGTTCACCAACACAGATAAAATTTCTCGGTATCATGGATAATAAAAACTATGATTAATCCATTGTCTCAAATAGTAAAGCTTTCAGGTTTCACCACATCGTTTGTCACCATGGTTTTCAAAAGCTTGGTTTTTGTCCACTACTTGTCTGACCCTTAAAATTTTCATAAGAGAAACCAACGTCTTCTGGCAAGTGTTGTGTGAAACAGCGAGGAAAAATTACTATTGGCTTACATACGGGCACTAAACGTACACATTGCCATAGCAACAGGTAACTTTCCCCTCTCTCTGTCTCTTGCTAGTAGTTCCAGAAATGGTCACTAGATATCTCACTGTTTGTGGGGCATGGCGAATAACAGATAATTTCATTTTCCCCTTAAATCTTGTGCAGAAATTAATGTCATAGATGTCCAAGTACGACATAGGTTTTTTTATCCATCTAGGGTTCCTTATTCTGTGTTCTGCTTCATATTCCTCGTCACTGTCATCATATCTCATGTTGATCAGATGTTCCAATCGCCTACGTGCCATCTTGATGTCGAAATTAGCTTGGTTTATCCTGTTTTACATTAGCTTGGATATTATCGAAAAACCAAGTTACTGTAGCTGGTGGAATGCAAAATGAACAATATCGCAGCTTTTCAGTCTAAAAACCAGGATCAGAAATATTATCGGCATTGGTGAACACAGTCCTAAGTGGAACTTTTAACTTTAAGTGATGGTGGAAAAGAGGAAAATATTTTCGTAAAAGAAAAAATGCATATGGTAGATGAAGTAGAAATAATATCAGAAATGGCTTGACCACAATATTTAGCAAATGCCTTAATATTTCATGCTAACTAGTTTAATTGTTATTATAGTCAGTTTTAATTCTTAAAAATAACAAAACTCCAATTTAATGCAAACCCCTGTTTAGCATACAATATCCTGTATCCTCAGAAAAACATTAAGTTGAGGTTCTACTGTACTTTTGGTCTAAAGCATATTCTATTGTAGACTGATTCAAATCAGTGATATGATTTCTGGATTCAAACTAGTGTGTAACTAACAATGTTTGAGAAAAGCATAAATGATCTTTTGCAGTAAGAGTAACTGAAATATGTTTAAAATATGTTTTATATTAATTAGTAGAAAATACGTAATTATTTTAGTTAAGTTAATTTAATCTATTGTTTGTGCTCATAACGTACAATGCCACCATGGTTATCCAACCATGGTATCACAATCACGTTATTGCATTCATTGAAATTTATCTTTTCACATGTGGTGATGAAGTCGAGGATATATGCAGGTGTAGGCTGTATACCCTCTGCTTAACCTTACACATTAGTGTATATCTTCTGTTTTGGTTATGTTTTATTTACTTGTTAGCATATTTGAGAAATTATGTTGCCATTGACTCGAGAGACGAATGCAAGAGTAGTCTGTGTACGAAAAGTTCTGGTGACCCATCGAAAGAGATTCTGTGGAGTGTTCGTTATTAGACAGCCAGATCCAAATCATGAAGATTTTTATCAAATTAGTGTAGTTTTCAAACAAGTTTTTATTATATTCCTTGTGTAGAAATGTGTTTGATAAAATATACCAGTACTTCATCTTTTGAAATCTTGAACTCCAAATATTTACTGATTGCACAAGATGATGGATGTAAGCAAATACTATAGAGTACAATACCGGACACTTATTCCTTTGACAATGGAAAAATGGGAGACAGATTTTGCAGCACTCCTGGTGGCACAACCTGCAAACTTGGGAGAAAATTAAAATATTCAAAACACATATAAACTGCAATTTCACCAAACACTAAGGACCAAAACACTGTTTAAGTAATTATAAGAATAATAATGAGCAAACAAAACACAGAACTTCCGAAATAGTTATCAAAATATCAATGAAAACACAAATATTTCAATTTAACGGTTGCTAACAACAACAACTTTCTCTTTTTTTTCAATGGTGCTTTTTTTGTTTTAATTTTTTAGGTCATTTATTTCCAAACCAGCATTTATTTCTGAACCATAGATAGATAGAAAAATCATATCCCTTATACATAACATGCCGAGGTTGGCTACTTCGGCTCCTCTGATAGAAATTGGTTGATATCTTTGTATCTAGTTACTGCATCTGTATTCAGCAGTAGCAGGTTGGACCGCTAGATGGTGCTCAAGATATTGTCCCTCGATATATCGCAAAGTGTCCTGTTTTGTCCTCTATAGTATTTGATGTAAGTGTGTTTTTGCTGTCTCATTTTGAAATCACTTAAATATTTTGCATTCTTTGTAAAAATTAAATATTTCTATTGATGTCTAGGTCCGCCGGCGTGGTCTTGTGGTTAGCGTCGCTGACTACAGATCCGTCGGCCCGGGTTCGATTCCCGGTACCTCCTCGGATTTTTCTGAGGTAGGGAGGTCTGGTAGGGGTGCACTCAGCCTCGTGATTCCAAATTCCAGATTCCAAAGCTACTTGATAGAGAAGTAGCGGCTCCGGTCAAGAACACCACCATTAACGGCCGTGGGTGTCGGCATGCTGACCACATGCCCCCCAATCCTGCCATCTGCCTACGGGAGATGACGCAGCGGTCGGGTGGTAGGCCAAGTCCCTTCAGGGATGTAGCGCCACGGAGTTTAGTTTAGTATAATTGATGTCTAGTATTAATTGCTTCTATGCAGTCCAAGCATCCAGTCAAAATATAAACTAGGACTTCCACTAAAATTTCCCCGATATTTAAGTTTAATGTGCGACTTCAGGCTTTCCCGGTGTTGAGAATATATAATTGTTTCTTAAGCTTCCAGCCGGGTGAGGTAGAGGTTTGGTTCCAAGCTTTCGGCAGCTATCTCCTCTGCAATCTTCTGAGAGAAGTGTTGGCAGCGGAGATTACTGCCGAAAGCTTGGAACCAAACCTACACCTCACCTAGTTGGAAGCCCAAGAAACAATAATATAACTTTAGTTTAGAGTATACCCTGTGAAAATTTTGGGACAATAGCACTGGATGGTGGTGGCATTGCCAAGATTACTGGTGATGGGCAAAGTGATTTTGCGAGCTGCTAAACTGGTGATGTTTTCACATGTTTGTACTGAATCAAATGCAGTTTTGCAACTTCCTGTGTGGTCACGTGTGTTGAAAATGAAAAGAATGAAACAAAGACATGCTCTTTGAGATATGAATTTTCATGATTATATTAAAAAGGAACTATGAAAGTTAATTTTACAGAGTACAGAAAATACCTTTCATTGATTGTTTTTAAAAGTGAGTGAATGCAATATTTTCAATAAATCTCTCTTTTTGGTGCTTACATGTAAGGAAAACTGCAATTGCAGCTTTTCCTACCTCCATTCTGAAAATGTGTTTTTGAGAAATCTGCAGCCTGCTTAGTGGTAAGAACAAAAAGATCAAGAGAAGCATGAAAATATGCGATGGCATGACCAAGGTGGCATTGTGCATAAGTAGCATTATTTCTTCTATAAAAATGTTTTCATCTGTTATATTTGTTTTCCTTAGAGTAAGGTTACCAGATATCTCCTGTTTACTGGAACAATTGCTGGATTTACCTAATCTTCAGGAATTTGCAATTTTACACATCTTCTTTAACCTTAAATCATGAAAAAAATATTTAAAACTTACAGCCATTGTATTATACAGTCAAACCTCCATATAAGAATACTTGTGGCCTTTGCACATTGTTTTGTGAGGGGCTGTTGTATATCACATATTAGGAAGACTGCATGCAGAATATTTTTGTGATCCATAGAATAATTCAATATGCAAAGAAGCGAAAAATAAAGAATCACAAATTAAAATCTTAAAAGACAGCTTATCTTGTTTCTGTTAATTTACACCTGCTCATTGTAAGATTGTGCTACAAACCGGAAAGTTGCAGGTTCAATCCCTGATGAGGTCAGAGCTTTTCAATTGGCCTAATCCTTCTGGTGGCACTATGGTCCTGGGGTTGACTCAGCCTCTAACAGAAATGAGTACCAGGAGCAATCCTGTGGGTAAAGGCAGCCAGTGTGTAAGGCTGACAACCTTACCACATATCTAAAATCTGGGAGCCTCAACCTCCTGGAACCCTCTGGGCCTCCATGGCCTGTATAGGGATCACTTTACTTTCTTACTTTTACATTCAAAGATTACTATTCAGACTGTTTAACATCACAGATGTTAGACTCCAGCTAAATTTACTTTTTGAAGATTGTGACGAAATTTCAATGTGTCAAAAAATTTTCACAAAGCAATGTTATTATGATCATTTTATGCAGTATCAAACATATATTCACAAACTTAACAAAGCATGACTTTAAAGAAGACTATGAATATGAAAAACATATAAGTCAACTTGTCCAATAAGCTCAGCTTTGTAAAGTCGTTCTTAAGTCGCTGACTATGAATACCGGCCTCAGATGTTTCTGTTGTCTTAAAATAAAAATATATCCTGTAAGCCTGTTCATTTATGTGGAGTGTAATTAAGCCATCCATTCCTATCAAAAAACTGCTTCCATAAATTTAAAGTGTACCGAGATTTATTCAAAAATGAATCTGGTAGCCTTCTCTTCGAGGCATGTAACTCTTAATCGTCTGTTTAGTTTCTACCTGCTCTCATCTCACTATTGTTGCTAACATAGCATTAATAGTTCTAAGCTTTCTTTCTTTTAAAATTAAGCTGTTAAGTTAATTTAAGAAGTTAAATTAATTTAAAAATATTCCACTCTCTATATTTTTTTATTTATTACATACGAGGGTTGATTTTTAATAGTGGCAAAACATCTGTAGAATCTAACTGAAACAGAGGAAGATTATGCCACTTTTATCTTATATTGACTGAATATGCAGCATAGCTCAGGGCAAAATAGATTTTCTCCTCTGAGAATAGAGAATACAGTGAAATCTCTTATTTATGGACATCGAAGGAATGTAACAATCTGTCCGCATCTGGGAGTTGTCCTTTATTGGAAGGGAGTTTGCCCAATCTAACAGAGAACGTATAGCATGTATTTTGTATATCTTTGCACTTTAATTCTAAATACACTACAGTCAATTCCTTGCAACTTTGAACGAAACAAGACCTAAAAAGTAAAATTCCAAAACTATAATTATGGAATTTACAGTTTTCTACGTACGAACAATGTGCTTTAATAAGTCACCTTTCTGTTGCAGAATGCTACTTTTCGGCGTCTTTCGTTTCACAGATTTTGCCTGCAATTTATGTGCACCAACAATGCTTTTAGTTTTTCTTTTCTGCACACTCTACAACTTAAACTTTTTTGCAGATTGTAATTTTGTCAAACCTAAGTTTAGATGTCACTTCTCCAAGACAGAACAACTGAGCAAAGTGAAGAAAAATTATCCTCTACCCTACTACCCTGTTATGTGTCTGATACAGTTTTGCAGTTGACTTTCGGTATCCACCTGCTTCTAGCTAACAGTACCGTATTCAGGAGGGCTAACTGCTCGACTAGCACGTGGCACGAGCTTATTTCTATGACCCTTACTATCTTATTTCATGCTGAGGAATTTGTATAGTATAAATTTCTGTACAATCTCAAATCTCAGTTACTAGCTTTCGTTTATAATGATGCTTTTTTGCATAACCTTACTTAAGACTAGTTTACACAACGAAATTAGGTTTTGTAACTGAGTTTTGCAACTGTTTTTTACTTGAATTCGCAAGCGCTAGATGTATTGGTGACAATGAGTATAAACCACTGCTGTCTCGAGAATTACACTGCCTGTCCATGCTTAATTTTAACATGGAGTTCAGAGTATTGTTAAATTGCCTAATTTCTCCAGTAGAGGCGACACAGTTCACACCCAGATAGCATGAAATTCCAGCATATTTCAGTTTCCGAGTTCATACTTCAGAGGGCAACACAGCATACGGTAATGTAAAGGGTATTGCAGCTGGGTGTGAAAGGTGCTGCCATCTGTAATGTCGCCGCATACGCAAAATTAGCCGTATAGGACAGGCAGTGTATACACGAGTAATACAGTCTAGAAGGCAGTGGTTACGACACTACGCAGTTTCGGCTGATTAGAACTTTTCACGAATCTATAATAGTAATTTTGAGGTTATACACTTATTTAACTTGTTCGCGGGTTGTAAAATGAAGTGGGGGAAGTGAGGAAAATGTGAAATGCCTGTTTCAAATGTGCATATGGGATTTCAGCAACTTGAAGTACAGAAATAAGATGAAACATGCAGTTGCCCTGGAATTAGTTTTGAAGAAAATGTATGTAATTAGTTTCCCGAACTCTCTTTCAAGAAAGTAGATACGAAACCTAGTGTCATTGTATAAACTAGCCTTTAGAGGCACTAGGTGTTGAATTTTCGACCATAATACTACGAACAGGAAATAAATGAAAAAGCATTATCGTACGAAAAGACAATTTTGCTCTGAGATATGCTGGATATCCAGTCAATATCAAATTACAGTAGCATAAACTTCCTCTATTTAAATAAGATTTTCAGGTGTGTTACCAATATTAAAAATCAATTCTCGTGTTACTGTAGAAAGAGATTATGTAAGAAATCAGTACAAAAATTGTATTGTTCAATTGACCTTCTGTGTTTCTGCTTTTGTCTTTGTATGGAAACAATAAGCCCTTATGATACAGTGTATGTGATTGTGTTGTTTGTAAATTAGAATTAACTCAAATTATGTGCCTACACTAGAATATTAATTAATTAACTTTCATTGTACAATAGCATCACTGTATTTTTGAAGCCTCATTAAAGAGTAAAATATATTATTACAGGACTCTTAAATCTCTTACTGAATCTTTCTGATATGATGCGCAATGGTTCATGTTGGTAAGGGCTCCGTCACTCCCACTCCCCACCCCTGCTCATGCCCTTTTATTTTCGTGATAGTGGATTCGCAGCAGAGGTTAAGAGCCTCTAGATTTTTTGTTGAGAGAAGATAATCATTTCAAAATTTTAAGTTTGCTTGGTAAGGGAAATAACTTTCTGTTTGTGTCCATGTCCTTTGTTCACTTCAAATGACTGTATCTATGGGAAGTGTTTGTCTCTCTGTCTGTCTGTACGCGCTGTCCAGAGAAATCTACTGAATGCAGATATCTGAAATTTTAAACGTAGATGGACTGAAGGGTGGGCGAATGCACCTCGAAGTCGGATTTTTAATTTTTTCTTTCGTTCGCGAGTTATGAGTAAATAACTGTCAGAAAACGTGCATTTTTTTCGCTATCCAAGCATCAGTTTTCAGTAATACATTTCATTTGTCAAATCAATTGCAGTTGGCTTTGCCTATTTTTGCCATGCCTTGGAAATAAAAGCATCGCGATCGCTTGAATTTTGTAAGCCCAGCCTGGTCAATTCATTTGTTTGTAGTGTCAAGGCACGCATACATCTGAAAAACATGGGAAAAACGACCTCAGATTCGAGATTCCTGGCCCAGAAATCACCTGCATAGTGAGTTCCATTCAAATCGATAAATGTTTGTCCATTTAGGCCTGTATTCACTATCCCTCTTCCGTCTATGTTGAAAATTTTATGTGTCTGTAGACCTTGACATATAAGTAAATGAATCGACCAGGCTTACAAAATGAAGCTAATCTTTTATTTCCAAATTATAACCAAAAGCGGCAAAGCCACCAGCTTCTGATGCTTGGATAGCGAACAAAAAATCAGGTTTTCTGCCAGTTTTTCACTCATAACTCGCGAACGAAAGCGAAAATTAAAAATCCAGCTTCGAGGTGCACTCGGCCACCCTTGAGTCCTTCTATGTTTAAAATTCCAGATCTCTGCTTGCAGTAGATTTCGCTGGGCATCACAGACAGACAGACAGAATGATAAACACTTCCTTTTATTTTATTATTATTATTATTATTATTTTTTTTTTTTATTTTTTTATTTTTTTTTATAGACATGCTAGACTTTTGAGGTTTGTTTTGTAAAAATTGTATAGACTATTATAAATCCTAGGAAACAAAAAGATTAAGATTTTTTTATTATTATTTTTGCTTTGGTTTGCAGGGCAAATCTACACAATTACAGTAAATGTCAATTTATAAAAACACCATTGGGTCAGTATAATCTAGTATGTGAAACTAAACTATCAATGACAATTTACATAATATCTGCATCACATGTAGGGCACTCTGGTGGTAGCTGACCTTATCAATTAAGCCTTGTACCCATAGTCTACGATTCGTCCACGTTCTACGACAATTAAAAAATATCTTCACCTAAGACGAAATTATTATTATTAACCTTGGAAACGGTAGCTGTCCTGATGCTTGACAAATTGACTTTATGCAGTTTCGCTATGTAGAGCTGTATAATAAGTTTGGTTGTCTTTCTCTTTACACGATGTCCAGTGCAGTGGCGGACGCAGAATTTTTTTTCGGGGGGGGGGGGATTTGAAAAGGTAGAAAGAATACTAAAAAAAAATAAACTTACATATATAATTAGTTTATAAAACTGGCCACTTAGAGTGCATATATAGCCTTTTTTCAAATTTCGGGGGGGGGGGGGGGGAATCTATCCCCTCAATCCCCCCCTCTGCGTCCGCCACTGGTCCAGTGAATCTACTGCACGCAGAGATCTGACTATTTTAACGTAGATGGACTGAAGGATGGCCAAATGCACCTCGGAGCCGGATTTTCAATTTTCGCTTTCGTTTGTGAATTATGAGCGTAAAACTTGCAACAACAAAAAATGAATTAATTAATCGATTATTTATTTTCGATATTACATTTCAATTGTAAATGCAGGTGGCCTTGTTTCTTTTTTTTCATAACAACTGGAAAATAAGAACATCACCACTGCCTTGACGTCCGCAGAATTTTTGGCAAGGGGGGGCCAATGAACAAATTACCATCACTATGCTACTATTATTATTACTATCATTATTGTTATTTATATTATTATCGTTATTAGTATTATCATTATTATTATTATTACAATCATCATTATTATTAATATTATTACATAATCAACATCTTTAATTTACTGTAGCTGGACCTATGACCAGGGATACAAAGAAAATATCTTATGTATACACTCACATGACTTTTTCCACAACTTAAAATTTCACAGGTATATATTCGTATAAAATATAAAATGCGATACTTTCTTGCCTTATCTTCATGAAAATAAAATGTTTGGCTATAAATAGTTTCAAGTTTAGGGGAAGTAATTATTCCTACATGCTCATATCTAGTCAGCTGTTACAGCTCGTTTTCATCAAAACAAAGCCAACATACAACAGTATGTGGAAACTTAAACTTCACTTCACATTAGTTGCTTAGAGTCATTTAATTCAAAGGTTTATGTGTAAACAAAATTTCCAGGGAGGGGCAGCGGCCCTACCCTGCCCCCCCCCCCCTTCCGGACGGCCATGAATGAAAGTTAGCCTAAATGGGAAAACGTTGATCGATTTGGACGGAACTCACTATGCAGGGTTTTTTTTGGGGGGGTCAGGTAACCGAACCTGAGACTATTTTTTTCCCGGGCGGCGCTTTCTAATCGTGAAATGGATCAGGAAGCCGTATTTTTAGCTGTTTAATTATTATTAATCACGTAGTTTATGAATGATTCGCATGTAAGTGTTAATAGATGTAATGTTTTAATTATTTTGCTCTTAATTTTGATTTTTTAAATTAATTATCGCGGGCGAAGCCTCCATCACCTCCTGGTATGTTAAAATGCAGGGGTGGCCAGCTCCCAGGGTGTTGGGAGCCATATTTTGATGGAAGAGTTTGGAAAGAGCCGCATATATGATTTTTAAGGATAAATGCAAGATTTTTAAATTACCCTTACTATAGAGTAAAGATTATGAAGCTCGCCGTTATGCTGTTTTCATCTCTTTTAAGTCCGAATATTTTCCTAAGCCAACTAAACTAAACTCCGTGGCGCTACATCCCTGAAGGGACTTGGCCTAACACCCGATCGCTGCGTCATCTACCATAGGCAGATGGCAAGGTTGGGGGCATGTGGTCATCACGCAGACACCCACGGCCGTTAATGGTGGTTTCCATGACCGGAACCGCTCCTTCTCTATCAAGTAGTTCCTCAGTTTGAATCACGAGACTGAGTGCACCCCGTTCCGGACCTTCCTGCCTCAGAAAATTCCGAGGGATCGAACCCGGGCTTATGAATCTGTAGCCAGCGACACTAACCACAAGACCACGCAGTATTTTTTTAAACACCCTGTTTAAAAGTAATCGATCAATACACACAAAAATTGAGAATCGAATAATGAGAACCTCCTCAAGTCGATTATAAAGACCAAGCATTGGAAATGACTGCTAAATAAGTAACACATTTAGGCCTACTGAACTTTCAAGGCCAGTTGAGAGGTTTAATTGTTTGGATGTCTGACAGCTAAACCTAATTAAAAACGGACAATGGTTCGTATCCTACTCCAGACAAATTACCTGTTTTTTTCAAGGAGAATTTTCGCGGTATTTGCAATTACAAACTGACTTGACGTGCTCTGAGATCTTGTTCTTGCTTGTTTTGGGTTCGTTCCACACGGGCGGTGGAGTTTTCCATCCTCCTCTTCATGTGCATTCTACTCAGAAAAAAAAGTGTGCGTGGAACGCCACGCGACATAAGTAAAACTTGTTTTAATTTTTGGATTTTTCAATTTTGGACTATTGGAATTTTTAAATTTTGAATTGTTAAACTTTTTAATATTGGGGTTTTGAACTTTTTTAATTTTGGATTTTTTAAATTTTTGATATTTTAAATCTTTTCATTTTGGAATTTTGGATTTTTAAAATCTTAGATCTTTGAAATTTTTATCTTTTGGATTTTTTAATTTCCGATTTTCAAGTTTTTAATTTTGGATTTTTGTAATTTTGAAAGTTGGATTTTGGATTTTTAAATTTTGGATTTTTTATTTTTTAAATTTTGGATTTATGAATTTTTTATTTTTGAATTTTGGATATTTAGATTTTTTAATTTTTTAAATTTTGGATTTTTGGACTTTTTAATTTTGGATGTTTGAATTTTTGAATTTTGAAATTTTGATTTTTTATATTTTTTATTTTTCAAATTTTGGATCTTTGAATTTTTAATTTTTTTAACTTTTCATTTTCAATTTTTTAATTCTTGATTTTTAGATTTTTTAAATTTTGGGTTTTCGATTTTTTATTTTGAATTTTTGGATTTTAAAAATTTTGGACAAGCCTAATCATTGGGTTGATTGTTTTCTGTGCAGTCCGTTCCGTGACATCTCACTAATTTCGTGACGATTTAGAGCAAGATACTAATTTCGTGACGATTTTGAGCGTTACACAAGCTCTCGATTTACCCCTACCGCGGCTAAAGAAGTTTCACTTTTAAAAAAATCACAAGTGGACGTTTCTGTGGGCTAATATCACACTGACATAAGCAATCTATGTTACAAGGGTTGGAAATCTAATAGTGGCAACTTACTTACTGAATGGCAATAGACACAAGCAAGCTAAAGGAATATCATCTGTTTTATGGAACTCGAAGGTTCATTGCCTGGCTTGATTTTTTTAATTTTTCACTTTTTGATATTTCATTATTATCTGAAATCTCCTCTTTACAGTGACGTAGGCGTCGATGTTTTATCTTGACTCCAAGAATATTAAATAACTCTTTTTTGCACGACTTAACTAATTAGTGGTACTTACGAATTATATTGTTGCCGTGGATCGTAAGTTGACATTCCCGCACGCAATCTTGTTGCTATGGAAACAAAACAAATTTCCGTGCGGTAAGAGTTTCCGTGCGGTAAGAATTTACTTACGGCACTCATCATAATACAAGCCTTTATGGACAAGGCCCCCAGGACAAAATTCGGTTCCCATAACAACAAACACATGCGAATCACTTTCTGAAATATAACATCCATCTTCAATAGTGTATATACATAATATTTTCAGCTAATATCTCAATTAATATAAATAAATTGATATAAATAATCATCGTGCAGAAAATAGCATGCAATACTCGTGCTGTAAGCGCATAACAGATCTCGGAAATTGAAAAAACTCTGCGTAAGCGCCTCGTTTTTTCAAACTCTTTCCTCGATCCGTATGCACCGCTTACGGCACTTGTATCGCAATAACCCTTAAGTGGGTATCGATGTTGGAAGGGACATTGTTCAATCAATGATGGCGATGGTACAAAAAGAGAATTAGGGCATCAGATAGGTCTGTAGGAGTTTTAGAAATGATGGCTAGACATAGGAGGAGTGTAAAAAGAAGACTGGAGGATGACACGCAGGATGACCCAGACAATCCTTCATATGGAGCTGGGATGCACTAAAATGTAAACTTAAACTTTGTCGCACGATTCCCGGGGGGAAAAAAAATAATTTTTTTCAGATAAAGTGTAACTTTTCTCAGTATCCACTGCATGTATTTGTTTCAAATTTTTACGATTTTTGTTGTTGTTGGATTTGTCCCTTTATTTTAACACAGGGTTTTGAAGAAATTCTTTTTAGAAAGCATCGTATACCATAAAATGTTCTGAAATTATTTTTTAAAAATATGTGCCTCGATAAAATTATTCATAATTCTTAAACTACTATATTTTATTCCAAAAATCTCTGCGTTAAAATGATGTCACTTATGCTAATAACGTGCTGTAAAAATTTCAATTTTTAACTATTGGTAGTTCCTGAGGAACGGTACACTTTGTTGGAGGCATTTTTGCTACATTTTAGCATTGTCAAGGTAGGGCGTTCCGGCTCTCCATAATTATAAGCGAGGACCATAAAGTTGTAAAGTGACTGTGGCCGTGTGAAATTGTGCCAAATTATAAATAAAGTCTATTATGTAAGATAACATGGGAATATTTATTTACTGTATTTAGAAATCTGCTTGTGCAATATCCCGTATCATTTTGCCACGAAACTCAGCTATTCCGTCTCAGCTAGGCGTATAAGAAAATCGCCGGCCCTTATAATTTACTCCAAGGGCCACGTCGGGTACAACCGTCATAGGCCTATTAAAGACTGTTGAAATGTAACACAATTTAGGAGAAAAACATGATATTAATTTTATTAGTAATTAAAATTAAGTTCTATTTTTAAAAATTAAATATTTAACTCCATTTATTAGTTATAAAAATGGCTCGGATTTGAAGGGTTTAACCTACTTTTTCCCCAGCTTCCCAATTAGAACATTTTAATGTACTTTTCCGTTTCATGCCTATTGTTTCCGAATATATGAATCTTATAGAACGTAAAAAGGACTAAATCAGACTGAAGGGCCTAAAAGGGGCTAAAGAGGACTTTCGCTGAAAAAATAGGGGCTAAAAAGGACTTTTGCAGAAAAGGAAGGTTTTTAAATAGATTTTCTTATTAATTCAAAGGAAAATAAATACCGGTTTGTGAATTTGTGCATTTTAAGAAAAGACATGTTTATGTATATATTGTATATGTATATGTCGCTTGTCTTTGTAAGTCGAAAATGTGCCACCTCGCCGTCGCAGGAAATGAAACTTGAGCCGTCTGCAACACTTTGAAATCTGCAACTAATTCATTGTCGTTTCAACTTAAAAAAAAAACAAGTTACTACCAACGACTGAGAAATATATTAAAGGAACAAATTCGTGACACTCGAGTCATCTTATTTTTGTAGATCTGAAGTGAATTGAGTGGTGTATTGAATAATTGTACCATTAAAGGGTAAATATATAAATTATTTATGTTATTTCTGAGTGCCTATATAAGGAATAGTTACTTGTTTATTTGATAAAAAAACTAGACTAACTGTGTCAAAAATTATAATACAATTTTCGGTGTTCATATTAGTGTTCATTATATGTTTTATTAAGATGGCTCAATTAGTCTGTTTAAAGCCTGAAAGGGGCTATTCCACAAAAATAAAAGGCTAAAATACCTTTTATAAAAGCCTAAAATCCGGGCCCTAGTTATAAGAAAAAAATGTTTCCCTAACTAAACTGCAGTTTTAATTACTACCCCGAGGAGCCGCCACTATCTCCTGTTCCATCAATTTTTTCATTAATCGCGTGTTGTTCCACTTACATAACAATGGATGCGCTCCTGTTCCACTGGCTAGAAATATTTTGCGTGAGAGATTTCAGAAGGGGAGTGAAGGTGTGCTTTTTTGCATTTCAGAGCAGTTGTCAAGGAAATCCAGAGCTGGACACACGGGTGAGTTTAATTGTTTAATTGTTAGTGTTCTAAGAGAGACTATGAATGAATATCAGAGAATTATGACTTTCCTTTGCCTGTTACCATAGGTGCTATACCTACCTGTATTATGTTCGGATCCGAAATTCGAAGTTGAGCTTTTAACAAAAAAATACACATTTTGAAGTGCCCCAAGTCCAAAAATGCTATTTTCAGAAACATGTCTGTGTGTGTGTGTGTGTGTCTGTGAACAGCCTAGCTCCAGAACGGAAAATCGTATGAAGACAAAACTTTGTGTTTGGCTTAGGTACCTTCTGAAGATATGACCCGAAGATTGGCGAGAAGTTTCTCTTATTTTTAAGGGGACTTTACATGAAGAAATTTTCGTTATTCGCTATTTTTATAAAAAAACGGCTCTAATGATTTTCTTTAAATTTTGCACATGAGTTGCTTAAGAGCTAAAATTTTTATTTGAAATATTTTTTCAAAAAAAATATCTGAATACGAGCACTATGCAAGGACTCTTGTAACAGAAAATCTTACGAAAACAGAATTTTGTATTTGGGTTAGGTACTTTTGGGGATGTGACACGAAGATTGGCAACGACTTTCTCTTACTTTTAAAGCCTTTTTACACGAAGAAAATTTTGTTATTCGCTATTTTCTAAAAAAAATGGCTCTAATGGTTTTGTTTAAATTTTGTATAGTAAAAGTGGTTTCCTCATCGCGTGTCTGTTGACCATGAAAGATAGTTCCGTGACAGTGGTTTTATGAGATTTTATAAGTTTTATCTTATTTTATAATGGTGAAGAATTGAGGGGTTTGGTGCAAGAACCTGGTAAGTCCAAGAAAATACTTTTGGAGTAAATCCAAAAACAAAGTTTGATGTCCATTAAACGAGTGTATTTGATGAAATTATGAAAATTTATTTCACTGAACAATTTCTGCATGTCTTTTTGCGTTACATAAGTGAATATAAATGAAACAAAGTAAGAGCATATATTTTAAAATTAATATTATAATTATTTGGACTTATCTGGTTTTTGCCCCAAATATGTAAAATGTAATACAAACATACAAAATATTATTTCTGACTGAGAAAATAACATGAAGGACAACAAACTAGCAATAATAGATTATATTTTATTAATTAAAAGGAGTCCCTCCATGTCCTTTATTAACAAATCTCATCTTTCTCATTCAGACTCATCTGAGGAATGTACACTAGCTTCATTGGCGCATACTTCAGAATGAATTAGTTTTTCATAGAACCCCATGTCTGCTGAAGTGATGTACTTTCTTGCTAATTTCATTACATCATCATACTTAGCCTTTTTAATAGGCAAAAGTCCATTATACAGTAGTTATTGAGTCTGATTCTTGCTCCAAACACAATGAGGTGTTTGTTGCCAACCATGATTATCTCTTTGAGATAAGTCCCAACAAGTCTGATTTTTGCACCAAAAGATGCCCACCAACATATTACATATGATGCATACTCTAACTCATTTTTGGCCAAAATTGGACTTATCTGGTTTTTGCACCAAACACCTCAATTGTAGTTTTATTTTAATTATTGCAGCTCCAAACCACCAAAAGATGCCCTGAAGAGACACCGAAAGGCCTAGGCGACTGATCACAAAATATATATATATATATTTGTTGAGCAACTGGTATCTTATTTATTTTATTACTAGAATATAAGTTAATGGCATTTACAATAAACAATTGGAAAGAGTATCAAAGTTTCGTGTTCTCAACAAACATAAATAATTCCAAATGGCCATTTTATCATAATTTGAGAACTGCTCGCATTTTAAATTTTTGGACACAGTGTCTACTATTCTTGTTTTATATGGACGTGAGACATGGTCCCTTACTCTACGGGAAGAACATAATCTGAGGCCGGTATTCATAGTCGGCGACTTAAGAACCGACTTTATAAAGCTGAACTTATTTGACAAGTCGACTTATATGTTGTTCGTATTCATAGTCTTCTTTCAAGTCGTACTTTATTAAGTCTGACTTCATAAAGCTCTACTTGTTCTACCTATTAAAGTCGAACTCAATAATATGAAAAATCATGCGTACACTGCCGTAACAATTGAATTAGCCAATCGTGTTTAAGATTTTTTCAGATTTTATGTAAAGCAAATCCGTCTGAGTACGTATTTCGCTGTTGTGATATAAAACATACAGACGGCGCTGTTCATTGTAAACAAAGGATTCAATTCATCCAGTCATATTATGCAGCGTGTAAGTAAGCTAATCAATAGTTTCTTTACAATATTCTGTGTATATATTAGCTTGGACATTGTTCTGAATTAAGACCGGTACGCTTATGTATTTATTTCGATATTAACTGAGTTCTAGAAAGATTGAATACAGCTTAGGAAGCTTTGGGCCGATATGAAATACCATCAGAGAGAAATACCGATGAAAGATAGGCGATTGATATTTCCAAAATTATGTCTTCTTGGAACAAAATCTCTTTTTAAATTCATTGTCACTGTAGAATTTGAATACATTCATCATGTTTCGCAAATAAAGCTTTGGGAAACGAGTTTATTCTAATACCTCGCCAAGATCCTCAAAATCACTGTCCATGGTTCTGGCTTAAACTGAAATAAGTCAGGGGGACCCTTGACTTGATAAAGTACGACTTATTTCGACAAATAAGTCGTACTTTAGTGACTATGAATACCAATAAGCTCGACTTTGTCAAGTCTGACTTTATAAAGTAAATACGTCATAAGTCCGACTTGTTTGTGTCAGAAACTCAACTTAAGACGAGATTAAAGTTTGACTTGGATATAAGTACGACTTATTGCGACTATGAATATTCAAAAACAGGGGCTTAGGAAAATAAGAGAGATGAAAATGGGGACTGGAGAAAATTGCACAATGACCAGCTTCATAACCAGGGCCCGGATTCTGATGACCTAAAACTGTTTGAAAAATGACCTATAAAATGACCCTAAATTTTAGAAGAAAATGACTTCATAATTACAAAGAATGACCTAAAAACTCATATTTTATTTATAAAAAATATTATTGTGCACACTAAGATACAGACTAATTTGTACATAATTCTAAAAACTGTAAATGTAGAAAGGATATTGTAAGTCTTAAAGCTTTGTTCTTGATTGTAACATTTGAGAAGAAAAATAAGAAATAATTGTTTTTAAAGTAGATTCTACAACAATGTTGCATTATAGTAACCTAGTCATTTATTTAAAGTAAATGCATAAAAATGACAAAATAAGGAAGCAAATGACATGAAAATGACAAAATAATGACCTAAAAGTGAAATAAATGCCCTAAAAATATAAAATTCCATAAAATGAGAAAAATGACCTAACAAAAATGCATTTCTATAATCTAGAGACCATGATTAGGATTTATCTACAAGTTGGCAATGTCTAGGCAGCATCAATAAAAAGATGACATGTCATTAGAATCCGGGCCCTGTTCATAACCTATACTCTTCATTAGATATAATAAGGGTAATTAAATCACGGAGAGTGGAATGGGCTGGATATGCTGCGCGCATGGGGGAGGAAATACATATTTCAAAAAATTTGATTAGGAGACCCGAAGGGAAAAGACAAGTTGGAAGACCTAGACGTAGGTGGGAGGACAATATTAGAATAGATTTAAGGGAAGTAGGATTTGCAAGGGATGGTTGGATGGCGTTAGCACAGAATAGGGTTGAATGGCGGGCTCATGTAAGCGCGGCAATGAACTTCCGGCTTGCTTAGGAATTGTCTATTGCTATTGAGTAATTAAGTATGTAGGACTACTTCTAGCGTTCACATAACTACTAATTTATATTAAATTATGAAATCCACACAAGCGAAGATATAACTAGTGAGATTTTTGTTGTAGGCAATGCTGTGGTCGGTGATAGCAGTGGTGGTGACTCTGGTGATACTGTACTCACGAGCTCTGCTGCTACAATGGGGTCGCCTATTCATAATAGCCTGGAAACTGCCTTGCCCGAAAACAGTGCCTTTGTTTGGCAACATGTGGGACTTCAAGAAACCTATGCACGGTAAGTCATAACTAGGGCCAGAATTTTCGGGTTTTAATAAATCCTATTTATTTTTTATTTTTTTATTTTTTTAATTTTAATTTTATTTTTTATCATACGTAACCCCACGAGAGCCGACGAGTTTATCGATAGATTCGGCACTGCGCAATAAGAGCAAATTTATCTGATGAAACTCTCAACTCGAGTTGGATTTATTAAGACTATTCCATGAATAAAAATGTAACGGATTATACAAATAATAATTACTTTCGTGCTTTGATGTATAAAAACAAAACTAACAGTTGTGAGATCACGGCAGAATATGAATCAACCATCCATGAATCGATTTGAGTTACCACGGTGTGACCAGTGCTACCAATTGTGCATATAATTGTGCATAACTTCATTCAGGTAAGCTAACAGCAGAACAGAAAAAAAGCACACGAACTGGATTGCACCAAATCGAAATTGTGTTTTTAATCAATGTACATTTCTATTATTTCAATTTCTAAACAAGTAATGTTGTATAAAATAATATGTTTTCGTGTCGATTAATGGCAGAATGTGACGTATTAATCACTGCACACTGATGATTACGTGTCCAGTAACGAGTAGACGATTTTACCCGATAAAACGGCATCCTCGCGATGCCTACAAGAATATTGTAAGATAAGTGACCGTGATTGGTCTATATCCGAGGAATTGCTAAACGTTATTGGTCAGTAAAAAACAAGTGCGTATGAGTGGAATGGTCATATTAATAGCTATTTATGTATCAAGTACCAAAAAAAAACGCTTTGGCGGACGAACCTAGTATAGCGGCCGAGGCTGAAATACTGGATAAGTCCGATCAACTCGTGGTGCATACAATGTTTTTTAGTAAAAGCTCTCTAAATTATATGCAATGAAACAAAAATACGTATAATTAATTATAATGGAAGAGAGTCAGCCAATTGTTAAAGTCATATTCTCAAGGCCATCTGAATCGTTGAACAACAATGAACAGTACGTACCAATACGAAATGCATAATATATGAGTCGCTCTTTGTAAACAGTTATGCATATGAACTAATATTTATGAAAAGCTTGTGATAATACGAATGATAATCCCGAGGAAATTTCAATCCCAGCCAGAAACATTGAATTGCAGCTGGTGCCAGCAACATCACGGGCAGTACACTATGAGTTGGAATATATTGCAAGCAATCCATGGTAAGCAATAATTCTCTTATGGAACGAAGATGTGATATATGATGAAGTAGACTATCGTATTTTGTGAAAACCCCTGGTAAAGTTTCTGATGTTTATGAGCAAAAATGCTTTAATCCATGTTATGGTCAATGCCATCTGGATTTTGTTTACAGATTGCCATGGCGACTTTAAAGTACTAGGGCGATAGGCCTAATACTGCAATATGAATGCAGTTTGAGTGCAGTTTTATGCAATTTCAGCGGTCTTGGTTGCTAAAATGCCATTTTTCGGCTTGTTACCAGTCCGACAAGCAGTTGTTTTAGGGAGCGTGTACTAATAATAGTTTTATTTTACTTTTTTTTACCATATTCAGACCTTTTTTTAATTTAACTTTAATGGGCACAATAGACACTTTGAAAAATATATTGACTAATTTTATTTCTGCTTAAAATTCCATAGCTACTTACAGTTCTTCCGTAGCATTTGTTTAAATAAAATCGCCATTTTGTCACGAAAGGTTTGTATATTTAAATTTAAAGATAATTTAAAACGTACGTAAAATTTACAGAATAGGTACAAGAAAAAACTGTGAGCTTAATCATTGTGTTAACTGTTTTCTGTGCAGTCCGGCATGGGTTTGTAATTTGCGTGACAAACCGAGTAAGGGCTAATATGACTTAGGCCTACTCTCGTTCTTGTTTCTCTCTAGGGTATTATCACAGTATAGTATAACAGTAGCGAAGCTCTAATGAAAGGAAAATGCATCCTTTTGACAGATCGGTGCGACACTAGCACCCCAAGCGGCCGGCAAGATTGAACTAGCAAACAGCCATTTTTAGCATTGGAAAGATACGAATATATGGCTGTATTTCTTCTTATTTTTAAAATTACTAGAACGAGATTATTACCGGAAAGGCATACTGGTGAACTCACCAAATCATAGACTTTATGGTAATATAAAGAAGTTGTAGTTTCAAGATCGATGACATTGTATATCTTATAAAGTATCAGACCGGTTTCCCGATGTGGTCTAGTATGGATACAAGCGTGATAATCACAAATTGGCAATTTAATTTAACAAATAACTGTTTTTGCTTACCTCTCAGGATCTTTAGGGAACCTGAAGAAAGATAAATCGAGAGATTCCTTTGGTTCCTTTGGCTGTTGGTGCAGTTTATAGCACTACAAGCATTTCCATAAAATATTGTTGACATTTTTCCACTGCCTTCTAGATTGTGCATTTTTCATAAGAAACAATGTAACAGATTGTGTTATCTCTCGCTCACCGCTACGAGAGCTGCAGTCGCGCCGGTTGAAAAAAACTGTATGGAGCTTCGCTACTGTTATACTATACTGTGGTATTATGCAATCCCTACATAGGGAAAGCAGTAGTATATGCTACAAAATATGGCACTTGATTTGAAATTACTGTTCAACAGCAACATAAAAATGGACACTCCTTGTTTCGTCCCAAACACTCCCATAAATCTCCTTTCAATCAGAATTCGAGACCATGCATAAATATAGTATTATTTGATTTATTTTCTAGAACTGTTGGACTTCGTGACTAGTCAATTCAATAAAGACAGAAAATTCTACGCTGTGTGGATTGGTCCTGTACCGATATTATTTGTCAGAGAGCCGGAACACCTTGAGGTAAATATATTATTTTCATTATTATTATCATTATTATTATTATTATTATTATTATTATTATTATTATTATTATTATTATTATTATCATTATTATTATTATTATTATTATTATTATTATTATTATTGAATTATTATATTCAAAAGGAAATAAGTGAAACCACTGCACTGTAGAGAAGGGTATTGAATATCTAAATTTATTTACGATATCCGATGTTTTGATATCTATGTTTCCGTTCCTATAATATCGGGATATCGTTAATGCTCTGCGATAATATCGAATTTCTAAAAAATGGAGGTTGAATGAGAGATTTAAATACACTATTTTAACAAATGATTTTATTTATAAAATATTGGAATAATTAATATTTTATTCAATATCAAGTTAAAAATTAATACAATCAAAACATAAGTAGTCTTAAGTTATAACATACTGAACTGATGACTATCAACACTTAATTACACTTATTTTTATAAGTTCTGAGAAGTAACAACTACTATCCGCGCGCGATTTCTTGAGCGCTCGGCTCCCTAGTCCTCATTCGGTAGGTTTCGTTCAACTTCGTAGATAAAGCTGACAACATTGAAACACGAAGTACGCTATACACCATTGAAACTGACAACATTGAAACACGAAGTACGCTATACACCCTGACATCTAGTGGCGTCAATACTAAGCTTTCATTCTGTCTCAGGATCCTTATTAAGTGCCAGTATGGTACTTTATGAGATTGTGTGGGGGACGAAAAATGTCTGTCCGTCTGTCTGTCTGTCCGTCCGTCCGTCCGTGTGTCTGTACGCGCTCTAACTCAAATACGCTTTTTCGGATTTTCATGAAACTTGGAAAACACATTTATAATGTCAATGGGAAGAACCCTATTGATATTGAACCAAATCGGTTCACCGGTACCGGAGTAATGCCCAATTTAGTGCCTATTTTAATAGATTATGGCGCCTTTCTAATAGAAAGGCGCCATAATTCAAATACGCTGTATCGGATTTCCATTAAACTTGGTATACGCATTTATGACATCCATGAAAAGTACTCTGTTAAATTTGAACCTAATCTGTTGACCGGTACCGGAGTAAAACCCAATTTAGTGTATATTTTAAAGGCGCAATAGCTCAAATACGCCTTATCGGATATTTATGAAACTTCGTATACGCATTTATACTATCCATGGAAAGACGTTTGTTGATGTTCAACCAAATCGGTTGGCCAGTACCGGAATAATGCCCAATTTATTGCCTTTTATGTTAATATATGAGAAGTCGCGATAACTCAAATATGCTTTATTGGATTTTCCTGAAACTTTGTATACCCATTTATAATGTACATGGGAAGACGTCTACCGATATTGGACCAAATCGGTTGTCCGGTACCGGAGTAAAACCCAATTTAGTGTCTATTTTAAAAACGCGGTAACTCAAATACGCTTTACCGGATTTTTATGGAATTTGGTATACACATTTATAGTATTCATGGGAAGAGGTCTACTGATACTGGATGAAATCGGTTCACCTGTTTCGGAGTAATGCTCAATTTGGTGCCTATTTTATGATAATATACGTATTCGAAAGAATTTATATTAAAAAAAAAGCAAATCATTTATCATGACAACATAGTCAATTGTTTTACTGTGATATTTTACGGCTTTGGAAATTAAAATAGAGATAGCTATGACCAAAAACACTATTGTTTTACATGCGCTTATAACTAACAACTAGACCGTTAAACTGACCCAGGTGACCGAGATGGTAACGTTTTGGCCTCACGTTATGGAGTTCCATGGTTCAAATCCCGAAACCAGCCAATTTCACTTTCTTTTTCGTATTTTTATGTGAGTGTGCGATTGTCAAGATATAAAAAATCTGTACAGTTCAGCTGATGCTGGAAGATTTTAATCTGATTAAAAAGAAAACTAGACCTTTGTTCTTCCCTAAGCCCTGCTGAATGAATAAATCTGGAGCTTAACTTGTAAATCAATTAAAAAAACATATTCTGCATATCATAATTGCAGTCATAACTGATTAAAAAAAACATACTGGCACTTTTTTACATCAGTTTACCTGATTTTATTTATTTATTGACTTTATCTTTTCTGACGCATGGAGTTATGTGGAAAAATACAATTTTTCGAATTGCTTATTTCACAAACACGTCATTGTACATCCAACACTTTAATCACCTCTTTAAGAATTCCGTATGTGCTAATTTCTGATACTCCCGTGAACTCTGATGTCAATTTCATGAACTGAAAGTTGAGCGAACTTTTCACAAAACGTATTAAATACGTTTAAAATTAGGCCTATAGTTTTCTCCAATTTTAGATGCCTTACCTCTCTTATGTTTTACAACACGAAATGGTGAAGGATGTTCTGCTAAGACTCTTCTTTATGCTTAAAACTAGTCATCCAGTGTAAAAATATTGAGCCTATTTATATAACATTCTCTTCCCGGAGGAAAATGATTTATTTGATAACTAAAGCCTTATGACGTGTTATTAATTGTTACGCAATACCGTCACCACGTTATATTATTGGACTGCATTAAGAAGTAGCTATGTTTTGTTCCCCCCAACCCTCTCTTCCCCGTAAATCCAGCGCCCATGATATGGCGCGCGGGTAGTACAAGCCTAACCATTCCCTAAATCACTATAAGGTACAAATTTGCATTAAACGACAGTAGGTTTGTTCCTAAAGCACTCAGAAACCATAGACAAATGAGTTCGCTTCATTACGTATGGAAACTGACATGTGTTAATGGTTCTATGTGTTCTATGAACAATCCTATTACCATAGATAATCTCACTAGAGATTACGGGTTTATCAATATATTTGCGAGAACGAATTTCGAACATATTTATCTGCTGAAACTCGTAACCTCGAGTAGGATTTATTAAGACTATTCCATGACTAAAATGTAACAGATTTTGCAAATAATAAAAATCAGGTAAACTGATGTAACAAAGTGCCAGTATGTTTTTGTTTAATCAGTTATGACTGCAATTATGATATGCAGAATATGATTTTTTAAAATTGATTTCCAAGTTAAGCTCCAGATTTATTCATTAAGCAGGGATTACGGAAGAACAAAGGTCTAGTTTTTAAAAAAAATTAGATTAAAATCTTCCAGTATCAACTGAACTGTACAGATTTGTGACATCATGACAATCGCGCACTCACATAAAAATACCAAAAAAATTCAAATTGGCCGGTTTCTGGAATTTGAACCATGGACTCCAGAATGTGAGGCCAAAGCGTTACCATCTCGGCCACCGGGGTCATTTTAACGGTCTAGTTGGATAAGCGCATGTAAATCAATAGTGTTTTTTGTCATAGATACCTGTATTTTAATTTCCAAGGCCTTATAAGATCACAGTAAAACAATAGGCAGTGTTGTCAAGATAAATGATTTTCAATTTTTTAAATAAATTCTTTCGAATACGTATATTACCATAAAATAGGCACTAAATTGAGCATTACTCCGAAACAGATCAACCGATTTTATCCATTATAAATAGACGTCTTCCCATGGACATTATAAATGCGTATACGAAGTTTCATAAATATACGATAAAGCGTATTTGAGTTATTGCGCCTTTAAAGTAGACACTAAATTGGGGTTTACTCCGGTACCGGTCAACAGATTAGGTTCAAATTCAATAGGGCACTTCTCATGAACGTCATAAATGAGTATACCAAGTTTCATTTAAATCCGATACAGCGTATTTCAGTTATGGTGCCTTTCTAATATAATACTATTAAAATAGGCACTAAATTGGGCATTACTCCAGTACCGGTGAACCGATTTGGTTCAATAACAATAGGGTTCTTCCCATCGACATTATGAATGTTTATACCAAGTTTCATGAAAATGCGAAAAAGCGTACTTGAATTATGGTGCGTACAGACGCACAGACGGACAGACAGACAGACAGACGGACAGATATTTTTTCGTCCCCCACACAATCTCATAAAGTACCATACTGGCACTTAATAATTATTTTCTTACTTTGTCAATATTCTGTCAGCCGTAAGATCACGGCATACTAGATGAATCAACAGTCGAATTATCTTGCCGGTTGTATTAACCTATATGGATGTGAGACATGGCCCCTTACTCTTCAGGGAGAACCAAATCTGAGAGTGTTCGAAAACAGGGGGCTTAGGAAAATATTAGGTCATAAGAGAGATGAAAATGGGGACTAGAGAAAACTGCATAACGACGAGCTTCATAACCTGTACTCGTCACCGGATATAGTAAGGGCAATTAAATCACGGAGGATGAAATGGGCTGGACATGTAGCGCGCATGAGGAAAGATTTTTATAATATATATATATATATAAGGAAGACCTAGACGTAGGCGGGAGGACAATATTAAAATAGACTTAAGGGAAGTAGGATTTGCGAGGGATGATAGGATGGAGTCAGCACAGAATAGGGTTAAATAGTTGGCTCATTTAAGCTTGCTTAGGAACTGTCTATTACCATTGAGAAAGTAAGTAAGTCTTGAAGACTCCATATCTAAATGTGACTAAACCTGGATTTCATTTGATTACACAGATAACGCCCTGTTCAGTTATAGTCAACTGTGTCATCTGTTGTTATAACTAGTTTCCAATTTAACAGGGTTATTATTATTATTATTATTATTATTATTATTATTATTATTATTATTATTATTATTATTATTATATCTGTGCTGCTGATAAGTGATAATGACAAGTCATTAGCATGCTTTGCTTTATTTTCAGGCATTTCTAGGAACTACCAAATCAATGGAAAAGCCTTTCGTCTATCACTTCTTGGAACCAGGTCTTGCAAATTACAGAGGTGAGATTTATATGAAGGATGTGACAGAACCTTGCCGGAAAACTTTTAAGGGTGATGGGTCATGCAGAGAGGATATATTTTCTGTTTGTTTGTTGAGGTAACTAACTTACCATGTTATCAGGTGAGAAATGGCATTCCCGACGCAAGCTCGCCATTCCCAGCTTCCACATGAAGATGCTGGAGCAGTTCCATGAAATCTTCTGCAAGAAAAGTGAAATTCTCATCAAGAAATTGGACAATCATGTAAACGGCAAACCTTTTGACGTTCAGCCTTACCTGTATAAATGTCTGCTGGACATCATTGCAGGTAAATATCTCACTTTTATTGAGGGTTATGCTATCTTCTACAATTTTCAGGGGAAATGGTGTTGACTTTTGGATGAAAATTGTGATTTCTTTTTCATTGTTGTATTGTTTCCCCTGGGCCCTATTTCATAAAAGTCTACAGGTGTGACATATACGACAATTATGTCAAATCTGATAAATTTGTCAATATGTCATGACAGTTCTATTTTTCATAAATTTTACAACTTTACCTTACATTACAGGCAAATTAATGTAAATTGTCAAGACTAAAAGAGCCCTTTTCATAAACGCGACAATTTTATGTCAATCCTAAAGATTACTTTAGTACACTGTAGATAACTCTCATATACGCGTGCGATAATCGATCTCAACATCGAATGTAATACCTAAGTAATCGATTATTACTATAGAAAATAATTGAATTATATTTCTCTTTGCAAAGTCACTGAAATTGAAAGTTGCCTAAAAACCCTGCGTGGTCTCATGTCTATTTTTTCATCACACTCACTATTACCAATATCACTACTACTAGTTTTCATTATTAACAAGACAATTTAGCAAGTTTATTAACAAGAAAGAGTTTGCCAAGTTATGCCACACATTTACATAACCTACTGACTTGGCCAACATATGAAATATTATTGCCTGTCACTTCTGTAATGACAATTCTACATTTTTGTAAATTTGTAAATATGTCAGCAAAAAATTAATGTTTCATAAGTGGTACGTATCCTAAGATTTGACATATTTGTCGGACTTTTACCTGTAAACTCAAAAGTTTTGAGGAACAACAATATGTAAAATTGTCATACAAACCTACAGTGTGTCCCACGCAAGAGTTGGCCAATCATGCGGGTTTCTGCGTCGCGCCGACGACAGCTCTAACTCCCGAGCGAGCGGGTGAAATATCTACGCTAATAAAGCCGCTAATGGCATTATGATTCAGGTTCTCACATTTACAATTGGAATTACAATGAAAACTACCACGTACCTTATCATAAGAGATGTTGGAAATGTCCTCCTCCTGCATCCACACAACACTGGAATCTTTTTAAGAAGTTTTCTTTCGCGCGCATAAGTTCAGCTTCCGAGATAGAATTAATTTATCTTCTGATATTGTCTTTAAGCTCTTCTAATGTATGGGGGTTTGATCTAATTTCTCTTCAGTAAGTACGCGCCGCTTGGTCCCTGATTTCCTATCGAGAATCGAACCCGTTTCCCGAAGTTTACTTACAAGTTTTCGCACGGCTTCTCTGCTTGGAGGACGTACACCTGGGAATTTTGCTAAAAACCGACGTCTTGCGTCCTTGCAATACGATGTAATCACATACGAATCGTACATAAATATCCTTTGTTCTATTGTATACGTAGGCCTATGTCTTGGCACTTGACACAAGCAGAAGGAATACTGACCTGCTTTGTCGAAACTGAGTCAAGGTCGTGGCAGTTCAACGACACACGTGCAAGTATTGCCAGACAAATCACATATGTTTTTCTTTGTGAGAACCTGAACCATTACATCAACAGCGGGCTTTATAAGCGTAGATATTTCACCCGTTTCCTTTGTAATGTACGGGAAGTTGACCTATACACTTTATTTTTCAAGTTTCTCCATAAATAATATTCACATACTGTTAGAAGAACTTAAAGACATTATCACATAGGCCTATCACAAGAGAAATGAACTCTGTCTTGGAAGCTGAACTTATGCGCGTGAAAGAAAATTTCCTAAAATGGTGTCAGTGTTGTGTGGATGCGAGAGGAGAACATTTCCAACATCTCTTGTGATGAGGTACGTGTTTATTTTCATTGTAATTTTAACTGTAAATGTGAGAACCTGAATCATAACACCGATCGCGGCTTCATTAGAGTAGATATTTCACCCGATCGCTCGGGAGTTGGAGCTGTGTCCGCCGCGCCGCAGGAACCCGCGTCATTGGCCAACTCTTGCGTGGGACACACTGTATAAAATTGTCAGCTTTTATGAAAAATTTAATTGTCAAAATGTAAACTTGTAAAACAATTATCTGTCACCTGTAAAATTGTAACTTTTATGAAATAGGGCCCTGGTCTTTCCTCTTTAAATTGGTGTATCATACATAATTGTACCATAATTCTATCCATGCTATTTTAATTTTTTGAGAAAGTCCAGACTATGGCACTGGGATGTTTTAACTTTGAAGCTCGTTTCCCGTAAGTTACTTTTTCTATATAATGTTTCACGTATGAGTTGGCCAATCATGCGTGTTTTTGCGTCGCGGCAGCCACAGCCCTAACTCTCGAGCGATCGGGTGAAATGTAATGATTCAGGTTCTCACATTCACAGTTAAAATTACAATGAAAATAACCACGTACCTCATCACAAGAGATGTTGGAAATGCCCTCCTCTTGCATCCAGACAACACTGGCACCTTTTTAAGAAATTTTCTTTCACGCTCGTACATTCAGCTTCCGAGATAGAGTTAATTTCTCTTGTGATATTGTCTTAAGTTCTTCTAATGTATGGGGTTTGACCTATGCACTTTATTTTTAAAGTTGAAGCTCGGGTGAAATATCTACGTAACTAAAAGAGAGCTTCTACTTAATCTTGCAATTTTCAGGATTTATTTATTCAGGTGTCTTACATAAACTGAAAAACAGATTTTGAAGTGATTAATGTATGAAATATTTACAGGTCATGGGGTACTTAAAAAGTGGATAAAAATTTAATCAAGAAAAAATAAAATATTTTAGTAAATAAGTACATTTCTGAAAAATCCTTTTTCCAGCACACACACGTGGCATGTATCTAAAAACTATAAAAAGATGAAGTCGCTGGCTTTAGTAGTTTTTTTAGGAATGGTACAACATAATCCATGTCAATTCAGGCAGGGACTTACCTTCATAGTCTCAGATGTTATTGAATTTAATATATGTTAAAATTCAGGACAAAGTAAGAAATCCATTTTCTTTGTTTTGCCCAAGATACAGGCCTGAGCCGAGATACAGGCCACCAAAGATGGCGTCTCAGATGCTTTTCGGAGAAACTTTAAAGTGCTCTATTTCTGGAACGGTTCAAGATATTTTGTTGTTTCTTTTTTATTTGAAAGATAATAATGTTCTGTTTCAAATGATATCCTAAGTTTGGAAATGCATGTACAGGGTGTTTTGTTTTAGCCTTTTGATTTTTTTTTGTGATAAATCAAAATTTTCTTTCTCAAAAATGCCAATTCCAAAAATTCTGATTTTTTAACTGTTGATCAGTACCAAACAGTACTACATTCCCTGACAAGGAGATCTTCCACTTTTCAGTCTAACAGGTTTTATGGACATTGTTCATGTTTTAACTTCCGTTACTAATTTCTTAATTGCAGTTTTGTTCTGTGGAACCATCCTGATTATTCCAGAATGTAAGAGAACCTTTTAAAACATTCTGTAACAATTCAGATAATTCCAGAATGTAACACACCTTCCCGAGGACCTGCATTGTTGGCAATAATCGTAGTTTAACAATGCCGTGGGGAGAGAAATATCTACATTTCTTAAATTATTAAAATATGAAGGAGGTGAGAAAACAAGCTGAATTTTTGGTCACATGATTAACATATATGTACAATTGTTTAGAAAAAATTTCTTTACCGTAGGTATATGCCCACACAATTAATAAGTCAGTCAAAGATTGGTCTAAAAGTACATTTTTTGAACCGGAGCCCTTTCTAGAGCCCTCTTACTTCTAAAGTAAGACTTTGTATAGTCAAGAAGCCTTCTGGAGATAGCCACATCCTCAAATAAAAGGAATCCAGCGACAATAGCCTGTAATGAATCATACTAAGATGACAGCTGCCTCGTGAAAATTGAAATTATCATTTTTACTTCCTCTGCCCGTACCATAGGTACTATAGGTAGAGGAAGTATTGATTTCGACCCTAAAATTCGAAGTTGAGTTTTTAGCATATATACACGTTTCAAGGCCCCCTGAATTCAAAAATACTATTTTTGGAAACATGTCTGTGTGTGTGTCTGTGTGTGTGTGTCTGTCTGTGTGTGTGTCAGTCGGTGTGGAAGTTTGTGAACAGGCTAGCTCCGAAACGGAGAATCGTATGAAAACAAAATTTCGTATTTGGGTCAGGTACCTTCTGAAGATGCGATTCGAAGATTGGTGACAAATTTCTCTTATTTTTAAGGGGACTTTACATGAAGATATTTTCGTTTTTCGCGATTTTCTCGAAAACGGCTCTAACGATTTTCTTTAAAATTTGCACATGTGTTCCTTTTACTGAGAGCTAAAACTTTTATTTGAAACTTTTTTTCGAAAAAATTCTCTGAGGGTAGTTACAAGCCACCCACTGTTCACCCACTGTTTGTAGAAATTTTGTCTTGCGTGATGAACAACTGAATACTCGCTCTTTCACGGCCTCTTATTCTATATAAGAATGTGAAGTGAGAAAGATGTATTGTTGGCCATGCATAGAGTAAAGAAGTATCTGAGGGAAATATTCGATAAATTTCGGAAATTATATTTTACGGCGGAAAGTTCAATAAACGTCTGCAGTCACTTGTTCTTTTTTTTTTTAAGTTTGTTATATAGCCTGCGCTTTTAGTCGCATCATTGAAAGAAGAGGTATTTATAGAACAATTAGCGTAAAATTGTGTCTTGCGATTCTGTAAACGGATATGTGAATACTGCTAACTTTTATTTGGGCAGAGGAAGTTATGTGACTTTCACATCAGATTTTTGTATGTAAAAAGATCACTACTTTGGAGGCCAGTACTTCAGAAACTAGAAGAGATACACATTTTCTGACGGCAGATTCTGAAAGCCATACACACAAACATACACAAGCCACAAACAACCCTCTTCGTAGTTTGTGAATCTGAATACTCTTGGGTCATTCCGTATGAACTCAACCAGAGGTCCCATGGTGACAAACTCCGATTTGGCTTAAAAAAAAAAAAAAAAAAAAAAAAAAAAAAAAAAAATTGTGTTGGTACCTTGACATATATAATGAACAGTTGCCAAATTGTAGGCCAAAATTCCTAAGGGTTTCTATGCTGTGACCCTTTAAAAAAAGGTCTGTTGTCCATTTTTGACATCATAAATTGTGCATGATACTGTGCATCCACATTTGGGTGCCAATATCTCCGGAATGGCATATTATATCTGCCTGAAATTCACTATAGGCCCTACTGGGATATTTGAACCCAAGCTTTCAGAATTTGCCATCAGAAAAGATGTATCTCTTCTAGTTTCTGAAGTACTGGCCTCCAAAGTGGTGATCTTTTTACATATAAAACTGATAATTTCAATTTATCTACCCCGACCAGCGTGTCCTGTTGACAAGACAACTGCAACATAGCCCATTTGGGAGGCCATGTGTAATTTTGACATTAACATTTAATTAGCCTGAGTGATTTGATTTCAGCTACTGCAATGGGAACGGAGTTGAATTCACAAGAGACAGTAGAAGTAGAAGGATTTGAATTGGCTACATATAAGTAAGTTAAATTTGTTATTACTAATTTATATATTTTTATTATTTCGTATATCAAACAACAGACGTACGTACTGGTAGGAACGAATTATATTCTAAAGGAAAAAGCGATAGAATATGATGAGATATTTTAAAGAAAAATTGATGAAGCCAGCGCTGACTTTTGTAAATGAATTGTCAGTGCCTTCAGGATTCTAGACCTGTATTTTCGTATTTAAGTATCATTTTAATCGTGGCAAAGCCATGGGCTATTTTCTAGTATCTGTACATTTAGTAGAAGCTCAGATTTGTCTCCTGACTCTGTTTGGTTTTATTTTGTTGCAGTGCCTTGCGACTTGTATTTGAGCGCATGATCAGCCCATGGCAGTACTTGGAATTTGTGTACCGCTTCTTGCCGAGTGGCAGGGAGTACTTCAAGTGGTTATACGTACTTCGCGACCAAGCTCTTACAGTAAATATTTTGCCAGTCAGTCTTATGACCAGTGGCGCCAACTTTTGAAGAACATTGAGTGGGCTCAAAGATTTTAAAATTTTCACTCTCCCAACCCTATTAAGGTTTATGAAATGGTTTTATAATGTGATATTGATGTGACTACAGATAAATATAGAACTGGGCAAGAAACGATTTCAATGTTTTTTAATAACAATCACATTTTGTAATTCAACTGCCAAGAAAGTGGCGTGTGGCCTGGTTAACAATTTTTTTAAGTTTATAATATTGTATATACTTATTTTTTAATTTTCGATTTTAGGCAACTTCTAAAATAAAATTATGTAGCACGGAGTGTTGCAAAATATATTTCTCCTGACTGGAGTACCAATAAATTCGTCACAAGCATCCTATCGTCATCTTCTTTGTCAGTAAAACTGAATTGACAGACGTAAAACTTGAATGAATTTGACTATTTCAAACGATCGTAAGTTATTTCGAGCAAGAGGATTTAAGCTTTATAGTGATTCAACAAAGAAACACGATTCTTAGTAAAAGCAATAAATAAAAAATCATAATAATATACGACAAATTATTGGGTGGGCTAGAGCCCCATGGGCCCATATAAGTTGGCGCCACTGCTTATGACCAGTATCTGAAAGCATAGTTATCTGGTATTTAATGACCATAAAATAGTGAAAAAATGACTCAACATTTTAAAAAATGACCAATAAATTGACCATTATTACTTATAACTAGTTTTTTTAAGTAATGAATTGCTAAAAAGAATTTAATGCACGATAGTGCGTTATATATGAATTTACAATATAAAACACACTTAATTTGTTAGTAAAGCTGTAAGTAAATTTATACTACTTGGACACCCTTAGCGAAGAAGAAATTCTTTCTGAACTGGCATGCCCATCAAATTGCCCCTAGCAATCTTTATTGCTACTAGACAAACTGCTGTGGTGTTTACAATAAACCTGAATTAAAATGAACTATGAACTATGGCGGAAATTCTTAAAAAAAAAAAAAAAAAAAAAATTGTTTGTTGTCTGAAAGTAATGATTTGTACATGGAAAAGCTCCTCCCTACCTTCACTGAAACATGACCAAAAAACGTCGAAAATGACCTAAAAATTGCCCAAAAATGATCTATCTCTTGAAAAAAAAAAATGCAAAAACAAATTGCCCTTATTTCATCGATTATTTCATGATACACATTTATTTATATTCGAGCTATCTTTTAACCTTCATATAAAAAAGATTCAAAATAATCAAATGCCATACCCTAGATCAACTCTGTTAAGTATCAGGCCTACGATCGGTCCTAGGCAACCAATCCGAGGGAGGTTTTCAACAGGGGATTTCCCTCACTTATAGGTGAATGCCGGATTGGAGATACCATGTACGAGGGGTATTCTGAAAGTAAGTTTCGTCAATGTATGGCAGGAGCGGCGTGTTCACCAGGGGAACCAAACAAACGCCAGACGAATCCTCACCCGTGGCTGGTTCCACGACGGAAGTGGCGTCAGCGGAGGAGGCATGACGCAGGCGCACTGCGCCGTAGAAGAGCGAGTCGCAGCAGACTGGCGTGCCCGCGGGTATTAGTGTACCGCTCACGATGGCACGAGAGATTTGGCGCCACTGACATGTACCGCTATCTCCCCTCTTTCAAACGAGCCATTGCTGCAGCCGCTGAACCTTTTATTGTCCCAGATAGAGCTGTTTGAAATTGATCTCCCGATTTCCGTCCCCGCAAAGTGCGGCCTCCACGAACCCATCTCGCACAAACCTTATGGAACATCAAAATGGTCTGTATGGAACCTTTAGTAATGTCAGGAAGCTGAGGTGGAGCAGGCTGTGCGCCAATTCCTTGCATCGCAGGGCACCGAGTTTTACCACAGTGGGTTCTTCAAACCGATCGCACGCTACGACAAATGTCTCAATGTCGCTGGCGACTATGTCGAAAAATAGTGCACGGTGTATAGTTCATGCTGCCATGCTGTATTGCTTTTGGGTCAATAAAGTGTCCGTGTGACAAACTTACGAAACTTACTTTCGGAATACCCCTCGTATTTTCCTTATAAGGAATCGCTAAATGTAGAAAATTAACTTCACTACACTAACAATAGATATAAAAGAAAAACTGCAAAACTGAAAAGAATAAGACCCCACAAGGAAAGACGGGTACAGTTAACTCGAACTGGGTTCATAAACGACATAACTTACCTACATTTCCCAGTCAGCAGAAGGCAGACGCTAGAAAGTAAATAGGGGCACTTAACTTTTGACAAAGGTGATCGGAGCTATGGCCCATTGGCCGACAGGGCCCGGTCCCATCTACTGTACCTGAGGATGGCGAATTAACGTCGAAGCGCGTCGTGAAGACTATAAATAAGTTATAATTTTAATCTGGAACTGACCTTTTTATGGATCATTGACGGTATTTTAACTTTTTAAAGACATTTTGATTATTATTATTATTATTATTATTATTATTATTATTATGACTATTTATTGCCAATGTACGTAAATTAATATATTATACAAGTAATTAATGTTACGTATACAATGAGTAGCTTAAAAGACCCGGCGTCGCCCGGGTCTTGTATTTTGTAATTGGAAATTAGCTTATGAAGGATTTTCAATTTTAAATTCTAGGTCCTCATATAGGCATTTATAATTTGTGTTTGGGACTGGCTCGTGAGAGGACCAATGCTAGGGATTGGACGATAATATCCGTGAGATGGATAAATGTAGGATAGCTTAATAAGGTAGCTTCAAGTAAGTATGAAACAATGCACATGTGAGAAGTATAAGATTTCGGAGGACCATTTAGAGCAAGAAGGGACTATATCACGAGGTCACTTGGTACAGAGATCAAAGGAAACATATTGGTTAAACAATCTAGAATGTAATGAAATACTTGCACTTTATTAATACTTGTAACACTCGAAGAAATAATAGGTGAACACTGAATAATAATTGAATAAACACGTTGAAAAAATGAATTGGAATTTGGCGCGAACCAGATTGCACCATTGAAAGTAATTTAGTAAATTTTGTAATTTACTAATGAATTATATCTCAATTTAACGGTAATAAAATTTGCAGTAGAATGTATGTATTTTAAGTTATTAACACTTGATTGTTCACGTTTTATAGCTTCTTGGTGAGTGATGACGTCACACGCTATTTAATTACTTGGAACTAATAAGTGAATCTAATGAACTTATAATACGGCGAATAAGTAAATTATGTATAAGTAATTTACTTGAAATTAATAAAACTTATAAGGAAGTTTTATTTCAATGGTTTCTAGTGAAAATACAAAGAGCGCGAACTGGCTTTTGTTACTAGAACCGGAGCAGTGTCAGACCGTGACTTGATCGTGTAACTGCAGGCTTAATACTGATGAGGCTTCCTGACGCTCTTTAAGGCGTCTTTAAAGAGGGAATACCCGACACAAAGAACTCGTGATCAGGATATGATGAAATATACGCCTACTCAACTTAATGCTTGGCGCAAGAACACCTGGCGGATGATTTGAATTAAAACTATTTACTGCACATAATAAATATGCTGGAAAAAACACTTAGCTTGCGTGAACATACTCCGCGCCATTGACTATTAACGTCAATAAAAACATAACAGGAAGGCAAGCTATAATAGAGAGACACTTGTATGTACACAAACAAGCACTGACTCTAATTGGATGTATACATGTGATATGTATTGGAAAATTACTTCTTACATATATTGCAAGAATATGATATTGAATAAAAAGCACTGAGTTCACTATTTACATTGAAGCACACGACACTCTTGAACTGAAAACCAGAGAGAGGTCTTTCAAATAGCAAGATTGATAGAAAGAAAAATGCATGTAACACATCTCGCAAGAGTACGATTTGTTACAGAGATAGATGAGAAATGGACTTCAAGTGGAGAATCTTGAATATAAGATCATAGAAAGTGTCATATGCTACTCGTCTTGGGGTAGAGGACACACTTTGACTATGGGCCGCTTATATTCGCCACTGGAAGTGCGCACAGTAATCACTCGAACCAAGCCGTCTTCTCCCGGATGAGTAGCGGTGATCACGCCTAACTTCCATTGAAGAGGAGGAATGTTGTCTTCCTTCAAGATGACGACAGTACCAACTTGAATGTTGTCACTGGAACAGGTCCATTTCTGCCTTTGTTGTAGTGAGTGAAGATATTCGGATGACCAGCGTTTCCATATGTGTTGCAAATGATTTTGTAACAGCTGCCATTTTTCTAAGTACTTCTTATCTTCCGTAGGAGGATGTGAAGGTAGAGATATGAGAGGTTCTCCAATTAAGAAGTGACCAGGAGAAAGGTATGACAAGTCAGCTGGATCATCATTTAGACGAACAAGTGGTCTAGAATTCAAGCAAGCTTCGATTTGAGATAGAAGCGTAGAAAGCTGTTCATATGTGAGAATTTGAGCTCCCATAACTCGCCTGAGATGAAACTTCATAGATTTCACTGCTGCTTCATGCAGACCACCGAAATGGGGAGAATTTGGAGGAATGAACGACCAGCAATAATCGTGGTTTGCAGTGAAATTTTGAATTGTAGTTTGAAAATCTCTTGACTGCAATAGCAATCTGAGCTCCCTTAACTTGTTGTTTGCTCCAACAAAGTTAGTGCCATTGTCACTGAAGATTTCTTTACAGAGTCCTCGACGTGCTGTAAATCTTCGTAGGGCTGCTATGAAGGCATCTGATGTTAGATCAGAAACTAACTCAATGTGAATGGCCTTTGTTACCAAGCAGACAAAAATAGCGATGTAAGCCTTTACAGTAGTTTTACTGCGTGGAGCCCCATATCTTATGTTGAAGGGTCCAGCGTAATCGACTGCGGTGCGGAGAAAAGGTCTAGCAGGAGTTATTCTATAGCTAGGAAGATTTCCCATTAACTGTTGAGAACTTTCTGCTTTTAGCTTGTAACACGTGAGACATCTATGCAAAATAGATTTTACTACTCTGCGAATACTAGGTATCCAGTAGGCTTGTCGTAATGAAGCTGTAAGCAGCTGATGCGAAGCATGTAATAGCTTGCGATGCTCATATTCTACAATCAGAACTGTTAAATGATGTCGGGATGGCAATATAACCTGATGTCTTGCATCATGTGTAAGATCTGATTTCTCCAACCGTCCACCCACTCTTATAACGTTGTTCTGATCTAGGAATGGAACTAATGCATGGATAGAGCTTTTCACTGAAACTTGTTTGTTGTTGCTAAGATCTTTCAGCTCTTGAGAGAAAGCTTCTTTCTGAGCAATTTTAACACAAACTTGTAGAGCATTTTGTAATTCTTCTGCTGCGAGAGGTCCATGATATTTGTTTTCATGGCGGCAGGCAGAAATAAATCTATACATATAACAAGTAACTCTCTGCAAGCGCTTGAGATTAGAGAATCTTGTAATAAAACTATCTTCTACTACAGTAGCTGCCATGCAGATGGAAGTAAGTTGCTCTGAGGAATCTGGAGGGCTTAATTGTTTTGGCTGTTCCGGCCATAATGTTGTGTTATGAGCCAACCACTTAGGACCGTGCCACCACAAATCAATATCAGACAATTGTTCAGAATATACACCTCTTGAAACGAGATCAGCTGGGTTGTTGTCTGTAGAAACATGTCGCCAGGCTGCTGTTTCAGAAAGCTCTTGTATTTGCGACACACGGTTGGACACAAATGTTTTCCATGTTCGTGAATCTGATTTTATCCACGACAGAACAATAACTGAGTCTGACCATAGATAATTTTGTGAGGTTTGAATGTTAAGGTCATTCAACACCTTGTTGTACAGTTTAGATAACAGCAATGCTCCACAAAGTTCAAGACGTGGAATGGTTTGCCTTTTAAGAGGGGCAACCTTAGACTTGGAACATAGCAAGTTAATTGTAACTTCACCTTCAATGTTCACAGAACGGAGATATATGCATGCACCGTAGGCCTTTTCTGAAGAGTCACAGAAGCCATGGATCTGTATATCTTGAAGGGTACCATGTGTGAGAACAAATCGTGGAATACGCATCGTGTGTATTGTACCTAAAATGTCGCAGATCTCAATCCATTTCTCTGCTATGTGTGAAGCTACCTCCTCGTCCCAGTCAAGTTTTTCAATCCATAATGATTGCATGAAGATTTTGGCATTGATAACCATAGGACTGACAAGGCCTAAAGGATCAAAAATGGATGATATGACTGATAGGATAGTACGCTTGGTAAGTTTAACTCGAGTATGAGTTTGGAGAGAAGGATGGGATTGAATCTGGAAGTTATCAGTTGCAGGATGCCATAGTAAACCAAGGGCATGTGCATTTTCAATGTTGTCAAGAGACAGAGGCAACTGGGTCTCTCGATAAGATGATGGTACAGATTCCAGCAATGCTTCATGGTTGGAACACCACTTTCGCAAGGGAAATCCGCCACTGTCAAGCATGAGGATTAATTCTTCTTGAAGGCGTAGCGCTTCTTGAAGATTATCATGTCCTGCCAGGCAGTCATCTACATAGAAGGAAGTCCTGACTGCTTGTGAAGCGAGAGGGTATTTAGCTTCTTCTTCTATTGACAGCTGGTGCAGGGATCTTATGGCTAAAAATGAAGCTGATTTAGTACCATAAGTCACGGTAGTTAAGGCATAATCTTGTATGGGTTCATCTGTGCTGGAACGCCACACAATCCTTTGAAGATTTTGATCAATCTCGTTCATTTTAATGCGTCTGTACATTTTAGAGATGTCAGCTGAGAACGCATACTTATATGTTCGAAAACGAATTATAATTGATGATAGGTCATCTTGCACTGTAGGCCCTAATTTCAGAATGTCATTTAGGGACTTGCCTGAAGATGTTTTTGCAGAAGCGTCAAACACAACTCTAGTCTTGGTTGTAGTAGACGAGGGCTTGATTACTGCATGATGTGGTAAATAGAAGCATTTTTCACCTGGCTGTGGAAGTGAAACCTTCTTCATGTGTCCCAATTCTTCATATTCTTGCATGAATTTTTTGTAATCTTCCTGCAAGACAGAATTGGTTTGGAATTTTCGCTCCAGATGCTCTAAGCGTTTTACGGCTTGTGGTCTGGATTCGCCCAAGGAGTCCTGAGATCGATTCTTGGGTAATTTCACTACAAAAGCACCGTCCTCTGCACGAATAGTGTTTTGTACGAAGTGCTCTTCACATTCCCTTTCTTCTTTAGTAAACACTGGTTTAGGAAAGTCTTCTAGTTCCCAGAATCGTCTTAACTGTGTATCAACATTATCAACAGTCACAAATAAATTGTGTTGAGCGAATGTGACCTTCTTGGATTTAATTGCTTTCTTGGGAATAGTTCCACTAAGTATCCAACCTAGTTCCGTGTTACTAAGAATAGGGTTATTAGGAATGACTATTCTTTCATTAGTGAATAGTTGGTAAAACAAGCTAGCACCAATGAGGATTTGGACATCACCAGGGATGTAGAATTTAGGATCCGCTAATGTTATTTCACTAGGAATATTGAAATGTTTGGGATCTATACGGACTGAAGGAAGTTTGTTTGCAATGTGAGGGATTACTAGACAACTCATTTCAGCCTGGAAATTCTGGATTCTGGATCGCAGATTAACCTTAACACTGTGATTGCAAGAAGAGGTGCCATTAATACCTCGTATCTGAGTGTCGACATCTGTGGTTGGCAGCTGCAACTTCTTGGCTAAACCTTCAGTTATGAAGTTCAATTGGCTTCCTGAGTCCAGTAACGCTCTGCATAACACTAAATTTCCTTGTCTATCTTCAAGATGCACTGCTGCTGTTGCTAATAAAATCTCCCTTTGGTTGGAATTTTCTTTTATCGAACAATAACTAGCAGGTACATTATCTGTAGATTCAGACGGTTGATGTGGTTGTCGAGGAGCCTTTTTACTGTCTCGTGTGTTATTATGTAACAGTTTGCTGTGTGAAGCCTTTCCACAATTACAGAATGACTTGATTTTGCAATTGTCTCTTTTGTGACCTTTGGAGAAACAGTTTGCACATAAACCTTTGCTTTTCACAAAATCCCAACGTTGATCTACACTCAACTGTGAAAACTTGTCGCACTTATATAAATTGTGACTTTCCTTGCAACAAGGACATGTATCACCTTTGATGGCAACATAAGATTGACGAGTCGTTTTTACAGATTTCTTTTGTGTATGTCTTTCACTTTTTTCCTTGGATGGGCTTGGCACATTGTTAGAATTGGATAGCACTTCTAAAGAATGAGCCTTGGCTTCTAGGAAGTTCATCAACTCTTGAAGCGGTGTGAACCTTTGTGAGTCAATTTTGCTCTCCCATTCCTTGCGTGTAGTTTCACCAAGATGATCCAATATTAATTGAATGAACATGACTTCGTGTAATGGGATTTCAATGTTGAGAGCTTCGATGGCGTTAAGATTGCTTTGAAACTGATTTAATAAGTTTCGCAAGTCTGTAACATTTTCATCTTTCATTATTGGTAATGAAAGTAGATTTTTGATGTGAGCTGTGGCAATAACTCGAGTATTATCATATCTAGAGCACACCAAGTTCCATGCTATAGTAAAATTCTCATTCGTGACTGGAAGATTCTGAATGAGCGCGTGAGCCTGCCCCTTCAGAGAACTCAGCAAATAATGATATTTCTGGATGGAATCCAACGATTCATTGTTTACCACTAAGCTACTGAAAGTGTCGTGATAGTGTTTAAAGTTAGTCACATCCCCACTAAACACTGGAATTTGAATCCTTGGAAGTTGTATATTTCTATTGTTGCATTGTGAAGTAGAAGATTGACACCTGTGATGCGAATTACCACTGTGATTAGATTGATGACTGTGATGAGAGCCTACACTACGCACTGGTTGGTCGTGTAGAAATAACAATTCACTAAGCTTAGCCTTTAGCACCTTGTACTTGTTATTCATCTCTTCGTCATACTGTGCGTGCATGTCAAGTTCACTTTCAGCTTCGATAATAGCTTCAATTTGAGCTTGTACCACTTCATAATTTTGCCACACTTCGTTAAGAGTGTCATATTCAACTTTTAATCGAAATATATCAACTTCTTCAGTAATATTGTCACTGTACTTCTGAATGTACGTAAGTTTTCTTTTAAGAAAAGCACGTTTTTTCGTTAATTCCTTCAATTCACTTTCCATCTTGAATGCGAAATGTGGAAATTACTTGTTCTTGAAGATTTGAAATTCTACCACTGCTGCACGATAATGCATGTATTAACTGTTCACTGTCTTCTTGATGTTCACTGAGGACCGGAATCCCACGATGAGTCGAATCACTGCTGCATGATGCTGTCTTCGATGCGAAGTTCAGGGTTGCTGGAACTCACGAACTGACCGACGCGGAAGCACATATGAATGAGACGAACTCGAGAAACGGTATTTGCGAATACAAGTATGCAATAAATAAGATTGTACCAATATGATCCTGCCCGGTAAAGGACCAATGTTTGGGACTGGCTCGTGAGAGGACCAATGCTAGGGATTGGACGATAATATCCGTGAGATGGATAAATGTAGGATAGCTTAATAAGGTAGCTTCAAGTAAGTATGAAACAATGCACATGTGAGAAGTATAAGATTTCGGAGGACCATTTAGAGCAAGAAGGGACTATATCACGAGGTCACTTGGTACAGAGATCAAAGGAAACATATTGGTTAAACAATCTAGAATGTAATGAAATACTTGCACTTTATTAATACTTGTAACACTCGAAGAAATAATAGGTGAACACTGAATAATAATTGAATAAACACGTTGAAAAAATGAATTGGAATTTGGCGCGAACCAGATTGCACCATTGAAAGTAATTTAGTAAATTTTGTAATTTACTAATGAATTATATCTCAATTTAACGGTAATAAAATTTGCAGTAGAATGTATGTATTTTAAGTTATTAACACTTGATTGTTCACGTTTTATAGCTTCTTGGTGAGTGATGACGTCACACGCTATTTAATTACTTGGAACTAATAAGTGAATCTAATGAACTTATAATACGGCGAATAAGTAAATTATGTATAAGTAATTTACTTGAAATTAATAAAACTTATAAGGAAGTTTTATTTCAATGGTTTCTAGTGAAAATACAAAGAGCGCGAACTGGCTTTTGTTACTAGAACCGGAGCAGTGTCAGACCGTGACTTGATCGTGTAACTGCAGGCTTAATACTGATGAGGCTTCCTGACGCTCTTTAAGGCGTCTTTAAAGAGGGAATACCCGACACAAAGAACTCGTGATCAGGATATGATGAAATATACGCCTACTCAACTTAATGCTTGGCGCAAGAACACCTGGCGGATGATTTGAATTAAAACTATTTACTGCACATAATAAATATGCTGGAAAAAACACTTAGCTTGCGTGAACAATTTGAAATAGGAAGAACGACTTATTACACTCAAACTATTCCCTCAGAAAACGCTTGATATAGTTTTTTATGGCTCATAGAGGATCTAGAATTTCGCATCCCATCGCTTGTACAGTGCACAGAAAGCCTGGTAGAGGTTTAAATAAGAAGAAACAGAAATTCCTGTAACATAAAATTGTAATATCGAGGCGGGAAATGTCCCACTCTTATGTTACCATAAAGCCGTTTTGGGGATGAAATTAAACAGAAAGCATTATCACTTTCATACTTTTCTCTCCAAAAACCTGCGATATAATATAATAATATACACATTACCATACCTCGTCTTGTTTTCTCTATGTCCAGGGTAGATAAAGTTATGTGATGCCATTATTTTAGTGGATTTAATTCTGTAATATTTATTTACAACATGAATTATTTTGATAACTTCTCTTATTTGTCAAAAGTGCATTTCATTTGTTTTTTCCAAGCCCATCTGATACCACTTGGCAACAATATATTCTGTGATTTGGAATTGATAATTCTATGTAAAAAGGGATTAAGTATTTTCAAAAACATTTAATTTTTGGCATTTAAAATCAGAATTTTTAAAATCCTTTCTTAGTGAGCACCTACATTATGAAACGAAGGTACTGTCAAAATTCCAAGTCTCTACCTGTTATAGTTTAGGCTATACGTTGATTCCTGTCATTCATTCAGTCAGGAGAAAGCCTTTTATATATAGAGAGATTTTATAATAAAACAATTTTAAATTAGTCTGGTGCAAAACTCGACATTTCCACCTTTCATCAAAAATTTGTTTTGCACTTACCGTACATAGCTTTTTACCGCAAGATTTTATTTTTTCTTTCTTTTGTCTACATCGTTAGTGATATATAAAACAAATTTGCAGGTGGTACGAGAGAGAAAGAAGTCTCGACTAGCAGATAGAAAAAATGACAAAGCAGAAGAGGAGGATGATGTCATGGGTGAGTAAGAAACGAATTACAATAACTGTTGACGATACATAAGCGCCTACTATAGCTCTCTGATGGCCGGTTTCTATAAACTCGCGAATTACCCATGGGTAAATTATCCAATGGACACAATTTACACAAAAATAACACGACACAAACACAAATAATTTAAAGATAGCAATCACATACACTTGTGGCGAGTTTCTAGATAAATGTCCTCTGGATAAATATGAAAATGACAGAAATAATGTTCCTACAAACTTGGGCTAGATCTTTCCAAGGGTAAATCTTCGGGTTAATTTATCCTTTCATGGATGGCTGGATAAAATTTAACCTTTCATAGGATCAATAGTAATATTTAAACAATGAGAATCAAAGCCTTCTGAATTAAATTAACTGTACAACTCCAAGGCCTTGCTCATTATATCATTGTAGGTTAAATGGAACTAATTTGTCCATGGGTAATTTACCCATAGGTAATTCACTAGTTTGTAGAAACCGGGCATCAAAGGTATAAATGTCCTGCGCAAATACACTTTCACTCCGCAGTCTGGTCGCGGCGTTTATAATATCCATATAGGTTTTTTTGAAGGCCGCTTTATTAGCTGAGGAGTGACGCTCTGCTCATACTGGTGACGTAAATAAGCGCCAGTAACGACGGCTATTTATTAATTTGGAGAGCTATAGTTGGGCAAAAAACATGTTTTGAAACAGAAGAACCAGACCGAGCCGATTAAAGAAACGCCTCAAAAAGTTGTTGGGACCACAGGAGTGGCCTATGGCTGATAGGTAGTGCCCCCCCCCCAAAAAAAAGTTTCCTCATCTCATCCATGCATTTTATTATCACTGTTGAAATAATTGTATTGCTTGTATATGCTACATTTATATAATTGTTTAATTTCAGGGAGAAAAAAGAAAATGGTCTACCTCGACGTGCTACTGGAAGGTTCAGAGAATGGACAGACTCTGACAGACGATGACATCAAAGAAGATGTGCTCTTTTTCATGGCTGCTGTTAGTATACACATGATATCATATTACGCTTACATAAAAAGAAAAGCACAAGCTGCAGACTAGTTGGTATAATTTCATTTAAATCAGGTTCATGAAAAGGCGTTATAATTGACCCTATGATACGAGACAAGAGTCAACCAGCCTTAGGAAGTAAACAGTGAAAAGAAAGTCACTTACGAACCAATTGCCAGACATTATATGGATAAATACAAACTGACAGACAATGATGCCACAGGTCTCATGACAGGTGCTAGAGGTACCATTACTGATTATTGGGTCAAGGCATTTAATGACCATAAAATAGTGAAAAAATGCAAAATAAAAAATTCATTTATGACCTAACGATAGTGAAAAAATTCACCATTAGGCCTATGACTTATAATTAGTTTTTTGAACTAATGAATTGCTAAAAAAAAATTAATGGATGACAGTGTATTATATATGAATTTACTATATAAAACACTCATTTTATTACTAAAGAAGTAAGTAAATTTATACTACTTGGACATCCTTATCCATAAAAAAAATCTTTCTGAACTGGCATGACCATCAAATTTCCCCTAACAAATATGTGACTTTTTTAAAGAAAAAATATTAGTGCTACAAGACAAACTGCTATTGTGTTTACAATACGCCTGAATTAAAGTTAACTGAAACAAAAACGATTGTCTGTCACTGAAACATGACCTAAAATAAATAAATAAAAAAAAAAAAACAAGAAAACCTATAAACACCTTAAAATTGCAGAAAATGACCTAAAATTGCCAAAAAATTACCCATCTCTTGAAGATGGCGAAAAATGCAAAATTAAGCCAAAAAATGCAAAAACAATTGCCCTTATTTAATCCATTATTCAATGACAGACATTTATATATATTCTTTTAACCTTCATATAAAAATGATGCAAAATCATCAAATGCCTTGCCCTACTGACTATTTTGCCAGTTTTTGTAAGAGATTTGGCCTTGGTAAACAGTTTAAAATTTACGTAACGTTGCTGTTAGTATGTATTTACATCTATTCTTAATTCCTGTTAAAAAGTGATTGTGTGATCGCTCAACTGTTAATAATTTATGTTATAAGTAGACTTCGGATTTTAGGCAAAAACCTTTTTTAATCCTTAAGTGATATATGGACGAAAACTTGTATATGCATGTTTCATAAGTGACTATGCCTAAAACTGATACTTTTATAAGACCTAAAACAGCCTATTTTTACGTTAGAGCCTAATATTGCCTTTTTGCTTGTTTTTCCTCTAAAGTTCAAAATAAGTTTCTTTTTGTTATAAATTCTAGCATTTATTTTCAGTTCGTACTAAATTTTTAGCTCGGAATGTGCAGTACATGACACATTTGTCACGTGGTTAAATAGTAAGGAATGTTTCGTCTTCAGTAGAAAAATCCCTTGGAATTCCCAAGAAAATGTAGTGTTTTTCTCCCGACTCCCACATCCAGTAACAAAAAAAATCATAGTTCTCTGAATTACTGAGGGATATAAGGGGTTGAATATGCTAGCGTGCGTAGCTTCTGGGCGCAGGGATTAGGTTTTCACTGTTATGGTAGTAGTACAGGCCCTAGTAATAGGTCTACGTAATTCTGTTTACCATAGGCCTATATCTGTTTTTTATCATGATTATTGATTAATGGTGAAAACAATAAATATAATATTCTGTATTGCAATTGAGATATTTCATAAAATTGGCAACTTAACGATTTTATAAGAGACTATTTTACGATTTTTTGAGCCTATTTTCCAATTTTTAGAACCTATTTTAGGTACCTAAAACAGCATTTTTAGCGACTTAAAAGTCCGAAGTCTAGTTATAAGTTCATTGTACGGTATACTCAGTTGTATTGACTGCCCTTAACTTTGGGGAGTTATTGAAATAAATTCTATTCATCACTCAATTTTAACTCAGAAAGAATAGCCTACTCATATCGACAATAGTTTTGCCACAACGTCCTGCTGAAGACATTTCTGTTATGCTTAATTTACAATGGAGCGACACCCGCGACGCGACAACAGCGACGCGGCATTCGACATTTTCTGACCAATGGCAAGCAAGCATTTCTGCGGCAAAACGTCACGATAGCGGCGCGACGGAAGTTGAGTTGGAGTTAACTTTTACCGCGCGACATCAGCTGAGATGAGCGGAAATCGAATGTATTTTGTTTTTCCAATGGCGATCACAGCCACAGCAATTTATATGGGGAACGATACTACATTTAATTAGATTTCTATATGGTTTTTAATCATTTCAAGACGGGTTCAAGTAATTTAATTTAATTTTATCAGCCTGTAAAATTTATTTACAGCCCTTTCTTTGAAAAGGATGTTATGTGTTCCACGGTATAAAACTAAGCTCAAACTAACCTCAAATTCAAAGTTACTGCAATATAGGCTCTGCTGGAAATACTGCTTCTCGCGTTCAAAATAATGTATTTATACTATATGAGGACCTGTGATTTGCAACAAGGTGTCATTCACATATTATTTTGCTAATAGGAATCTGTATCTCGGTAGCCATAAACATTTCAGAATCAGGGAACCACAATTCCCACGCAATAAATAATTGACGCTCCCTGACATGATTTCTCATTTTTCTTCTTATATAGGGCTAAAAGTATTCTTGAATTGCATTAATATTAAGTCAGTATTATTTAATATGTTTAATTAGTTCACGTCGCGACGTATTGTGAACACAGTCCGCGGCGCGACGCGATACTGCAATTCACGCCGCGTGTCGCTGGTGTCGCCCTATTGTAAATGCCACTTTACAGGGTCATGAAACAACCACAACTGGGATATCCTGGTTCTTGCAGTTGTTGGGAAATCATCTAGACGTTCAGGTAAGATTTTCACCAATATCGTACTTGCATATTATTGTCATTAAATTGTAGACTACTATTATAAATATCAGAAGACTGATGTAAGCACACGCACCTACAAAAATTAGGCCTATGTCTCATCGTGTTCAAAACAAAAGGGTGTGACTGTCGTACTCGCAGCTGTTGTACAGCTCCGCAAATGAGAACCCATGTCATCACCGTGTAATGGTAGTTTGTTTATTCTCAATACAACTCACTTCCTCTCCATCTTGAACGATGAATTCTTTATGTTTTCTTTGCTAATTGATTTACTATAATGATGACGATGCAGTGAAAGTTTGTTAATTTACGTGTAAAAGTTCATAATATTATTGTTGCATGAACTTATGAACACTCCTTCTCCATTAGCAAGCCGCACCCTAGTAATGGCGCATGCTAATTAAATTAACCAATCACGTTTTGTCACGTGATGGTTTCTTTAATGGGAAAAGGTAATCTGCGCCACTTTTACCTTTTCCCCCAACCTACACGATGTAAACTGCGTCACCGACATTTAAATGGCGTCACCGTCATACTAACGCACTAACAATTTCCTTTCCACTAATCCAGACTTAGGACTGGCTATGAAATTGCATAGGTGTGGTTAAAAGTGTTATGCTTAGTAGCTTTGTCTTTTTAGAAAATGTTAAACAATACCCTAATTTCTTTTGCATGAACGCTTCGTCACTTATAAAATTGTTAAAAACACTACCCTAATTTTTTTACATGAGCACTTTGTTCTCATATGACGCCTTCTTAATAAAATGGAAACGGGATATTTCATTGTTTATATATTTTTCTCTCCACTTGAGTAGACGAGAATACTTGTCATTTATTTTAGCTGCTCTTCTTACAGGTATCCCTTGTTCAGTATTTCTCAGTTTTATGTAGGCACTTGTTTGGAACTGGAGAAGTGCATCTAACACTAAGAAGATGTTGGGAGAAGCGTGGTAGAACATCGAATTATATTTTGCGTGAAATGACCTACATATTTACATTATTTAGACTATACAGAACCATTGTCAGACCAAAATTAGAATATTGCTCATTAATTTGGAATCCTACTATCATTAAATACAAGAAATTGATGGAGTCCATTCAAAATAAATTTCTAAAATATACGTATTTCAGACAGTTTAACTACTATCCTAAATTTGAATCATATTCAACTATGTTACAGTATTTCAATATCCCTGAATTATCACACAGACGAAACATTCATGCATTGTTGTTTTTATACAAATTAATTAATAATGAAATAGATTATGTTAATATTCTCAAAGAAATATATTTTTATGTTCCACGTTATAGATCTCATAAATTGCATAATCTTTTTTTCATCCCAAAAGTAAACACTGACTCTCATAATAATTCTCCTCTTTATAATGTACTCCGACTATACAATCAGTTGCACAAAATGGACAATATAGATATTTTTAATACTAACAATAAGCGGTTTAAAAATATATGTGAAAAAAATTTTAAAATTTTAAAATAATAATTAATAAATTTTGCTCCATGTCATTTTCTTTACTTGAATCTTTCTGACATGTATATTTTCCTCCAAAACTAATATATTATTATTTGTTTTTATCATATTATGTTCCCTTGTGTAATTGTCATATTGTTTTGTGTTTGTGTTTTTCTTTTCTGTGTGTTTTTTTTTCTTATTGTTGTAGCATTAGCTTAATTATTTTGAATGTCACTTGAATTCTTGAATCTGGTGTATTATGTAAGCGAGAATATTGTAATTGGGCATTAGCCTGTAATATTCTTAGTACAATAAATAAATAAATAAATATTTTCGTGGCGCAGATTACATATCTCATTTTTATTATATTTCAAATTAGGTGTCAACCGTGGCGCAGATTACATACACCCTCTTTAATCTATCCAATAACCTCAATAATACAGATCTTAAAAAATATTTGTGAGAAAGTTTGTACCACACTATCATGAAATATTGCTTGCAATTTCAGAGCAAAGTTCACGAGGAACTGGACAGCATATTCCAGGGTTCAGACCGGGCTCCCACAATGCAAGACCTTAACGACATGAAATATATGGAGAGAGCCCTGAAGGAGTCCCTCAGGATGTATCCACCTGTTCCTCTCATAGCCAGAGTCGAGAACGAAGACATCCAATTGGGTAAGTAATCTATAATAACAAAAGGAAGTGTTTGTCTTTCTGTCTGTCTGTCTGTCTGTGCGCGATGCTCAGCGAAATCTACTGAACGCAGAGATCTGACATTTTAAACGTAGATGAACTGAAGGGTGGGGGAATTCACCTCGAAGCCGGATTTTTAAAATTTTCTCTTTCGTTCGCCAGTTATGAGTAAAAAACTGTCAGAAAACGTTTTTTTTTTTTTTTTTTTTTTTTTTTTTTTTTTTTTTTTTTTTTTTTGGGGGGGGGGCTATCTAAGCTTCAGTTTTCAGTTAGACATTTCATTTGTCAAATTAATTGCAGGTGTCATGATTTGGAAATAAAAGAATCGCTTCATTTTATAAGCCCACTCTGGTCGATTCATTTGTATATAATGCTAAGGCCCGCAGACATCTGAAATTTTCAACTTAGACGGAAGAGGAATAATGAATGTAGGTAAAAATAGACAAACATTGTTCGACTTGGACGAAACTCACTATGCAGGGGTTTTCTGAGCCAGCGAACTCGAATCTGAGGTTGTTTTTCTCAGGCGGCGCTTTCTAACCACCGTAGAATTCACTTAAAAACATAATTTTTAGCTGTTTCATTAATTATTAATCGTTTATTTTAAGCTTATGAATGCTTCACGTCCAAGTGTTAGTAAAAGTAATATTTGGCATAATCCATACATGCTTGACCCATTCGCGCGATATGTATGTTTGTACGGGCGATGCGATGTTTTTTGTTTCTGAGCGAAGCAGGGTGACCAACAGGGACAGATCCAGCTCTGCATTAAGGTAAGTGGTGACAGGTAGACTCTACTTTAGTGGCAGTTATGTTAGGTCAGGTTAGGTTCGTTTGGTTAGGTTAGGTTAGGTTAGGTTAGGTTAGGTTAGGTTCGTTTGGTTAGGTTAGGTTCGTTTGGTCTGGTTAGGTTCGTTTGGTCTGGTTAGGTTCGTTTGGTCTGGTTAGGTTATGAACAGCGATAATGGTGTAGTAGTGTGTTTGTCAACCTGTTACCCAGAATTCTACCTGCTCCGCTGGTGTGACGTCAGAGCTCTGGCTTCCAATCACGAAAACTTGTATCGTTTCGGGGAAGGTGATATGGCGGAGTTTGACTGTTTTTCGCCAACCGTGGTATAAAAAAAATTGTAACATCTGAGGCTGGCGGGTCGGACCAAATCATCTCCTCTCCATGTAACTATACTTACTTATACAATGGCAATAGACAATTCCTAAGCAAGCTAAAGGCATATTATCTACTTTATGGAACCTGAAGGTTCATTGCCGCACTTACCTGAGCCCGCTTTTCAACCCTATTCTGTGCTAACTCCATCCAATCACCCCTAGCAAATCCTACTTCCCTTAATTGTCCTCCCACCTACATCAAGGTCTTCCGCGTGGTCTTTTCCCTTCGGGTCTCCCAGTCAATTCTTTTGAGATATGTCTTTCCTTCCCCATGCGTGCAACATTTTTTAATCTTCCAATTAATTATCGTGGGCGAAACCTTGGGGATCTGCTAGTTTTTTATAAGACTCCCTCTATTGAAAATCAAGAATGAAAAACGCTAACTGAGGCCGTGGTTTGTAACGCATTTGTTCAGACTTGAAAGTATGTTGTAATTTTATAATTTTGTGCCGTACCGGTCAAGGAAATCGTTAATGAAGAAAATCGGTTTCTTTAAAAGCAAACTAAAGACATTCATTATTATTGAAGGTTATTCACAGCGTTTCCACGGTTCATACAACTTTCACCATACACTTTAGTCATTCTAGAGTATTATATTAGCTGGTTTTTCACCTTCAGTAATAAAAACACTTATCACCAGGGCCCGGATTCTAATGACATGTCATATTTTTATTGATGCTGGATAGACATTGCCAACTTGTAGATAAATCCTAATCATGGCCTCTAGATTATAGAGATACATTTTTATTAGGTCATTTTTGTCACTTTGTGCAATTTTATATTTTTAGGGCATTTATTTCATTTTTAGGTCATTATTTTGTCATTTTCGTGTCATTTCATTCCTTATTTAGTCATTTTATGTATTTACATTGAGTGTATTAACTTTTTCCGCCGCTAGCGGTGCTGTCTTTGAAGTGTTGTTTGTTTAATGCAAGAAGGAAAAATTAGGCGTTAAGTGTTGTCATGTCTCAGTCGGAAAGGAGAATCAAAGAAACGCCAAAATGTTGTATTACATTACTATTGTTATTAGATTGTCTTGGCACCAGAGACTCCCACCTGCTTGGATTTGAGAGTGCAAACTACTGTTTACCCTCAATAAACAACAATATAATCCGGCAGACCTCAAAAGGAAATGCCGAATTTTGACTCGCCAGTGCCTCAGTGCCAGTATAAATTTCCGTGAGAAACGAACATTCACAACATTACAGTTATTTACAATTTTTTACAATTGTGTACAAACTAGTCTATAACTTTGTGTGTACAATAATAATTTTTTTATAAATAAAATATCAGTTTTTAGGTCATTTTTTATAATTATTAAGTAATTTTCTTTAAAATTTGTTGTCATTTTATAGGTCATTTTTAAAACAATTTTAGGTCATCAGAATCAGGGCCCTGCTTATCACAGAACGTTGTTAAAAAAATGTGGAATTTTCAAGAAGACTCGACAACGTTAAACTTAATTTGGAGGTTATAAACAGAGCAATGTTTAGCCATCAGCTGATTAGAACTCATCCCAGTGATGCCAACTTAAAATCCTAAATGTATCAAACTTGTACTACCAACCGTCTTTTCCCCAGACTAATTTGTCTCTTTAATGGCCCTCGTATATTATGAATGTTAAATTTCAGTTCAGTCCAATCTATTGTTTCAGATGGGTACACCATACCAGCAGGGATGATAGTGCTGTTGCTAATATACTCCACACATCGACTAACAGACCATTTCCCAGAACCAGAGAAGTTTGATCCAGATCGCTTCTTACCAGAAGAAATCTCCAAGAGGCATCCTTATTCCTACCTGCCATTCAGCGCTGGCTTCAGGAACTGTATTGGGTACAAGTACGCTATAATCGAGATGAAAACCATGTTGGCTTACATCCTGCGACGTTTCAGTGTGCAATCGACAAGAAAAACTCTCAAGCTAGTGCCAGCTGTAACTCTGCATGCTGAAGAGGGATATAATATGGTGTTTAGCAGGAGAAATCCATGTACTCAGGGTCGTATTTCTAAATAGGCTAAGTAGGCTGCAGCCTAGAGCGGCAAATTTTCAGGGGCGACAGTTTGGCAATTTATTCAAAAGTTAAAATAAAGTAGGCCTATTTAAAAAATCTCGTAAGAAAGCTATGTAAATTTGAACATGAAGATTAAGTGGGGTGAGTTGTTTTAGAGAAGTTTGTATATTTTTCAACAAATAAACCAGTAATTAACTACATTTGGTGTAATTTCATTCCACCGTGTAGGACAACTTAATTCAAATTGAACACAGTTCTTCAATTACGCAAAAGATAGTCATTAGCATTAAAATATAAAAATATGTTTAAAATAGTGATCACTGATCTCCAAGAAAAAATTAATTAATTAATTTCGAAACCCATTTCATTTTTAACGTATCTTAAAAAAAGTAAGTAAAAAAAAAAACATGTAGATAACTAATTTGATCATACAGTTTATTCTGTAAACCATTAAAATTGTAGTTTTATCTAAACTAAATGAACTTTATGTTTAAAAAAGATGAAAACACCAATGAACTCTATCCATTTGTTGTATAAAACAAATGTATTAACCAAATATGAACTATACAGGGGGCGGCAAATGGACTTTAGCCTATAGGCGGCATACTCTTAAATCCGGCCCTGCAAGTTACTTAGGATATTTTAGCATCTACTGTGTTACTTATGTAGAACCAGGCGGACTGCCAGGGAAGGGGCACCCTCAGTTCATCTCCCACCCACCCTCAAACTTCTCTTCGGTAATGCTTATAATTAGGGCCCGAATTTGAAGGTTTTAACCTATTTTTTCCCTAGCTTCCTAATTAGAAGATTCTAACCTATTTTCCTGTTTCATGTCCCTTGTTTCCAAATAACTTATATGAATCTTATAGAACCTAAAAAGGGCTAAATTGGACTGAAGGGCCTAAAAGAGGCTAAAGAGGACTTTTGCTGAAAGACTAGGGGCTAAAGAGGACTTTTGCAGAAAACACGACTTTTAAATACATTTTCCAATTAATGCAAAAGAAAATAAATATGTGAATTTGTGCATTTTAAGAAAAGACATTATGAAAATTAATTTATACAACGCACTAAAATTAACAGTGTATATGTCCCTTTGCCACTTGTCTTTGTAACTCGAAAATGTCCAGCCTCGCCGTCGCAGGAAATGAATTTTTTAGCCATCTGCAATATTTTGAAATCTACTTATTTTTGTAGATTGGAAGTGATGTGAGTGGTGTATTGAATAATTGTATCATTAAAGGGTACATATCTCAATTGTTTATGCTATTTTTAGACTGCTTATATCTGGAATAGTTACTTGTTTATTTTGGAAAAAAAACCCTAGGATAATAAATTGTGTCAAAATTATAGGCTAATACAGTTTTCGGTGTTAATATTAGTGTTCACTATTATGTTTTATTAATACGGCTAAAATCGTTTGTTTAAAACCTAAAAAGGGCGAATCCACAGTAATAAAAGAGTAAAATACGTTTTATAAAAGATAATATTATAGGAGAAAAAATCCTCCGACACTGGGTCTTGAAACCAGGACCTTTGGCTATTCGCGCCAATGCTCTACCAACTGAGCTAAGCCGGAATTCAATTCACTGCGCCGGACTCTCCTATGACTAAATTAGTCACGGAACCTCTCTCCTCTGACTAAATAAAATTTTAAAAATTAAGTTGCACAATAACGAGTTTTAAGCTTCCCACGCTTTATACTCGTATTAAGTACTTTATAAGCAGACTTAAAAAAATTGATTCAAACCCCCAAAACCCCCCCTCGCTACGCCAAAATTCAACTTTTTGAAGGAGGAAAATATACAGTACTCCTAGAAAGATTATTTTGGATGGAGGCCTATAGTTTTAAAGTAGGCCTTAAGAACACATTTTGTGCTTTTAATTGAAGTACTCTCCTGTACAGTTAACAATAAATAAATTTGCATTGTATTTTGCAGTTAATGATTTTATTCCACATCAGGCTTAAATGCAATATTCTTCCAAAACAAAATTCTATCCCATCGAGAGAAACATTTTTCCCACCCAGAATTCTGGTTACAGGCCTGTGTGGAATTCTGCATAGAATTTTAGTAATTCAAAGGAGGGCTTAATAGAATAAGGGTTCAAATATTTTAATAATTAATTATTAAGTGCCTGAATGGTACTTTAAGAGATTATGTGGGAGACGGGGAAATAACTGTCTGTCCGTGTGTCTGTACGCGCGATAACTCAAATACGCTTTATCGGATTTTCCTGAAACTTGGTATACGCGTTTATTACGTCCATGGGAGGAAGCCTATTCATTTTGGTCCAAATCGGTTTACTGAAACCGGAGTAAACCCAAATTTAGTGCCTATTTTATGGTAATATATTAGAAAGAATTTATCAAATGCATATAAGTTCTCATGGCAATATATATATTTACAGTGTTCATATACGACTTTGGAAGATGCAATACAGTTAGCTTTGACAAATAACACTACCCACATATTCCTTCACATATGCTTATTAAACTAGATTTTTGTTCTTCCCTAAACCCTGCTTATTAATCAATTGGAATTAGAATTGGAATTATCACTGATTAAACAAAACTATTCTGGAACTTTAATATATCAGTTTACCTGATTTTGTTTCATTACTATTCTGTAGAAGAAATTAATTAAAAATTCTAAGTTTTCTATTCGCCATAAAAAAAGAAAGATATTTAGCATTTTCTGAGGGAATAATCTGATTGTGGTAAGTCGTTCTTTCTCATTTCAAATCCTAATAGCTATATAAAGATTTCGATTTTTAAAATTAAAAGTCCTTCAGAAGTTTACTTCGAAATAAAATCAAAATACAAAACCCGGGCGATGCCAGGTGTTTTACGCTAGTATGTAATAATTGTTATCCCATGCCAGCCCTGATGGTCTACAGGAATAAATAAATAAATCATAAATAACTATTTTGAGTTTTTTTTTTTCTCTAATTTGCGGGAACCCACCCACGAACACCGTTCCCCTGGCAACGGCAGCATCGCCCATGTGGTGCTCTCCTGGGCCCTATTTCATAAAACTCTACAGGTGTGACATATATGACAATTATGTCAAATCTGACAAATTTGTCAATATGTCATGACAATTCTATTTTTCATAAATATTACAACTTTTCCTTACATTACAGGCAAATTATTGCAAATTGTCAAGACTAAAAGAGCCCTTTTCACAAACGCGACACTTTTATGTCAAACCTAAAGATTACTTTAGTACACTGTAGATGGCTCTCATATACGCGTGCGATAGTCGATCTCCACATCGAATGTGATACCTAAGTAATCGATTATTACTACTGAAAATAATTGAATTACAGTATATTTCTCTTTGCAAAGTCACTGAAATTGAAAGTTAGGTCAAATACTCTCAAAAACCCTGCGTGGACTCATGTCTATTTTTTCATCACAGTCGCTACTACCAATATCACTACTACCTAGTTTTCATTATTAACAAGACAATTTAGCAAGTTTAACAAGAAAGAGTTTGCCAAGTATGCCACACATTTACATAACCTACTGACTTGGCCTACATATGAAAGATTGCCTGTCACTTCTGTAATGACAATTCTACATTTTTTTGTAAACTTGTAAATATGTCAGGAAAAATTAATGTTTCATAAATGGTAGGTATCCTAAGATTTGACATATTTGTCAGACTTTTACCCGTAAACTCAACAGTTTTGAGAAACAACAATATGTAAAATTGTCATACAAATCTACAAAATTGTCATGACATTTATGTAAAGTTGTCAGCTTTTATGGAAAACGCAATTGTCATTTAATGTAAACTTGTAAAACAATTATATGTCACCTGTCACCTGTAATATTGTAACTTTTATGAAATAGGGCCCTGGTATATAGTAGGCTCTGACCTCTTCAACTACACCGTGAATCCAAATTTTAGGATCCGTCCACGTCACTGTAGAACAATTTTTGTACCTAGGTCTTAACTGAAGATAGGTTTCACAAAACTTAACAACTGCAAAATTTTCAATTTTGATACATTGATATATTCTTATGTTTTAGCACCAGCTGAATTCATTGGCGTAGTCTAAGTTTAGTTAACCTTAGCATCTACTACCCTAAAAGATGGATGAAATGACGGAGTTTTCACAAAAGTGAACATCTACACATCTCTCACTGAAACTTGATATTCTTTATTAAGTGCCAGTATGGTACTTTATGAGATTGTGTGTGGGGGAACGAAAAATGTCTGTCCGTCTGTCCGTCCGTCCGTCCGTCTTCCGTGTGTCTGTACGCGCCATAATTCAAATACGCTTTATAGGAGTTTCATGAAACTTGGTGCAGTATACGCATTTATAATGTCCGTGGGAAGAACCCTATTGTAATTTAACCAAATCGGTTCACCGGTACCGGCGTCAAACCCAATTTAGTGTTCTTACTTAAAAGCTCCATAACTCAAATACGCTTTATCGGGTTTTCATGAAACTTGATGTACACATTTATAATGTCCGTGGGAAGAAGTCTGTTGATATTCGACCAAATCGGTTGGCCGGTACCAGAATAATGCCCAATTTAGTGCATGTTTATGGTATTATATAACAAAAGGCCCCATAACTCAAATATGCTTTATCGGATTTTCATGAAACTTGGTATACGCATTTATAACGTCCATGGCAAGAAGCCATGGCCGAAAAATACAGGTCAATTACAGCCCTAACTACACTTTCTCTCAAGCTAGCATTTGTATGTGGCGCGATGACACAAAGCAAAATGAATTATGACAAAATATTGAATATCGTGTATTGCGCTTTCCGCGTTGTTTATTTTTTCCCTCGTTGATCATTTTTTCCCTCCTGTCGCATGGCCTCATATGTTCCGAGAATGACCTGTATTTTATGTTTCTTATAGGAAACTTGTGAACTAATGCGTTAAAACTTTAATTTTAACTGCATACGAGTCCCGACGTTTTTTTATTTGACCGACTGTACATGGGTACAATAAACAGATCCTATTGCAGCAGGAAAAGTAGTCTATATAGTTTCTGCTGTTCACCTTTTGCAGATTCAGATTCATGGAGAGGGCGTTACGGCTCTCCTTAATTATTATGAGCGAGGACCATAAGGTTGTAAAGTGACTGTGACCGTGTGAAATTGTGCCAAATATGTAAGATAACGTGGGAATGTTTATTTACTGTACTTAAAAATCTGCTCGTGCAATTTCCCGTATCATTATGCCACGAATCTCAGCTATTCCGTCTCAGTTAAGCATGTAAGAAAATCGCCGGTGCATTTAATTTAATCCAATGGCCACGTCGGGCACAGTCGTCTTAGTAAAGACTGTCGAAATGTATCACAATTTAGGAACAAATAGGATATTAATTTTATAAGTCATTAAAATTTAGTTTTAGTTTTTAAAATTAAATATTTAATTCCATTTATTGGTTATAAGTAGAGCACGGATTTGAAGGTTTTAACCTATTTTCCCCCCAGCTTCCTAATTAGAACATTTTAACGTACTTTCCCGTTTCCTGCCCCTTGTTTCCTAATATATGAATCTTATAGAACCTAGAAAGGGCTAAATCAGATTGAAGGGCCTAAAAGGGGCTAAAGAGGACTTTTACTGAACAATAGACGCTAAAGAGGACTTTTTCAGAAAAGGACGGTTTTAAATACATTTTCCAATTAATTCGAAGGAAAATAAATCTGTGAATTTGTGCATTTTAAGAAAAGACATACTGTATATATGTATATGTGGCTTGTCTTTGTAACACGAAAATGTACTGCCACGCCATCGCAGGAAATGAAACTTCAGCCGTCTGCAACACTTTGAAATATGCAACTAATTCATTGTCGATTCAACTTTAAAATAATAAGTTGCGACCAACGACAGAGAAGTGTATTAAAGGAACAAATTCGTGACAGTACTTATTTTTGTAGATCGGAAGTGAATTGAGTGTTGTATTGAATAATTGTACCATTACAGGGTAAATATATCAACTGTTTATGCTATTTTCGAGTGCCCACAAAAGGAGTAGTTACTTGTTTGTGTTTTTAAAAAATAAAAAATCTAGAATAACTGTGTCAAAATTATAATACAATTTTCGGAGTTCATATTAGTGTTCATTATATGTTTTATTAAGACGGCTCAAATAGTCTGTTTAAAGCCTAAAAAGTGCTATTCCACGAAAATAAAATACCTTTCATAAAAGCCTAAAAATCCGGGCCCTAGTTATAAGAAAAAAAAAATGATGTGAAAGTCACATAACTTCCTCTGCCCAAATAAAAGTTAGCAGTATTCACATATCCTTGTACAGAATCGCAAGACACAATTTTACGCTAATTATCCTATAAATACCTCTTCTTTCAATGATGCGACTAAAAGCGCAGGCTATATAAAAAAAAGAACAAGTGACTGCAGACGTTTATGGAACTTTCCCCCGTAAAGAATAATTTCCGAAATTTATCGAATATTTCCCTCAGATACTTCTTTACTCTATACCTGGCCAACAATACATGAGAGAGCGCGTAGTCAGTTGTTCATCATGCAAGACAAAATTTCTACAAACAGTGGGTGAACAGTGGGTGGCTTGTAACTACCCTCAGATAATTTTTTCGAAAAAAAGTTTCAAATAAAAGTTTTAGCTCTCAGTAAAAGGAACACATGTGCAAATTTTAAAGAAAATCGTTAGAGCCGTTTTCGAGAAAATCGCGAAAAACAAAAATTTCTTCATGTAAAGTCCCCTTAAAAATAAGACAAATTTGTCGCCAATCTTCGAATCACATCTTCAGAAGGTACCTGACCCAAATACGAAATTTTGTTTTCATACGATTCTCCGTTTCGGAGCTAGCCTGTTCACAAACTTCCACACAGACAGACAGACACACACACAGACACACACACAGACATGTTTCCAAAAATAGTATTTTTGGATTCATGGGGCCTTGAAACGTGTATATATGCTAAAAACTCAACTTCGAATTTTAGGGTCGAAAACAATACTTCCTCTACCTATAGTACCTATGGTACGGGCAGAGGAAGTAAAAATGTTTTGTAAATTAAACTGCAGTTTTAATGCCTACCCCGAGGAGCCGCCACTGGTTCTAATCTATCTCTATTACATCAATCTTTTCGTTAATTTCGCGCGGATGTTGTCTTTCAACTTACGTAACAATGGGTGCACTCTTGTTCCACTGGCTGGAAATAATTCGCGTGAGAGATTTTTGCAAGGGGAGTGAAGGTGTGCTTTTTGCATTTCAGAGCAGTTGTCAAGGAAATCCAGAGCTGGACACACGGGTGAGTTTAATTGTTAATTGTCAGTGTTCTAAGAGAGACTATGGATGAATATAAGGGGATTATGAATTTTTACTTCCTTTGCCTGTTACCATAGCTACGCACGCTAGCATATTCAACCCCTTGTACCCCTCAGTAATTCAGAGAACTACTATTTTTATTATTATTATTATTTTTTTATTTTTTATTTTTTACTGGATGTGGAAGTCGGGAGAAAAACACTACATTTTCTTGGGAATTCCAAGGATTTTTTCTAATGAAGACGAAACATTCCTTACTATTTAACCAAGTCATAAATGTGTCATGTACTGCAAATTCCGAGCTGAAAATTTAGTACGAACTGAAAATAAATGCTAGAATTTATAACAAATAATATCTTATTTTGAACTTTAGAGGGAAAACAAGGGGAAAAAAAGGCAATATTAGGCTCTAACATAAAAATAGGCTGTTTCAGGTCCTATAAAAGTGTAAGTTTTAGGCATAGTCATTTATGAAACATGCATAACTTATACAAGTTTTCGTCCATATATCACTTAAGGAATGAAATAGGTTTTATCTAAAATCCGAAGTCTAGTTATGACAATACGCGGTTCGTTAAACATCTTGAGGTATCATCTATTATAACTAGGGGGCGGATTTCTATGACATGTCATATTTTTCCCCTTTGCATTATTTCAGGTTTCCGACTATTTTAAACCCGATTCCAAGCATCCTGGTGAAAATGGAACGGCTTTTATTGTACACATAATTGCATATTTAGGAAATGTTCAACTATTGTAGCATATTTAGTATGAATATGCGTATTTAGGTCATATTTTTTGCATATTTGTGTGCATATTAAAGAAATTTTGAAGTTTCATATAATATTTTGTAAATTTTGCATTATAATGATACTTTTTGAGAATTTACAGATATTTTGAATAAATGACGTTATATTTTAATAAAATGAATTGTAATGAAACTAAAAAAATATACACAATGTGTAAGTGGTCAAGTCATATTTTAAATTTTATTGGTCGTATTTTAATATTTTTTAGGTAATAAATGCATGCATATGTCCTATTTTTTAGGTCCCCTAATTATAACCTATACTAATTCAAACCTTGTAAAGAGAAGATTTTTATTTTTAAGCTAGATTAAGATAACATAAATGTAATCTATGTCAAATGTTAACTTCTCATATATTGGTTTGTTTACTTTGCCCACAGCGGCAAACCTGCCAATGCAGGAAGTTATTGTACATATTATGTGCAAGTCAATAAATATCCTACCATATCATAGGATAAGTTATGCTTTAAATATAGGTTAGGTGTCTCAAGTTTCTTACATACTGAGTGAGCATAGGTGGACTTTATATCATAAAAACAAATTATACATGATAATATTATAGGAGAAAAATTCCTCCGACACTGGGACTTGAACCCAGGACCTTTGGCTATTCGCGCCAATGCTCTACCAACTGAGCTAAGCCGGAGCTCAATTCACAGCGCCAGATGGAACCTCTCTCCTATGACTGATTGCCCTAATGGTCTACCTCACAGACAGACATTAGTGTGCCTCACTGTACTGTATATGACATAACTTGTCTGTCTGTGAGGTAGACCATTAGGGCAATCAGTCACAGGAGAGAGGTTCCATCTGGCGCTGTGAATTGAGCTCCGGCTTAGCTCAGTTGGTAGAGCATTGGCGCGAATAGCCAAAGGTACTGGGTTCAAGTCCCAGTGTCGGAGGAATTTTTCTCCTATAATATTATCATGTAATGTCCAACAGAGACAATAATCTGTGGTTCATGAATGCTTACAAATTATACAGTTCAGTAGGAAGATGAAAATAATTCAAATGTTCTGGGGATGTGACACGAAGATTGGAGACGACTTTCTCTTACTTTTAATGTCCCTTTACACGAAGAAAATTTTGACTATCGCTATTTTCTCAAAAATGGCTCTAACGATTTTTTGAAGTGAAACTTCTTTAACCGCGGTAGGGGTAAATCGAGAGCTTGTGTAACGCTTTAAAATCGTCACGAAATTAGTGTAACGCTCAAAATCTTCACGGAATTAGTGAGGTGTGACGGAACGGACTGCACAGAAAACAACCAACTCAAACGGCACCCAACGGCAACTCAAATGAAACGGCACCCGAGCACGAGCAGTCTTGCTCATTCGGGTGTATTACTAAATGTAATACCTCTTGTAATATCTCTTGTAATAAATAAATAAATAAATAAATAAATAAAAAATAAATAAAAATAAATAAAATGATTAGGCTTATGCAAAATTTTAAAAATCCAAAAATTCAAAATAAAATAATCGAAAATGCAAAATTTAAAAAGTCGAAAAATCGAAAATTCAAAAAATAAAAAATCTAAAGATCTAAAATTTAAAAAATCCAAAATTTAAAAATTTAAAAATCCAAAATCATAAATTTAAAAAGTCCAAAAACTCATTAAAAAGTCCAACAATCCAAAATTTAAAAAAACAGTAATCCAAAATTGAAAAAATCCAAAAACTAAAACAAGTTTCACTTCTGTCGCGTGGTGTTCCACGCAAACTATTTTTTAAATTTTGTATACTAAATTGTAGTAAATATATGCTTGTACTAAAAGCTAAAACCTTTATTAAAAAAAATAAATGCAAAAATTATCTAAAGGCTATTGGCTACTCACTGTTTGAAGAAACTCAAGTTTTGCCTGATGAACAATATAGCTTTGCATCAAGTTGAAACAACTGAATATGATGTGCTCTTTGCAATATTCCCTCTTACTTTATATCTGAACTAGCTTAAAAGACCCGGCGTCGCCCGGGTTTTGTATTTTGTAATTGGAAATTAACTTATGAAGGATTTTCAATTTTAATTCTAGGTCCTTATATAGGCATTTATAATTTGAAATAGGAAGAACGACTTATTACACTCAAACTATTCCCTCATAAAACGCTTGATATAGTTTTTTATGGCTCATAGAGGATCTAAAATTTTGCATCCCATCGCTTGTACAGTGCACAGCAAGCCTGGTAGAGGTTTAAATAAGAAGAAACAGAAATTCCTGTAACATAAAATTGTAATATCGAGGCGGGAAATTTCCCACTCTTATGTTACCATAAAGTCGTTTTGGGGATGAAATTAAACAGAAAGCATTATCACTTTCATACTTTTCTCTCCAAAAACCTGCGATATAATATAATAATATACACATTACCATACCTCGTTTTGTTTTCTCTATGTCCAGGGTAGAGAAAGTTATGTGATTCCATTATTTTAGTGGATTTCATTCTGTAATATTTATTTATAACATGAATTATTTTGATAACTTCTCTTATTTGTCAAAAGTGCATTTCAATTGTTTTTTCCAAGCCCATCATATAAAATTTGGCAACAATATATTCTGTGATTTGGAATTGATAATTCTATGTAAAAAGGGATTAAGTATTTTCAAAAACATTTAATTTTTGGCATTTAGAATCAGAATTTTTCAAAATCCTTTCTTAGTGAGCACCTACATTATGAAACGAAGGTACTGTCAAAATTCCAAGTCTCTACCTGTTATAGTTTAGGCTGTACGTTGATTCCTGTCATTCAGTCAGTCAGTCATTCATTCAGTCAGTCAGGACAAAGCCTTTTATATATATAGAGATGTGAAGTGAGAAAACTATATTGTCCATGCTTAGGGCAAAGAAAGTTACAGGAGTGCATTAATCAGATTTTATTTGGGTTTTGTATCCTTCGGGGATGCGATGCGATGTGTGAACGAAATTCTCTTCAGTTTTACAAGAGAAAATATAATTTTTATTTGGGTAGAGGAAGTTATGCCTTTCATTTAAGACTATTTTTAAAATGATCAAAAAAAAATCGAGTAATTTAATATACCTTTTAAAAATATTTATTGATATTAAAGTCGCTTAAACTATAAAAACATATCGCGACCATTCATAGTAATGTCAAACACTAGAATATAATTAAAATACATGTTCAACACCGTTGAGCTCGATCAATGTAATAAAACTAGGATGTGCCCGTGGCTTCGCCACGATAATTCTTTTAAAAATTAAAAATGAAGAGTATAATAATTATTAAAGCATTATATTTATTAACACTTGCACGCGAATCATTCATAAACTAAGCCATTAATAATTAATGAAACAGCTAAAATTCCTGCTTTAGACTACATTCCACGACATGAAAGCGCCCCCTGGGATATACTATCTGAATCAGGGGCGGATCCACGGGGGGGGGGGAAATGGGGGAAATTTCCCCCCCCCCCCAAAGAAAAAATTTGTAACATTAAGCACCAATTATTGAAAATTTATTAGAACATAACCCAAATACTTAAATTAAAGCAACGACATTCATTATTTTGAAATACCTTTGTAAGAAAATGCAGAAATGTTCATTTTGTTTTCAATTGTGTACTGGGAATAATTAATTTTTATGAGTAAAAACTTCCCTCTCTACTTTAGTTCCCCCCCCCCCCCCCAAAATGTCTCTCTGGATCCGCCACTGATCTGAATCGATTATGCAGTTCCAAAGAACCTGTGAACACATAATACGTATTGTTTCTCAGCTGTTTATTGACATGAATATGATGTGAATTTTATTTTTTCAATTCAGTGTAATTTTCAGAAATTATATAATGTTTCAAGGGAAGGAATGGTTTGTTTGGATTATTATTATATCAGCGATATTTCATGTGATAAAACCATCAATATTTTACAGCTGTTGCCCCCGGCTTCGCCCGCCATTATTCATTGACTCCAGGATTTTTAAGAAAATTACATTGGTAGATTATTAAAAATGTTTGTGGTTCAGAGCTATGAAAATTGTAAGTAAAAATAAAATTATAATATTTGTTCAATGTGTTCATTTCACTTAGGCCTTATATAATAAAGAAACGGTTTTCCTTCCTAATTTTGTAGTCGTCATTCAAGTTTAGACTGCGAGAGACGAACATCGCCGAGTATACCCGATGTCTCACGAAGCGGGCGAGCAAGCACGCTATTTAGGGCCGTTGAATTGTATAAGAGTAGATAAATAAGATACCAGTTGCTCAACAAATATATATATTTTTTTTGTGATCAGTCGCCTAGGCTTTTCGGTGTCTCTACATCTTCAGGGCAACTTTTGCTGGCTTGAAGCTCCAATAATTAAAATAAAACTACATTTCGTCACCATTATGAAATAAGATAGAATTTATAAAATCTCATAAAACCACTGTCACGGAAATATCTTCTGTGGCTTCCACGTCGCGTGTCCGTTGACCATGAAATTTTTGTTGCAGGCAATGCTGTGGTCGGTGATAGCAGTGGTGGTGACTCTGGTGATATTGTACTCACGAGCTCTGCTGCTACAATGGGGTCGCCTATTCATATTAGCCTGGAAACTGCCTTGCCCGAAAACAGTGCCTTTGTTTGGCAACATGTGGGACTTCAAGAAACCTATGCACGGTAAGTCATAACTAGGGCCCGGATTTTTAGGTTTTTATAAGCCCTGTTTTAGTTTTTTTTTTAATTTATTATTTTTTTTATTATCATACGTAACCCCACGAGAGTTGACGAGTTTATCGATAGATTCGGCACTGCGCAATAAGAGCAAATTTATCTGATGAAACTCTCAACTCGAGTTGGATTTATTAAGACTATTCCATGAATAAAAATGTAACGGATTATACAAATAATAATTACTTTCGTGCTTTGTTGAAAAACAAAACTAACAGTTGTGAGATCACGGCATACTATGAATCAACCATCCATGAATTGATTTGAATTACCATGATGTGACCAGTGCTACCAATTGTGCATATAAGACATAGTTAACTTCATTCAGGTAAGCTAACAGCAGAATAGAATAAAAGCACACGAACTGGCTTGCACCGAATCGAAATTGTGTTTTTAATCGATGTACATTTCTATTATTACAATTTCCAAACACGTTATGTTGTATAAAATAATATGTTTTCATGCTGCTTAATGGCAGCATGTGACGTATTAACCACGGCACGTGGATGCTTACGTGTCCAGTAACGAGTACACGATTTTACCCGATAAAACGGCATCCTCGCGATGCCTACAAGAATATTGTAAGATAAATGACCGTGATTGGTCTATATCCGAGGAATTGCTAAACGTTATTGGTCATTATCAAACATGCGGCGTATGAGTGAAATAGTCATATTAATAGCTATTTGTGTATCAAGTACGCAAAACAACGGTTTAGCGGACGAATCTAGTATAGCGGCCGAGGCTGAAATACTGAAATACTGCATACACTATTTTTTAGTAAAAGCTCTCTAAATTGTATGAAATGAAACAAAAATACCGTATAATTATTGATTATAATGGAAGATAGTCATTTGTAGAAGTCATATTCTCAAGTAGGCCATTAGAATCGCCTAACAACAATGAACCGTACGTACCAATATGAAATGCGATATAGATGCATAATATATGAGTCACTTTTTGTAAACAGTAATGCATATGAAATAATATTTATGAAAAGCTTGTGGTAATATGGATGATAATCCCGAGGAAATTTCAATCCCAGCCAGAAACATTGAATTGGAGCTGGTGCCAGCAACATCACGGCAGCAGAAGACTATGAAAAGGAATATATTGCAATTAAATGCTGGTGCATCCATGGTAAGCAATGATTCCTTTGTTAACGAAGACGTGAAAAGTTGTTGGCTTAAATTTGTTGTTATATTTTAATCTTAGATGGACTGAAGGGTGGGCGAATGCACCTTTAAGCCGGATTTTTTATTTCAGCTTTCGTTCACGAGTTATAAGAAAAAACTGTCAGAAAACGTGCATTTTTTTCGCTACCAAGCATCAGTTTTCAGAAGTACATTTCATTTGTGAAATCAATTGCAGGTGGCTTTACCGTTTTTTGTCATGATTTGGAAATAAAAGAATCGCTTCATTTTATAAGCCCACCCTGGTCGATTCATTTGTTTATAATGCCAAGGCCCGCAGACATCTGAAATTTTCAATGTAGTCGGAAGAAGGATAATGAATATGGGCTTAAATAGACAAACATTGACCAATTTGGACGGAACTCACTAGGTTTTCTGGGCCAAAGAACTCTAATATGAGATCGTTTTTCCCCGGCGGCGCTTTTTAATCGTTGAATGTACTCTAAAGCCGGATTTTTAGCGGTTTCTTTATAATTATTAATGGTTTAGTTTATGAATGATTCACGCGTAAGCTATACTAGATTCGTCCGCTAAAGCGTTATTTTGCGTACTTGATACATAAATAGCTATGAAGGTATTTCAATAAGACGCTATTACGTCACATGTTACGTATTGTAGTAACTAATTACTTCATCAATGCGTGTAAATGGCCATAGGCGTAACCAGGCCGACCATATGGGGGGGGGGGGGGTTATAACATCCACGGGGTCTGGGAGAAAGATGCAAAATAACGAGTTTTAAGCTTCCGGGGGTCATCCCCGGGAAATTTTAAAAATTAAGATGCAAAATAACGAGTTTTAAGCTTCCCACCCTTTATACTTGTATTAAGTAATTTATGGGCAGACTTAAAAAAATTATACACTTTTCCTTTTTTTAATCTGATGCTTGGTACGCCTATGTAAATGGCGCAGAGTTGCATCATATTCATCAATTAAAGACAGTTGTTTTGTTGTACGGTTCGTTGGCTTTTTCATCCATGCAGAGAATAGTTGCATTGAATCATGCAATTACAATGTAATACGATCAGATAAAAAAAAAAAAAAAAAAAAAAAAAAAAAAAAAAAAAAAAAAAAAAAAAAAAAAAGCATGCGACTGACAACGTAATAATCTGGCTGTGTTGCGTCACTGTTAATATAGACAACGCCTCCTGTAGGGAAACAGCGACAAGAGGATTTGTGAAATTATATTAACTTATGTTCATTGCACGAAAATATGTTATCAGTGTGAATTAGCTAAATTATCATTATGCAATACAGGTTGGCGACACGTGGGTCATTCTGGTATTACACTAGCCAGCAAAAAAGACACAAATTTCTGCAGTAAAAACGAAAACAGGTGTATTTGATTAACTCCGATGTGCTGAATTTGAAAATGCATTTCGTTTTCCTCTATCACATCTGGTTAATTGACAATTGCGAAATAGCTATTTATGTATCAAGTACGCAAAATAACGCTTTAGCGGACGAATCTAGTATAGCGGCCGAGGCGTAAGCCGAGGCTGAAATACTGGATGAGTCCGATAAAGTTTTTGCGTACGTGGTGCATACAATATTTTTTAGTAAAAGTTCTCTAAATTATATGAAATGAAACAAAAATACCGTATAATTAATTATAATGGAAGATGGTAGCCATTTGTTAAAGTCATATTCTCAAGGTCATCTGAATAGTTGAACAACAATGAACCGTACGTACCAATACGAAATACGATATAGATGCATAATATATGAGTCGCTCTTTGTAAACAGTAATGCATATGAACTAATATTTATGAAAATCTTTTGGAAATATGAATGACAATCCCGAGGAATTCTCAATCCCAGCCAGAAACATTGAATTGCAGCTGGTGCCAGCAACATCACGGGCAGTACACTATGAGTTGGAATATATTGCAAGCAATCCATGGTAAGCAATAATTCTCTTGTGGAACAAAGTGTGTTATATGATCAAGTAGAAAAAAAACATGTTAGCTTAAATTTGTTGTTTTATGAGCAATTATATGCTTAAATCCATGTTAATGTTGGCGTGACTGGTCAATGCCACCTGGATTTTGTTTATAGATTGTCATGACGACTTAAAATACTAGGCCGATAAAACTGCATTTTTATGCAATTTTAGCGGCCTAGGTTGCTAAAATGCAATTTTTCGGCTTGTTACCAGTCTGACAAGCAGCTGTTTCAGGGAGCGTGTACTAAAAATAGTTTTATTTTATTTTTTTACCACTTTCAGACCTTTTTTTAATTTCACTTTAATGGGCACAATAGACACTTTGAAAAACATATTGACTAATTTTATTTCTGCTTAAAATTCCATAGCTACTTACAGTTCTTCCGTAGCATTTGTTTAAATAAAATCGCCATTTTGTCACGAAAGGTTTGTATATTTAAATTTAAAGATAATTTAAAACGTACGTAAAATTTACAGAATAGGTACAAGAAAAAAACTGTGAGCTTAATCATTGCGTTAACTGTTTTCTGTGCAGTCCGGCATGGGTTTGTAATTTGCGTGACAAACCGAGTAAGGGGGCTAATATGACTTAGGCCTACTCTCGTTCTTGTTTCTCTCTAGGGTATTATGCAATCCCCAAATAGGGAAAGCAGTAGTATATGCTACAAAATATGGCACTTGATTTGAAATTACTGTTCAACAGCAACATAAAAATGGACACTCCTTGTTTCGTCCCAAACACTCCCATAAATCTCCTTTCAATCAGAATTCGAGACCATGCATAAATATAGTATTATTTGATTTATTTTCTAGAACTGTTGGACTTCGTGACTAGTCAATTCAATAAAGACAGAAAATTCTACGCTGTGTGGATTGGTCCTGTGCCGTTATTATTTGTCAGAGAACCGGAACACCTTGAGGTAAATATATTATTATTATTATTATTATTATTATTATTATTATTATTATTGAATTATTATCTTCGAAAGGAAATAACTGAAAACACTGTAAAGAAGGGTATCGAACATAGAAATTTATTTACGATAAACGATATTTTGACATCGATATTTCCGTTCCGATAATATCGCGATATCGTTATTGCTCTGCGATAATATCGATTTTCCAAAGAATGGAGGTTGAAAGAGAGAATTAAATACACTATTTTAACAAATTATTTTTTATAAATATCGGAAAAGTTAATATTTTATGCAATATCAAGTTAAAAATTAACACAATCAAAACATAATTTATCTTCTAATGCTCTAATGTGCGGGGAATTGACCTATGCACTTTATTTTTCAAGTTCCCGATAAATAATAGTCACATAGGCTACTGTTAAAAGAGAAATTAACTCTATCTCGGAAGATGAACTTACGCGCATGAAAGAAAATTCCCTAAAAAGGTGCCAGTGTTGCGCGTAATCAAGAGGAGGGCATTTCCAACATCTCTTGTGATGAGGTACGTGGTTATTTTCATTGTAATTCCAACTGTAAATGTGAGAACCTGAATCATTACACCGATCGCGGCTTTATTAGCGTCGATATTTCACCCGATCGCCCGGGAGTTGGTGCTGTCTCCGCCGCGACGCAGAAACCCGCGTCATTGGCCAACTCTTGCGTGGGACTCACTGTAGATGAATGAACAGTCCATGAATCGATTCATCCGAATTATCCGAATTATCTTCAGAAAGAACATAATATGAGAGTGTTCGAAAACAGGGGGCTTAGGAAAATATTTGAACCTAAAGGCTCGTGTCCACATGAGAGCTGAGAGTGCGAGAAACTCTCGAGAGTACTCTCAGGTGATGTGTCCACTAGAGAGCGCTAGTCCAATCCTGAGAGTAGCTGAGAGTAAAACTCGCGACATTACTCTCAGGACCGTGTCCACTTGAAACAAAATCGCGCGACTTTTCGTCTCGGATTTACGGACAAGATGGACGCACAACAATGTATTATTCGTTGTTAATATTAATGTAAGCATTTTATGAGGGCCTGCTGAATGCTTTTAAGTGAGTACATTCATTTAATTACTAAGCGTTTAGAAGAATTTAACAATCTAATATTGTCAGAATATCATCAGAACATCATGAAGTATTAGTGAATTCGATAGGCCCACAGATTAACTAAAAATACATTGAAATGTGATATGAGATTCTTGTTAAATATAAACTAATTGTGACTCTGTGCTTTTCCGGCATCAAGCATGTGATTTTTAATTTATAGCATGTCAAGTCGAGTTGAGTGATCCTATCAAACTGTGAATCTAAACTCCGTGCATCTACATGAACGGATAGGTCGACTATTTATCCTCTGGGTCCACGAAGACAAGAGCCAACAAACGTTCCTTGTTGATTGGTCCTTTAGCACTAGAGCAAAAGCATTTTGTGCGTCGCTGTTACATGTCTACTTTTATACGCAATAGACTCGTGTACGTCATCTTGGTCCCCTCAAAAGAGTACAAAGACAACCACCAAGACTGATTACGCTATAGGCGCCGTGTTTCTAAACTCCGATTTGCAGAATATTTGGAATCGTATGTAGTCTACACTAATATTGTGTTCGTTTATATGATTATTTAACGATTGCAACTTAGGTCTATGACGGTCACCGCTGTTCCGGAATTTTGTCCCGCAGGAGATCCCTACATGCCTCTAATCTACAGACGTGAGGGTTACTACACCCGTTACAGCCTTCTTCGCCTCAGAATATTCTGTAGAGGAATCTATGATCGCTGTAGTGAACCATGGAGATAATCAGTGTTTCATTATGTTTCATAAATGAATGTAATGTAAAAAAAAAATATTATTGTTCAGTTATTCCCTTATAAACTTACAATTTTTTCATGATGATCATATGAACATTAAACGATACCGTAGGCTATTATAATCTATTATTGAGTATTATTCTATTTAGATTTCGTTTTTAGAAAATATAATAAATATTGAAAGCAAATTGAATAATTTTATCATATGGCTTGTTGGACATAAAATACATATTATCCACTCTCAGAGGACTCTCAGCTATACGAAACAGATTGGTATAGTGCGAGCTGCTCTCGGAGATTGATTGCAAAGGCGTGTCCACCTGCGAGTTGACTCTCTGAATGCCACTATCCACTACCTCTCAAAGAGTGCTCTCAGACGCGTGTCCACATACCGAAATGCAACTCTCGAGAGTTCCTCGCACTCGCAGCTCTCATGTGGACACGAGCCTTAAGAGAGATGAAAATGGGGACTGAAGAAAACTGCATAACGACGAGCTTCATAACCTTTACTCGTCACCGAATATAATAAGAGTACTTAAATCACGGGGGATGAAATGAGCTGGACATGTAGCGCGCATGAGGAGGAAAGATATATAGATACATATCGAAGGAAGACCTACACGTAGGCGGGAGGACAATAATAAAATAGACTTAAGGGAAGTAGGATTTGTGAGGGATGGTAGGATGGAGTCAGCACAGAATAGGGTTAAACAGCTGGCTCATTTAAGCTTGCTTAGGAACTGTCTATTACCATTGAGAAAGTAAGTAAGTCTTGAAGACTCCATATCTAAATGTGACTAAACCTGGATTTAATTTGATTTTAGCATTACACAGATAATGCCCTGGTCAGTTATAGTCAACTGTTTCATCTGTTGTTATAACTAGTTCCCAATTTAACAGGGTTAGCTTATTATTATTATTATTATTATTATTATTATTATTATTATTGTCCACCGCTGTGGCTCAGGGGATGCGTTCAATCCTCTCACGCAGCGGGCCCGGGTTCGATTCCTGGTCGGGACAAGTTACCTAGGTGAGGTTTTTTCCGGGGTTTTCCCTCACCTGTGAGACAAATGTCAGGTAACTTTAGGCCCTTGTGGTCCCCGGATATCATCTAGCCGTCATTATCATCTTCATCCCCATCCTCGCCTTGTTCTGAGTGAGTGAGTGTGTGTGTGTGTGTGAATGGTGTGTATCGTCCTATGTGTTCGTGTTGTCTCGGAGGTGGCCCCGCGTTGGGCTGATCACTCACCCGGGGAGGCCCTCCATGTCCTTGTCTGGTCAAAAAAGTATGTATGTGATCCAAAGATAATCCCTCTCCCGACAGGTCGCGGCCCTGTAAGGCCCGGGCGGCTTGGGTCGCTTAAATCCTACAAGGGAGAGGTAAAACTGCGAAAAAGGAAGAAAGAAATTATTATTATTGTTATTATTATTGTTATTATTATTTTTATTATTATTACTATTATTATCATTATTATTATCATTATTATTATTATTATTATTATTATTATTATTATTATTATTATTATTATTATTATTATATGTGCTGCTGATAAGTGATAATGACAAGTCATTAGCATGCTTCGCTTTATTTTCAGGCATTTCTAGGAACTACCAAATCAATGGAAAAGCCTTTCGTCTATCATTTCATGGAACCAGGCCTTGCAAATTACAGAGGTGAGATTTATATGCAGCATGTGACAGGACCTTGCCGAAAAAAAACTGTTAGGGGTGATGGGTCATGCAGAGAGGATATATTTTCTGTTTGTTTGTTGAGGAACTTACGTTATACCCCCAAACTCGTCGTTCATGAGTTATTCCCATGGATCAAGGTGCTCGCCTAAGTTAGAATATTAAATAAAAACAGGTAAATTTATGTAACAAAGTGCAAGAATGCTTTTGTTTAATCAGTGATAATTGCAATTAGCATATGCAGAAAATAAAGTTATTTTTGTAATCGATTTCCGAATTAAGCTCCAGATCGATTCATGAAGCAGGGTTTACGAAAGAGCAATGGTCTAAAGTTTGATAAGCATATGTGAAGGAATATGTGGGTAGCGTTATTTGTCATAGCTAAAAAATGACATATCAAAACCGGGGCCTGATTATATTTCATCGATTGTCCCGTTATCTCGCTTCCAATGACACAAATAGTGATGTGTTTTTATTCATTTGCATGTTTTTAAATATTCATTACATGCTTAAATCTGTGAGTATTCCTAAATAGTTCGGACCTCTCGTTATATTACCTAAGGTAACTAACTTACCATGTTATCAGGTGAGAAATGGCATTCCCGACGCAAGCTCGCCATTCCCAGCTTCCACATGAAGATGCTGGAGCAGTTCCACAAGATCTTCTGCAAGAAAAGTGAAATTCTCATCAAGAAATTGGACAAGCAGATAAACGGCAAATCTTTTAACGTTCAGCCTTACCTGAATAAATGTCTGCTGGACATCATTGCAGGTAAATTTCAACAACTCACTTCCACTGATGCTATCTTTTACAATATTCAGGGGACTTGGAATTGATTTCTGAATGAAAATTGAGATTTTCTTTTATATCATTGTATTTTATTCTTTGTTCTTTCTTTTTAAAATAAGTTTACTATAATTCTATCCAAGCTTTTTTTTTTTCTGAGAAGATCCAGACTATAGCGCAGGGATGTTTTAACTTTGAAGCTCGTTTTCCGTAAGTTTACTTTTTCTATGCGAAAGGTATATTTTCTCGGCTTCTACTTAACCTACAGGCTTGAAATTTCCAGGATTTGTTAATTCAGGTGTCTTACATTCACCGAAAATACAGATTTTGAATTTATTATTGTGTGAAATATCATGAGGTACTCGAATATTTAAAGCGACAGTTTTACTTTACTAGTTTAAAATTCACTAAAATTCATTGCATTTACCTTTCTTTTAAGTTTTTTTAATGTAATTTATAAAATAACCATTTAAAAAAAATTATAATGTACTTCAGCTAACAAGAGCATGTAAAGTATTAAAATTGCTTAAATGATAAAGCATACTTCATTGGTTCTAGAGAATATTTTATGAGTTTTAGAGCATATTTTCATACATATAGGCCTATCGTCTTCTGATAGAGCACTAACTTCCGGCCTTAGTTATCAGTCTAGGGCAAGGCATTTAATGACCATAAAATAGTGGAAAAATGCAAAATAAAAAATGCATTTATGACCTAAAATAGTGAAAAAATGACCCGAAATCTTAAAATAATGACAAATAAATTTACCATTATTACTTATAATTAGTTTTTTCTTAAGTAATGAATTGCTAAATACAGTTTATGACGATGCTTTATATATGAATTTACAATATAAAACACACTTATTTTGTTACTAAAGAAATCAGTAAATTTATACTACAGTACTTGGACACACATAGCGAAAAATAAATTCTTTCTGAACTGGCATGCCCATCGAATTTCCCCTAGCAAGTATGTGCCATTTTAAAAGAAAGAAAAAATATTTATTGCTAAAATGCCGAAAATTACCTAAAATGCCGAAAATTACCTAAAATGCAAAAAATGACATAAAATGCTGAAAATGACCTAAAAATGCCGAAAATGACCTAAAAATTTCCAAAAAATGACCTATCTCTTGAAAAATGACGAAATATGCAAAATAAAGCAAAATAATGCAAAAACAAATTGCCCTTATTTAATTAATTATTTAATGATATACATTTATATACATTGGAGCTATCTTTTAACCTTCATATAAAAAAGATGCAAAATCATCAAATGCCTTGCCCTTGTTATCACATATTTTTCTACCCCGACCAGCGTGCACTGTCGCCATGACAACTGCAACATGGCCCATTTGGAGGCTATGTGTAATTTTGACATTAACATTTAATTAGACTTAGTGATTTGATTTCAGCTACTGCAATGGGAACGGAGCTGAATTCACAAGAGACAGTACAAGTAGAAGGATTTGAATTGGCTGCATATAAGTAAGTAGAATTTGTTATTACCAGGGCCCGGATTCTAATGACATGTCATCTTTTTATTGATGCTGCATAGACATTGCCAACTTGTAGATAAATCCTAATCATGGCCTCTAGATTATAGAAATACATTTTTACTGGGTCATTTTTTGTCATTTTATGCAATTTTATATTTTTAGGTCATTTATTTCAATTTTAGGTCATTATTTTGTCATTTTCGTGTCATTTGCTTCCTTATTTTGTCATTTTTATGCATTTACTTTAAATAAATGACTAGGTTACTATAATGCAACATTGTTGTAGAATCTACTTTAAAAACAATTTTCTTATTTTTCTTTTCAAATGTTCCAATCAAGAACAAAGCTTTTAGACTTACGATATCCTTTCTACATTTACAGTTTTTAGAATTATGTACAAATTAGTCTATATCTTTGTGTGCACAATAATAATGTTTATAAATAAAATATTAGTTTTTAGGTCATTCTTTGTAATTATTAAGTCATTTTCTTTAAAATGTAGGGTCATTTTATAGGTCATTTTTCAAACATTTTTTCATCAGAATCCGGGCCCTGGTTATTACTAATTTATATATTTATTATTAGCAGGGCCCGGATATTAATGATATGTCATCTTTCTATTGATGCTGCATAGACATTTCCAACTTGTAGATAAATCCTAATCATGGCCTCTAGATTACGGAAATGCATTTTCATTAGGTCATTTTTTGTCATTTTATGTAATTTTATATTTTTAGAGTATTTATTTCAATCTTGCGTCATTATTTTGTCATTTTCTTGTCATTTGCTTCCTTATATAGTAATTTTCATGCATTTACATTGAGTATATTAACTTTTATACCTTCAATAATCTCCGTATGCTGACAGTAATTTACTGCAATCCTAAATAAGGTAGGATTTACAAGCTTTTTTTTTTCAAACGGGTAATATTTAAATAAATTACTTGGTTTCCATAATGCAACATTTTTGTAGGATCTACTTTAAAACAATGTTCTTACTTTTCTTCTCAAATGCTCCAATCAAGAACAAAGAACAGACTTCTTAGACCTACAACATTCTTTCTGCATTTATATACTTTTTTCAATTATGTACAAATTAGTCTACAAGTTTGTGTGTACAGTATTTTTTTTAATAAATAAAATATCAGTTTTTAGGTTATTCTTTATAATTATTAATGCCCGGTTTCTATAAACTCGTGAAATACCTATGGGTAAATTATCCATGGGAAAATTAGTTCCTAATCGCCCACAATGGTATAATGAGGAAGGCCTTGGGGTTGTACAGTTAATTTAATTCAGAAGGCTTTGATTCTCATTGTTTAAATTATTATTGATCTTATGAGAGGTTAAATTTTATCCAGCCATCCATGGAAGGATAAATTAATCCGACGATTAACCCTTGGAAAGATCTAGCCCGAGTTTGTAGGAACATTTTTCTGTCATTTTTATATTTACCTAGAGGACATTTATCTGGAAACTCGCCACAAGTGTATGTGATTGTTACCTTTAAATTATTTGAGTTTGTAAAAGTTATTCTTGTGTAAATTCTGTTCATTGGATAATTTACCCATAGGTATTTCGCGAGTTTATAGAAACCGGGCCCAAGTCATTTTCTTTAATTTGAAGGTCTTTTATACCGTACGTCATTTTTCAAACAATATTAGGACATCAGAATCCGGGCCCTGATTATTACACTGCCCAACAAAAAAACATTTTTTAAATGTTTCCTTCACTTCATGAGTCAATTCTTACTAATTTTGGGTTGAGAAAAACGAATATGACAAAGAAAATCTTTTATTAGCTCTAGTTCCTGAGATAAACAATAGGTGAAAGTTTTTAATTTTAAAGGATTAAGAGAAAATGGTAAATTTAAAATTTATAAATATCAATTACATAATGTGCTAACAACATTAAAAGTGTGACCGTTCTTTTATTAATGACAGTTAACATCCTAAATTGATTAAATGAAACCTACTATGCCGTTGGATCTACAGAGAATCAAATGGTTGCTTCATGAGATCGCTGTCTTTTGACTTTTCCCTTGTAAGTGAGTTCAGGAGCATCCCTACACACAAACCAGCAGTAATCCGCAAGCATTGTTTCATTCCAGCGGCCCTGATATCTCCGTTCCATCACAGAAATATCCTGATGGAACCTTTCTCCATGCTCGTCACTGACAGCTCCACAACTAGGTGGGAAAAAATTGAGATCGGAGTGGAGAAAATGAATTTTTAGGGACATGTTGCATCTGAGTTGATGGTATTTTTGTAGAAGTACTGTCACCAACTGAGTGTAGTTACATCTCTTTTATTCCCTAAAAATCCATGCATAACTCCCTTGAGAGCTTCCCAAGCTGCCTTTACTTCCCCTTCCAAAAGTAGGTCAAAAGCAGGATCCTTTACAAGTTGACGTATTTGTGACCCAACAAAGATGCCTTCCTTGACTTTTGCATCACTTATTCCAGAAAATTTCTCTCTCAAATATTTAAAAGCCTGGCCTTCTTGGTTCATGCCTTTGACAAAATTCTTTATCAAACCCAGCTTGATATGTAGAGGTGGAAGAAAAAACATCTTTTGGATCCACAAGAGACTCGAATGAGATCACTCAACTCCGATTGGCTTAATCTGTGCGGTTGATCATCTTTCACTTCAAAATCAGGGTCATGGGATGTTGAAGGCTTGTTGAGTTCTTCTTTTTCCACAATGCCTTCATTTTCTATTTCCAATTCATAATTTTGGGGTGGAGTAGGAACTGGTAAACTGTCTGAATGTGGAATAGGTCGAATAGCCCATGCATTATCCTGGTCCCCTACCTTCATACCAAAATAATGTTGGTAGGCAGTCTTCACAAGAGGTGTCAGTTTGCGTTTCTGTGACGAAAATGTTATTTCACCACAAATGTAACAAAAATTGTTCACTAAACTTACACATTTCCGTGGCATGTTGATGTAACAAATTTTGCTCTTTAAAATTATCCAAAACAAAAATTCTGCACTAATTACAACAGATACTCCGAAATTCATCGTCACAACAATGGTGTTTACGTTTATAATCTACCCACAGCTCGATTACTGTTGTATTTTGACAGTTGACAAGTGTGCCAACATCCAAAAAAAATTTTTCCCGAAACTGAAAATGTTGACTATAGAGAATATAAAATGTCACTGTATCTCCGAAACAAGAGCTAATCGGTAATTTCTATGGCGATTTCTGAATTCAGCAGGAGGAAATACATAAGAATCAGCTATTTTTGAGCCCGAAACATTTCCATTGTTGGGCAGTGAATTATTAGTAAAAATCAAAACAGCTGCTATTTCAACTTTTTGTATCTCAAAAAGCTCTGTAGGCCTACTACATAATTTTTTAAGACTTTAAAAAAGAGGACACTGTAAACGAATGGCAACATCAATGGATCACATGTAATCAGTGGCGGATCAAAATAAGGGTAAATTTGGACATTATTTACATAGATTTCAAATTCAAACTTATATTCCATGCACATGTGGACAGGACAGCCAAACAAAGGAACGTTTATTATTTAACTGTCTAACTCTTTTGACAAAGTAATATTTAAAGAAATATTCACTTTATAGAACCATACACTTTAAAGTATGAACTCTCACTACTTTTTTCAGTATCGCTAGAGGGTTGGGCAATGTGTCTTACAGCATCTGAGTGTAATCTCTGTTGCCAGGCTAAATCAGACTCATTTTCTAGCACAGACGACATTGCTCAGGCTTTTGATCAAATATTTGATAATAGCATGGACACATAGATCAAATATTGAAACAATACTGCGGAAATAAAAAAAGAGTGCATGGAACGCCACGCGACAGAAGTAAATCTTTATTTAATTTTTTAATTTTTTCAATTTTTGATTATTGGATTTTTTAAAATTTTGCATTATTGGACTTTTTAATATTGGGTTTTTGGACTTTTTAAATTTTGGATTTTGGACTTTTTAATTTTGGATCTTTGAATTTTTAATTTTTAATTTTTAAATTTACGATCTTTGAATTATTTATTTTTAATTTTTTAAATTTTTTATTTTTGGATTTTAAAATTTTTATTTTATTATTTATTAAATTTTGGATTTTTGGATGATATAATTTTTAATTTCGTTTTTTTAAATTTTGAAAATTTGTATTTTTAATTTTGGATTTTTAATTTTTTAATTTTGGATTATTGAATTTTTTAATTTTGGATATTGAATTTCTTAATTTGGATTTTTTAAATCTTTGAATTTTTTATTTTTTGGATTTTTTAATTTTGTATTTTAGTTTTTTAATTTTGGATTTTTAGATTTTCTCGATTTTGGTATTTTCGATTTTTTAATTTTTAAATTTTGGAATTTATTATTTATTAAATTTTGGATTTTTGGATGTTTTAATTTGTAATTTTGTTTTTTTAAATTTTGGAAATCTGTATTTTTTAATTTTGGATTTGCGCGGTAATGAACCTCCGGGTTCCATAAAATAGATAATACTAGGAGGTGCCCGTGGCTTCACCACGATAATTCTTTTAAAAATTAAAAATTAAGAGTATAATAATTATTAAAGCATTATATTTATTAACACTTGCACGCGAATCATTCATAAACTAAGTCATTAATAATTAATGAAACAGCTAAAATTCCTGCTTTAGAGTACAGTCGGTCAAATAAAAAACGTCGGGACTCGTATGCTGTTAAAATTAAAGTTTTGACGCATTAGTTCACAAGTTTCCTATAAAAAACACAAAATACAGGTCATTTTCGGAACATATGAGGCCATGCGGCAGGAGGGAAAATATGAACAAGGAGGGAAAAAATGAAAATCGCGGATAGCGCAACACACGATATTCAACTTAATGCATTGTCATAATTCATTTTGCTTTGTGTCATCGCCACATACAAATGCTAACGTGAGAGAAAGTGTAGTTAGGGCTGTAATTGACCTGCATTTTTCGGTCTCTGAAGCAGCGAGAAGGTTCCATATTTATGAAAGAGCAGCTCAGAGGAGGGAACTTGACTATAATGCGACCGGAAGTTTTCATAGCAAACGTTGATCTGGCCGGACGCGTATTTCGATGCTAAGATTGGTTGCAGAAGTTGAGCGTAAGTTATTGATTTTGCACTAGAAGTACCGGTATTATAAAATAAAATCTAAGAAAAATGCTCCTTGAATAAACATATTCCTCGCGAATCTATTAATTATTAATATTATAAAAAATTGCAACAAAGAATATGGCGGATTTGAGGCATATAGCCACAGCCTTCTATACATGTTTGTTTTGGAACAAAACTGACTAAATAATCAAGAAAATACATGGATAGACAAGAGGCGTGTGTGAACCTAACCTTAAGTCTTCCTGTACATGCGCATATGCTCGTTCGTGATACTTAATCAAATACCGCCCGACGTTTTTTATTTGACCGACTGTACATTCCACGACATGAAAGCGCCCCCTGGGAAAACTATATCAGAATCGATTATGCAGTTCCAAAGAACCTGTGAACACATAATACGTATTGTTTCTCAGCTGTTTATTGACATGAATATGATGTGAATTTTATTTTATCAATTCAGTGTAATTTTCAGAAATTATATATGTTTCAAGGGAAGGAATGGTTTGTTTGGATTTTTATTATCAGCGATATTTCAAGAGATAAAACCATCAATATTTTACAGCTGTTGCCCCCGGCTTCGCCCGGCATTATTCATTGACTCCAGGAATTTTAAGAAAATTACACTGGTAGATTATTCAAAATGTTTGTGGTTCAGAGCTATGAAAATTGTAAGTAAAAATAAAATTAGAATATTTGTTCATTGTGTTCATTTCACTTAGGCCTTATATAATAAAGAAACGGTTTTCCTTCCTAATTTTGTAGTCGTCATTCAAGTTTAGACTGCGAGAGACGAACATCGCCGAGTATACCCGATGTCTCACGAAGCGGGCGAGCAAGCACGCTATTTAGGGCCGTTGAATTGTATAAGAGTAGATACCTTTAGATTACTTAGGAATTGTCTATTGCCATTGAGGAAGTACTAAGGTCTGAAAAATTTCCTTTGATTACTCCTAATCATTGAGTTGATTGTTTTCTGTGCAGTCCGCACAGTAATTTCGTTCGGTTTTGAATGTGACCGATTTCGTGACGGTTTTAGTGTGACTGATTTTCCCGATTCACCCTCTACCGCCACTAAAGAAGTTTTACTTCAATAATATACTGGTTAAAACTCTGAAAAAACATCAGGCACATTAAATACGAGGTAAGGCTAAAAACCATGCAAAATGCTTCTTGACCCGAACGAGTAGCTATAAAATTCCATTTCGCCTGTTTGCTCTGTTTAGACTACCATGCATAACATGGTTTTGCAGGTAGTCTAATCAGTTCAGAAAGGCGAAATGCAAAACTTGTAAAAATGTAACGGTTCATCTCAATTCCAATTTGTTGCAAAAACTACTGAACTGATAACCTCTCTGTATAATGTACTACCCGCGCGCCACTTTGTTGAGCGCTGGATTTACGGGGAAGTGAGGGTCGGGGGGAACATAACATAGCTATTCCGCCAGTCTTTCTGCAGTGTTGTCAACCAAAGAAATAACGTTTCAGCAGAATCGCGCGTATGGTATTTTATGTAGTGACTTTAATATACAACGATTTTAATGCAGTCCAATAATATAACGTGGTGACGGTATTGCGTAACAATTAATAACACGTCATAAGTCTTTAATTATCAAATAAATCATTTTCCTCCGGGAAGAGAATGTTATATAAATAGGCTCAATATTTTTACACTGGATGACTAGTTTTAAGCATAAAGAAGAGTCTTAGCAGAACATCCTTCACCATTTCGTGTTGTAAAACATAAGAGAGGTAAGGCATCTAAAAGTGGAGAAAACTATAGGCCTAATTTTAAACGTATTTAATACGTTTTGTGAAAAGTTCGCTCAACTTTCAGTCCATGAAATTGACATCAGAGTTCACGGGATCGTCAGAAATTAGCAGATACGGAATTCTTAAAGAGGTGAGGAAAGTGTTGGATGTACAATTAAGTGTTTGTGAAATCAGCAGTTCGAAAGATTGTATTTTTCCCCATAACTCGATGCGTCAGGAAAGATAATGTTAATAAATAAATAAGAATCCTGAGACAGAATGAAAGCTTAGTATTGAAGCCACTAGATGTCAGGGTGTATAGCGTACTTCGTGTTTCAATGTTGTCAGCTTAACCTACGAAGTTGAACGAAACCTACCGAATGAGGACTAGGGAGCCGAGCGCCCAAGAAATCGCGCGCGGGTAGTATATTGCGTAGAAGCTCAGATTCGTCTCCTGACTCTGTTTGGTTTTATTTTATTTCAGCGCCATGCGACTTGAATTTGAGCGCATGATCAGCCCATGGCAGTACTTGGAATTTGTGTACCGCTTCTTGCCGAGTGGCAGAGAACACTGCAAATGGATAGACGTACTTCGCAACCAAGCTCTTACAGTGAGTACTTTGCCAGTCACTCTTATGAACAATATCTGAAAGCATGGTTATCCCACTTTCACAGTTATCTGTGTATGTTTCAAGTGACGGTTTAGGTGAGACTTAAGGAATTGTAAACGTGGCAGCTGTTTATAGATCGCTTTCCAGGGAGCTGGCAGAGCAAGCCTACCTGGCAGCCGTTCATAGATTACACCCTAAAATTTTCTTTTTTCTTTCTTTTGTCTACATCGTTACTGATATATAAAACAAATTGCAGGTGGTACGAGAGAGAAAGAAGTCTCGACTAGCAGATAGAAAAAATGACAAAGCAGAAGAGGAGGATGAAGTCATGGGTGAGTACGAAACTAATTACAAAAGCATTATAACATTTTTCATATTAAACTTTAAAATTTGGATAGAACTAAATTTCTTTGTTTTTTACTAAAATTTGAACAAATAAATCGTTATGTATTATTATTGTATTACCTCGTACCTTTGTATTGTAAATAGAACATGTTCTAACGTTTTATACATAATATTTTGTCATACTTCTCCAAATTATGTATTGTTTAAGCAATTATTTAGTATAAGTTTTTCTAATATATTGAACTGAACCACCCCCGAACACAAGCTCTGCTTCTTCGGGTGGTGTATCAACTTTTGTAAGGAATTTTTCGTGTAATTTGGAACAATAAATTGTAATTGTAAATTGACGATACATGAACGCCTACTATAGCTCTCTGAAGGTATAAATGTCCTGCGCAAATGCAATTTCACTCCGCAGTCTGGTCGTGGCGTTTATACTATCCATATAGGATTTTTAAAGGCGGCCTTATCAGCTGAGGAATGACGCTCTGCTCATACTGGTGACGTAAATAAGCGCCAGCGCTCTAACGACGGCTATTTATTAATTTGGAAAGTTATAGTCGGGCAGAAAAGCTGAATCACCATTCATGTTCCCATCATGTTACGAAAAAGAAGAACCAGACCGGGCCGATGAAACAAACGCCCCAAAAAGTTGTTGGGACCGCAGGGGTGGCCTATAGCACTTTATTATCACTGTTGAAATACTTGTATTACTGTACATGCTACATTTATATAATTGCTTTATTTCAGGGAGAAAAAAGAAAATGGCCTACCTCGACGTGCTACTGGAAGGTTCAGAGAATGGGCAGACTCTGACAGACGATGACATCAAAGAAGATGTGCTCTTTTTCATGGCTGCTGTTAGTATACACAGGCTATCATATCTATCTATCTATATTAATAAAAGGAAGTGTCAGTCTTCCTTCTGTCTGTCTGTCTGTCTGTCCGCGATGCCCAGCGAAATCTACTCAATGCAGAGATCTGAAATTTTAAACATAGGTGGACTGAAGGGTCGTAAAATGCACCTCGAAACCGGAATTTTAATTTTCGCTTTCCTTCGTGAGTTATGAGTGAAAAACGGGCAGAAAACGTGCATTTTTTACGTTTTTGAAGCATCAGTTTTCAGTAATACATTTCAATGTCAAATCAATTACAGTTGGCTTTGGCTATTTTTGTCATACGCGATCGCTTCATTTTGCAAGTTCATCCTGGACGATTCATTTGTTTAGAATGTCAAGGCCTGCAAACATATGAAATTTTCAACCTACACGGAAGAGGGATAATCAACATAGGCCTAAATATGGTCAAACGTTGTTCGATTTGAACGAAACTCATTATAGGCCTACAGAGGCTTTCTGGGACAAGGAACTCAAATCTGAGGTAGCTTTTACCAGGCGACGCTACCTAATCGTGGAATGCACTCCATGTGATTTAGGTGTTAATACATAATATGATTTAACTATTATGCTCTTAATCACGAATCAACTATCAGACATTATATGGATAAATACAATCTGACAGACAATGAAGCCATAGGTCTCATGACAGGTGCTAGAGGTACCATTACTGATTATTAGGACAAGGCATTTAATGACCATAAAATTGTGCAAAAATGTAAAATAAAAAATGCATTTATGACCTAAAAATAGTGAAAAGATGTCCTAACATTTTTAAAAGAATGACCAGTAAATTTACCATTATGACTTATAATTAGTTTTTTTGAACTAATGAATTGCTAAAAACAATTTAATGGATGGATATAAAACTGACTCATTTTATTACTAAAGAAGTAAGTAAACTTACGCTACTTGGACACCCTTATAAAAAAAATCTTTCTGAACTGGCATCACCATCAAATTTCCCCTAGCAAATATGTGACTTTTTGAAAGAAAAATATATTAGTGCTACAACACAAACTGCTATTGTATTTACAATAAGCCAAAATTAATATTAACTATGAACACTTAGCGGAGATTCTGAAATAAAAAAAAACGATTGTCTGTTGTCCTCCACTGAAACATGACCAAAAATGCCTAAAAAATACCTATAAATGCCCTAAAAATGCAGATAATGACCTAAAAATGTCCATAGATTACCTATCTCTTGAAAAGGACGAAAAATGCAAAAACAAATAGCCCTTATTTTATAGATTATTTAATGATACACATTTACATTACATATTCTTTTAACCTGCATATAAAAAAGATGCAAAATCATCAAATGCCTTGCCCTATTGATTATTTTGTCAATTTTTGTAAGAGATTTGGCCTTGGAAAACAGTTTAAAATTTATGTAAGGTTGCTGTTAGTATGTATTTATTAAGTGCCAGTATGGTACTTTATGAGATTGTGTGGGGGACGAAAAAATGTCTGTCCGTCTGTCTGTCTGTCTGTCCGTCCGTCCGTCTGTCCGTGCGTCTGTACGCACCATACCTCAAGTACGCTTTTTCGGATTTCCATGAAACTTGGTATAAACATTCATAATGTCGATGGGAAGAACCCTATTGATATTGAACCAAATCGGTTCACCGGTACCGGAGTAATGACCAATTTAGTGCCTATTTTAATAGATTACGGCGCCTCACTCAAATACGCTGTAACGGATTTCCATGAAACTTGGTATACCCATTTATGACGTCCATGAGAAGTGCCCTATTGAATTTGAACCTAATCTGTTGACCGGTACCGGAGTAAAACCCAATTTAGTGTATATTTTAAAGACGCGGTAACTCAAATACGCTTTACCGGATTTTTATGAAACTTGGTATACACATTTACAATGTCCATGGGAAGACATCTATTCATAATGGATAAAATCGGTTGATCTGTTTCGGAGTAATGCTCAATTTAGTGTCTATTTTATGGCAATATAAGTATTCGAAAGAATTTATAAAAAAAATGAAAATCAGTTATCTTGACAACATAGCCTATTGTTTTACTGTGATCTTATAAGGCCTTGGAAATTAAAATACAGGTAGCTATGACAAAAACACTATTGTTTTACATGCGCTTATCCAACTAGACCGTTAAAATGACCCAGGTGGCCGAGATGGTAGACCTTACTTCTTCCGTAAGCCCTGCTTAATGAATAAATCTGGAGTTTGACTTGGAAATCAATTTAAAAAAAAACATATTCTGCATATCATAATTGCAGTCATAACTGATTAAACAAAACATACTGGCACTTTTTTACATCAGTTACCTGATTTTATTACTATTCTTAATTCCTGTTAAAAAGTGATTGTGTTACATCGCTCCATTGTTAATAATTTATGTTATACCCATTGTTCATTGGGTTCATTATGTTATACCCATTAAATTCATTGTTCGGTATACTCAGCTGTATTGACTACCCTTCCTTAACTTGGGGAAGTTATTGAAATAAATTCTATTCATCACCGCTATTTTAACTCAGAAAATATAGCCAACTCGTATGGACAATAATTATGCAATAGACCGTCCTGCTGAAGACATTTCTGTTACAGGGCCATGAAACAACCACAACTGGGATATCCTGGTTCTTGCAGTTGTTGGGAAATCATCTAGACGTTCAGGTAAGATTTGCACCAATATCGTACAGGCAAATTATCATCATTAAATTGTTGACGGCTATTCTAAATATCAGAAGACTCATGCTTTTACAACACCGATTTAACCCTTAATTTGGAGAGACTGGAATTCTCACCAAATATATAAATCCAGCCGGACTGCAAAGAAAACAATTCCTACAATGGTTAGCTCTTTAATATATTTCTTGAACAGATTCCTCTAATTATTAATCTTTTCCTTTACATTTTACAAATATAAGGAATTATAAGTATAATCTAATATATAAAGTCGAATGTGTGTTTGTGGATATGTGGGTATGTATGTATGTATGTATGTATGTATGTATGTTTGTTCCTTATACAAATCTACATTTCTTTACCAATTTACACGAAATTTTGCATACGTACCCAGTTAAGCCCGGGAAGTAACGCGGCCAACATTAAAATTGAAACAAATCAGTCCTTCCCTTGAAAATTATATAATTTCTGAGAATATTATACTGAAAAAAAATGAAATGCTGTTCAGTTGTCAAGACAACAGTGTATTGTTTACACAGTTCACATGGGGCTCTGGACACTACATAATATTGGACTTTAACGAATTCTGATGCTAACGATTTGTAAAAATAATTCTTGAAGAATAAAATCCACGAAAATAAAGCACATTGTAATGCAGTCACATAACTTTCTCTACCCTCGACACAAGAAATATTTTCTCACTTCACATTTTGATGTAGAATAAGAGGGATAACTTAAGTGTGTGAGTATGCTATATCAGAAGTCGGTAAATAATCCGTTCCGCTTATACGTTATCCATAGCTGTAGGCTTTGTATTATTTGAGAAATAGGGATGTTTATCATAGCCCCTAAGCATGGGATGGAACATTTTGGATCCTATGCTCGCAGAATATTATGTCCCGGGTTTTAGGGGAGGAAAGTGTGAAAGTGATATTGCATTTCTCTTTTATTTCAGCCCCGAAACGGTTTTATGGTAACATGAGAATGAGAAATAAAAATTTCCGTCAAGTCAATACAATCTTATGTAATTTATGTTTCTTCTTATTTCAATTCCTCCCAGGCATGATGTGTAGAAGCAACAGAATGCAGCATTCGACATCCTCTATGAGCCATAAAAAGCTATATCTAGCGTTTTCTGGTGGAATAGTTTGAGTATGATAAATCTTTTTTTTCATTTCAAGTTCTACATACATATTATATAAGGACCTAGAGTTTCAAAATCGAAAGTCCTCCATAAGTTAATTTCAAATTAAAAAATACAAAGCCCGGGCGACGCTGGGCCTTTTCAGCTAGTAATAAATAAATATGAATTTTAAGATATTATACCAGGTGGCCCAGAGAAGCTACGCTTAGTATATAGTTTCCTTTCTGCAAGCATTTAGGTGCAGAGGCTTGCCGCATCACTGTTTCTTAAAGGAGCGGGGAGAAAATCCACAATTAATGTAGATGACAATTTTTGATGTGAAACTTCTTTAGCCGCGCTAGGAGTATTTGCACCAATGTCGTACTTGCATATTATTATCATTAAATTGTAGACTGCTATTCTAAATATCAGAAGACACGCACCTACAAAAAATAGGCCTAAGTCTCATCGTGTTCAAAACAAAGAGGTGTGGCTGTCGTACTCGCAGCTGTTGTACAGCTCCGCAAATGTGAACCCATGTCATCACCGTGTAATGGTAGTTTGTTTATTCTCAATACAACTCACTTCCTCTCCATCTTGAACGATGAATCCTTTATGTTTTCTTTGCTAATTGATTTACTATAATGATGACGATGCCAGTGAGAGTTTATTTCAGGTGTAAATGTTTATATTATTGTTGCATGAACTTATCAACACTCCTTCTCCGTTAGCAAGCCACACCTTGGTAATGGCGCATGCTACTTACATTAACCAATCACGTTTTGTCACGTGATGGTTTCTTTATCTACCCAATAACCCCAATAATACATATGTTAACACTTATTTGTGAAAACGTTTGTACAACACATCAAGAAATACTGCTTGTATTTGTAGAGCAAAGTTCACGAGGAACTGGACAGCATATTCCAGGGTTCAGACCGGGCTCCCACAATGCAGGACCTTAACGACATGAAATATATGGAGAGAGCCCTGAAGGAGTCCCTCAGGATGTATCCATCTATTCCTGTCGTAGCCAGAGTCGTGAACGAAGACATCCAATTGGGTAAGTAATCTATAATAATAAAAGGAAGTGTTTTTCTTTCTGTTAGTTTGTCTGTGCGCGATGCCCAACGAAATCTACTGAACGCAGAGATCTGAAATTTTAAACGTAGATGAACTGAAGGGTGGGCAAATTCACCTCGAAGCCGGATTTTTTATTTTCGCTTTCGTTCGCCAGTTATGAGTAAAAAAACTGTCAGAAAACGTGCACTTTTTTCGCTATCCAAGCATCAGTTTTCAGTTAGACATTTCATCTGTCAAATCAATTGCAGGTGTCATGATTTGGGAATAAAAGAATCGCTTCATTTTATAAGCCCACCCTGGTCGATTCATTTGTATATAACAAGAAGGGCCCGCGGCTTCTCCCACGACAATTACTTGAAAAAATAAAAATTAAGAGTATAATAATTATTAAAGCATTATATTTATTAAGACTTAAACGCGAATCATTCATAAACTAAACCATTAATAATTAATGAAACAGCTAAAATTCCGGCTTTAAGAGTACATTCCATGATTAGAAAGCGCCGCCTCGGAAAACGATCTCACATTAGATTATGCTGTTCCAGAGCTAACTGTGAACACTGATAATACCACTGCCATCTAGACTGTATTACTCGTGTGTAAATCTCGAGACGGCGGTGGATAATACGTATCGTTTCTCAATTGTTTGTTGACAGATGAATATGATGTGAATTTTATTTAATAAATTCAGTGTAATTTTCATAAATTATATAATTTATCAAGGGAAGGAGTGGTTTGTTTGGATTTTTATTGTCCGCGATACTCCCAGGGTTAAACTATCAATATATTATAGTTGGTGCCCGCGGCTTCGCCCGTCATAATTAATTGACTCCAGGATTTTTAAGAAATTTACACTGACAGTTTATTAAAAATGTTTGTGGTTCAGAGCTATGAAAATTGTAAATAAAAATAAAATTAGAATTTTTGTTCATTGTGTTCATTTTACTTAGGCCTTATATAACAAAGAAAAGGTATTCCTAATTTTGTACTCTTCGTGAAAGTTTGGACGAACATCGCCGAGTATACCCGATGTCTCACGAAGTGAGGGAGCGAGTAAGCACGCTATTTAGGGCCGTTGAATTGTATAAGAGTAGATATTATGAATGTTAAGTTTCAGTTCAGTCCAATCTATTGTTTCAGATGGGTACACCATACCAGCAGGGATGATAGTGCTGTTTCTAATATACTCCACACATCGACTAACAGACCATTTCCCAGAACCAGAGAAGTTTGATCCAGATCGCTTCTTACCAGAAGAAATCTCCAAGAGACATCCCTATTCCTACCTGCCATTCAGCGCTGGCTTCAGGAACTGTATTGGGTATAAGTTCGCTATGATCGAGATGAAAACCATGCTGGCTTACATCCTGCGACGTTTCAGCGTCCGAGCTACAAGAAAATCTCTGAAGCTAGTGCCAGCTATAACTCTGCATGCTGAAGAGGGATATGATATGGTATTTAGCAGGAGAAATCCATGTACTTAGGATATTTTAGCATTTACTGCATTTCTGGGTTACTTATGCATAGACCTGGGTTTTTAAGGCAAATGTCTATTTTGCTCCGTATGAAATAACATGACAGTTTTTAAATATGTGGATGTTTCATGACAAATCACTTACATTTGTAGTTTTATAGTGCCCTAAAATGCCTATTTGGACCTTCGGAGTCTATGTTACTATTTTAGTGCCTAAAATGCCTATTTTTGTACATTGAAAATAAAATTCAGCTTATAATGGACATCCCTCAATGAAAAGCAGAACAGCAGAGGTGGGTTTTTCACAGAAACTTGATTATTCCAAACAATTTTCGCTAAAGGAATGCTGACTGACGGGGGAGGGGAAGATTAAGAAGGACACAGTAGTCAAATCACCAGTGAAAGAACATCAGTTTAAGTGAATATAGTTTGTGATGCCTAATTTTGCAGTTAATTCTATTAAGAATAGGTATACCACGTTTCTTGAGGTAAAAAAAAAAAGCCCATGTTACAGTTTAAGTCTATATTGTAATATTTTAAAGTCTATTTATTTACACATTTTTAAAGCATATTTTAAGTGCCTGTTTTCTCTTTTAAAATATTATTTACTTGTATTAAAAGCCTATTTTAAGTGCCTAAAACTAATTCTTTTAGAGCCTAAAATCCCAGGTCTACTTATGTAGAACCAGTCGCATTGCCAGGGAAGGGGCACCCTCAGTTCATCTCCCACCCACCCTCAAACATCTTTTCGGTAATGCTCATAATTAGGGCCCGAATTTGAAGGTTTTAACCTACTTTTTTCCTAGCTTCCTAGTTAGAAGATTCTAACGTATTTTCCTGTTTCGTGCCCCTTGTTTCCAAATAACTTATATGAATCTTATAGAACCTAAAAAGGGCTAAATTGGACTGAAGGTCCTAAAAGAGGCTAAGAAGGACTTTTGCTGAAAAACTAGAGGCCAAAGAGTACTTTCCAGAAAAACACGATTTTTAAATAGATTTTCCAATTAATGCAAAGGAAAATAAATATGTGAATTTGTGCATTTTACGAAAAGACATAATAAAAATAAATTTATACATCGCACTGAAATTAACAATGTATTCATTAGTGTATTTACTAATAGTAATTTGAGATTTAAAATTAATTCAAGTGTTCATATTTTATAGATAAACGCAAAGTCTATAAAATGTTAATTGGAACTGATGAAGCTAGCAAACAGGAGCAAATTATTTAAAAATATAAGTTCATTAAAATAAAACTGTTAATTACCTGTAAAATGGTTAAAAAGTGATTATCTGATTGAAATAATGTGATGAAAGACTTTAGTATATTTAAACATTTTAAACTGGAACATTTATTTTTTTAAATACGTAGTTTTATTAGGTCATATTTCGGATTTTTGGGTCATATTTAGTCATTTTTAAGGTCATATTTACAGTCATATTTTCCACCTTTTTAGGACATAAATATCCGAACCCTATTCATAACATTTCGTTGACCCTGAATAAACGATTAAATAACTGATTACCAGGGTTCGGATGTTTATGACATGTCATGGATGCGCCTCAAACAACGAAGAATGATCCATTCTCTTATCTTTCTTTATAACATATTATTATCTTCCTCTCCTTCTTACTTACACTCTCGTTTTAATCTCCTTTCGACCTCACGAACGCATAACCAAAATCTACTGCTTATTCCCCGACATACAACATCATTCTATTCTTCATCTTTTAGTGTATCAATTCCTCGTTTTTGAAATTCGTTGCCTTGTCATATCAGAGACTGTCGAAATGTACCACAATTTAGAAATAAGTTGAATATCCATTTTATTAGTCATTAATTTTATTTTAGTTTAGTTTATCGAACTTGTAAATAAATCCTTGTAATTTTACTGTCTGTAGCATGCTTAGTTTTAATTTATAATTTATCAATTCTTGTATTGTTTGTAGTATGTATTATTTACGATATGTATAGTTTTACTGGTGCAGTGGAAGAAAAGGCCTTATGGCCTTAACTGCGCCAGTATAAATAAATAAATAATAATAATAATAATAATAATAATAATAATAATTTTATCCTGAAATCCATTCTCGCCGAAAACACAAATTAAACACGAATTGCACGCTTGTTATCCTAATTGGACCGTTTTTATTTTGCATATAAAGTCTTATTTTGATCAGTTTTGTGGTCTTGGTCATATTTTGGTCATATTCGTAATTTAACGTCATATTTCAGTTATAAATTCGGTAAAAGAGCACAACGATGTAATATGTGCACTAAATTGTCGACTTAAATTTTTTCAGAAAAAGAGTCACGAATATTTTGGTTTTAATTTAACTGAAATGTGAAGGGACAATAACAAGTAATAGCACAATGACCTCTTCCTCCTTGTTGTTAACAACTTTCAACAGAATATTTCTAAAAGATTTTCAGTTCACAGTTATAGTGGTGTCTGGAAACATTAACAGATTAGAAATTCTTTACAAATAAACATGTAAGTCACCTGTCAAATTATTAAAAAGTAATTATCTGATGGAATTAATGCGATGTAATAATTGATTTTTTGGTCATATATATTGTCATCTTAAGGTCATATTTAGTCATTTTTAAGGTCATATTTACAGTCATATTTCCCACCTTTTTAGGTCATAAACATCCGAATCCTACTGATTACTTATTTCATTTGGCATTAACATGTTTCTTATGCATTAGGAAATTTTACATTTTTACCGTAAGTTCGTTCTGAGTACCTGTACTGACTTGTGGCCGGAGAAAATCCTTTAGCCATGGTATTGAAAAGGCATTTCAACTAAACAGTTGTGATTTCACAATATTATTTTATGCATACTACAAATCAAATAAAACTCAAACAGCAAAGATTTAAAAGGCAGATTAATGACAAACTAAACAGTAACTTACATAAAAAATCTTTCTTGTTATTACGTCATGAAAATCGACGCGTTTTGCAACTGAGTACTCAAGGCTAAGCTTAACAAACGAGATTTCCCTCTTTTTTCATGCTAGTTGAGGCTTTTTTATATATTATATATAACTTTATTTACAGCATGTCCCATAACAAATGAAATACTACATGCCCTATCTATTCTATATTAATAAAAGGAAGTGTCTGTCTTCCTTCTGTATGTCTGTCTGTCCGCGATGCCCAGCGAAATCTACTCAACGCAGAGATTTGAAATTTTAAACATAGCTGGACTGAAGGGTCGGAAAATGCACCTCGAAGCCGGAATTTTAATTTTAGCTTTCGTTCGTGAGTTATGAGTGAAAAACGAGCAAAAAACGTGCATTTTTTGCGTTTTCGAAGCATCAGTTTTCAGTTATACATTTCAATGTCAAATCAATTGCAGTTGGCTTTGGCTATTTTTGTCATACCGTGGAAATAAAAGCATCGCGATCGCTTGAATGTTGTAAGCCCACGCTGGTCGATTCATTTGTTTAGAATGTCAAGGCCCGTAGACATATGAAATTCTCAACCTACACGGAAGAGGGATAATCAACATAGACCTAAATATGGTTAAACATCGTTCGATTTGGACGAAACTCACTATACAGGGATTTTCTGGGCCAAGGAACTCGAATCTGATATCGCTTTTACCAGGCGACGCTATCTAATCGTGGTATGTAATTCACGTGATTTAGGTGTTAATAAATATAATGATTTAACTATTATGCTCTTAATTTTTAATTTTTGAAATAATTATCGCGGGCGAAGCCGCGGGCACATGCTAGTTTACAATATTTACATTGGTATTCCTATAACTAGATTGCGAAACCCTAATCTGACACCACTAAACAATAAATAATTGTTTAAAAAACAAGTACTCGAATTGATTAAAACTAACTTGTAATGGTACTTTTACTCACTTTGTTTTCCATTATTCATTCTCGATTGTAAATTTTTAAATTTTTAACATGAGATATTTTGTTTGTATCCCTGATATGATATTGTAATTTATTTTTTTGTATCATTATTCATGTATTCATCTCATAGGTATTGTTTTTGCCTAAACCTATAATATGTTTGTTTTTTATATGTTTATAATATAATTTTAGTATGACTGAACTGACCCCGAACACGAACTATACTCATGCGGGGTAAATAATACTCTCTTGTAATTGTAATACTTGTGTTTTTATGATTTATATTTGTGTTTGTAATAATTTTGTAATAATTTGTATTTTTTTGTAATTTGTAATTATTATAAAATTTTGTAATAATAAATTTTGTAAAAACAAAAAATAAATAAAATAAATAAAATAAAATCTGTCCAATATTTCATCATTCACTTAAAATAGTATATTGCGAACAAGTGCCGTAAGCGATGCATACGGATCGAGGAAAGAGTTTGAAAAAACGAGGCGCTTGCGCAGAGTTTTTTTTTCAATTTCCGAGATCCGTAATGCGCTTACGGCACGAGTATAGCATGCTATTTTTTGTACGATGATTATTTATATCAATTTAATTATATTAATTGTGATATTACCCGAAAATATTATGTATATACATTCTTGAAGATAGATGTTTATTTCAGAAAGTGATTCGCATATGTTTGTTGTTATGCGAACCGAATATTTGTCCTGGGGGGCCTTGTCCTTAAAGGCTTGTATTATGATGTACGTAAGCAAATTCATAACCGCACGGAAACACTTACCGCACATAGCAACAAGATTGCGTGTGGGAATGTCAACTTACGATCCACGGCAACAACATTCGTAAGTACCACTAATTAGTTAAGTCATGCAAAAAAAAATATTATTTACAATAAGTATTTAAGAAATTTCCGCTAATAAGAACTATAAAGTTATTACTCAGTGAATTCTCGAATAATATTTTTCTACACCTCATCTATATACCAACAGAATAAGAAAAAATACTACATATAAATTTGAATAAATATTTGCAAATCAGACTGCAAGTACAAAGTATCATAAGACATACAGTTAATTTGATGACTCAACCAATATCTTCATGATAATTTGTAATTTTAATGTATAATGACAAGATTAAAAATAGCTATATCGCACAATTAAGTTGATAATACATTCACTTTTTAGCCGTAAATACATGATATTTTATATTGTATAGTGGCATTATTATATAGTGACACGAGTGTATATAATTTTTAATCTCACAATTCATTTGATGGTACATCCATTTTAACTTGTAGATACATATAATTTTATAAATTTAATTTTTAATTGTGTAAAGACACGTCTGCGAATATAGTGCTGACCTGAATTTGCTATCATATTCAACGCATATATTTTATGACTATATAACAAGTTCTATCTTGATATATTACTTTTATGTATAATAATAAGTAATAATCTACATTAATCCTAAGTTATTTATGTATAAAATTGTAAATTTTTCAAACAATAGTTTTATCATACTAAAAACTAACAAATAAGTATTTTTTCACAACACATGTAATCTAACTTATTTATAATAAATTATTGACTTGTCAACAGACATTTGTAAAAGGTAGACGGCATCTTATTATTCTATTTTGAGGGTATAAGACTGAAAATTCTTAAATACTTATAGATTTCCCTCATAGAAAAATCCAAAATGAAATTTATCAATAATTATTTACAATGTTTACTTTTATTTTATTGCTTTAATTATTATTACTAATCTCCTCACTTTAAGTAATTATTATTACATTAATTATTACTGTTCATTTTATATAATTTTCTCTAAACTGATATTAGCTACGAAAATAATGTGTTTAATTTGTGAATTAATTAAAAAAAAATCTCTCCTGAAAAATTTATGTTTTTGTAGATGTCAAGTTTTGTGAAACCCCTCCTCCATTATTAGACTATTAACCTTGGGAACTGCAGCTGTTCTGATGCATGACAAATCGACTTTACGCTTTTTGAAAGTGATGTCACCTAATGGGAAACATCCTCTAAAGGAATTATTTAGACATTAAGGGAATGCTATTCTGTTTCCGTATGTTAACGTCCGTTCTCACTTCGGTTAATTGGTATTTTTCGCAAATAAAATTCCCTGCATGAGAAGTGTATTGCGAAATGAATACGTCACACATGTTATTTTAATGTTCGTGCCCTTATTAGCATATACCTGTTAACGATAATTGGAATTATTTTTAAATATCAACCCAAAACAAATATATGATGACCAGGGCCCGGATTCTAATGACATGTCATCTTTTTATTGATGCTGCATAGACATTGCCAACTTGTGGATAAATCGTAATCATGACCTCTAGATTATAAAAATACATTTTTATTAGGTCATTTTTTGTCATTTTATGCTATTTTATATTTTTAGGGCATTTATTTTAATTTTAGGTCATTATTTTGTCATTTTCGTGTCATTTGCTTCCTTATTAAGTCATTTTCATGTATTTACATTGAGTGTATTAACTTTTTTTCATCGCTAGCGGTGCTGTCTTTGAAGTGTTGTTTGTTTAATACAAGAAGGAAAAATTCGGCGTTAAAGTATTGTCATGTCTCAGTCGGAAATGAGAATAAAAGAAACGCCAAAATTTTGTATTATATTACTATTGTTATCAGATTGACTTGGCACCAGAGTCTGCCACCTGCTTGGATTTGAGAGTGCAAACTACTGTTTACCCTCAGTAAACAACAATATAATTCAGCAGACCACAGAAGGATGTGCGGAATTTTGACTCGCCAGTGCCTCAGTGCCAGTATAAATTTCCGTGAGAAAAGAACATTCACAACATTAGAGCTATTTACAGTTTTTACAATTACGTACAAATTAGTCTATAACTTTGTGTGTACAATAATAATTTTTTATAAATAAAATATTAGTTTTTAGGTCATTTTTTATAATTATTAAGTCATTTTCTTTAAAATTTCGGGTCATTTTATAGGTAATTTTTCAAACAATTTTAGGTCATCAGAATCCGGGCCCTGATGATGACTATTCCACTCATACGCCGCGTATTTGATATTGACCAATAACGTTTAGCAATTCCTAGGATATAGGCTACACCAATCACGATCGTTTATCTTATAAAATGCTTGCTATTAATATTATCTGATAAAACGTCATTTCGTTACTAGACACGTAAGCATCAACTTGCGGTGATTGATACGTCACATGCTGCCAGTGAACACAATGAAAACACATTATTTTGTACAACATAACACGTTTCAAAATTGAAATAATATAAATGTACATTGATTAAAAACACAATTTCAATTAGGTGCAAGCCAGTTCGTGTGCTTTTATTCTGTTCTGCTATTAACTTACCTAAATTAGGTTAGCTATGTCTTATACGCACAATTGGTAGCATTGGTCACAATGTGGTAATAAATTCATGGATGGTTGATTCATAGTATGCCGTGATCTCGCAGATGTTAGTTTTGTTTTTATACAACAAAGTGCAAAAGTAATAATTATTTGTATAATTGTATACATTTTTATTCATGGAATAGTCTTAATAAATCCAACTCGAGTTTACGAGTTTCAGTTAACGTCGCGAATCTATCGATAAACTCGTAAACTATGATAATAGTAGGCCAAATGATCAGGACCCGGATTCTAATGACATAACGTCTTTTTATTGATGCTGCAAAGACACTGCCAACTTGTGGATAAATCCTAATCATGGCCTCTAGATTATAGAAATGCATTTTTACTAGGTCATTTTTACTTCCTCTGCCCGTACCATAGGTACTATAGGTAGAGGAAGTATTGTTTTCGACCCCAAAATTCGAAGTTGAGTTTTTAGCATATATACACGTTTCAAGGCCCCCTGAATCCAAAAATACTATTTTTGGAAACATGTCTGTGTGTCTGTCTGTCTGTCTGTCTGTGAACACTCTAGCTCCAAAACGGAAAATCGTATGAAAACAAAATTTCGTATTTGGGTCATGAACCTTCTGAAGATGTGAGGATAAGATTGGCGACTATTTTCTCTTATTTTTAAGGGGACTTTACATGAAGAAATTTTCGTTTTTCGCGATTTTCTCGAAAACGGCTCTAACGATTTTCTTTAAATTTTGCACAAGTGTTGCTTTTAGTGAGAGCCACCTACTGTTCACCCACTGTTTGTAAAAAGTTTGTGTTGTGTGGTTAACAATTGAATACACACTCTTTCACGGCCTCTTATCTTCTCTATATATAAAAGCCAAAACCCACTGACTCACTGACTGATCACAGTTTCTCAAAAACTATACAGCCTAGGAATTTGAAACTTGGTACACATATTGCTCCTAGACTCTGGATGCGCACTAAGAAAGGATTTCAAAATCTTTGGCCTCTAAGGGCCTCTAAGGGCCAAAATAGGGTTGAAAGTTATGAAATTCACCAAAAGGAATTCATACTGCATGTGCACAATCCCCATGACAACATAATTTTTTTAAAACTACACAGGTGGCTTTGCATGACACTGTGATTTAATGTAGACCTAATAGATATAAAATTATGAGAAAGGCTATCAATAGAATTCCTATAAATGATTATCAACTATTTTGTGACACGAAGTAAATTTAGGAGGTCCTGGGGTCTATTCTTTAGAGTTGTACTCTATTCTTATAGTTAGCCTAGGACTGTATTGCGAAAGATAGTTCATACAATATCAATAGATATAATTTCCTGATTAATTTATATTTACAATATTATCTATCTATCTTTACCTTAGTTTTTACCTCTCTCTTTTGGGGTCATTTAAGCGACCCACGTTGTCCGGGCCTTACAGGGCCGCGACCTGTCGGGAGAGGGATTATCTATGGATCACATACATACTTTCTTGACCAGACAAGGACATGGAAGACCTCCCGGATGAGTGATCAGTCTAATGCCGGGGCCACCTCCGATACAACACAAACACAAAAAACCTAGAGACAACATTCACACACTCACTCTGAGCAAGGCGAGGATGGGATGAGGATGATAATGGCGGCCAGATGATATCTGGGGACCACTAGGGCCTAAAGTTACCAGACATTTGTCTCACAGGTGAGGGAAAATCCCGGAAAAACCCTACCTAGGTAACTTGTCCCGACCAGGATTCGAACCAGAGTCCGCTGCGTGAGAGGAGCGAATGCATCCCCTACGCCCAGCTTTTTGCTGTATGTTTTCCAAAATTGAAACAGAACGATTAAATTGTTTAAGACATAATCAGAGTAAACTACGGTTGAAGGAGTATGTGGAATATAAATACGTCCACCGCGTTAGCTGGACGGCTGATGATTTATAGAAGTACATTAAATCGACTTTAAATTGTGTTCACTTAACGTATATATACATAAATCTAACAATGCGAAGAATTGATGGGTCAGCTAGTTCTATATAAGAATGAAGTGAGAAAGACATATTGGAGGGAAATATTCGATAAAGTTCGGAAATTATTTTTAACGACGGAAGTTTCAATAAATGTCTGCAGTCACTTGTTTTTGTTTGCTATATAGTCTGCACTTTTATTAGTCGCATCATTTTCAAAGAAGAGGTTATCAGGTATTTATCGTATAATTAGCGTTAAATTGTGTCTTGCGTTTCTGTACAAGGATATGTGAATACTCCTAACTTTTATTTGGGCAGAGGAAGTTATGTGACTTTCACATCAGATTTTTTGTCATTTTATGCCATTTTATATTTTTAGGGCATTTATTTCAATTTTAGGTCATTATTTTGTAATTTTCGTGTCATTTGCTTCCTTATTTAGTCATTTTCATGTATTTATATTGAGTGTATTAACTTTTTTCGTCGCTAGCGGTGCTGTCTTTGAAGTGTTGTTTGTTTAATGCAAGAAGGAAAAATTCGGCGTTAAAGTGTTAACATGTCTCAGTCAGAAGTGAGAATCAAAGAAACGCCAAAATTTTGTATTATATTACTATTGTTCTCAATAAACAACAATATAATCCGGCAGATCACAAAAGGATGTGCCGAATTTTGACTCGCCAGTGCCTCAGTGCTAGTATAAATTTCCGTGAGAAAAGAACATTCACAACATTACAGTTATTTACAATTTTTACAAAGTCTATAACTTTGTGTGTACAATAATAATTTTTTATAAATAAAATAACAGTTTTAGGTAGTTTTTTATAAGTATTAAGAATGGATGGGTCCTCGATACTTTCGATACTCTCGATACTTGCATGGTATCGGCATCGAACGATACTTCAGAAAACTCGCTCGATACTTTTTCGATATTTTTGTAATCCTGTAATTCTGCAGTTAAGTGAGAATGCTAGTATTTTTTAACAAAATCTTGTAAGTGGACCGTTTAAAAAACTAATTTTAGTTTTAATGTAGAGTTTAAAAATAATTATAGGCTACTGATGATATTTAATTTTGTCTCATTAAATATGCAGACTTAATTAATTTAGTTGGTATTACACAGTTCTCTCAAATTATAATTTTTAATGTACCTATTTATTGAAACTGGAAATGTTGAAGGTATCGAGTATCGAGGAAAAAATCATGTATCGGTATGAGTATCGAGTATCGAGAAAATCTGGTATCGTCCCAACCCTAGTATTAAGTCATTTTCTTTAAAATTTAGGGTCATTTTATAGGTCATTTTTCAAACAATTTTAGGTCTTCAGAATCCGGGCCCTGCTAATGATAATAAATCTACTATAATCCATGCACGCCCCGATTTCAGGTACTTTGCACCCTGGGCAAAGCTTTGTAAACTTTTTACCTTTTTCTTAGGTTCGTTCCACATGGGCGGTGGAGTTTCCCATTGTCATCTACAACCAAATCCACTCAGAGAAAAAGTAATTAAATGGACGTTTCTGTTGGCTAATGTCGGACTGGTTGTCATCAAGAGGGTTGTAGGGTAGTGGATTCCCTTTGAAATGAGTAGTAATTTGTTGATTTCTAAAAAATTGTACAATGCCGGGGCCACCTCCGAGACAACACTTGTCACACACACACACACACATTCCGAACAAGGCGTGGATGGGATGAAGGTGATAATGACTGTCATATGATAGCCATTGACCACGAGGACCTAAAGGCAGGCCCGACGAGAGGGAGGGGCAGCCGGGGCTGCAACCCCGGGGCCCGGGCCGACCAGGTTTTAGCCTATTTTTTACTTTCTAATTTTACTCTAAAATAAAATTGGTTATAAGTCAATAAACAGCTTAAGTTATGTTCTATGTGTTTATTCTATCTGCATTGTCCTGTCGTATAACGGTGACACGGAATTATCATTTAATCTGAAACGGATTAATCTTGAAGAAAAGTTGCTACTTCTGAGAAGTAGAAGCACAAATCATTTTGAACTCAACAGTAGGCCTTACTAACGTTCGGCATTTAAAATCATAATTTTCAAAAGATTAAACTGGTACATACAGATAAAATTGTTCCTAATTAGAACATTTTAATGTATTTTTCCGTTTCCTGCCCGGCATCGGTTAACCGATTTGGTCCAAAATCAATAGGCTTCTTTCCATGGGCGTTATAAATGCTATACCAAGTTTATGAAAATCCGATAAAGCATATTTGAGTTATTCCCCTTACAGACACATGGACAGACAGACAGACAGTCGTGTCTACCAGAATGGTACCGGTACTTAATAACCTAATTATGTAATATCATTACATAAACTTTTTGTTGCATACATTATAAAGGGCGTGATTGGGTAGTGAATTTAATATTTGACGGGGGCCCGGGAAATTTTTCCTGGGGCCCTTCCTTTCTTTCCACGGCCCTGCCTAAAGGTACCCGACATTCGTCTCACAGGTGTTGAAAAACACCGGAAAACCCCCACCTAGGAAACTTCTCCCGACCAGGAATCGAACCCGGGCCCGCTCCTTGAGAAGAAGCGAACTCGACCCCTACGCCACAGCGGTTTTTTTTTATTCAAATTTCGTAATTAAATTACGTAATCTATTAGACTTTGTACTGTTTGTATCGTGTATACTTTTTAATTTTTAGTTCTTTACAAAGTTTGTATTGCTGTAAAGTGTATAGCATTACCGGTGAAGTGAAAGAGAATGGTTTATCTTCGCCAGTGTAAATAATAATAATAATAATAATAATAATAATAATAATAATAATAACTCATGGTAAACGAGGACAAGATAATGGGTCAATAAATGTTCACTGGTAGGAACATTTTCGGCACTAACCCAATGTCAACTGGTTTTTTCTAGACTAGCTTTTACTAATAGCTGCTTCTTGCCTGTAACCATGGATGCTAAATTGGGTCCTAGGAGATCTTGAAACCTTACATCATTATTATTTTCTCAATTCCATCCGCAAAACAGGTTCATGGAAGCGTGAGGTGAAACATAAACTAGTGGCTCGTGTCTCAGTAACTGTTTTTTTGCATGACGTAACTAATTAGTGGTACTTACGAATATTGTTGCCGTGGATCGTAAGTTGACATTCCCACATGCTTTGAAAACAAAAGAAATCTCAGTGCTGTAAAAATGACAAAAAGCACACGTGCCGTAAGTAAATCCATCATAATACAAGCCTTTATCGAAGACCGGAACCAAGCCCCCCCCCCCCGTTTGTGGCGACTTTAACAGGACAAATATTCGGTCCCCATAACAACCAACACACATGCGAATCACTTTCTGAAATATAACATCCATCTTCAATAGTGTATAAACATAATATTTTCAGCTAATATCTCAATTAATATAATTAAATTGATATAAATAATCATCGTGCAAAAAATAGCATGCAATACTCGTGCCGTAAGCGCATAACGGGTCTCGGAAATTGAAAAAACTCGGGCTATTTACAGAATCAAAACACAATTTAATGAAAATGTTTATTGCAACAGATACTGCAAGTGTTCAGCTATTTTTCAAAATATTCGCTACCGGAATTGAGGCATTTTTCATATCGTGGGACCAACTTTTGAATACCTGTGTCGTAGAAGTGTGCCGCCTGGGATTTGAACCACTGTGTGACAACCATCTCCGCCTCTTTGTCATTCTTCGCCATTTCTTGAGTTGTAGGACAAGATGGAAATCATTGGGGTCCAGGTGTGGGCTATAGGGTGAATTTTAAACATCTCCCAGTTGAACCTCCGCAGGAGACTTGTTGGGAGGTGTTAAAAATCCACCTTAAAACCCGGATCTCGCCAATGATTTCCATGCTTTGTCACTGTGGATGTATGTGGATGCACCAGAAAATGTAAATAAAATTCGTTTAATATTTTCAGTCCGTGGACATTCATACTTACCAGTCTTTGAACGAGTTGAGAAACTGTTTAAAAAAAGAAAGTAGCCTACTATAATGACAGGGAAATCTACAGGGAAGTTGGAGAAGTGAAAACCATAGGAGATGATGGAACTTCATGGAAATTATATGACATTAAGGGCCTGCTACAAATTGTACAAAAGATACCAGGAATCAGATATATGAAAATATTATATGTTAAGAAGTAGAATTCAAGAGGCCGAAGATTGATCAAGGTAAAGATGGAGCTTTTAAGTAATTTTTGTTTCACTCCTTTTATGTATTTATGTTTAATATTTACTACTTTCTTTTTTAGTTAATCACATTATACACTCTGTTTCTTTGTCTCTCCTCTTTCTTCACTTTGATATTTTTGAAACGGCACCCGAGTACGAGCAGTCTTGCTCATTCGGGTGTATTACTAAATTTAATACTTCTTGTGAAGATATAGCCTATATTTCTTTTCCTCTTTTTAGATAGTAGTTGTAGTTAATTTTGAAATTTGAAAATTGTTTTATTTTACTTGTATAAATATGTATTTGTATTTTTTATTTGTATTTGTATTTGAAATTCTATGTAATAATGTAATAATAATAACAATAAATTACATTAAATAAATAAATAACATTAATAAATAAATTACATTACATTTATAGAACACAGGATCTGTCGAAATTGTGGGGAATATTGTAAAAAGAGGTTGCACCTTAGAAGAAAGAAGACTACTAGAGTTACCACTCCAGCATCCTATTTCACAGGAAAAGAAAAATGATGTACTGAAGCTCCTGCGAAATTTTGCAGGAGACACCTGGCAAATGAAGCACTAGATTTGGGATGGTACAAACCAATATTGCTTGCTACTGGAGATGATGTAGGGAAAGGAGATGATCAAAGCGCTTGTTATTATTACGAGGACGATATCGGGGTGACACTGTGAAAATATGAGTAATTTTTCATTTTATGTCAGGCATATTTTTTGTAGACCATTTCCTCAACGTGAGCATTACGTTAGACGGTGTTTCAATAATACCGGTAATATTAGTTTTTCTTTCTTATTTTTTTTATTTTTCAGTCCACATTTTCTTCAAAACTTTGTTCACAGTTCGTTTTCAAAACTTTTTAAGTCCTGAACATTTTCCTTTATGAAACTTCAATCATTGGAAGGGTATTTTATAGTGTGGACCCATTGTTCACTGAGTACTTAACCAAGTTAATGGCACAATACATAAAAATTATAACATGCATTGTTTGAGTGTTCGTTTTTCTCATTTATCTCCGTTTCATCTTTCATGGACAAACGTGTTTTTGAACGCAAGCTCCTCATTTGTACAATTTTGTTAACTGTACATATGATCCACGGTTATTCGCTTAAGTTAATTATGCCCGGTTTCTATAAACTCGTGAAATCCCTATGAGTAAATTATCCATAGGCAAATTAGTTGCTAATCACCCACAATGATATAATGAGGAAGGCCTTGGAGCTGTACAGTTAATTTAATTCAGAAGGCTTTGATTCTCATTGTTTAAATTATTATTGATCCTATGAGAGGTTACATTTTATCCAGCCAGCCATCCATGAAAGGATAAATTAACCCGACGATTTACCCTTGGAAAGATCTAGCCCGAGTTTTGTAGGAACATTTTTTTCTGTCATTTTCATATTTACCCAGAGGACATTTATCTAGAAACTCGCCACAAGTGTATGTGATTGTTACCTTTAAATTATTTTAGTTTGTAAAAGTTATTCTTATGTAAATTCTGTCCATTGGATAATTTACCCATAGGTATTTCGCGAGTTTATAGAAACCGGGCATTAGCCATGCATGTAAAACAGTTTGGGCGGCCTTGCTCTAAGTCAGGGGTCTCGGAGTAGTAAGCGTACATTATGTAGGCCTACACCCTTCTTAGGGCTCATTTAATATAATATAAGAAATCTATCTGAGGAATGATGGAACGTATACCTGACATTCTCTAGAGGAAATATGACATTGCGGAACAAATCACGCTTATGTCAACACATGGTTGGGGGGGGGGGGGGGGAAGGCACCATCTGCGAAGTGAGGAACTATAGTTCAGCCGCTGGCTCTAGTAGTGTGGTCAAGGATTTGGAATAGACAAGCTAGTGAATGTTGTGTGGTGAGGTTTACTTGTTTTCGATCCTAGTTCTGTGAGAGTGTTTATGTGAGTTTTATTCAGGTATTAACTGAATTAATTAGACATAATAGGGATTCCTATTTTAGGGTGAATAAAAATGCAAAATTTCGGTACCAGGTCTAATCTAATTCCGGTTTATTTCTAATTAAAACCGGTTATACTTATGGCTAGGCATAGGGAATTTACGAAAATGTCTATTTTGTTTACCGATTTTAGCTTAGCCTATGCAGTAATGTCTGTTGGGCGATGACAAACACAATAGCGAGAAATGCAGGAATATCGGGTTGGAAGTTAAGTACTCTACTGTATATGGTCATTAAACGTCAAAATAATACGCTGAAAATGTTACAATGGCCGATAAAGCAATTCGAACAAGTGGAGAAATTAAAATAAGTGGGAGTAATAATTACAGATACAAATAATATGAAGGCAAAAATTAGCCTAGGCCTATGTGTCGACTGAAATCAGGAAATGCTTGTTTGTATGCAATTCAGAAACTTTTATCTTCTCGTTTTCTGTCCAGAAAAAAAAATTATATGACAAATATCCTCCCGGTTGTATCTATATGGATGTGAGACATGGCCACTTGTTGATCAGGAAGAATATAATCTGAGGGTGTTCGAAAACAGGGGGCTTAGGAAAATATTCGGGCCTAAGAGATGAAAATGGGGACTGGAGAAAACTGCATAGCGACGAGCTTCATAACCTATTTTCTTCATCGGACATAGTAAGGGTAATTAAATCACGGAGGATGAAATGAGCTGGGCATGTTGCACGCATGGTGGAGGAAAGACATATCTGAAAAAGTATTGACTGGGAGACCCGAAGGGAAAAGACCACCTGAAAGACCTAGACGTATGTGGGAGACAATATTAGGATAGATTTAAGGGAAGTAGGATTTGCGAGGGATGGTTGGATGGAGTTAGAACAGCATAGGGCTGAATGGCGGGCTCAGATAAGCGCGGCAATGAACCTTCGAGTTCCACAAAATAGATAATATTCATTTAGTTTGCATAGGAGTATTCCATTGTCATTGAGTAAGTAAGAATTTAAAGGATGGTAGTAGATGTAATGACAAAGACTTGTGGTGAAGTTTTACCTTGCCTAATTTTTTTCCTTTTTTCCTGTATGCTTTTTTTATTTTTTATAAGTACATTTTGCTTAGAAATGAGTACTCTTTTAACAGTAAAAAAAAATCGGAGTTCGAGACTAGGTTAAGATTTCCTAATTTAATTTAATATAATATGCACGCACATTACTTTCTACGTTCAAAAATGTAAGTTCATAATGATATTTTTTTTTTTGTTTTTTATTAAAAGTGGCTTTGAGGGACCCAATTAAAGAATAAACACATTTCATATTAATCATCTGAACATTCTACAAGATTTAATATTTTGATTACAATACAATGTTAGGTTTTTTAACGTGATTTGTAATCTTTATAGGTATTTTTCATAAAACATAAATTTAATGAATCCTATTATTAGTATTTTATTATTTTGATTGCAGACTTCTAAATGAAACAAAAACTGTGTGGAAGAGAATGGTTAATTTAGCTGTGATTATGGACATTGAAATACATACTAGCTATAAATTATTTTTCGAGTGCATTTGCGTTATGAGAAGCTATTTTGAATATACGATTGTTTTGCGTAATATAATTTCAATGCCTTTTTTACCCTATTTTTCCTTTTTAGGTACCTAAAATACTATATTCTAGTGCCTTAACTTCCTTTTTCTAATGGCTCATATAGTGCAAAAGATCAACATTAAAATGTTAATTTTCGCGAAAATGGTTCCAACTATTTTCATAAAATTTTGTGTAATAAGCGTTTTTAGTTGAAACATTTCTTCGTAAAAAGTTATCTGAAGGTTAGTTAGGTCTTTAAGTCAGTTATAGTGTGCACAAACTGTGAGTTGCAAGATGAACAGCATACGTTTGCTTGAAGCCGAAACAACTGAATAAAGGTGGAGAATGTTATGTGAAAGAAATCATGGCCTTCATTATTCAGGCCGGAAGGCCGCGCTCAATCAGCTGTTAGGCCGATTGGTATGAATTGTCACAGGTTCAACTCGCGAAACAAGATTCAATATTACTTTCTCGCATAACGTAGTATAGAGAAAGTATTGCGATCGTGACAAAAAATCGAAATCGAAATAACACCGGAAATACATGTTTCACAATGCCTAGAAACCGAAAAAGGTGTTTTTGGAATGACGTCTGTCCGTCTGTCTGTGGACAAGCTCAGCGGATAAACGGTTCATGGTATTTACTTAATTTTTTGAATTAAGGATTTTTTTGGAATTTCATCGAACCGCACTGAATTTAGTATTTATAACTGCAATTTTAAGGGACTTTTCATGAAAGCTTTTGTCAAAATTTTGATTTTCGAAAAAACTACTTTAACGATTTTAATAAAAATGTAAAATCTGAAACTTCTATATACGACTAAAGAAAGGCTATATATGTTTTTTTTTCTGTAAAAATGACTTACGGGGTACTTGACTCGCGTCTCCACACAAGCGAAAATGTAACTAGTGAGATTTTTGTTGTAGGCAATGCTGTGGTCGGTGATAGCAGTGGTGGTGACTCTGGTGATATTGTACTCACGAACTCTGCTGCTACAATGGGGTCGCCTATTCATATTAGCCTGGAAACTGCCCTGCCCGAAAACAATGCCTTTGTTTGGCAACATGTGGGACTTCAAAAAACCTATGCACGGTAAGTCATAACTATACTACGCAAACATACTGTACCCACTTGCAATTTTATATTGTGATTCGAGTGATTGGGGAATCGAGAAAGAGTCTATTTATTTTTATCTATATTAATAAAAGGAAGTGTCTGTCTGTCCTCCGTCTGTCTGTCTGTCTGTCTGTCGCGATGCCCAGCGAAATCTACTGAACGCAGAGATCTGAAATTTTAAACATAGATGGACTAAAGGGTCGGAATGTGCACCTCGAAGCCGGAATTTTAATTTTCGCTTTCGTTCGTGAGTTATGAGTGAAAAACGGGCAGAAAACGTGTATTTATTGCGTTTTCGAAGCATGAGTTTTCAGTAATACAAATCAATTACACTAGGCTTTGGCTATTTTTGTCATACCTTCGACATAAAAGCATCGCGATCTCTTGAATGTTGTAGCTCACGCTGGTCGATTCATTTGTTTTTAATGTCAAGGCACGCAAACATAATATGAAATTTTCAACCTACACCGAAGAGGATTATTATTATTATTATTATTATTATTATAGGGATAATCAATATTAGCCTAAATATGGTCAAACGTTGTTCGATTTGGACGAAACTCACTATACAGGGGTTTTCTGGGCAAAGGAACTCAAATCTGAGGTCGCTTTTACCAGGTGACGCTATCTAATCGTGATATATAGTCCACATGATTTAGGTGTTAATATAATGATTTAACTATTATGCTCTTAATTTTTAATTTTTGAAATAATTATCGCGGGCGAAGCCGCGGGCACATGCTAGTCTATAATAATAAGAGGAAGTGTTTGTCTGTCTGTCCGCGATGCCCAGCGAAATCTACTGAACGCAGAGATCTGAAATTTTAAACGTAGATGGACTATAGGTGGGCGAATGCACCTCGAAGCCGGAATTTTTATTTTGCTTTCAATCGCGAATTATAAGTAACAAACTGTCAGAAAGCGTACTTTTTTCGCTGTCCAAGCATCAATTTTCTGTAATACATTTCATTTCTCAAATCAGTTGCAGATGGCTTTGCCTAATTTTGTCATACCTTGGAAATAAAAACACCGCGATCGCTTGAATTTTGTAAACCCACGCTGGTCGATTCGTTTGTTTATAATGTTGATCACAATAAACAGCATTTTTTTCGATGTAGGCCTATCAGTATTAATCCGTACGGAAATTCATAAAAGTGATAACATTACCCGATTGATAACATTATCCGCGATTACATTAAGCGGCGTAAGACTGTGTTTGTATTATGAAAACGTCAATTTCACATCACACAAGGATACATAGAAAATCCATAAATGCACTATAATGCGATTTATTGCTTCTAATACTTTACTTATCAAAAGAAAGTTTTCCTGGTAATTCAGGCAAGAGAATTCCGACTTTCCACCATTGGCTATAAATCTGCCGGCAGATTCCCGAGATTCAGATATTTGAAACCCAGATCTAGTTGCTTCCAGCTTCCTGTCTTGACGTTGCTTACAGTTCTTTCTTAGGATTTGTCCAAATAAAGTCGCAATGTTTTCACGAAAGGTTTGTACCGGTATATTTAAATTTAAAGAAAACACAGAGCAACAGCCATTTTGGTGCCTTAGAATTTATACCTATTCTTGGGTATAATTAGGTCGTTGATGCCAAATGTGCCATAGTTTTGCTCTATCAGCTTTAGTTTTGTGAAATATAGTATTACCATTATGCATATAATCTCATTTTACGTTTGATATAAATAAAAAAACAGTGCCTATTTGTAGCTTTTAAATCACGTGAAGAAAAAAGCAACGCACTAACATTACATTAACATTACAATAACAATATAACATGGGGTCTGTCAAAAAACTGATATTGTCACATACTTTACGGTCGTTTATGACTTATGAGCTGTCAATTTGAGGGCCAAAAAATAATCCATCTTTTAGTTTTCCTGTACTTCTTTCAGTTTTCGTCCTACGTGTCCAAAGTATGGTCAAGAACCTTCACTAGCTATATTATCAAGCAATATTTTGTTTTCCTAGTCTAAGAGTTCACGAATAAAATCCCCCCTCGACAAAAGTAGAGCTGGTAGAGAAAAACTGTTTACATAATTGGAATAAGCACACTAAGTATAGCCAAAATCCGGCAAAAATCTGAGACAACAAACAACAATTTATTTTTTGTTGGGCTGTGTAATTTAAAATGTATGTAAAATTTACAGAAAAGGATACAAAATTTAAACTGTGAGCATAATCATTGTGATTACTGTTTTCTGTGCAGTCCGGCAAGGGTTTGTATATTGTGTGAGAAAGAGAGTAAGGGTTAATATGACTTACACTCCCTCTTCGGGAAACGAGTACTAAATGCTAGGAAATATGGCACTTTAATTGAAATTACTTGTTCAACTGCAACAGAAAATCGGACATTATTTGCTTCGTCCCAAACACTCCCATATATCTCCTTTCAATCAGAATTCGAGATCATGCATAAATATAGGCCTAGTAATATTTTATTTATTTTCTAGAACTGTTGGACTTCGTGACTAGTCAATTCAATAAAGACAGAAAATTCTATGCTGTGTGGATTGGTCCTGTGCCGTTATTATTTGTCAGAGAACCGAAACACCTTGAGGTAAATATATTATTATCATTAATATTATTATTATTATCATTAATATTATTGTTATTATTATTATTTATTCTTTTTATTATATTATGTATTCGCTGTTAAGTGATAACGACAACTTATGCTTTGCTATATTTTCAGGCATTTCTCGGATCTACCAAATCAGTGGAAAAACCTTTCGTCTATCTGTTTTTGGAACCCGGTCTTATAAATTACAGAGGTGAGTTTCGCTCCTTTTTAAAATTAATATATATACAGGAAGTTAATGATTAACACCGAAATATTTTACCTGTGTATAGTCAAGCAATTTGTATTAGGAGATTTTTGCTCAATGGATTCAATTTTTCCTGTTACAGCATAAAATCTCCTAGGACCGCCACTGACTTCTAACATTTGAAAAAAATGCAAAACAAAGGAACTTCGTTGTTAATATTGTGGTTACGAATAAAACATTAATGCAGTGGCGGCCAGTTATGTGATTAGTCTGTGAATTTTTCAGACTATGAAAACTCAAAATTATGATATAGCTGTTGAAGAATGATTAAGAATCAGGTTTTTATCGATCACTAAGAAGGCGTGAAGTCAATTTAATGAAAATTTTAACCCTATTTTGCTTGATTATTGAGTTATGAGCATCAAATTGTAATGACTTTAATGCCCTATAGCATACACATTTTACCGTCAAAGAGCAAAAATCTTCTGATAAAAATTGCTTGACTATGTCCCCTCTATACACAGGTAAAATATTTCGGTGTTAATAATTAACACCCTGTATACATATAATGATATATCGTTGTAACCACTTTATACCCTCATTAATTTGTAAAAGGAAATTAGAAGAATAATAATTTGTGCGTAACTATAGGCCTAATTGATAATTTAATAATTAACCTAAACAATTTTATAAATTACTAGCTGAAAAGGCCCGGCGTCGCCCGGGCTTTGTATTTTGTAATTTGAAATTAACTTATGGAGGACTTTCGATGTTGACACTCTAGGTCCTGATATAATAATGTATGTAGAATTCGAAATGAGGAAGAACAACATATGGCACTCAGACTATTCCCTCAGAAAACGCTAGATATAGCTTTTTATGGCTCATAGAGGATGTCGAATGCTGCATTCCGTTGCTTCTACACATCATGCCTGGGAGGGGTTGAAATAAGAAGAAACATAAATTACATAAGATTGTATTGACTTGACGGAAAATTTTATTTCTCATTCTCATGTTACAACCGTTTCGGGCCTGAAATAAAATAGAAATGCAGTATCGCTTTCATTCTTTCCTCCCCTAAAACCCGGGACATAATATACTGCGAGTATAGGACTCAAAATGTTCCATCCCATGCTTAGGGCATATGATAAATCTCAACTAATACAAAGCCTACAGCTATGGATAACTGACTATTTACCGACTTCTGATATAGCATACTCACACACTTAAGTTGTTCCTGCAATACGACCTCTTATTCTACATCAACATGTGAAGTGAGAAAATATTTATGTCGAGGGTAGAGAAAGTTGTGTGACTGCATCACACTGTGCTTTATTTTCGTGGATTTCATCTTCAGTAATTATTTTCGCCAATATATTACATGGAATCATAATTCGTTAAAGTCCGGCATTAGGATATATAGTTGCCAAGGCCCTATGTAATCACAGTAAACAATTCACTGCTGCCATGTGAACTGAACAACATTTCATTTTTTCAGTAGAATATTCACAGAAATTATATAATTTTCAAGGGAAGGACTGATTTGTTTCAATTTTAATGTTGACAGCTATACTTCCCGGGCTTAACTGGGTATGTGTGCAAAATGTCGTGTAAATTGGTAAAGGAATGTAGATTTGTATAAGGAACAAACATACATACATACATACATACATACATACATACATACATACATACATACATACATACATACATACATACATACATACATACACACTTTCGATTTTATATATTAGAAGATGATAGACAACAATGGCCTTACAATATATACGTTATAACTGAAAGTTAATATGGTATTATGTAATGATTTTATCTGAAAATATCCCCTGAATAGTCACAATCAGGGCCCGGATTCAAATGACACGTCATCTTTTTATTGAAGCCGCATAAACAATGCCAACTTGTAGATAAATCCTAATCATGGCCTCTAGATTATAGAAATGCATTTTTATTAGGTCATTTTTTGTCATTTTATACAATTTTATATTTTTAGGGCATTTATTTCAATTTTACGTCATTATTTTGTCATTTTCGTGTCATTTCATTCCTTATTTAGACATTTTCATGCACTTACATTGAGTATATTAACTTTTTTTTCGTCTTTTTTCCCATAGGATAATATTTAAATAAATTACTAGGGTAGTATAATGCAACGTTTTTTGTAGGATCTATTTTAAAAAGTATTTTCTTATTTTTCTTCTCAAATGCTCCAATCAAGAACAAAGGACAAAGTTTACAACATCCTTTCTGCGTTTACAGTTTTACAATTATATACTAGTTAGTCATGGGCGTACGGTGAAATTTTGTTCGGGAGGGGTTCAATGTAAAGTCGTCTGAGCTGCATGTCCTTGCGCATATTGTGAATCATTACTTTTTGTAATTACTAACTAGTTGTATTGTGATAATTAATACACTGTAATAAATTAATATGCAGTTCAGTCTTTGAAACTGTTTTTCTTGAGATTTCTATCCATTTCTCGTTTAAGCTAGAGTCTATAAATAAAAACTTTCTTTTGAAAAATTATCATAATACTGTATGGTGCATAGGGCACATTTTTGAAGTATCTGTAAATCCACCGGTGGAAAACCCCAATTAATGCCGATTCCTTCACGATAATTTTGTGATGAGCTCGTGATTACTTTGCTTTACAAACAGGTTGATGGATTTCGGAGGGAGTATTCGATTTGTCGTTTGACAGATTCTAAAGGGATTTTTGTTTACTATTAATACATCACTGTTATTAAGCTGAAAACTTATCAATACAACGAGGTTTTGAAATTTGAATCTAAAATAAATTACGATAAATCTTAAATAATGCATTGATATGGACGAAATTGTAAAATATATAACAACCGAATCAGAGTTTTTTTTTTAATTTAATTAATTTCGTTCCATAATTTATAATCTTCAAAATATTGCAGATATTTCGGGAGGGGTTTCAACCCCCTGAACCCCCCCTTGTAGTTAGTTCATACCTTTGTGTGCATAATAAAATTTTGTATAAATAAAATATCAGTTTTTAGGTCATTCTTTAAAATTATTAAATAATTTTCCTTAAAATTTAGGGCCATTTTATAGGTCATTTTTCAAGCAAATTTACGTCCGGATTCTCTCAAGTTAAATTCCGGACCACTCGTTATATTACCTATGGTAACTAACTTACCATGTTATCAGGTGAGAAATGGCACTTCCGACGGAAACTCGTCACTCCCACCTTCCACATGAAGATGCTGGAGCAGTTCCACGAGGTCTTCTGCAAGAAAAGTGAAATTCTTGTCAAGAAATTGGACGAACAGGTAAACGGGAAAGCTGTTAACGTCCAACCCTACCTGAGTAAATGTCTGCTGGACATCATTGCAGGTGAGAATATTAATAATAATAATAAATATTTATTTAATCTGGCAGAGTTAAGGCCTTAGGGCCTTCTCTTACACTCAACCAGAGACAGAAAAGAAGAAACAAACAAATACACTAATATAGTTCTATAAGTAATACTAATACACTAGATACATACATATACAGTAGTGAATTTAGTCTATGTTACATGAAATAAAACTATTTTAGTAAAGTGTATTATACTAGAGAGAGAAAAAAAAAGATAACTTATCTTAGATCTACAATATACAAGAAACAATAAAACGCAAATGATTTATACTTAAACAAAAAGATTATCGTTTTTTGGAGAGATATTCGTTTAGCCTAGTTTTTAGGCCTGTAGGAGAAAAATTCCTCTGACACTGGGATTCGAACCTTACGATTGCTCTAACAACTGAGCTAAGCCAAAGTTCATTTAACAACACCATATGGAACCGCTCTCTCCAATGGCTGAATTCCAGGGTCAAAGGACTTTTTCTCCTATAATATTAACTAATTGTTGCTCATGACAATCAAGAATCAATCAACCAATCATGGGAGTCTGGGCTTCAAATTCAGATACTAATATTTAACCTGAGCTGTTTGGTTTCAGCTACTGCAATGGGAACTGAGATTAATTCACAAGAGACAGTACAAGTAGAAGGAATTGAATTGGCTGCACATCAGTAAGTTTTATTTCATATGTTTATTACTAGTATTAATATTAATGTGTTAGTAATGTATTAACGTATTAGTATTCATGTAAACATGCTAGTGTTCAACTCTCCCTCTGTCATACAACCTCTGTCCTATAATAAATAACACCGAAATATTTTACCTGTATATAGAGGGGACTTATGCCCGGTTTCTACAAACTAGTGAATTACCTATGGGTAAATTATCCATGGACAAATTAGTTCCATTTAACCTACAATGATATAATGAGCAAGGCCTTGGAGTTGTACATTTAATTTAATTCAGAAGGCTTTGATTCTCATTGTTTAAATATTACTATTGATCCTATGAAAGGTTAAATTTTATCCAGCCATCCATGAAAGGATAAATTAACCCGAAGATTTACCCTTGGAAAGATCTAGCCCGAGTTTGTAGGAACATTTTTTCTGTCATTTTCATATTTACCCAGAGGACATTTATCTAGAAACTCGCCACAAGTGTAAGTGATTGCTATCTTTAAATTATTTGTGTTGGTGTGGTGTTATTTTTGTGTAAATTCAATCCATTGGATAATTTACCCATAGGTAATTCGCGAGTTTATAGAAACCGGCCATTAGACAAGCAACTTTTATTAGGAGATCTTTTTCTATACGACGTAAAATGTGTATGCTACAGGTCATTAAAGTCATTACAATTTGGTGCTCATAACTCAATAATGTAGCAAAATAGGGTTAAAATGTTCATTAAATTGACTTCATGCCTTCCTAGTGATCGATAAAAATCTGACTCTTAATCATTCGTCAACAGCTACATCATAATTTAATGTTTCCATAATCTGCAAAATTTACAGACCAATCACATGACTGGTCGCCACTGCATTAGTCTTCTTTTTATTCATAACTACTGACTGAAGTGTTAACAACGAAGTTCCTTTGTTTTGCTTTTTTTTAAATGTTAGAAGTCAGTGGCGGCCATGCCCTTGGGGATTTTATGCTATAACAGGAAAAATTGAATCCATAGAGTAAAAATCTCCTAATAAAAGTTGCTTGTCTATGTCCCCTCTCATCATCATCTTCTATATGTATATAGATTCCTCCCAGTTTATGTAATTCTAGTGTGTTGCAAATATTCGCCCTGCATTAACTCATCATTCACCTCATCGTCACCTTCTACATATGTACTGACTGCTTCTGATTTATTGCCATGTACCATGTTGTAAATATTCACCCTTCGCTAATTCATCACTCACATCATCATCATCTACACATACACCGAAGCCTTGAAACCAAGATAGCAAATTGTATGTAAATATTAGTCTATGTATTATCTGTATTCTCCCCAGTAGTGTAGCCTCCGGCTGTGGGACTCTGGGTCAACTATGGTCAAATAAATAATAAAAAAAAAAAAAAAGTCCCCTCTGATGATGATGATGATGATGATGAGTGTTCTGCGTGAAGGCAGGTCCAGACCCGGGACGAAGCCGTGGGGTGATGACCACGACTCGTCCGAGGTGATTCAGGCAAGGGTGATACCGCGGAGATTTGCCATTGCCTCTCGCTGTCCCCTCTATACACAGGTAAAATATTTCGGTGTTATTCATTAACACCCTATAGTTTTTAAATACATTTTTTGAAAGATGACACTGTAAACGGATGGAATCATCAATGAATCACATGTAATCAGTGGCGGATCTAGGGGGTCGTAGCAGATGAGTATGTTTTATCCATTTGAGCTTTTATATATTTACGTAATTGTTAAAGTTATCCTTTTATGTGTATTTTACGGACTATAAGACGCTCCGGACCATAAGACGCACATTGATTTTAAGATGGAAATTTAAAGGAAAAGAAATGTAATGTGATTCTAAACGAAATTTGAAAGGAATACTGCATAAACAAATTATAACCTTGTACAATGGAATCTGTGTAAATCACTTCTAACTTACAAAACTGCGTTGTACTAAAATCTCTTTGTACAGGTGGCATCGCGTAAATTTTAACAACTGAACTTATTTTCCATGAAAGACTGAAAATACTTTTACACCCTCTAATCCTCAATTCAGCATACGGTAAGTGTAACGGGACAAGGCTCTTTAGAGGTCATTACCTTCATTTAAAAACAACGGCGGAAACAACTCCTTTCGTATAAAAGAACTCAACATTCCTTTCTTTTCGCATTGTATACCTGGCATCCAGGTGCCCTCATTTTACGATTGTGACACTCTATGTACAGTCTGTGCCAAAATTTGCAACTAATCTATCTCTACAACACCTTCTTTATGATTGTGGTATTCCCGGCAATATTTACCATAATTTAAAATTTTTATTGTACTTCGGACCATTAGACGCACCCAACTTTCAAGGTGAAAAGTGCGTGTTAAGGTGCGTAAAATACAGTAGGTAGCTTTACAAGTGCTTCTGTTCATGGTATATAGCTAAGTTGCTTGAATCGCTGTCAAAATCTTTATTACGTAAATAATTGTATTGGTATATGAACGGGAATTATATAACTAATGACCACCTCGACTGACGAAATACCACGCTCTCTGTGACGTCATGTCTTGCTGTAGAATACTTTTAAATTCCCGGAGGCTACGAAATAGCTACAGCAAATTGATAGAATGTTTGTACTTTTAGTAGAGACCCGGATTCGTCTCCTGACTCTGGTTTTATTTTGTTGCAGTGCCATGCGGCTTATATTCGAGCGCATGATCAGCCCATGGCGGTACTTTGAATGTGTGTACCGCTTCTTGCCGAGTGGCAGGGAACATTACAAATGGATAAGCATTCTACGTATCCAGTCTCTTACAGTGAGTATTTTGGTAGTCATGGCGAATTCTCATTAAAAAAAAGTGTGCGTAGAACGCCACGCGACAGAAGAGAAACTTGTTTCATTTTTTGGATTGTTTTCAATTTTGGATTGTTGAATTTTTTCAATTATGGATTGTTTAACTTTTTAATATTCGGTTTTTGGACTTTTTAAATTTTGGATTTTTGGACCTTTTAATCTTGGATCTTTAAATTTTTAAATTTTAGAATTTTGGATTTTTTAAATTTTGGATCTTTGCTTTTGTATTTCTTTAATTTTATATTTTCGATTTTTTAATTTTGCATTTTTAGATTTTTTAAATTTTGGATAAGCCTAATCATTGAGTTGATTGTTTTCTGTGCAGTCCGTTCCGTTACACCTCACTAATTTCGTGACGATTTTGAGCGTTACACAAGCTCTCGATTTAGGCCTACCTCTACCGCGCCTAAAGAAGTTTCACTTCAAAAATTAATCGTAAACTTAAATAACATAAAACTTAACACAAACTTTAACATTCACAACAAAAACTTAAACAATGCTAACAACCAATCACAAATGAGAATGTGAACAGCGAAAAAAAAATGGCCGCCAGTGATGAAACATAAATAGTTTTCGTGTAGGCCTATCCAAGCTCTTCCGGATATCCGGTTAATCTCGTCGGGATTTAAAAAGTAAATTTAGAATTTTAATCACAAAGATGTTTTATTTTGTTAATCCTTCATCAGTTTGTAGGTTAAAAACTTAGGTCTACATATACAGTAGTATTAAAACGAGAATTAAGTTGTAAAAAGTAAAGTGTTCCCTATATAGCCCATGGAGGCCCAGAAGGTTCCAGGAATTTGAGGCTCCCAGTTTTAGACATTCGGCACATGACGGTGGTAAGGTTGTCAGCCTTACACACCGGCCGCCTTTACCCCCAGGATTGTTCCTGGTACTCATTTCTGTTAGACACTGAGCCGACCCCCGGGCCATAGTGCCACCAGAAGGATTAGGCCAATTGAAAAACTCCAACTACCTCATCGGAGATCGAACCCGCGACCTCCCATGTTTGTAGCGCAGCGCCTCAACCACTACACTACGGCGTATCCCTATTTAAGTTGTAGGAAAAATTATATTTTTCGGGAAAAAAGTAATTTTTGCACGACTTAACTAATTAGTGGTACTTACGAATGTTGTTGCCGTGGATCGTAAATTGACATTCTCACACGCAATCTTGTTGCTATGTGCGGTAAGTGTTTCCGTGCGGTTATGAATTTGCTTACGGCACATCATAATACAAGCCTTTATGGACAAGGCCCCCCCAGGACAAATATTCGGTTCGCATAACAACAAACACATGCGAATCACTTTCTGAAATAAACATCTATCTTCAAGAATGTATATACATAATATTTTCAGGAAATATCACAATTAATATAATTAAATTGATATAAATAATCATCGTGCAAAAAATAGCAAGCAATACTCGTGCCGTAAGCGCATAACGGATCTTTCCTCGATCCGTATGCATCGCTTACGGCACTTGTATCGCAATATACTATTTTTACAGTTTTACCCCTTCTAAAAATCGTATTACAATATAGTACGAAACATTTCCGTACAGTAAGATGTTCTTTTGTTCTTTCTTTTGCCTGCATCATTACTCATATACAAAAAAAAATTGCAGGTGGTACGAGAGAGAAAGAAGTCTCGACTAACAGATAGAAAAAATGACAAAGTAGGAGAGGAGGATGAAGTCATGGGTAAGTAATAAATTATTAACTGTTAACTTCTTCATTCGTTATTCTGTCTGTCCACCGCAACTTCTCCATTTTCCTCCAACACCACATCTCAACGCTCTCTTAAACATTTAATTACTATGCGTTCTCTAATTTCTTTCGTACAATGGGTATCTCTAATAATATCAATCTTCCTACATTTCGAAATTCAGATACAATCTATAACAACAAAATTTCGATTCGGTGCAAGCCAGCTCGTGATCTATTTTGATCTTAGCTTAGATGAATTAGGTTAACTATTTATCATCCTAATGTTGGTATCATTGGTTAGTATCTATAACTCATTCATTTAGTAAACCGTAATCTCACAGCTGACAGAATATTGATTTGAATTTTATTTCATTTTATTTCATTTAATTTCATTTCAATTTATTCACCTTTAAGAATACAAGATTCATGGCTTCTTCAAACAAAACAAGAACAAACAAAAACTTTACATACAAATATGACAGGTACTGAAAAAATAATACAAGGACTAAATAATACAAGTCAAAATTGCTCAGTAGTACAAATAATATTGGGTGAAAATACAAAAATAAGGAAAAAACAAAAAAATAACTTAATCATGTAAAACATTTAAGATGTTAGGAACTGAGAAGTATAGTAACAGATAAATCAAACAGAGAAATAGATTTGGCCCTTAAAATATCCTTGCTGATTCTATGGAAAGTGGGAGAGGGATAAGAAATCATTAAAATTAAGATCATGAATGTGAGCATCCCAAGAAATTTGAGAGTCAATTAAGAGACCAAGAAATTTAGTTTCTTTCTTTTCAGTGAGCGCAGTATTATTAATGTGTAAGTTTAGATCAAATTTTTTTGCATGATTATTTTAAAAAAAATATAGAAAAACTGTTTTGTCTACATTTAGTTTAAGTTTATTTTCAGTTAACCAGATATGTAAGCTATTGCATGCTTCATTAACTTGTGTCTGCAGAGATACAGGATAAGTGGAACTAAAGATAAGGTTAGTGTCATCAGCATAAATAATAGTATCATTCCAATATATTCATTTAAAGAACATAAGTGAGAAACTAATTCTAGAGTGATAGGGAAAAAGGGAATAAGTCAAAATACCAAAGTTTCAGGAGAGACTAATAACAATTTATTTCCACAGCATTGTTCTGATAGTTAGTTCAGCCCACCAGATATTTTTACACAGCATCTTATCTATGTAACAATATCTGGGTGGGCTGATCTAAATAGTACAACAATGCTGTGGAAATAAATTGTTTTTTGTCATTCCTGAAACTTTGGCATATTGACTTATTCGCTTTTGCCCTATCACTCTAGAATTATTATTAATTTAATCCGTAACATTTTATTCGTGGAATAGTCTTAATAAATCCCACGAGAGATTACTAGCTTTATCACATAAGTTTCGACAAACTCGAAATGTCTCATGGGATTACCTATGCTAATCTGAATAACATTGTCACATTTTTTGTTGAGATTAATCCTCACAGTAGGCCTAGTCAGTATCCAAGCATAGGTAATTGGCCCAGTGGCGGCTTAACCAGGAATAAATAAATAATTTTCTAAACGATTAATTTTCAAACTTGAAATTTTTGTTTCTCTTAGTTGCCACGTCTCATTCCTACATTTTTATTCACTTTTGAAATACACGTAAATACTACACCATTTCAACCTCAATTTCGGAAAAGGTAATTTCAATTTCGGAAAAGGTAATTTCAATTTCGGAAAAAGTAATTTCAATTAAGGAAAAGTAACTTCAATTTCGGAAATACTGGGGCTAATTTTTAAAACATCCGATTGGACATAAAATGAAAACCACAGTGAAAATCAAAACTGTTTTATTTGGAGCATTTAGGTACACCTTCTAGCTACTTCTCTACGTAATCTCACTCCGATTGAGTCATTTGTCCTAGCGTGGTACCAACTTTACTATACCCTCTTCATAGCCCTCGTAATTCCGAAATTGAAGTTACTTTTTCCGAAATTGAAATTACTTTTTCCGAAATTGAAATTACTTTTTCCGAAATTGGAATTACTTTTTCCAAAATTGAAATTACTTTTTCCGAAATTGAGGAAGAAAAGGTGTAGTAATCTGCTGCATTCATACAACTGGGTACAAAAGATTTTTTAATTTCAGGGAGAAAAAAGAAAATCGTCTTCATCGACATGCTACTGGAAGCTTCAGAGAATGGGCAGACTCTGACAGACGATGACATCAAAGAAGATGTCCTCACTTTCATGGCTGCTGTTAGTATACACATGCTATCATTTGCTTGTATGTCTGTTCCGATTTGTCCCAAAAACTACCAAATTGATGGAGATAAAATTTTAGATGAACGTAGTTTTTATACCCGGAAAGGTATTTCAAATAAAGTATTAATAATAAAATTCAAGATAAGTTAAAATGAATACAAGTCTTGACAGTAACAAATGCACATCAACATAAATGTTCACGGCCTACTGGTAAACTTGACGTTCCTAATCATTTAACGTTATTTATTTTGATGCATGCAAAAGACGTAGATAGGCACTTGTTAAGAGCACTTGACAAGACAATTGTTTCGAAATAATTATCAAGGCAAGAAACCTTCATTAGCTGTTATGTTGTTGTTATTATTATTAGTACGATTATTATTAGTATTATTATTATTATTATTATTATCGGGTAGAACATAATCTGAGAGTGATCGAAAACAGGGGCTTGGAAAATATTTGGGCCTAAGAGAGATGAAAATGGGGACTGGAGAAAACTGCATAACGACGAGATTCATAACCTGTACTCTTCACCGGATATTGAATTGATTTGAATTTAATAAGTGCTCTTAAGGCGGGAGGCGGGGTGGGAACGCCCCTAAGCACCGAAGCCGCAGGCTTATTGTACCTACCTCCGGGATGGAATGAGTTGCGTGCCCATAGGCCGCCCAGGACTGCAGATCCCCCCGCAGCCCCCCACGGAGCTCCCCTACATCCAGCAAGCCCTATTACCATGCCACGTATGCGCCACCCCCTTCGGTCCCTCCAACCGGAGCCCCGACAGGTCCGCGACACACACCACCAACAACCTCTTGACCACAAGCAGCGGGGAGAGCGGGAGAGGCTCCAAAGGGCGCTGAATGCCAAAGCAGACCCGATACCGGAAGTGGAAACGGGATGAAGATGAAAAGGGGGAAAGGTGAGATGATGTGGAGAGTGTTGGTGGAATGAGAGGGGGAAACGGGAGAACCCCGAGAAAAACCCCCAAGGCACGGCTTCGTCCACCACGAATGACACACCCACCGGCCCCGAGATTTGAACTCAGGACCGCTATCATGCCAGGCTCACTCACCGGATATAGTAAGGGTATTCAGGAGGGTTCAAAGGAATAAACCATTAAGTCGGTGTTTCTTTATGTTAATTGATCTGACCAAGTCGGTCTTGGTTTCCGCTTTCCAAAACAAAAGCAACGTTGTAATATTCTCTCATTGTTATCACTGACCTCAATCCTTCCCTCACTTTTAATTAATTCACACGTGTTATTGTTTATTGTAACTGGATCTTGCAACCCCGCGTTTCGCTCCAAGCGGAGTAGACGAGTAGCTGTCACAGCCGTCACAGGTTATTCTTAGATTTTGATTGGCTGGAGTAACTAGCTGATTGGTGCGGTAAAAATAAAGGGCATTGGTTGAGCTGTCGGCAAACCTTTTCTCCTAACAAAAGGAAGCCCCCTGGGCATGCAAAGAATAACAGGACTATTCCTTCTAGACCGTTGAGCAATATTCTTCAAGCATCTAATTCTAATCTCTGTTACAAGTAGGGTTGCCACCTTTTGGCAAGGCTAAGGAAGGGCACTTATCGAATATGTGCATATCGCCGATCTTCATACCTAAATTTGTACATGGAACAATTTATTAATAAGAGAAAGATGGTACCGGTATATATTCGTTACAAAGCCAAAACTGAATAGGCTATGTAAAAGTAACACTAACATTAGAAAAGAAAAAAAGGTAAAGTGATCCCTATACAGGCCATGGAGGCCCAGAGGGTTCCAGGAGGTTGAGGCTCCCAGATTTTGGACATTCGGCACATGAAGGTGGTAAGGTTGTCAGCCTTACGCACCGGCCGCCTTTACCCCCAGGATTGCTCCTGGTACTCATTTCTGTTAGGGGCTGAGTCGACCCCAGGGCCATAGTGCCACCAGAAGGATTAGGCCAATTGAAAAATCTCAACCACCTCATCGGGAATCGAACCCGCGATTAGAAAAGAAAAGGCTAGCAAAATAATAATAATATATATATATAATAGGCAATGTAAAAGTAACACTAACATTAGAAAAGAAAAGGCTAGCAAAATAATAAAAATATATATATAGCCCTAATGCGTCTCTCTTAGGCATAATTCGGGACACTGAAAATGTTCTTAAAATGCGGTATGTCCCGCCAAATTCGTGACAGGTGGCAACGCTAGTTACCAGGCTTGACCCGTCTCATTTTCTCGCACAGACAACATTGTTCTGGTTTCTGATGAAATATCTGCAATATGCATAAGTTACATACATACGTCAATATAGTAACACTGCACAAATAAACAAATAAAGTGCTTCGCATGGAAGAATGTCAGTCGTATAAGGTGTCTTATCCCATACCGAAATCTGAAGCGAAAAGGTTATTGTCCATACTTAGGGCAGAGAAAATTATGTGAGCGTATCTCATCAGGTTTATGTACCATAGGTGAACAGCGTAACTCGAAAATGAAAAATCACATTAAACATAAATTTTATATTTGGGCTAGGAGTCTTCCAGGTGTGTGTAAAGCATAGCGACGAATTTCTCATACTGTAAGGCCCAGTAGCCTATCAACTCTCTTATACAATTCAACGGCCCCAAATAGCGTGCTCACTCGCTCGCCCGCTTCGTGAAACATCGGGTAGCCTATACTCGGAGATGTTCATCTCTGGCAGTGTAAACTTTCACGAAGAGTACAAAGTTAGGAAAACCGTTTCTTTATTATATAAAGCCTAAGTGAAATGAACACAATGAACAAATATTCTAATTTTAATTTTACTTACAATTTTCATAGCTCTGAACCACAAACATTTTTAATAAACTACCAGTGTAAATTTCTTAAAAATCCTGGAGTCAATTAATAATGGCGGGCGAAACCGCGGGCACCAGCTATAATGTATTGATAGTTTAAGCCTGGAAGTATCGCGGACAATAAAAATCCAAACAAACCCCTCCTTCCCTTGAAACATTATATAATTTCTGAAAAATGCACTGAATTGATCAAATTAAATTCACATCATATTCATCTGTCAACAAACAGTTGAGAAACAATACGTATTATGTGTTCACAGGTTCCTTTGGAACTGCATAATCGAATCTGAGATCGTTTTCCCAGGGGGCGCTTTCTAATCGTGGAATGTAGCCTACTCTGAAGCCGGAATTTGAGCTGTTTCATTAATTATAATAATTATTAATGGCTTAGTTTATGAATGATTCGCGTGCAAGTGTTAATAAATATAATGCTTTAATAGTTATTAAACTCTTAATTTTTAAATTAATTATCGTGGGCGAAGCCGCGGGCACCTGCTAGTTTTATACAAGACGAAAAAATATTCACCATTGTCATGAAAACAACTCTACTTTATTTAATTTTTTTACGTTGCATACCAATACTAAGACCTAATCTTTAAACCGCAGTATATTTTCATATAAATCTTCTGAAGAGTAGTCGTAAACTGTGAAAGATTACATAAATCTTTCCTTTAATAGTCTTGCATCGCGCAAAACCGATACAACTGAAAATGCAGCTCTAGGCTATAGACTATTAGAATGTGAAATGAGAACAATGTTTTGTCCATGTCTTGAGTATATGAAAGTGCCACAGCACATATTTTTTAACGCAAATCATTCTGCAATTAGCTTAATGAACGGAAAACATCACAGTATTCATTGCATAGCATTTTCATTACTGCTAACTTATTTTAACTCAGAAAGTAGCCTATACAGGTATCAATAATTTTGCCACAAAACATCCTGCTGAAGATATTTCTGTTACAGGGCCATGAAACAACCACAACTGGAATATCCTGGTTCTTGCAGTTGTTGGGAAATCATCTAGACGTTCAGGTAAGATTTGCATTAATATCGTACTGGCAAATTATCATCATTAAATTGTAGATTACTATTCTAAATATTAAGTGCGCAAGGCCTATTTAACCCTTAATTTGGAGAGACTGGATTATATTTACATCCGTGCCGGACCGTATAGAAAACAATGCCTACAGTGGTTAGCTCTCTAATATATTTATTCTACATATTCCTTTAATTATTATTGTTTTCCAATTTCTTTTCCCTTACAATTTACAATCCGTAGTTTCCTTTCTGCAAGCATTTAGGTACAGAGGCTTGATGCATCACTGTTTCTTAAAAGAGCGGGGAGAAAATCCACAAGGGGAAACTGCCCCAATTACTAGGGACACCCTAGTGTTAAGTCTACCAATTAATCTAGAGAGACTTTGTGCAATGTATTTTTCACCATGGAACATTGCTTGTATTTTTAGAGCAAAGTTCACGAGGAACTAGACAGCATATTCCAGGGTTCAGACCGGGCTCCCACAATGCAAGACCTTAACGACATGAAATACACAGAGAGAGCTTTGAAGGAGACTCTCAGGATATATCCATCTATTCCTCTCATAGCCAGAGTCGTGAACGAAGACATCCAATTGGGTAAGTAATAATTTCTCATAAGGAACTTCAATTATCATGTTTAGTCAAATTGAAAATAAATCTCCCCTCCCCCCCAAAGAATAAAAATAAACATACTGCTCTGTAATTTTTCCACAGTGGTAACTCACAATGCGTGCAATAAAATTAATAATATTTTTTTTTTATATAAGCCTTAGTAATTAAAAAAAGATATGTAGTAATTTTTTCAAACTTCTCATTTTCCTGTGTAAGGTTTTTAAAGCAAAAAATATACCGTACATCGGATAAAAAAAATCGTAAATCAGTCATTTTGTAAGCATCGTAAAATAATGTTAAACAAAAAATTCAGGCTCATATTTAAGTATTTGTCAATTCAATTTTTAACTTAAAAATCAGTGAAATTAATAATTCTTTCAGAAACACATTCTGATGTTAACCTGAAATTGGAAACAGTAATTTCGGTCAAGTATGTCTGGTTTTAAGTTTATAGCGCAAATACAGTAGTTAGAAAATCACTCTCAATGTTTTTGTTTGTTTGTTTGTTTGTCTTTTTTTTAATAGGGGGATAAGTCCTCTCTGTGGAGAAAGATGAAGAGTTTCCTTTAAAATTAAATGTGTTTTATTTATTTGTTCATTTATTTATCCATCTATTTATTCAGTAACTTATTTTTCTTATTTAAAATGTTTACATGATGGCATTTTATATGTAAAGAACAAATAGGAGAGGAGTAGCCCTCACAACTCCCAAAAAAGTTTCGTTATTTGAAGAAACAGATGAAAATCGCTTGGTGCTAAACCCCCGGACTGTAGGGAGGGTTGTCGAATTGTTCCCTAATCACGCCTGGTACTGATCACATCATTTGGTTGGGAACAATTCGACCACCCTACCTACAGTCCGGATTTGGCACCAAGCGATTTTCATATGTTTCTTCTTCTAAATAAATTCCCTAGCGGAAAAATTTCAACAACGATGATGCTGTGAAACAAGAAGTGCAGATTTGGCTTTCATCACAGGCGGTTTTAACGAAGCCATACAAAAACTGTTTTCCCGTAAGACAAGTGCCTGAATAACGGGTGATTAAGTGGAGAGGTAGTGTAAAGTGTAACGATAATAAACTATTTGAAAAATAATGTTATGTAATTTTTTTAAATTCATAATTTGACTACTGCCTTCAGACTCGAGATTAACCTATTGTTTCAGATGGGTACACCGTACCAGCAGGGATGATAGTGCTGTTGATGATGTACTCCACACACCGACATGCAGAACAGTATCCAGAACCAGAGAAGTTTGATCCAGATCGTTTCTTACCAGAAGAAATCTCCAAGAGACATCCTTATTCCTACCTGCCATTCAGCGCTGGCCCCAAGAACTGTATTGGCTATAAGTTCGCCATGATCGAGATGAAAACCATGCTGGCTTACATCCTGCGACGTTTCAGCGTCCGCGCTACAAGAAAATCTCTGAAGTTACTTCCAGCTTTGACACTACATTCTGAAGAGGGATTTTACATAGTGTTTGACAGGAGAAATCCATGTACTTAGGATGGGTCGTACCCTTTTGCGTCCCAAAGCGAGTGGTCGCTTCATCAAAACAACCCTCGTGCGTCCCGTCTTTCTTTTATAATACGATCTAGCGAAAAGTAGCATTAATTCCGCCATATTTCTCTCTCCCTAGGATGAAGAAACTCGTGATTGGACATTAGAGGTGTGACGTTACATCACCAGAGCACCTGGAATTCTGGGTAAACAGGTTCAAAACACGACAAAACCTCGCGTGAGATGTAATGTGGCACATTTACGAAACGGGAGGATTCAAAATGCCCTACTAAATTAATATCACTGTTCATAACCTAACAGAACCTGTCACCAACACTAATATCACTAATATTGCCTGTATTCCATGGGACGCATTTTGGTCATTGCTCTAGGAGACCCGGGACGCAAACGGGTCATTGGATCTGAGGATCTATGGACGCAAAAGTCCTAGTTTAGTGGTTTTGGGACGCAAAAGTCCAGACCCCCTTAGAACATTTTGGCATTTGCTGCACTGCTGCATTTCTGTATTCTGTATCTAGGGTGATGCATGGAGTTTTGCTTCCAATTTATTCGAGGACAATCAAATGAAAACAGCAATTAATTTTTTTCCACTATTTTACTGCAGGAAGAATGTTTGCTTGTACAGGTAGGGGGAAAAAAAGCGGACCTACTAAAATATCTAAGTTGCCGATATCAGCCACTGCGCTTGCCTAGTGGGTTCTAGGCATGCGCAGTGGCTCGTATCGGCAACTTATATTTTAGAAGGTCCGCTTTTTTTCCCCTACCTGTACATTATTTTCCTTGCAATGTATTTGACAATTGAAATGTATTACCAAAAGCTGATAGGCCTACTTCGATAGCGCTAAAAATCACGTTTCCTGCCAGTTTTTCACTCATAACTCGCGAACGAAAGCTAAACTTAAAAATCCGGCTGCGAGGTGCATTAAGTGACCCTTCAATCCATCTATGTTTAAAATTTCGGATCTCTGCGTACAGTAGATTTCTCTGGGTACGCGGACATCTGAAATTTTCAACATATAGGGAAGGGGGATAACGAATGTAGGCCTAAATGGACAAACTTTGATCGATTTGGACGGAACTCACTAAGCAGGGTTTTTCTGGGCTAGGGAGCTCGAATCTGAGGCAGTTTTTTTTTTTTTTTTTTTTTTTTTTTTCAGGCGGCGCTTTCTAATCCAAAGCCGGGTTTTTAGCTGGATCATTATAATTACTAATCGTTTAGTTTATGAATGATTTGTGTGTAAGTGTTAATAAATATAATGCTTTAATTATTATACTCACAATTTTTAATTTTTTAATTAATTATCGTAGGCGAAGCCGCGGACACCTGCTAGTTAGTAAGAGGCGCGTCCAGAAAGTAAGTTTCCCTGGGACCGTTTACAGAAACAAAACACAATTTCATGAAATATTTATTACAACAGATACAACAAGGGTTCAGCTATTTTTCAACATATTCTCCACCGGAATTGATACATTTTTCATACCGTGTGACCAACTTTTTAATGCTTGTGTCGTAGAAGTCTGCTGCCTGGGATTTGAACCACTGTGTGACAACAATCTCTGCCTCTTTCATGCTCTGTCATTTCTTGAGGTGTAGGAAAAGATGAAAATCACTGGGAACGAGATTCGGGCTGTAGAGAGGATTTTTAAACACCTCCCAGCAAGTCTCCCGCAGAAGTTCGAGTGGGAAGAGTTTAAACATCCACCCTACAGCCCGGACCTCCCTCCTAGTAACATCCATCTTTTCCTACACCTCAAGAAATGACAGCGAATAACAAAGAATGACAGGGAATAACAGAGACGAGAAAACGGTTGTCACACTGTGGTTCAAATCGCAAGCGGCAGACTTTTACTACGCAGATATTCAAAAGTTTATCCCAGAGGCGTAACGAGGGGGGTTTTTGGGGGTTTGAACCCCCCCCCCCATTGATTAAAAAAAGGAAAATTGTATAATTTTTTTAATCTGCTTATAAATTACTTAATACGAGTATAAAGCGTGGAAAGCTTAAAACTCGTTATTGTGTATCTTAATTTTTTTTAATTTTTCGGGGGAGGACCCCCGAACCCTCCCTCTCCCTGGGGGGTATTCCATACCCCCCAGATGTTATAACCCCCATATGGTCGGCCTGGTTACGCCTATGGTTTATCCCACGGTTTAACATTGTCAATTCCGGTGGTGAATATGTTCAAAAATAGCTGAATACTTACTGTATCTGTTGAAATAAATATTTCCTTGAAATTGTGGTTTGTTTCTGTAAACGGTAGTAATATTATCAGTAGGGGGCGGATTTCTATTACCTCAAAAATAGGATATATGCATGAATTTATGACCTAAAAGACATTAAAATGTGACCAATAAAATTTAAAATATGACTTTACCACTAACACATTATGTACAGTCGGTCAAATAAAAAACGTCGGGACTCGTATGCTGTTAAAATTAAAGTTTTGACGCATTAGTTCACAAGTTTCCTATAAAAAACACAAAATACAGGTCATTTTCGGAACATATGAGGCCATGCGACAGGAGGGAAAATATGAACAAGGAGGGAAAAAATGAACATCGCGGAAATCGCAACACACGATATTCAACTTAATGCATTGTCATAATTCATTTTGCTTTGTGTCATCGCCACATACAAATGCTAACGTGAGAGAAAGTGTGGTTAGGGCTGTAATTGACCTGCATTTTTCGGTCTCTGAAGCAGCGAGAAGGTTCCATATTTATGAAAAGAAGCTCAGAGGTGGGAACGTTACTATAATGCGACCGGAAGTTTTCACAGCAAACGTTGATCTGGCCGGACGCGTATTTCGATGCTAAGATTGCTTGCAGATGCTGAGCGTAAGTTATTGATTTTGCACTACAAGTACCGGTATTATAAAATAAAATCTTTAAAAAATGCTCCTTGAATAAACATATTCCTCGCGAATCTATTAATTATTAATATTATAACAATTTGCAACCAAGAATATGGCGGATTTGAGGCATATAGCCACAGCCTTCTATACATGTTTGTTTTGGAACAAAACTGACTAAATAATCAAGAAAATACATGGATAGACAAGAGGCGTGTGTGAACCTAACCTTAAGTCTTCCTGTACATGCGCATATGCTCGTTCGTGATACTTAATCAAATACCGCCCGACGTTTTTTATTTGACCGACTGTATGTTTTTTTATAGTCTCATTACAATTCATTTTATTAAAATATAATGTTAATTATTTAAAATATCTGTAAATTCTCAAAAAGTATCACTATAATGCAAAATTTACAAAATATGAAACTACAACATTTCTTTAATATGCACACAAATATGCAAAAAAAAAAATGACGTAAATATGCATATTCATACTAAATATGCTACAATAGTTCAAAATTTCCTAAATATGCAGTTATATGCGCAATAAAAGCCGTTCCATTTTCACCAAGATGCTTGGAATCTGGTTTAAATTAGTCTGAAACCTGAAATAATGCAAAGGGGAAAAATATGACATGTCATAGAGTTTAGCACAAAAAAGTGTTGAATGGCGGGCACTGAACCTTCGGGTTCCGTAATAGATAATAAGGTATTCCTTGTTTGCTTAGGACATGCATGCACTCGTCGAAGAGCAAGAGAAGGACATTTCGAGCATTTGTTATGAGTAGACTTCGGATTTTAGGTAAAAACCTATTTTAATCCTTAAGTGATATATGGACGAAAACTTGTATATGCATGTTTCATAAGTGACTATGCCTAAAACTGATACTTTTATAGGACCTAAAACAGCCTATTTTTACGTTAGAGCCTAATATTGCCATTTTCTTTGTTTTTCCTCTAAAGTTCAAAATAAGTCATTTTTTGTTATAAATTCTAGCATTTGTTTTCAGTTCGTACTAAATTTTTAGCTCGGAATGTGCAGTACATGACACATTTGTGACGTGGTTAAATAGTAAGGAATGTTTTGTGTTCAGTAGAAAAATTCCTTGGAATTCCCAAGAAAATGTAGTGTTTTTCTCCCAACTCCCACATCCAGCAAAAAAAAAAAAAAAAAAAAAAAAAAAAAAAAAAAAAAAAAAAAAAGTACTCTGAATCACTGAGAGATACAAGGGGTTGAATATGCTAGTATGATATGCGTAGCTTCTGGGTGCGCAGGGATTATGGTAGCAATACAGGCCCTAGTAATATGTCTGTATAATTCTGTGTACCATAGGCCTATATCTGTGTTTTTTCATGATTAATGGTGACTTCAATACATATATTATTCTGCATTGCAATTGAGATATTTCTGAAAATTGGCAACTTAACGATTTTATAAGAGACTATTTTACGATTTTTAGAACGTATTTTCCAATTTTATAGCCTATTTAAGGTACCTAAAACAGCACTTTTAGCGACCTAGAAGTCTGAAGTCTAATTATCAGGTATAACTTGGAAGGTTTGAAACCAATAATTATGTCAATTATGCGATTTGACAAAAGCCGTCATAAGAGTAGTATTTAAGATAACACATGTCACTCACTTATATTGACAACTTTTCCTCCTCTATCGAGTTCGAGGAAAGTACTTATAGGTCATGATGCAAGTTTTTCCTTGTGAATGCAACGCAATCAAACAAGGAAATCGCGGTGTAAACAGTGGAATTCTTGTCTGGGTTGGCAGAAACTAGGAGGAAAACAGCTGATGTTAATATTATCCTGGTACACACGCGAGGTCGAATCAGTAGAAATCAAGTTCTGCACCGGACCACATCGCGGCGTCGTGAGATGTATTTACACGAATTGACTTCAAATTTCGAGATTTTTCACGAATTGTGCCGATTACTGAATGAAAGAAACACATGGGAAGAACTGGGTAAGTAATGTTTTACATTTCATAAATTTCATCTATTCTTCTTTGAGGGGAAATTTACATGGAATGGGCTGGACATGTTGCATGCATGGGGGAGGAAAGACATATCTCAAAAGTATTGACTGGGAGACCCGAAGGGAAAAGACCACGTGGAAGACCTAGACGTAGGTGGGAGGACAATCTTAGAACGGATTTATGGGAAGTAGGATTTGCGAGGGATGATTGGATGAAGTTAAAGAAAAAGGTTGAATGGCGGGCTCATGTAAGTGCGGCAATGAATCTATGGGTTCAATGAAATAGATAATATTCATTTAGCTTGCTTAGGAATTGTGTTTTGCCATTGAGTGAGTAAGTAAGTAAGTAAGTAAGTAAGTAAGTAAGTAAGTAAATGTTATTTTCGCCTTTTACCCTCAATAAGATTTAAGATGCCAGGATATATAAGGAATGTGGACAACCTTTCACAATAAAATAAGTAGAGATGAAAAACAGTAAATTATAATTTGTTCTCTTTTTATTATTTAGCATGTGTTATATACCATTGTTCTGAGGAAATACACAGACTTTTTAAATTGTTGATTCATAAAAGTCATATTTTTTGTGAAATAGTTATTAGTTTTTAATTTATGTAGTATGGAACAATGGCTAAATAAAATAAGCCATTTTAAATAACTTATGTGGACTTTTAATTGTATATATGTGATTAATTAATGTACATTTTAATCTTATGTTATTATACAGCATAGTTTTAATAAAGTATGACTACTTTCCTATGTATTCCGATATATACAATTTTCAATTAAACTACAAAGGAAAGTATAAACCTACTACATAAATTAAAAACTAATAACTATTTCACCAAAAATTGTGATTTTTATGAAATAACAATTTAAAAATTATGTGTATTTCCTTAGAACAATGGTATATAACACATGGTAAATAATAAAAAAGAACAACTTATAATTTACTGTTTTTCACCTCTACTTATTTTATTGTGAAAGTTGTCCACATTCCTTATTCGTCCTGACATCTTAAATTTTATTGAGGGCATAAGGCGAAAAGAACATTTATACATCGTAATGTTTTACATTTATAACTAATGTAAAAAATCTTATGTAAAATACTTATATTTCATTCTTTACTATTCATATTGCGACATAAGTTATGTAGCCTCATTGCGGGCATGCGCATTAAGGGATGGTAGAAGCGTTGGTTTAGCCATTTTGATTAAAAAGATTTTTTTTTAAATTTTAACGTCAAAAAATCCAGCATATCCCAAAGAATAATGTTGATATCAATAGGAATTCGAGTCATATAATATGACAATTTAATATCACCACTAAGTACAAAATATAAAAGAAAATATACCAGTTTAACACAAGTTTCTATACCATAAGAAAAGTAGGCGATCTTGGTCATGTCAGATGATTTCCCATTAGCCTACCTATTTCAGAAATATTTATTGTGGAATGTTAAAGTTCTCAAAATGTTTAAGCTTTTCTTGTGTTATATTTCTTCGTTATGGGCAGGTAATAAATTTTGTCAATTGCATGATTTACTTAGACAAAGAAAATTTATTGACTGATGTGTACACCCACTCAAATTATCCACCCCGCCATTTATTATTATTATTATTATTATTATTATTATTATTGTTATTATTTCACGAAAGAAGCATTGTACTTAAAGATAGGCCCTATGCCCTCCGATGTAGATATTTGTTAGTGTTGTAAAAATGTATTAAAAAAATTAAATGTTTCTATAATTTACTTTTTTCTATGCTAGCGTTTAACACGTATATGCGAGAAAGTTTGTGCAACATATTTTGCACAATTTATTTATATTAATTAGTCAAATTAAAAATCTATCTTCTCCCACAAAAATAAAGACACTGCTCTGATGTTTTTTGCAATAGGTTATACCTAACAACGTTTACCACAAAGTTACTATCAGAATTTTCGTATAGGGATTAATTATTTATATTTATATAGTATCACCATGCGTTAATTTTTCAGATCTTTCATTTTGATACGAAATTTTTGTTTTGAATAAAAGTATAAATGAGATTCTAAAAAAGTATCTAATGAAGAGGCTGTAAGGTATTTATAGCATAATTAGCGTAAAAATGTATTTCGGTTGTGTGCAAGAATAATATGTGAATACTGGCAAATTTACCGTTAAACTACTTTTTTATTTATTTCAGGCTGGATACTTACTACATATACTAAGATGCTAACTTTTATTTGGGCAGGAGAAGTTATGTGAGTTTCACATCAGATTTTTTACTGAATATAATTGATTGTCTTTGTTTCAGCTGGTCACATGGGCTTCACAAACAGGAAAATATTGGAGTTACGAAATATGGAATCTCCGTCTGACGAACTTCTGACACTATGGGGATATCGTAACTATAAAGTAACGGATTTGTTTGTATTACTTTCTAGAATGCAGCATTACCAGGCTCTGTCCATGCTGCGGTCTTTAGGTGAGTTCCTGATCAGCAGAGTCTCGATTTCACATGAAAGATGTGCTTACAATTTTCCACAATTTTTTTTTCCAAAAGAGGCCTCCCGAATGAGAACATGGTCATGGCAGGGGCAGTTCAGAAATGGATATAAACAAACCAAATAAAAATAAAAACTATTTTAAATAAAACTAGAATTACATTCCTTTGCAGTAGTAGGTTAATAGGAAGGACATTTTAAAATGAAGAAAGAAAAATAAAAAATGAAAAATTTAATTATTTTCTTAAATTGCAATTGTTCAGATTAATTCATTATGTCATTATTTGGTCATTTTTGGCCATTTACAGTATTTTATTTCCACATTTCATACATTTAGGTATTTTATTTTTATTTTAAAGTCATTATTTTGTTTTCTGTTGTTTCTAGCATATATAAAGTTTTTGTGCATTTACCTATCTATATAATAAGAGGATGTGTCTGTCTGTTTGTCTGTCTGTACGCGATGCCCAGCAAAATCTATTGAACGCAGAGATCTGAAATTTTAAACGTAGATGGACTGAAGGGTGGCCGAATGCTTCTCGAAGCCGGATTTTTTATTTTCGCTTTGGTTCGCGAGTTATAAGTAAAAAAACTGTCAGATTTTTTTTGCTATCCAAGCATCAGTTTTCTGTATTACATTTCATTTGTTAAATCAGTTGCAGATGGCTTTGCCTATTTTTGTCATACCTTGGAAATAAAAGCAACGCGATCGCTTGAATTTTGTAAACCCGTCTTGGTCGATTCGTTTGTTTATATTGTCAAAGCACGAACACATCTGAAATGTTCAACCTAGACGGAAGAGGGATAACGGAATAGGACTAAATGGGCAAACATTGTTCGATTTGGACGAAATTCACTATGCAGGGGTTTTCTGGGCCAGGGAAGTCGAATCTGAGGATGTTTTTCCCATGGTACGCTTTCTAATCGTGGAATTCATTTCAAAGCCGGATTTTTAGCTGTTTCATTAATTATTAATCGTTCAGTTTAGGCTTATGAATATTTCGCGTGCAAAGTGTTAATAAATATAATGTTTTAATTATATTATTCTTCATTCTTAATCTTCCAAATAATTATCGCGGGCGAAGCTGCGGGCACCTGCTAGTATTATCGGAACTCTAAATAAGAATAAGTAAATAGATCTTGTTATAGTTATAATCTGGATACAGAAAGAGGGTGTTTGCTGCTTGCATTTAACTGTATGTACCAATTAAACATCCACTATGATATGAAAGTTTAATCATTTTTTTTTTTAATTTATATTTTTTAAATTTTTATTTTAGTTCCGGTGGAAATGCATTGTCTACTTGACCATGGTGAGGAAAGACTAGCTCTTCCTACCAAGCTGGAAGAAGCTGACGAGAGAAACAATCTTAAAAGCCATGAAACGAACAAAAGTGGAGCTAACAAGATGTTGTCCCTGCCAACAGAGATGAATGCATTAAAAAACTCAGCAAATATTGTAGCGACCAAGGGCGACGGTAAGTGGTACTACACTAGGGTGTCCACATAATGTTTATATAAAAACGGGACATTTTAATTTTGTTTGTATAAAAAAACCTGGGACAATTAAGGAAAACAGGGGACAAAAATTTAATTCACAAGATTTAGGGAATATTTACAATTTACCACTGTCTCATGCACACAAATTATCCCAAATGACTTCTTAAATTTCTTCTGCAGACTGGTGTAGATGCCGAAAATGACCTAAAAATGCCGAAAATGACCTATAAATTTCCAAAAAAAATGACCTATTCTTTGAAAATGACGAAAAATGCAAAATAAAGCATAATAATGCAAAAAGAAGTTGCCCTTATTTAATAAATTATTTCATGATACACATTTTTATGTATTCAAGCTATCTTTTAACCTTCATGCAATATATATATATATATATATATATATATATATATATATATATATATATATATGTATGCAAAATCATCAAATGCCTTTCCCTAATAAAAATTTACTTTTCTAATATCCTATTTACTATTTTTGTATGCTTTTTTTCAGCAGGTTATTCAGAAAATTCTACAAGTCCAGTGTCATGTAAAGAAAATGATTTATCGTCGGCAATAAATATCTTCAACAAGCTTAACATTATGGAAGAAGTGGATGAAGGACCAACAGATTCTGAAACTGAACAAAACACTCATGTCCTAAGAAAAACTGGCGTGGTAAGTATTTGAAAGAATTACATATAATAGCAATCATAGTTTCTTTATTAAGTGCCATAATTGGTACTTATGAGATTGTGTGGTGGACGGGGAAATGTCTGTCCGTCCGTCCATGTGTCTGTGCGCGATAACTCAAATGAATGGATTTTTATGAATCTTGGTTTACACATTTATGACGTCCATGGGAAGAAGCCTGTTGTTATTCGACCAAATCGGTTGACAGGTACCGGAGTAATACCCAATTTAGTGCCTATTTTATGGTAATATATTAGAAAGAATTTATCAAATGAAAATCAGTTCTCATGACAGCATATTATTTACAGTGTTCATATACGGCTTTGGAAGTTGCAATACAGTTAGCTATGACAAATGACACTATTCCTTCACATATGCTTATCAAACTAGACCGTTAAACAGAGCGTTTATTATTATTATTATTATTATTATTAAGTGCCAGAATGGTACTTTATGAGACACTGTGGGGAACGGGAAAATGTCTGTCCGTGTGTCTGTACGCGCGATAACTCAAATACGCTTTATCGGATTTTCATGAAACTTGGTATACGCATTTATAACGTCCATGGAAAGAAGCCAATTGATATTTAACCAAATCAGTTGACCGGTACCGAAGTAATGCCCAATTTAGTGGCTATTTTATGTGATATATTAGAAAGAACTTATCAATTGCAGATAAGTTCTCATGGTAACATATTGTTTTACAGTGTTCATATACGGCTTTGGAAGTTGCAATACATTAAATGTATAGTCTAATTGTGTTTCTATCTTCTGTGGTTCGTGAGAAATAAATTTGTGAAATCTGCTCTTTATTTTTGAATAACCCTATAAAAGTAATCAAGGACTTTTCATTTCTTGTTTAAATGACTTAAACATAAGTCATGAAGAATATATGACATGACACAAACATCCGGGCCCTAGTAATGACTTGACACGTTTGTGTTTCAGAAACAAAAGGAAAAACCATTGTCTCGACTAGCAATTGCACATACTGGGACCTGTCCTGTGGCACTGAGTGGTGTCAAACATCCTCATTCTCAAGACCCTGCCACCATAGAATGTGAGACAGCCATATCAAGCAGTATTTTTGCAAACGATGAAAAAGTACCTACTTCAACCACGCCAAAATCTACTGCGGTGGGTAAAACACTCAAATTTCACAGCAAATCAGCAGATGTCGCAGAAAGTTCTAAACCACGACGGTCTACAGCAGAGGGAAAATCGCTTAAATTCCTTACAGCCTGTTCCTAAAATAAACTTTCTCAAACCTAGAAATATTGATATTTTTTTTCCCCCCCACAATATTTTGGTTACCCTCAACCAAACAATACATACTAATTATCAGGGCCCGGATTCTATTGACCTAAAATTGTTTGAAAAATGACCTATAAAATGACCCTAAATTTTAAAGAAAATTACTTAATAATTGTAAAGAATTACCTACAACTTATATTTTATTTATAAAAAATTATTATTGTTCACACAAAGTTATAGAGTAATTTGTAACTTACATAATTTAAAAACTGTAAAGGATGTTGTGGGTCTAAAATCTTTGTTCTTTTTTTCTTGATTGGAGAATTTGAGAAGAAAAGTAAGAAAATGGTTTTTAAAATATGTCCTACAAAAAAATGTTGCATTATGCTAACCTAGTAATTTATTTAAATATCACCCTATGCGGAAAAAATACGAAAAAAAAGTTAATGTACTCAATGTAAATGCATGAAAATGACTAAATAAGGAGGTAAATGACACGAAAATGACAAAATAATGACCTAAAATCGAAATAAATGCCCTAAAAATGTAAAATTGCATAAAATGAAAAAAATTACCTAATTCTCTTGCTACCATTCTCCCCTCACACCATCCATCCAAGTGTCACGCCTTCCTTTATTTTATTTTATTTTATTTTTAAGGATTTCGTTTCTAACTCAACACTATGTTGTGTTGTATCGGAGATAGTAATACTGTTCCCAGCTCACAGGATGACCATATCGAGGGGTGGCATGACCTAACTTTCTCTTTTCAGCAATGAAACATGTTTCACCCCACAGTTCAGCTGCAGCTTTTGATTTATGAAGATAACAGTTTTGACATGCAGTGTTTGCTAGTGTAAAATGAAAAGACGTGAACAGACAGGCGTTAGATGTTTTGCTATGCGGTGTTCACCTCAGATCAGTACAGACTTTCAAAAATACTTGTAGACTAACTCGTAACTTGAGTATGGTGTATTGGTTAATGCATGGGCTTACGGTGAAATTTTGTTCGGGAGGGGTTCAATGTAAAGTCGTCTCAGCTCCATGTCCTAGCGCACATTGTGAATTAATACTTTTTTTTTAATTTACTAAACAGTTGTATCGTGATAATTAATACACTGTAATAAATTAATATGCAGCTCAGTCTTTGAAACTGTTTTTCTTGAGATTTCTATCCATTTTTTAAAGCTAGAGTCTATAAATAGAAACTTTCTTTTGAAAAATTATCATAATACTGCATGGTGTATAGGGCACGTTTTTAAAGTAATCTGTAAATACACCGGTGGAAAAACCCAATTAATGCCGATTCTTTCATGATAATTTTGTGATGAGCTCGTGATTACTGTTGGCTTTACAAACAGGTTGATGGATTTCGGCGAGAGTATTCGAGTTGTCGTTTGACAGATTCCGAAGAGATTTTTGTTTACTAGTAATACATTACTGTTATTAAGCTGAAAAACTATCAACACCACGAGGTTTTGAAATTTGAAACTTAAATAAATTACGATAAATCTTAAATAATGCTTTGATATGTACGAAATTGTAAAATATGTAACAACCAAATCATAGTTTTTTTTTTTTTTTTTTTTTTTTTTTTTTTTAAATTCATTTTAATTTCGTTCCATGATTTATAATCTTCGAAATATTGCAGATATTTCGGGAGGAGTTCGACCCCCTGAACCCCCTCTTACCGTACGCCCATGGGTTAATGGACTTCTAAAGGAAAGTAAAAACAATTAAACGCTTTGTTGCGTGTTGAAAAAATAGTTGCTTGCAGTATATTACTATATTAGGATAAGCGTAGTTAATAAATATTTTAAGGGCGGACATACAGGTTTCGATGCTGAAAAATAGGTGGTTTCATTATTTCTTTTCTCAACAATGAATTTTTCTGTAGTCTTATAATCTGGTATGCTCTATATTGACTAGTTCTACAATTGCAAACAATTTTCAGAATTAATTGATCTATTACAGTTAATGGGTAGTTATCATTACAAAATGACAGCCAAATTTTTGCCGTTTCCCTGATAATTTTCATAAATACCAATATTTCTGAGTGATTCTTTTTTCTATCTATTTGTAAATATCATATGAACAATATAATCTAGAATATTTGGATTATCTGGAGTATAAATATTTTTTTAAAAATAATTCATCACTTGTTAATTTTGTTATAAATTTTCACAACAGAAATATTAAAAATAAACTATTAAAGTTACATCAATGATTCTAGATAGTGTTGTTCAATAATATCAAATATACTTGCATGAAAAATTTCACTGCAATATGTTAATAAATGTTCAAGTTATCAGGGAAACGGCACTTCAGTGCACAAAATTTGGCTGCCATTTTGTAATGATAATTACCCATTAACTGTAATAGTTAAATTAATTATGAAAATAGTATGCAATTGTAGAACTAGTCAATATAGAGCATGCAGGATAGCAGGGCTACAGAACAATTCATTGCTGAGGAAAAAACATGAAACTTCACCTATTTTCCAGCATCGAAAGCTGTATGTCCCCCCTTAAATTGTTTAGTAGTGTATTATCTTATATAAGAATAAATAACCTTCATTTATATCCTTCGGCTACGGTTATCAATCGGTTAATATTATCAGATTAGCTGCGTCCCGAAGTGATCACAATAAGCGGCGTGCAATGTATTTACTTTCGTATAAAATAGTAAAAATAATTACTAAATAGAAACAAGTATTTATTTTCGTTATTAACCGTAATGAAGTAGAATATGTTTCATAGATGTTATTGTTAATTGACTAAAGTAAAATGCTAAGGTTTCTTAGTTAATTGTAGAGCTGAGTAAAAATTATTTACTAAGAGTTTTTTTTTTTTTTGTAGCCTAATGCCTATTGTTCAAGGTTAAAATTTTCATTAAATATATTTGAAAAACTAATTTCACTAAACATGTTATAAAATGTGTCACTTTTTAATGGTCAAATGATTTAACAATTTCATAGCAGCAAGAGTATGCACCTCTAGTGAGTAAACTCTACACTATCATGGATTATCATGCAACCTAGTGTTAGTTTCTTGTACTTCATCTGTTGAGCCGCCTACGCTCTGCTATTGATGGTAGATTGTTCTGATAATTAACAAAATATGTTAATGTAGTTTAGCACGAGTCTTACAAATAATTCTAAACTTATCATTGAGGTATCATTTTCTTGTTTACTAAAACGAGAGGGAGAGAAGTGGAGGGAGGTACGGAGGGAGGGAGAGAAACAAATCTCATCAGTGGCGGAAGCAGAATTTTTTTTCGGGGAGGGATTTGAGGAGATAAAAAAAATACACATTTTATATTTATTAGTAGGGGGCGGATTTCTATGACCTAAAAATAGGATATATGCATGCATTTATGACCTAAAAAACATTAAAATATGACCAATAAAATTTAAAATATGACTTTACCACTTACGCAATGTGTTTATTTCTTTAAGTTTCATTACAAATCATTTTATTAAAGTATAATTTTAATTATTTAAAATATCTGTAAATTATAATGCAAAATTTACAAAATATGATATGAAACTTCAAAATTTCTTTAAAATGCACATAAATATGCCAAAATATAACCTAAATATGCATATTCATACTAAATATGCTACAATAGTTTAAAATTTAATAAATATGCAGTTATATGCGCAATAAAAGCCGTTCCATTTTCACCAAGATGCTTGGAATCTGGTTTAAATTAGTCTGAAACCTGAAATAATGCAAAGGGGAAAAATATGACATGTCATAGAAATCCGCCCCCTAATTATCAGTAGACTTCGGATTTTAGGTAAAAACCTATTTTAATCCTTAAGTGATATATGGACGAAATCCGCCCCCTATTTATAAGAGTTTACAAAACTGTAATGTTACTAGTAGTTTTGTTTGAATGTGAAACATGCCCAATTACCATTACAAGTTGAAAGGATTTGAAAACAAAGTTTTAAGGAAAATATTTGGGCCAAAAAGAATGGGATGTCAGGGGAATACAGAGAGCTGTACAAAAATAAAATTTGCAGTCTGTATCGCTCTCCTAATATCGTAAGATTAATTAAATGCAAAAAAACGAGCTGGATATCGTTGCTCGAATGGGAGTGGAGAGGGGCATTTATCTAATTTTAATGGGAAGACCAGAAGGAAAATGGAATTCAGCAGATCCGAGACGAAAACTGGATGATGTTAGAATGGATCTAAGAGCAACTGACTGTAGAAATTCGAACTGAACAAGTTGACTAAGGACTAATATTTTCTGTATTCCAGAGTCCATTAATTTCAATTCATGAGAAATAAGCAGAGAACACAGATATAAAATTTGTAAACAGATGTAAAATTTATTGTACCGATTCGCATTTATAGCCTACTAGCATGTGCCCGCGGCTTCTCCCGCGTTAATTATTTAAAAAAATTAAAAATTAAGAGTATAGGCCTAATAGTTAAATAACACAGGTCTGCAAAAAAAAATATTTTTTCAGCTGCATGAGATATTTTTACTAAATTATATGTTTTAAAATGCACTGATTCCAAAAATGGCATCCATTTTCCCCTATCACGTAAGGTTTTTTTGCAAAACTAAAAGATACACAGTATTGGTAAAAAGCACTCGTGTATTAAGATTAATCAAACATATTAATTTTTACAACAAATTAAACATTATTTTGTGACATTTACTCACAATTTTATGTTTATTCATCTTTTTTGTGAAACCTTTTCTTCTTCTCTTTGATGCTTCGCCAGACTCGTTTCCGATTTCCATCTTTGGTTTCCCGCTTCAGCATCCAACAGTAGTCCGCAAGCATATTGACATCCCACCTTCCTTGGTACCGTCTCTCGATATCACGGACATCCTGGTGAAACCGTTCACCCATTTCTTCACTGTAAGCTCCCAAGTTTTCAGGAAAATAGTCTGTATGGGAGTGTAAAAAATGAACCTTTAAGCTCATCTTGCATCCTTGAGCTTTGTACGCTGCCATCATACGATGCACAATGGTTTTGTAGTCAGGATCCTTAGTATTTCCCAAAAATCTTGACACTACACCCTTGAACGATTCCCAAGCTTCTTTTTGCCTTCTCATTCATACTTTGCACAAAGAGGAAGTCGGAAAAAAGTTTTCTTACGTCGGACCACTGAAAACTCCCTCTTTCAACTTGGCTTCAGACAGCTTCGGGAATTTAGAATACAGATATCAAAAACAATTCCCATCCTTTTGCAGTGATTTTACAAACTGTTTCATAAGCCCCAATTTAATGTGAAGAGGGGGCAATAAAACCTTTTCTGGTGAAACCAGAGTCGTATTGATGACGTTTTTCTCGCCGGGTTGTAGGGTTTCTCGCAGTGACCCGTCACTTTTGGTCCAATGCTGCTCTCTGGCTCTACTATCCCACAAGCATAGAAAACATGGGTACTTTGTATAACATGACTGCTGACTCAGAAGCATGGTTAGTATTTTGAAGTCCCCACAAACCATCCATTGATGGTCTTGATATTTGATTTTTTCTAGAATAATGGCCAAATCGTTAAAGTTTTCTTCCATATGCACCGAGTGTCCCATAGGGAGGGATGCAAAAGTATTTCCATTGTGCAGCAAGCCTGCTTTAAGACTAGCTTTGGACGAATCAATGAATAGGCGCCATTTAGATGAATCATATTCTACATCAAGCACTTCATGAGCCCTTGTACATCATTACAAAAAACTAGATGTTCCTCTTTGGAGAAAAACTGAGTAAATTCTTTCTCTCGGTGCCTACATCACGAAAATGAGGTAGGCCTACCAGATGACAGAAGGTTTTTCTTTTTTAGTCTCGAACCTAGCAATTCGGCTGCATATTTTGAAAGACCTAAATCTCTTACTAGGTCATTGAGCTCACTCTGAGAAAATAGTCCAGGCCCCTCGTCAACAGAAAAATCTGAGCTAGATTCGTCCTGGGGAGGCAATGTGTCTTCGTCCTCTGACTCACTCAGGTATTCATCTAAACTGGAAGGTGGCTGTGGGATTGGTATTTCAGAGCTATGGGGCACTGGACGAATAGCTGAGTCAAGGTTAGGATAAGATGTGTTCTTTCTATTTTTTGTATTAAATCCCTTTACATATACTGAACAGAAATAGCAATCGGTTGTATGATTTTTCTGCTCACGCCATATCATAGGAATTCCAAAACGAAATGAGTTTTTCTTACCCTTAAACCACAAACGAAGATCTTCCTCACATCTTCTACACACCTTGTGAGGGGCCCATGGTTTGTCTTGATCCCCAAGTTTTAATTTGAAGTAAGCAAAATAAACCTTCTTCACAAAGTCATTAATGTTTCTCTGTTGACGTTTCACAGTGTATTCACCACAAATAAAACAAAAGCTACCAGGAGACATAACACAACCTCTTGGAGCCATGATTACAAAATAGAAACAACAGCACTGTTCAGTTTGAAAGCGATGCGTCTACTGACGGCGGCTCTACTTTCATGTGCGATACTGAACTTCTTTGACTTGTGCCGCCCCCCTCCACCACTCACCCCTAACAGTTAACATTATATATTGTATAATTAAGCTATAATTGAATAAATTAATGTAAAAATCTATTGTTTATGAGAATTTGTCAGATAAAATACCGGATTTTCAAAAAACCATAAATTTTATGAAAAATAAATATAACCACTTCACTTACACAAAAAGTGGATGTGATAGAAGTTTTTTGGTATTTTTTTAGGTATTAGGAAGTAAAATTCTGTACGAAAATTAAGAGACATCCTATGCAGTTTTTTAGTTGCAGACCTGTGTAATTATATTTATTAACACCTAAATCACATGGACTACATACCACGATTAGATAGCGTCGCCTGGTAAAAGCGACCTCAGATTCGAGTTCCATGGCCCAGAATACCCCTGTACAGTGAGTTTCGTCCAAATCGAACAACGTTTGACCATATTTAGGCCTATATTGATTATCCCTCTTCGGTGTAGGTTGAAAATTTCACATGTCTGCGTGCCTTGACATTATAAACAAATGAATCGACCAGCGTGAGCTTACAACATTCAAGCGATCGCGATGGTTTTATGTCCAAGGTATGACAAAAATAGCCAAAGCCAACTGTAATTGATTTGACATTGAAATATATTACTCAAAACCGATGCTTCGAAAACGCAAAAAATGCACGTTTTCTGCCCGTTTTTCACTCATAACTCACGAACAAAAGCGAAATTTAAAATTCCGGCTTCGAGGTGCATTTTCCAACCCTTCAGTCCACCTATGTTTAAAATTTCAGATCTCTGCGTTGAGTAGATTTCGCTGGGCATCGCGGACGGACGGACTGACAGACAGACAGACAGACAGAAGGAAGACAGACACTTCCATTTATTAATATAGATTCTTTTTACTGCTTTTCTGCAAATTTCGGGGGTGGGGATATGTCCCTTCGATCCCCCCTCTGTGTCCGCCACTGGATCTCATTGAAATTGAGTATTTTGCTAGTTTATTTCAGGAAATAAAATTGAAAATTAAAATAATTTAAATCCATACAGATACATATTTAAATTAAATCATAAATCAGTATGTTAATGAATAGATATAGGTGTGTTTAATAATAATAATAATAATAATAATAATAATAATGTTTTATTTTCGAAGACATAATAAATGTATAGACGTGTCAAAGTTTCATCTAATACTAATGTACTAATACTAATATAAACTACTAATATAAATAAATTAAAATTTAGTGTAGGCCTATTGCTTAAAATTTATGTGTTTTAAAAGGCCTACGCGTTCATCCTCCAAACTGTAGGGACATAATTGTATTAAGATAGTTTTATTCGTCCCGGGACAATCCCGTTTTTTGGCAAAAATCCCGCTTCCCTGAAAGTGTTATCGGGGACGATTCTTTGTGATTCCTACTGGCCAGGTATCTTTTACGCTACAATAATGAAAGTTGCAACAATGAAGGCCTTGCTCATTGTCAAAACACACTTTAATGGGGGGGGGGGTATTTTGTGCTGACTTTTATGACAAAGCATCAGAAGAAAATACGTCTCGATAAAAAAAAATATAAAAAAATTAACAGTACAGTGACAATGAGGCATCGGTCTGCACAAGAAATTTAAGAAGTAATTTAACTCATATTGAATAATTTGTGTGCATGAGACAAAGGGAAATTTTAAATAGTACTAAATTGATGGGTGGAATTTTTGTCCCTTTTTTTACTTCCTCTGCCCGTTCCATAGGTACTATAGGTACAGGAAGTATTTTTTCGACCCCCCCCAAATTCGAAGTTGAGTTCTTAACATAAATACACGTTTTGGGTCTCTTGAATCCAAAAATATTATTTTCGGAAACATGTTTGTGTGTGTCTGTGTGTCTGTGTGGATGTCTGTGAACAGTCTAGCTCCAGAACGGAAAATCGTATGAAAACAAAATGTTGTGCTTGGGTTAGGAACCTTTTGGGATGTACCACGAAGATTGGCGACGATTTTCTCTTTTTTAAGGGGAATCTGCATGAAAAAAAAATTCGTTTGTCGCGATTTTCTCGACAGAGGAAGTCATGTGAATTTCACATAAGATTTTTTCCTTAATTGTCACAGGTTTTTTCCCAAAATGTATAAAAATTCTCATTTTATATAAAAATCATAAGGAACCCTGCTGTAGTGCAAAAGCAAAAATGAATTGGGAACAATGTATAAAGCATTGCCAGGGCAAGGCCAGACGGCGGCGATTCTTCTTATGTTTTGATTTGGCACCGATCTTTAGTACGCATTGCAGATATGTCTCCTTGTGCATTCTGCACTTTGCAGGGTGTCATTGTGCAGATTTTAGCAGCTCAGTATTTCGGTATGTCTGTGCCACACCGGTATTTTATTATCTGTGAAATTCGTGACACGCATTTCAATTCAAAATTGTAAAATCCGAAACATTTATCTATGACTAATGAAATGGCTGTAGGCCTATCTGTTTTTATTTTAAAAATAATTTAGGGGGTACTTTACGTTTCCATTTTCAATTTTTCTAGGCTTTCTCTATTATAGTAGGGGATACATGAAAACTTTATAATACAAAATAAAAGTATTATTATTGTTAATAATATTAACAACAACAATTATAGTAATCATTAGTACAAGGCATGTAATAACATTTAAACAGTGAAAACATGCACAGTTAGAAATGCATTTATGACCTAAAAACAGTGGAAAAAAGACACAATATTTTTAAAAAATCCCTTTAGGCAGGCCTACAGGCTGAGGTAGATTTCGAAAGCAATATCTAAGTGTACAATGCACGCACCATATGGAATATAAATAAATCTGAAATCTTTTTTATAAAAAGAGAGTTGTTTTTTATGTTTTAAATTGATATTTAATTTTTTTATTTTGCCATGTATTATTGTTCTAAAGGTGTGTAACTATTATTTTTAATATTTCAAACTCTATTACATTGGTAATTTTATCCTTAGTCGGTCCTCACATATTCCTTTCGGCAGGCCTTCAGGCTCAGGTATATTTTTAAGTGTTACTGTTTTTCAAACATCCAAATCTCGCCTTATTTGAGAGCTATCGAGAAACTAGTTATTGATTTGTAGAGTACTCATCAGGAGCTTTTCAACAATACCCCACCAGACGTGGTTTCAAAAATTTTGAATTTCGATCCCCCACCCCCACTCGTACTCCCAAAACCCCCGAATCGTTGGTGTCACTGCAAACTCCATAGGGAGTACTCTAATTTATTCAAACAAAGTTTCCTTCTATACTTCATAGGGGTCGAGATATAAATTTTTCAAAATTTCAACCCCCTCCCCTGACCCACCCCTTGGGCAATTTTGCTCATTAACGAACTTGCCAGAACTATTGTGCCTAGAAATAACGGGCGGTGGTTTCGTACTTAGGGAAGCATGAAACGTAAAGATATGAAAGAGTTTTTTCGAAAATCATGACACGGTATCGATTGCAATAGGTGGATTTTTCTTCGAAATCTAACTAAAATGGCCAATAAATTTACCATTATTACTTATAATTCGTTTTTTTAAGTAATGAATTGCTAAAAGCAATTTAATGGATGACAGCCCGTTCGTTATAACCTATTAGGCTATGATTTGACAATATAAAACACACTTATTTTGTTACTAAAGAAGTAAGTAAATTAATACTACTTGGACACCATTAGCGAAAAAGAAATTATTTCCGAACTGGCATGCCTATCAAATTGCCCGAAGCAAATACGTGCCATTTAAAAAGAAAGAAAAAAATAATTCTCTATTGATAGAAAACTAACTGCCATGGTGTTTACAATAAACCTGAATTAGAATGAACTATGAACACTTGCCGGATATTCTGTTGTCTGAAAGTAATGATTTGTAAATGGAAAAGCTCTTCTTTCCCTCCACTGAAACATGATCTAAAAATGCCGAAAAAAACCTAAAAATTGCCAAAAAGTGAACGATCTCTTGGAAATTATTAAAAATTAAAATAAATTTTAAAAAAAATGCAAAAAAACAAATTGCCTTTTTTAATTGATTACTTCACTATATACATTTATAGGCCTATAGCCTATATTAGAGCTAACTTTTAACCTTCATATAAAAAAGATGCAAAATCATCAAATGCCTTGCACTAGTAAAGATATTATTAATAAAAAAAATAAACTTAAATGTGGTTTACTGTTTTTTTAACAAACCTGAATTTTAAAAAAACTAAAATTATTCTTATATTGTACTACATAGGTCCATAAAAACATCTCCATTTAACATTAAAGTGTACCTAAGTCAAATATTATATTGATTTTGTTTAATATGCATTCTCTATTATGATTTTTTTACTTGACCTTGGAAATTTAAATCTGTTGACCAGGCGGAGCAATTATTTATTCAGTTAACATGCGTGAAGCTACAAAGGAAATATTAGTCTATAAGAAAAATTCGGTAAGATCCTTAAAACTATATAACTGAAGGTTATACATAAATGTTTAAATGGTACATATTGGTTTTCGTCAGCCTTGGAACCTCAGCAATACAATTCTTAACACGTAGTGAGAAAATTTATGCATCATATTTTGCGCTACACATTATAATGTACTGGTAGTATACGAAAATACAGTGAACGCCGCTTAATGTAATCGCGGTTAATGTTATCACTTTTATTAAGTCTCGGGCGGATTAATACTGATACATTGAAAAAATGCTGTTTACTGTGATCAAAGATTCTGTTTATGCCACCACATTTTCCTTTTTACGGCTTTGTTTCCAAGTAATGTACGTCATTCAAAATTTCGTTTTTAAAGGTTTCGTTTCTGAATTGTGTTGTGTGGATGACCAGTTCGATGGGGTGGCATTACCTAACTTTATCTTTTAAGCAATAAAACATGTTTCACCCCACGGTTAAGCCGCAGCTTTTGATTTACGAAGATAACAGTGTTGACATGCAATGATGGCTAGTGTAAAATGAAAAGACTTGAACAGACAGGCGTTAGATGTTTCGCTACTTGGTGTTCATTACAGATCAGTATAGACTTCCAATAACACTCGTAACTCGTAACCGAGTATGGTGTATTAATTAATGGACTCCTAAAGGAAAACAAAAAGAATTAAAAACTTTGTTAGTGGTTGAAAAAATAGTTTGTAGGCTAATACAATTAAGAACTCAAGTAAGAAATTTATGTGTGGCTCAATGCCATCTTATGTATAAATATCTTCTAATTATGTTTTTGTAGTGTATTATCTTATATATGAATAATATCCTTCAACTAATTCCTTCGGCTATTGTTATCAATCGGTTAATATTATCAGAATAGCTGCGTCTCAAAGTGATCACAATAAGCGGAGTGCACTGTATGTCAAATTACACGAAACAAAATTTTACTCTGGTAGAAATCTGAATTTACTATAGTAGGTCTAGTCTACTAGAGTTTTTACTACAATTTTATGAAACAGGCCCTAGATAGAGAAAGTATAAAATAATGTTAATGTTAGTTGAGGTTGACACCTCATACTCCAAACTACAAGAAAAAATCCTATATAACATTAGTTAATACTGAGTCATACTGAACTTGAAAAATGTTATTTTTCATACAGAATTATTTATGTTCGTACCAATTTTTATTATCATTCAACTCATATATTTCGTTTCAACTGTTTTTGTGTTTCCCCGAAACTTTCTAGTTAATTATTTTCATGACCTACGGGATTTCTAAAAACCCCAATTTGATTTCTTTCGGTCAGAAAAACAAAACTTTTTTTAGTAAATGGGCAAAAATGAAATTTTAAAATTAATACGTAAAATTTATTTCAAAATGGGGATGTTCGTCACAATGGTAATTGTGATGGGGAACTTCAATGGAGGGGAGGTCACGTGATGTAAGCAGAGCGTGCTCGTGTTTTCACTTTCAGTTGCGCTGAGAAGCCGCTAGAGGTCGGACGTGTACGCGCAAGTGAAGTGTAGTTCAGTGTTGTGTGGAGATCGTATGAGAAACAACGCTACCAGAAACTCAAGTAAGAAATTTTATTAATTTACTTTGTGGTGATGTTAAATGCATAATGTATCTTGTAGAATACAATAGCTACATGAAAAAATAAAAGCACATGACATATAAAAATTAATAAATAAAGTAAGAAAATATTGCTAGTATATCAGCCTTTTCTATTCAATATCTGCATGAAAAAATAAAAGCGTTTAGCTGACAAAAATTAAAAATAAAGTAAGAAAATATTACTAGTTTTATCAGCCTTTTTTCTGTTCAATATCTACATGAAAAAGTAAACGCGGTTAACATAAAAAATGTAAAATAAGGTAAGGATATATATTGGCATTGTATCAGCCTTTTTCTGTTCAATACCTCCATGAAAAAATAAAAGTTCTTAATGTAAAAAAATCTAAAAATAAATTAAAAAATATATTGCTAGTGCATCAGCCTTTTTCTGTTCAATATCTACATGAAAAAGTAAAAGCAGTTACCATACAAAAAATTAAAAATAAGGTACCGGTAAGGAAATATTGCCAGTGTATCAGCCTTTTTCTGTTCAATGTCTGCATGAAAAAATAAAAGCTCTTAACTTAAAAACAAAATAAAAATAAAGTAAGAAAATATTGATAGTGTATCAACCTTTTTTCTGTTCAATATCTACATGAAAAAGTAAAAGCGGTTAACATAAAAAAAATATATATATAAGGTAAGGATATATTATATTGCCACTGTATCAGCCTTTTTCTGTTCAATACCTCCATGAAAAAAAAATCTAAAAATAAATTAAAAAATATATTGCTAGTGCATCAGCCTTTTTCTGTTCAATATCTACATGAAAAAGTAAAAGCAGTTACCATACAAAAAATTAAAAATAAGGTACCGGTACCGGTAAGGAAATATTGCCAGTGTACCAGCCTTTTTCTGTTCAATGTCTGCATGAAAAAATAAAAGCGCTTAACTTAAAAACAAAATAAAAATAAAGTAAGAAAATATTGCTAGTGTATCAGCCTTTTTCTGTTCAAAATCTACATGAAAATGTAAAAGCGGTTAACATAAAAAAATAAGGTAAGGATATATATTGCCATTGTATCAGCCTTTTTCTGTTCAATAGCTCCATGAAAAAATAAAAGTTCTTAATATAAAAAAATATATATAAAATTAAAAAATATATTGCTAGTGGATCAGCTTTTTTCTGTTCAATACCTACATGAAAAAAGTAAAAGCGGTTAACATAAGAAAAATTAAAAATAAGGTACCGGTACCGGTAAGGAAATATTGCCAGTGTATCAGCCTTTTTCTGTTCAATGTCTGCATGAAAAAATAAAAGCGCTTAACTTAAAAACAAAATAAAAATAAAGTAAGAAAATATTGCCAGTGTATCAGCCTTTTTCTGTTCAAAATCTACATAAAAAATAAAAGCTGTTGACATAAAAATGAAATAAAGTAATAAAATATTACCAGTGTTACCAGCCTTTTTCTGTTCAAGAGTTTCTTCCTTTACAAATAGGAGAGTTTTCAGTGTAATTTGTGTACTACAAGGAGACATAAATTCTAATATAACTATCTAATATTCCTTGAAATTAAGATTTAGTTATGTGAAGGTGTGACATCAGATTTTTTAATAAAATTTTGGAAAAGAAATAGGAAAATAAACTATAGGCGTAATCATTTTGTTAACTGTTTTCTTTGCAGTCCGGTACAGATTCACATATTGCGGGAGAAAATTAGTCTCGAGCACTGAAAGGCTATAATTACATTCCTTTTACTGGGTTTTATTCCCCTTCCCCTAAACTGTGCTGTCAGCCAACCATTTCCTGGATAATCCTGACCCACGTACATCTTGAAAATCAGAAATCCCTTCTCCAGATCCTCCCATTGATTATACAGTGCAAGATAGAATAGCTTGTACACTTTTGATTCGAAACTATATTCTGACTCAGCTCTTTACAGGACATGGGAAATCTCGTGAATATTTACACAGATTTAAAATTTCTACCTCTGAAAATTGTAAATGTAAAGAGGAAAGCCAGTCTGTTAGGTATCTTTTATTTCATTGTCCATTATGTATGCATGAACGTTATCAGTTAATATTATATTTGATTTTTTTTTTTTAATTTTGACTTCACTACACCGATCTATCGTCTTTTCTTAAAAAGACAAAGAAATAAAGATTTTCAAGTTTTATTAAGTGCCAGTATGGTACTTTATGAGATTGTGTGGGGGACGAAAAATGTCTGTCCGTCTGTCTGTCTGTCCGTCCGTCCGTCCGTCCGTGTGTCTGTACGCGCTCTAACTCAAATACGCTTTTTCGGATTTTCATGAAACTTGGGAAACACATTTATAATGTCAATGGGAAGAACCCTATTGATATTGAACCAAATCGGTTCACCGGTACCGGAGTAATGCCCAATTTAGTGCCTATTTTAATAGATTATGGCGCCTTTCTAATAGAAAGAACCCTAATAGAACCCTAATAGAAAGGCGCCATAATTCAAATACGCTGTATCGGATTTCCATTAAACTTGGTATACGCATTTATGACATCCATGAAAAGTACTCTGTTAAATTTGAACCTAATCTGTTGACCGGTACCGGAGTAAAACCCAATTTAGTGTATATTTTAAAGGCGCAATAGCTCAAATACGCCTTATCAGATATTTATGAAACTTCGTATACGCATTTATACTCTCCATGGAAAGACGTCTGTTGATGTTCAACCAAATCGGTTGGCCAGTACCGGAATAATGCCCAATTTATTGCCTTTTATGTTAATATATGAGAAGTCGCGATAACTCAAATATGCTTTATTGGATTTTCCTGAAACTTTGTATACCCATTTATAATGTACATGGGAAGACGTTTACCGATATTGGACCAAATCGGTTGTCCGGTACCGGAGTAAAACCCAATTTAGTGTCTATTTTAAAAACGCGGTAACTCAAATACGCTTTACCGGATTTTTATGGAATTTGGTATACACATTTATAGTGTTCATGGGAAGAGGTCTACTGATACTGGATAAAATCGGTTCACCTGTTTCGGAGTAATGCTCAATTTGGTGCCTATTTTATGATAATATACGTATTCGAAAGAATTTATATAAAAAAAAAGCAAATCATTTATCATGACAACAAAGTCAATTGTTTTACTGTGATATTTTACGGCTTTGGAAATTAAAATAGAGATAGCTATGACCAAAAACACTATTGTTTTACATGCGCTTATAACTTACAACTAGACCGTTAAACTGACCCAGGTGACCGAGATGGTAACGTTTTGGCCTCACGTTATGGAGTTCCATGGTTCAAATCCCGAAACCAGCCAATTTCACTTTCTTTTTCGTATTTTTATGTGAGTGTGCAATTGTCAAGATATCAAAAATCTGTACAGTTCAGCTGATGCTGGAAGATTTTAATCTGATTAAAAAGAAAACTAGACCTTTGTTCTTCCCTAAGCCCTGCTTAATGAATAAATCTGGAGCTTAACTTGTAAATCAATTAAAAAAACATATTCTGCATATCATAATTGCAGTCATAACTGATTAAAAAAAACATACTGGCACTTTTTTACATCAGTTTACCTGATTTTATTAATAGTGTATTACAATATATATATATGGAGTTAGCGCAAAATAGGGTTGAATGGCGGACCTAGGTAAGCGCGGCAATGAACCTTCGGGTTCCATAAAATAGATAATATTCCTTTAGCTTGCTGAGGAATATATATATATATATATATATATATATATATATATATATATAGTGTATATATTTAGTGTGTATATATATATATACTGTAGAGTATATTCTGTATATATGTTTAATCTATATGCCAGTTGGTTAAATAGGGTTCTGTACTTTTGGAAATTCAATAACAATAACTTATTTTACACTGCTTATTTATTTTCCGGATTGGGAAACCCTTAGCACCCAAGTTTTGAATGTAACCAATTTAAAGCTGGAAGAATAAAACATTCCCAAGTTTGTCACACCCTTCAACTGCAGGCACTGTATTATACGGGCTAGTTGATACATAAGGCAGCCACTGCAACAGATGATTGGGATGACAAATACACTGATGCACTTAGGGTGGAATGCAATTGTCTATAACCGGAAGCTTAGAGTCTGGGATTTTTTTTCGGTTTCGTCCGGAACAAAGAACACGGAGGAGGGTCAGCCTCCGGCCTAGATGGGCGATGGGGGATGGGGAGTGGTTCTATGGAGGAAGAGTGTACATTTAAGACTGATGTTATTAGCCTAAATACGAGGCGTGTTTTTAAAGTAAGTACCGATAACTTAACAAAAATAAAATAATATTATTTTCAAAATACTTTATCATCGTTACACTACTTCTCCACACAGTCACCGCCGCTATTCAAGCACTTGTAACGGGACACCAGTTTATGTACGCCTTGGTCAAAGAATGATTCCGCCTGTGATGAAAGCCAGGTCTGCATTTATTTATTTCACAAAAATCCTATCTATGAAAGATAGAATTCCCTCAGCCGAGCCGGGAATCGAACCCAGAACCACTTGGTCGGCTAGAGGAGTAGTTATAAGCTAGCAATTTCTTTCACAATCAATCCAGGTTTCGATAACGACATTTCTCAATTGCATGATGGCAAAAACTTCTGAAATGCGACCATTTAGTGTTAGAGCCGAGAAAATTGCAAGATTCATTCCTAGGATAGAGAAAAATCATGTGACTATCACATTGTATTTTTGTAAAAGAAATATATTATGTCAAGTGCGATGTCCAAAGACCAGGACCATTTTGATTGGCTCTTGAGAACAGCCAATCAGCGGTTAAGCCGCCACAAACATTAGCATTCGTAACTAAGGTAAACAAGACAGCTCTGATGTATCAGTTTCTGTCAGTAGAAATAATAGACGAAATTACTTACTAAAGAGCATGCTTTCATTTCCAGAAGTTACATCCAGCTGGTACTTTACATAAACTTTATTATTTGTCCACCTGACAGCATAGCCTATATATATATACAGTATTAATACTTATTATAATGGGCATAACCACTGCCTAAAATGATATGGTATTGTGCATTCTATCGAAACGTACGTCTACCGATGTCTGCGGCCGCTTAAAACCTATAAGAAACATGTCAGTGAAACACACACTTATATCATTAATATAATTAATCTAAACTAAACTAAACACCGTGGCGCTACATCCCTGAAAGGACTAGGGCTATCACCCGACCGCTGAGTCATCTACCATAGACAGATGGCAGGATGTGGTCAACATGCCGATACCCTCGGCTGTTTATGGTGATTTCCATGACCGGAGCCGCTACTTCTCTTGAATCACGAGGCTGAGTGCACTCCGTTCCAGACCTCCCTACCTCAGAAAGCCCGATGAGGTACCGGGGATCGAACCCAGGCCGACAGATCTCTAGTAAGCGATGCTAACCACAAGACCACGCCGGCGGTCAATTAATATTATTGCCAGCGCATTTTGTGAAACCTTTACATAATATTTTAAGAATTTCTTATATCAGTATACGAGTGTACAGGTGCAGATGACAAGTCCTATGTCCTTCAACTGCATAGATACGCGGTCCAATCAGAGACGGCGAGACGGAGGGAAGACTCTCATTGCTAGCGGCAGTCGTTTAGCCCGTACACGTGATTGGCGGTGAAGGAAAAGACTTCTCATTTGAAAAGTACTGTTAGGCCTATATGTATTAAGGAAAAGAAGAAGCAAAGCTAAATTAATTATGTGGGCTGTTCCGTGCATTGCGCTGATATGTACTAATTTCAGTCCAAAAACAAGTTTATATAGTGTAATAATATTACTATTATAGCTATTATGAATATAATTTTTTATACAAGTTCGTAAATTTAATTTAAATAAAACACTTTATGCCAACAAAATGCAATATCATTCGTGTTGTAGTTTTGTATCTGAGTAGACACAATGGAAAATCATTTTAATAAAAAGAATCATGCCAACATTATGAATCTAGCTGAATTTTAGCTATCACGAATTGCTAGCAGTATTATTTACTTTGCGTTGTAGATTTAACTCGTTTATCTTTATTACTTTTTTAACGTCAAAGGGCAGAAAGGTTAATTAAGTTTTATGGACTGAGTCACTCTTAAGCTGAAGGCTAATGGCGAAGAATTTGTCACGATATGTCATGGTATCATAATACACAAAATCAAGTCAATACTTGGCTATTACTGAAAACTGAAGCTTCGAAAGAGCAAAAAATGCTCATTTTCTGCCAGTTTTTCCGTCATAACTCGCGAACGAAAGCTAAAATTAAAAATCCGGTTTCGAATTGTATTTTCCGACCTTTCAGTCCACTTATGTTTAAAATTTCAGATCTCTGCGTTCAGTAGATTTAGCTGGGCTCGCGTACAGGCAGACAGACAGACAGACTTTTTTATCAGAATGCTATTTTCTACCGTCAAGAGGCTGAGAATATCCCAGTATCGTATGGCACAGAAAGTCATGTTTCAAGTTATTTGTGTGAAGAAGTGGAATATGTCAGCGTACGTCAGATGAAGTTAACACGTGCAAAGCGAGCATGATAGCGCTTAATCCTGACAGCTGTCAGCAGAGATTCAGATTCCTCGTGTTATCTCGCAGCACGATGCGGGGTGTATTATTCTGTTACATTACACAGATAACATTAGCTTTATAATTAAATGCTGGGTCTCCCACTTGACTTTCTCATACGTAGAGATGATGTAGTGCTGTTTAGATCTATTTATCTCCGTCAGTTATGCGTCTGAGAACAATTTAACTGTCGGTCGGTATTTTGTTTTGTATATGGCATATCCTTTGTGGCAATTAAAATAAAAAATACATATTATTTTTGTTTAAATAAATAAATTTATTACTAGAAATTACTTTTTTTTATACAAAATGTGAATTTGAACGACATCCGAAAAATTGTACTGGGGGCAGTTCAGTTCAACGCATTGAAAAAAAGCTAAAATAATCATTTGCAGTACCGGTAATACAACAATTTTTATTTACAAGCATAGAAGAGTTTGAGTAAATAATATTTACAGTATAAACAAAACATATTATAATTACAATAATGGAAAGGAATGGGTTAATAATAAAATATTATAATATGCAACATTTTAAGTTAAATTAATTTTAAGGTAAAGTAATTATATATATGTTTCAAAATTTAATATAGAAAATGTTATAACAATAACAGAAGTATGAAGTAAGGAAATGATTTGAGAAGTAATTATATAAATTTTGTGACTTTAGACTTAATTTTTTAAAAATTCGGCTGTGTTTATTCTCCTTTTAGCTGCGATGCCTTATCAGGAATTCGGGATCTGTGTCTATACAGTAGGGTAGGCCATGGAACTATTGACTGCCAACTGTCTTCCATTGTTAGTGTATTTTATTGAGTCACTTTCAACTGATATTAATTTAAATGGATATGATACAGGATGAAATGGTGAGGATGATTCATGGTATGTAAACATCCTATTCGGCATTTGCCTTTGCGGTTGGGGAAACCGTCAAAAATCCATGTCAAAATGGCCGGCCACGGGATTTGCACCTGGAACCTTCCGAATGCGATTCCAAGACGTTACCATCTCGGCCATCTCGCTCGGTTAGAATTAAATTCTTTGTTGTTTAATGGCCGGTTTCTATAAACTCGCGAATTACCTGTGGGTAAATTATCCAATGGACAGAATTTACACAAAAATAACACCACACCAACACAAATAATTTAAAAATAGCAATCACTTACACTTGTGGCGAGTTTCTAGATAAATGTCGTCTGGGTAAATATGAAAATGACAGAAAAAATGTTCATACAAACTCGGGCTAGATCTTTCCAAGGGTATATCTTCGGGTTAATTTATCCTTTCATGGATGGCTGGATAAAATTTAACCTTTCATAGGATCGATAGTAATATTTAAACAATGAGAATCAAAGCCTTCTGAATTAAATTAACTGTACAACTCCAAGGCCTTGCTCATTATATCATTGTAGGTTAAATGGAACTAATTTGTCCATGGATAATTTACCCATAGGTAATTCACTAGTTTGTAGAAACCGGGCATAAGTCAGTTAATTCAGAATTGTTGCTGATAAATTAATTGAACAGTGCCTAATTCCAGCAGTTGCAACGTTTTCCGGTTCAATTAATAGGCTATACTTCATTCCTTCGCATATTATATTCGTGACTTTCTAGCCTATATTTATTATGATTTTTATGATAATAGCCCAATTGGACGTACTTGTAAATTTGGTCTATGCTGAATACGTTAAATTCAGAAAATAATAATTTGCAAGAATATTCAGGAGGCTTTGAAAAAAAAAAATTATTATGCGTATTTTAAGACAAAACAACTCCTCCCCACCCAATTATGCCATATTGAATAATATAGTGATTTAGGGCTAAATAAACCGTACGTAAAACATGAAAACTTCCACATAAAAATAACAATGTGGGCCTAAATCTTATATTACATGATTCCAAGATTTTCATCCAATTAGTTTGGCAGTATCATCAGCAAAAGACTAGGCCTACGTTATCAAATATGACAGATTTTAAACAGTACGCAGCACTTATGATGTTAATTAATAGTAAAAATTATCATCATACTGAGAGGCAACTTACATCAACTGTTTTCCTTTTACAGCTGGCTCCATTCATCTGAAACAAAAGAGAAAACTATTATTCACATTTTTTAGTACACGCTCTCTAAAATAGCTCTTTGTCGGACAGGTAACACACCGAATAATCGCATTTTAGCGACCAAGGCCGCTAAAATTGCATAAAACTGAACTTTAAAATGCAATTTAATGGCCTAGGACGCTAAAGTCGTCATGGCAAGCTATAAACAAAATACAGTTGGCCTTGACCAGTCACACCAACGTTAACACGCATTTAAACATATATTTGGTCATAAAACAACAAATTTAAGCAAACATGTTTCTTTATGATAATCAGAAACTTTATCAGGGTTTTTCGCAAAACACGGTAGCATACTTCATCATATAACAACAAATATAAGCCAACAACTTTTCACATCTTCGTTCACAAGAGGAACATTGCTTACCAAGGATGCACCAGCATAATCCTCTTCGATCTGTCAATCAGTGAATAGGAAAGTAATTAGGCGTATTTACACTTGTCTGCAATCCAGTACAATGTTGCCAAATACGTACTACAGCACGTTTACTTCACGTGAGAAGTGGTGAATGACAGCGACAACACTGGAGAAACCCACACGACTACAAGAGAACCTGTTCTTTGTCGGTGTCGGTGCAGATTTTCGAATTAGGAAAAAAAAAGCTATTATAGCCTATTCTTTTGTAGATAGACGATGGTTTGGGACGAGGTCTTCTTAAAATGGCGCTAACACTGCCCTGAAAAGTTAAAAGGCCCTAACTCCAACATTTTTCTAAATGCTTCAAATCGGTACAAAGAAATACACATGTTATGACAATAGAAAGCCCTAAATCCAATACAGTGATGTGTTATATTGAAATTTATATTGGCCCTAACTCCAGTTTGAGGTCGTTTTCGGTAAAAGAAGGCCCTATGTAACAAATGGGGATAAGGCCTTCTATGTTATGGGGGCAGTATACGATTTGCTATGGACTCTTACCATAAAAGTTCATCTTTTGCAACTGCGAAATACGGTCTTCAGCGAACTTCAAGGTTGGGTAACCCTGAACAATACCATGCAGGGGTCAAGATGTATTTATTCCCACATAAAACTCGGAACTTCCTTGAAATTCAGCACAAGGGTCAGACTTTGGCACACGATCGTACTTCCAGGCCTCCTGCAGAGCGTCTTGACTGGAGTCTGGAGAGTTGCCGAGTCTCGCAGGCGCAAACTTACATAACAGTAACTTAAAAGAATTTCTTCTCTCAGCACAACACGTTTTATTGCTTTGTTATCTAAACAGAGTGACATTGACCATGAATCCATCTCTGAGAAAAACCTGATTTATGAGAAACTCCTCCTTGTCAATATAAAACGTTAAATGTTAAAGCATAAATTACCGTATATTTCCGAACATACGGGAGCCATGCATAAAGTAAGTTTTCCTGGGGCCGTTTACAGAAGAAGAAATATCAAAACTTCATGGAAATGTCTATTGCAACAGATACAGCAAGTGTTCAGCTATTTTTGAACATATTCGATACTGGAATTGAGACATTTTACATACCGTGAGACCAACGTTTGGATACCTGTGTCGTAGAAGTCTGCCGCCAGGGATTTGAACCATTGTGTGGCAACAATGTCCGCCTCTTTGTCATTCTGTCATTTCTTGAGGTGTAGGAAAAGATGGAAATCAATGGGAGCGAGATCCGGGCTGTAGGGTGGATTTTTAAACACCTTTCAACAAGCCTCCTGCAGAAGTTCGACTAGTCGCGAATCTATCTATAAACTCGTCAACTCTCGTGGGATTACCTGTGATAATTACCCTAACAATTTAATTAATGCTGGAAATACTATGTAATTGTGGAAGTATTCAATAAAGGACATGCCAGATTACAAGGTTACAGTTCAATTCATTGCTCACCATTTATCTGCAATTAGTAAAACTCATATGGTTTTTGGTTTACAATTATATAATAGTTTAACTGTTAATATCAAGACTATACATTTATTACTATTTAGAAAGCATGTCAAATCTATCTTAATACAAATATGCCCCTACAATTTGGAGGATGCACGCGTAGGCCTTTTAAATCACATAACTTGTAAGCAATAGGCCTATAACTAATTTTAATTTTTTTTTAATATCAGTATTAGAGGAAAATTTGACACTGTCCATACATTTCTTATGTCTTCGACAATAAAGATTATCATTATTATTATTATTGTTATTATTATTGTTGTTGTTGAAAAAATGAATTTCATCTATTTCTCAGTACCCTAACCTGTAAGCCCCCCCTTAAGAGGAAGCTCACGTTAAAAGAATCCAGTATTTTCCACAAATCAGGTAGCCTTGAGACTCCATTAAGATAACAGGAAAGAGCAATGATCTGTAAAGCAGATACATAAGTTTATAGAGCACATTGTCATGTTGGGCGCGCTTTTAGCACGTGGAAATGAACTGACTAATTTGGTTACAAAACTCAGCACCACTCAGCTGGGGTGTTTGTCAGGAAATTGAGTTTCCTGCTACTCTCGTGGGCGAAATTAACAACTGCATCCCTCTCATCTAAATGATATGTCATAATTACGGGCCGCTTTTTGTCTGCTTTGATTATAACAAAATTAAAAATACATTGCATTCTGTCTACTCCCACCTACCTTCCCTTTTTCTCCCCCTTTCTGCCCCTCTCTCTCTTTCCACATACATACACAACCTCACATATAGAGTGGATTATCGAGTGGTCAAATTGTAATTTGTAATAATAGTAATAACATAATAATAATAATAATAATAATAATAATAATAATGATGATGATGATGATGATGATGATGATGATGATGATGATGATGATGATGATGATGATGATGATGATGATGATGATGATGATGATGATGATGATGATGATGATGATGATGATGATAATAATAATAATAATAATAATAATAATAATAATAATAATAATAATAATAATAATAATAATACATGCCGCTTACTCTTCGGGAAGAACATAATCTGAGAGTGTTCGAAAACGGGGGCTTAGGAAAATATTTGACCCTAAGAGAGATTAAAATGGGGACTGGAGAAATGTACATAACGACGACCTTCATAACCTGTACTCGTAACCGGATATAGTAAGCGTAATTAAATCGCGGAACAAATGGGCTGGACATGTTGCGCGCATGGGGGAAGAGAGACATGTCTCAAAAGTATTGACTGTGAGACCCGAAGGAAAAAGACCACTTGGAAGACCTAGACATAGGTTGGAAGACAATATTAGGATAGATTTAAGGGAAGTAGGATTTGCGAGGGATGATTGTATGGAGTTAGCACCGAATAGGGTTGAATGGCGGGCTCAGGTAAGCGTGGCAATGAATATTCGGGTTTCCACAAAAAAAAATATAATACTCCTTTAGCTTGTTGAGGAATTGTCTATTGCCATTGAGTAAGTAAGGAAGTAAGTATGTGAAATACTAAAATGTTAAACGCCGACCGCGGTGAAATATTTGCTTATGTCGCAGTCCTGCCTTTATTTACACGTGCGATATCAGAAAGCTGCCTTCTCAAGATAAGCTAACTCAAGTGAAAACAATTGAGAAATCGCTTTATTACACCGTTCATGTGGGCCATAAACTGCAATTATTCTCGCTGTTGGCAACTCTTTCCTCATGACCTTTACACGTCAATTCAAAAGCACAGGCTATTGTTGAGTTAAGCATTACTACAAACTGAAATATTTAGTTCAGAACTGCGATAGGCCTACTCGTGTGGGAAATGAGTTTTAGAAGAATCGAGAAGTTAAAATAAAAATCGGGTGCGACAGAAGTAAAACTTTGATTTTTTTAATTTTTCTATTTTTTTTCTATTTTGGATTATTGGATTTTTTCAATTTTGGATTCTAAGACTTTTTTAGTTTTGAGTTCTTGGACTTTTTTAATTTTGGGTTTATGGACTTCTTTAATTTTGGGTTTATGGACTTTTTTTTTGCCGATCACTAAGAAGGCATGAAGTCAATTTAACGAAAATTTTAACCCTATTACGCTTCATTATTGACTTATGAGTACAAAATGTGTAACGATTTTAATGCCCTGTAGCATACACATTTTACGTCATACAGCAAAACTCTCTTAATAAAAATTGTTTGTCTATGTCCCCTCTATACACGGGTAAAATATTTCGGTGTTATTCATTAACACCCTAGGCCTAAAGATAGGCCTAGGCCAAAGTTAACCAGGCTTTGATACAATAACCATCCTGTGCAAAACCAATTTGGAGGACATTCAAGCGTTGCTATAATCCAGGATAAGTAAGTTCCAATCCGGCGTTCCAGTCTGCGATTAGAAAACCTTCGATATCCTATTTGCATTCCCGGACAAGAGATTTGAACCCAGTCCTCCAGAAGGTGAGTTTTACCGCTTCGACTACCTCGCTTAGTTCTTGAAAGTTAACATGATATTGTGAGGACACTGTGGCTTGGTTCTAAAAGGGCCAATGTCAATTTCTTGCAAAAATGAGATGTACCGGTATGCATTATTGAGCTCGGCTAGTCTTTATCTTCGTATACTAAAAGTGCCAATGTATGTTGCTATTAATAGACATAATACAGAAACCTTAGAGGCCAATGTCAGAAGTTCTCAGCAAAAAATGTGACTTCTATAAAGGCTTCAAAGTCAGTTATCTCAAAAGCAAGTTATATGACATTGGCCCTTTTAGAACCAAGCCAAAGTGTCCTCACAATATCATGTTAACTTTCAAGAACTAAGCGAGGTAGTCGAAGCGGTAAAACTCACTAAATTATTAGCCTATAGTTGATGACAAATTGTGTCACAGCATTCTTCATACTAGCAACGCAATAGATAAAACACGTATCATACAGTCGTCATCATATTGTTCTTGTGCATCGCTCAGTATTCGTGTGCAAAAACTAACATGAGGAAGTCGATCAAAAACAGTATGTATATGAAGAAACAAAAACAGCCAGTGAGGTTTTTACTACAGAAAAACTGGACCATGCAAATACCATTACACAACAACAGGAAAATTATAAATATTGCAAAATAGCTTTATAACAGTTGAAATGTTCATAAATGATTTCTCTTTCATATAAAAAATATCAGAATTACCTTTAGAAATCAAAATGTAAATTTTTAAAATAAATAAAGCAGTCGTTTAATTACACTCCAATGTTCATGAATATAAGTAGCCTATATTTAACCAGTTAGTATAGACTGCAAATTCTCTTCTACGTTTTAGACACGCATTCGGGAGGTCCCAGGTTCAAATCCCGTACCGGATGGCCAACTTGACATCCGTTTTTTTCATTGTTTCCCCAGTCTTATGGATATAGCTTTTCGCTTTTTTAAAGATACGAGTTGACGATAGTTTCCTAGTTTAGAAATCATAAAACAAAGAAAAACTAAACTCCATGGCTCTATATCCCTGAAGGCACAAGGCCTACCACCCGACCGCTGCGTCATCTACCATAGGCAGATGGCAGAATTGGGGGAATGTGGTCAGGATGCCGACACCCACGGCCATGGCGGTTTTTGTGATCGGGGCGCTACTTCTATATAAAGTAGCTCTTCAATGTGTATCGCGAGTTTGAGTGCACCCCGTTCCAGACCTCAGAAAAATCTGAAGAGGTTCCAGGAATCGAACCTGGGCCTGCGGATTTGTAGCCAGCGACGCTAAGCACGAGACCACGAAGGCGGTCAATAAGAGAAAGAACCGTTGAAAATTATCTTAAATTGGCTCCCAAATACTATTTTTATTTTGAATGATTTTTTCCAGGTTTCTCTAAAGAAAAAAGTATATTCTTTTCCGAATAGGCTCTTCATATACCTAGGTACATAGATTTTTACTCATTACATATTTGAGGCTAACATTTCCTCAAGATTTCTAGTTAGCATCTTATCTAAATTTTAGATTTAGGCTATATTTCCCAATATACATTCTAAGTTCTATTTTAATGTAATTTATATGCTTATAATGTTAAACAAAACACAATTGAAGCGTTTAGTTTTATAAGGATCTTAAGTGCCAAAATCATGATTGTGTAGAAAACAAGATATAGACTCACAGAAAGACGTGCCAGAGATAGTGGTATATCTTGGAATTTATTGCTCTTTCCCTGGACCTTGGACCCTTCTGAAATGCATTGGTCTGGGTACATAGATCCGTTTAAAATTATCAGCTGTAAAATCGTGATATTGGCACTTAGACCCTTATAAAAGTAAACGCTTCAATTATTTTTACATTGAGGTGCCACCCAAATGTTCGTGGTCAGGGGCAGTTGAGAAATAACATATGTACGTATGAATATAAAAATCGATTAAATACCCATAATTTACAATATTAATAAAGGGATAAAGATAGAAAGAACATTGAAGAATATATGTTTATCATATATAATAAACTTAACTGGCTATTTTATAAAAGTTATAATTCTTCATATTAATTAGAGAGTTATTTTTAACAAGGAATATAATTTTAAAAAAAGCATTAGGAATTTCAAAGCTATATAAAACTTTCTGACATGGTCGCTTACTCTTCGGGAAAAACATAATCTGAGAATGTTCGAAAGCAGGAGGCTTAGGAAAATATTTGGGCCTAAGAGAGATGAAATTTGGGACTGGAGAAAACTGTTTAACGACGAGCTTCATGACCTGTACTTGTCACCGGATATAGTAAGGGTAATTAAATCATGGAGGATGAAATGGGCTGGACATATTGCGCGCATGGGGGAGGAACGACATAGCCTATCTCAAAAATATTGATTGGGAGACCCGAAGGGAAAAGACCACCTGGAAGACCTAGACGTAGGTGGGAGGACAATATTATGATAGATATAACGAAAGTTGGATTTGCGAGGGATGATTGGATAGAGTTAGCACAGAATATGGTTGATTGGCGGGCTCAGGTAAGCGGGGCAATGAACCTTCGGGTTCCATAAAATAGATAATAGGCTATTGCTTTACCTTTCTGAGGAATTATCTATTACCATTGAGGAAGTAAGTATACAAAACTTCCTGCACAGTGTAGGGTATATAACATACATGTTTATATGCTTTTCTCCTAATGAAACTGCTTTTCAGCTCCCTTATCCACTTTTTCTCCTCCCTTCGCGTGAAGCACATGAAAGAGTTATTGATGTACTTCCTTTAACTTCACGCTGAGAGCTACGTGGAAAACTGCTGGCTTTTATTCCCCATGTTAGGGGAGAGTCAGTGAAATTTCCCCCGAACAAGGTAAAACGAATTTAATGACAAGTTATTGGAGCGCAGAGGCTCTTCGTATTACTTAAGGATCTGAAGAGATTTTAAAATTATATTACGTATACCATTATACTATAACAACCCAATTAATTAGGAAAAAGGGAGTTTAATAAATTTATAATAATAATAATAATAATAATAATAAATGCAGCAAGTTAGGTAGGCCTATCCAAAAAGTTCTTATTTTGAATTCTCTGATGGTTTGACAATATATAATAATAAAAGGAAGTGTTTGTCTTTCTGTCTGTCTGTCTGTCTGTCTATGCGCGATGCCCAGCGAAATCTACCGAATGCAGATATCTGAAATTTTAAACGTAGATGGACTGAATGGTTTCAAAAATTCACCTAGAAGCCGGATTATTACTTTTAGCTTTCTTTCGCGAGTTTTGAGTGAAAAACTGTCAGAAATCGTGCATTTTTTCGCTATCCAAGCATCAGTTTTCAGTAATACATTACATTTGTCAAATCAATTGCAGGTGGCTTTTTTTTGGGTCAGGATTTGGGAATTAAAGAATCGCTTCGTTTTATAAGCCCACCCTGGTCGATTCATTTGTTTATAATGCCAAGGCCCGCAGACATCAGAAATTTTCAACATAGTCTGAAGAGGGATAATGAATATAGGCTTAAACGGACAAACATTGATCAATTTGGACGGAACTCACTATGCAGGGGTTTTCTGGGCCAGGGAACTCGTATCTGAGGTCGTTTTTCCCAACCTGCGCTTTCTAACCGTGTGATTCACTTCAAAGCCGGATTTTTAGCTGTTTCATTAATTATTAATCGTTTAGTTTAGGCCTATGAGTGTTTCGGGTGCAAGTGTTAATAAATAAAATGTTTTAATTATTTTGCTCTTAAATTTTAACCTTCCAATTAACTATCGTGGGAGAAGCCGCAGGAACATGCTATCCTTAATATTTACAGGCAAAGAGTTCCATAATGGAATTGTGGAAATTGTAAACGAAGAAAAATAAAGAGCTGTGTGGTGGGATGGTATCAATAGTATTATCTCATGTCATGATCGAGTGTGAAAATTATGGCGTATTTAAGCTCTCATGTATGAGAAAGGAAATGGTAGTGACTTTAAGCAGGGGGCCCGTGTTGTATATTTACTGCACATTAAAGAACTCCAAGCCTAAATTAGAGCCTCTCGACAAAATTCTTCGGCCCTTTCCCGTCCAAGTTATACCTTAGATTTCTCTCGAGGATTGTTGAGGCGATTGGCTTAGCACCTGTTTCTCTGCTCTCCTTCTCTCGGAAAATAAGTGTACTGATTTGAAACCTCCATGAGTGGCAGGGGCGGATCCACGGGGGGGGGGGGGGAATGGGGGAAATTCCCCCCCCCCCCAAATTTTTAACATTAAGCACAAATTATTCAACATTTATTATAACATAACCCAAATACTTAAATTAAAGCAACGATATTCATTATTTTGAAATATCTTTGTAAGAAAATGCTGAAATGTTCATTTTGTTTTCAATTATGTACTGGGAATAATAAATTTTTATGAGTAAAAACTTCCCTCTCTACTTTGGTTCCCCCCCAAAATGTCTCTCTGGATCCGCCCCTGATGAGTGGTCCTATGTTCCACTGAGGAATTAAATGTAACTAGCCATCACCATCCTTAATAATAATAATAATAATAATAATAATAATAATAATAATAATAATAATAATAATAATAATAATAACAACCGTTGTTTGAAAGGTTTTACATAACAGTAACCATTCACTGAAGAGGTGGGAAAAATAGGGGTTGAAGGACAAAACGAATGATAAATCCCTTATTACATAGAGATAAAAGTTACTGTAAAGCTTCTAACACTATGTAAAACGTTTGTCAGAAACAATTTTTGCAATTCAATGCAAAGGTAGACTTCCCTTCCATTCACTCTCACCCCCGCCGGTGCCAGACCTCTTCCTAGTTGGACCGCTCTCTACTGCAAGGAGTGATCAAAATGAGGTCGCAGAACAACTAATTCATTACTTCCTTAGTAGTAACAATATCGAGACACGGGTTTTGTACCTGGGACCTCCCGAATGCGAGTCCAAGACACTACCATATCATAATTGAAGCGTTTAGTTTGATAAGGATCTAAGTGCCAAAATCTACGATTGTGCAGGAAACAAGACAGACCCACAGAAAGACGTGTCGGAGAAGACCCAGCGCTATATCTTGGAATTTATTGCTACTAACGTGGCTTTCCCTGGACCTTGGACCCTTTTGACATGCATTGGTCTGGGTACATAGATCCATTTAAAATTATCAGCTGAAAAATCATGATTTTGGTACTTAGACCCTTATAAAACTAAACGTTTCAATTGTTGTAAATCTTCTAAATAATGTAATACCAAGATTTTACAGAAATATGAACTTCTATATCAACCTATGCCTTTATGCCGAGCCGAAAGGGATTTTTAGGTAGATTTCGAAGAAAAATCTACCTATTGCAATGGATACCATGTCATGATTTTCGAAAAATTCTTTCATATCTTTACGTTTCATGCTCCCCTAAGTATTAAAAACCACCGCCCGTACGAAACCACCGCCCGTTCAAAAAAAAAAATTGTGATATTTATATATATATATCTTTACACGCTAGCTGCCGTAATTTTGGCCAAATTTTATTACGTCATTTCTAGGCCCAATAGTTCGGACAAGTTCGTTAATGAGCAAATTTGGCCCAAGGGGGTGGTCGGGGGAGGGGGTTGAAATTTTTAAAAATGTATATCTCGGCCCCTATGAAGTATAGAGGGAAACTTTGTTTGAATAAATTAGAGTACTCCCTATGAAGTTCACAGTGACACCAACTATTCGGGGGTTCGAGTGAGGGTGGGGGTGGGGGTGGGGGATGAAAATTCGAAACTTTTGAAACCACGTCTTGTGGGGTATCGTTGAAAAGCTCTTGATGAGTACTCTACAAATCAATAAATAGTTTCTTGATAGCTCTCATATGACGCGAGATTTTAATGTTTGAAAATAATAACACTTAAAAGAATTATTATAATATCATAATTTTGTCTTGTTTAGCGGCTTTGCTAATTTTATTCATTGCTGATCTTGCACACGGCCTCCCAGAATATTATATCCTATTCTTGTTGTTAAAACAAATGATTGTAGGCTCTTCCTCTTTACTGCAGGATTGCCATGCCGAGGCTAAAAAAGAAGAGTGCTGCGCAGCGATAATAAATTAAACCAAAAGCACTTCGAAATCTACCTCAGCCTGTAGGCCTGCCTAAAGGGAATTTTTTTTTCCTGGGAATTATTCATGCACTGTTATCGCCGGTAGAGATGGTTCCTGCTAGCTGAACGTTATAAGGACATTATACAATATTGAGGTTGGATGTGATATAACAGGCGTGGGTGTATGTAAGGTCGACAGATCGCGGCCAGATAAAACAAACAATGAAAAGTCCTTCTACTTTCTATTACAATGTCGCTTTCCGTCTACAATCCAATGTAAACATGACATCTAATACTAGTACAGTAGTTCGAAGTTTATTAACTGCCAGAATGGTACTTTCTGAGATTGTGTGGTGCACGGGGAAATGTGTATAATAAATTGAAAAAAAGAAAATGAAAAAAAAAATAATAATAATAAAATAAAAAAATAAAGTAAGGGCAATTTTCATTTTTCATTTCCATTTTTGGGGGTATTTTAGGTCATTTTCGGTATTTTTAATAGTTTTGTTTAAATGAAAATGCTACATTACATTGTGTTTTGAATTTTTCATTAATATTTCTGTTTATAATGCTTGTCTATCATGCGTTTATAAGCAAATAACGTCCACAGGAAACAAAGCAGGCTTTCAGTATAACTGGTATATCAGAAGGACTTTTACTGTGTCATTCAATTGTATATAAAAATTGAGTGAGAAAATTGCTACGGGCAATTTGATGGGCAAGCCAGTTCAGAGGTGACATTTTCGCAACGGGTGTCCCAGTAGTAACTTATTAATTTATTTACTCCGTTAGAAGCAATATAAGTGTGTTTTATATTGTAAATTTGTTATTACACTTTAAACATTACTCTATTAGTCCTACAACTCTGCTTTTTATGCAGTTATTTAGGTGACGCAGATATACATAAGTTAATTTTCCTGTCAGGAAAATGTTAATAGAAGACAGGTGTTTATTCTAACACCCATCATTGCTCAGACTTCATACAAGGCTTTACATTACGTAAATGTGTGTGGTGACGAACACCTCTCACTGTGCGACACTTCCTACAGGTGTAAAGAAGATCTCAAACTGTGGGGCGCGAAACTAGGCACACAACACCAAGATTTACATGGACCACGATAAAACAGAACAAATTGTAGATCCAGTAAGCCACTGAAGCCTACATTGTAATTGGTGTATTTAATGCTATAAACAATGAGGTGTAGTATAAGCGACGATAACCAGATCCATTTTATACCCTGGTTAATTGATTGAGCGTAGCGAGGTCATGTTTTAGCTTGGACCGTTCGGCAAATCGTCTGTTTGTTTGTAACTTAGTTACGACTCAACGCGTTGTTCGATTTTCTTCCATTTGGGCTTAAATGATCGTTGAAATCATTATAAACTACGTATGTGCAAGAATTTATATTTTTTTTTATTAAGTGCCAAAATGGTACTTTCTGAGATTGTGTGGGGGACGGGAAAATGTCTGTCTGTCTGTCTGTCTGTCCGTGTGTCTGTACGCGCGATAATTCAAATACCCTATCGGATTTTCATGAAACTTGGTATACGCACTCATAACTAGAGACCGGATTTTAAAGGGAAAATTTTCACCCAAAAAAGGACGAAAAAAGGGAAAATTATTGCCAAAAAAAGGTGGGAAAAAAGGGAAAATTATTGCCAAAAATGGTGGGGAAAAAAGGGATATAAAAGTAAGAGAGTGTAAAAATTCAACAGAGAGATACATGTTTGTTTTATGTACAGCCTTTGGTTGCTCTATTGCTGCTGATTCTGTAACATCTAATGACTGAAGAAATTTTTTGATCTTGTTGAAATTCTCACAGAGGAAAATAGCACACGAAATCCATGTTCCCCACCTTGTTATAATGGGAAACTTAGGCAATGGCAAGCCTGTGATTTCCCTGTAACACTCTATTCTGCTGGGAGGAATTATTTTTTCAATGGTGAATCAGTGAAAACAATTTTTAATATTTTCATATTACCAAATACTGGGTAATTTATGAATTTTCAAAATAAATTAGCAAAAAAGGTACTGGAAAGGGAAAGGTCCTAAAAAAGGGAGATGAACCTAAAAAGGGAAAAAAAGGGACGTTAAAAACAGGTCATTTGCAGTTGAAACGTACTCAGTAATGTCCTGTTCAATTTTATCACGTTTTGTGATTAAATATAAAAAAAGGAATTCCCTTTAAAATCCGGTCTCTACTCATAACGTCCATGGGAAGGAGCCTATTGATTTTGGACCAGATCGGTTGACCGGTACCGGAGTAAGGCCCAATTTAGTGCTTATTTTACGGTAATATATTAGAAAGAATTTATCAAATGCAAATCAGTTCTCATGACAACATACGCTATTGTTTTGCAGTGTTCATATACGGTTTGGGAAGTTGCAATACAGTTAGCTTTGACAAATAACACTACTAACATATTCCTTCACGTATGCTTATCAAACTAGACCTTTGTTCTTCCGTAAGGCCTCCTTAATGAATCGATCTGGAGCTTAACGCGGAAATCGATTTCAAAAATAACTTATTTTCTGAATATCATAATTGCAATTATCACTGATTAAACAAAAGCATTCTGGCACTTCGTTACGTCACATTACCTAATTTTATTCCGTTTCAAAAGGGGGTCGTTTTAATGGTTTCGTTTCATGCAATGTTCCGTTTATTTCAATTATTCTACCCAAACGGTTCATGCTATAAACATTTGAATACTATTTCCCCTGTCGAGTGTAAAAAATTTCTACAACTTTGTCCCTATAGGTCTACATACTTTACGTGACTAATAGTTTACTGGTATTTCGTCTGCCTGTAAATTTGTTTGTTACGCAGTCATGACCAAACCGATTTTCTTCCGGTTTGGCACGAATGTTCCTTGGAGTTCTAAAAACGACGTTTGTGTAAAGATTTTATTTATTATTCCTTTTAAGATGAAGAGCAGATTACAGATTATCTTTGGACGCGAGGTATACTGTTTAAAGAACTATATTATTATTAATATTATTATTGTTATTATTATTAATATTATTATTGTTATTATTATTATTGTTATTATTATTAATATTATTATTTTTTATTTATTTTCTCCCCATTTAAGTGGTTATATTCAGCATGCTCCTTTACAGTCTGTAATAGACTACTACATGCTATTTTGTTACTACATCTGTAACCAATTATCTACATCCTTTATCCTACAAATTTACATAATATTTACATAAGTGTGAATTGGCTATCTACAACTGTTGGAAATCTATAGATTGGACAAATTTTCTACATTCTTTTAGATATAGATTACATAATCGCTTTTGTATCACTGGCCATTGTCCTTTTCTCACTTCCATATCGTTTCACAATTTAACTTGAAAGGGCCACTCTTAGAAACGGTATATAAATTATTTATTATTATTATTATGATTATTATTATTATTACTAGGTATATTATTTTTTAAATAAGCTGTATTTATACTCCTTTTAGCTACGAGGTCATATCAGGAGTTCGAGATATGTGTCTGTACAGTAGGGTAGGCCATGAAACTATTGATTGTCAACTATTTCTATTACTGGTGTCTATCATGGATTAAATTTTAACTGATGTTAATCTAAATAAAATCAGGTAAACTGATGTAACAAAGTGCCAGTATGTTTTTGTTTAATCAGTTATGACTGCAATTATGATATGCAGAATATGTTTTTTTTTTAAATTGATTTCCAAGTTAAGCTCCAGATTTATTCATTAAGCAGGGCTTACGGAAGAAGAAAGGTCTACCATCTCGGCCACCTGGGTCATTTTAACGGTCTAGTTGGATAAGCGCATGTCAATTAATATGTTTTTTGTCATAGCTACCTGTATTTTAATTTCCAAGGCCTTATAAAATCACAGTAAAACAATAGGCTATGTTGTCAAGATAACTGATTTTCATTTTTTTTATAAATTCTTTCGAATACATATATTACCATAAAATAGGCACTAAATTGAGCATTACTCCGAAACAGGTCAATCGATTTTATCCATTATGAATAGACGTCTTCCCATGGACATTATAAATGTGTATACCAAGTTTCATAAAAATCCGGTAAAGCGTATTTGAGTTACCGCGTCTTTAAAATATTCACTAAATTGGGTTTTACTCCGGTACCGGTCTACCGATTTGGTCCAATATCAGTAGACGTCTTTCCACGTACATTATAAATGGGTATACAAAATTTCAGGAAAATCCAATAAAGCATATTTGAGTTATCGCGACTTCTTATATATTAACATAAAAACACTAAATTGGGCATTATTCCGGTACTGGCCAACCGATTTGGTCCAATATCAATAAACGTCTTCCCATGGACATTATAAATGCGTATACGAAGTTTCATAAATATCCGATAAAGCGTATTTGAGTTATTGCGCCTTTAAAGTAGACACTAAATTGGGTTTTACTCCGGTACCGGTCAACAGATTAGGTTCAAATTCAATAGGGCATTCTCATGGACGTCATAAATGGGTATACCAAGTTTCATGGAAATCCGATACAGCGTGTTTGAGTGATGGCGCCTTTCTATTAGAAAGGCGCCATAGAGGCCTTTCTATTAGAAAGGCGCCATAATCTATTAAAATAGGCACTAAATTGGGCATTACTCCGGTACCGGTGAACCGATTTGGTTCAATATCAATAGGGTTCTTCCCATGGACATTATAAATGAATGCTTGTATATCTATTATAAATGTGTTTTCCAAGTTTCATGAAAATCCGAAAAAGCGTATTTGAGTTATGGTGCGTACAGACACACGGACAGACAGACGGACAGACATTTTTTCGTCCACCACACAATCTCATAAAGTACCATACTGGCACTTAATAAATATGATACAGGATGAAATGGCGAGGATGATTCATGGTATGTAAATATCCAATTTGCCTTTACGACTGGGGAAGCCATGAAAAAACCCATGTCAAATTGGCCGGCCACGGGATTTGAGCCTGGGACCTCCCGAATGCGAGTCCAAGACGTTACCATCTCGGCCACCTCGCTCGGTAGACCTATTATTGTTTCTGTTTTGAATATTTGTGTTAATTTCGACTGTACTTATTGTTAAAACAATGCTATGTACCGTAACTGTAATAATATTGAAGTTGGGGGAAAGATAAGGAGGCTATTTATATTCCAGAAAAATACAGTGTCGCAAGGGTTGTTTATTTTCGTAATGGAATATTGTGAATTGTTGTATACAATGCAAATATTTTTGAGTTGGACCGGGCACTAGGGTTGCAAAACCTAGCGATGAGTCAGATCCTGCGTGGCACAGTCTATATATGAGGGGGCTGAAGCCAAAGTGGTGTAAGTAATGTTTTATGCATTTAGAGAAACAGAAGGTTTTGTTAGATGCATTATAATAATCTCTCCTAATACTGTCCTCCCACCTACGCATAGGCGTAACCAGGTCGACCATATGGGGGGGGGGGTTATAACATTCAGGGAGTGGGGGGTCCGGGGGTCCTCCCCCGGAAAATTTAAAAAATCAAGATGCAAAATAACGAGTTTTAAGCTTCTGGGAGTCCTCCCCCGGAAAATTTTAAAAATTAAGACGCAAAATAACGAGTTTTAAGCTTCCCACGCTTTATACTTGTATTAAGTAATTTATGGGCAGACTTAAAAAAAATATACAATTTTCCTTTTTTTAATCAATGGGGGGGGGGGGTTCAAACCCCCCAAACCCCCCCCCTCGGTACGCCTATGCATCTACGTATACATAGCCTATACATATTTACAGCCTTACTAATAAAAGCTGCTTATATCTGCGTTGAACGGTTGTTTGGTTGTTCTCCGCGCAAGTTCTACATAAGCCGTATTACCAATAAACGCAGTGTAACTGCCGAGGGTTACACCGGCTTTGTACGTGTAACGTCATCAAACACGTCACGCTTTTCATGACGTTACTAGCCTCTGGCTATGAAGGACTGCTGAAAGCCATCTGTCGGAGCAGCTGGCAAATAGCGATGCCGAGTCTGCCGAGAGTAATTCTAGTTTCAGTATTTCATTATATTTTTTCATAAAGCTGTAATCATGGGTACAAGTATGGAAATATGTCCCGCAAACAAGGAACAATGTTTATAATTCCGCAAAAGCAGCTCAGAATATGCATAGCCTCAAAATTCAATCTCAGACATCTACGAAACGACCGGCTGTTCCGGATATCGGCCATCTTGATTATTTACGTCAAGTTTATACAAGGGGGCCAGGCTGTGTAAAGCGTTGCACACATTCAGCCTTATGAAAGGATTATTAGTACATTTTTTCTCCTCAGCTGGTATAAATGTTACAACTGGATTATTAGTAAGACTGATAGTGTATGAACACAATAGGACTTACACGACTCTTCCTGCTAACATATCTATACCTCAACATTGCATTGCAATACTTAGGTTAAACAATTTTAAAACATGACTTACACCACTTTGGCTTTAACGCCACCATATGGAGCTGGCTTTGTGTACTGGAATTCGTGGGTGCATAAATTTGGCAGGCCCGGTAGAGTTACATTCAGGTAGAGGAACACCTGTGAGACAAAATAATAGGCCTATAATAAAGAAGAAAGGTGCACTCGAAAGAGCATAGGCTATATGTCTTGTAATGCCTATCAGTTCTTAAGGTAGTCGTTTAGAGATCATGTTCACAAAGTGGGAAACTGAGTGGAATAGGTCAACGAAAGGGGGCAGTGACTAAATTGTTCTTCCCGAGTGTTAAGGCAGACTAAAAATAAATATACCTTTATGGTTTAAAAATTGTTTTTAAACTAATTGACTGTTGATAACATATGCAACAATATTACCTTCACATTTGTATATTTTAAAATCTATGTAAATGGTATTTGTGTAATTTTTAGTATTTCAATATTTTAGCTTACTGAATACTGGACACGCATACTATATATCGTAAACTCCCCAATTGTTTTTTTTATATAAATACTTTAGGGCAGCGTTTCTCAACCCTTTTGAACCAGAGGACCACTAAAATGTCTAAAAAAATTACGGACCCCTAATTTTACATACCATTTTTAAAAGTAGGCTATATGTAGGCCAGTATTCTTAATATTTGGGGTATTAATCATAGGTCATTATAACGAAACAAATTTAAATGCATTTTCTAATTTGACGGAAACACAGTTATTGAATTGGAAGTAAACTATTGACAGTAAAATTATATTTTGAACAGACTTTAATATTTTTTTACCAATTTGATAATATAATTAGGTATTACGTTATTACTCCTTTTAATGAGATGGTTGAGCTTGTTGCCTCTTGGAGAGGTCCTGGATATCTGGCTCAATATTAGTCAAATTTAGTTGAAGATCAGCAGATACATTAAGTCGGTTTCTGTATTTTGTTTTTAGTTAAACGAGTGATAAAAATCCCTTCTCACAAAGATACGTTGTTGAAAAGTTGCAATAGGACAGCTGTATTTTCGAAGATTTTAAAAACTTGGACAGCTATTGTCCATTTTATTTCAATTTTTTTTTTATTTCTTTACTTTCCACTTGCTGTATGATTTTTTTAATCAAGTCTGCGGACCATTTGCACCATCTTCGCGGACCACCAGTGGTCCGCGGACCATAGGTTGAGAAACGCTGCTTTAGGGGACACTATTGTAACATAATTAACACTATTATTTTAATTTAATTTGGTTCACAATATATTCTGCACTATTCAAACGAATATATATCTCGTTTTCAGTAATTATTTCCCTATCTAGTTTTTGATAGTGGTTTAAAGGCGGATCTTTTACGAAATACTTTCTTTTATACCTTTAACAACCAATGTAACCACATTCCTAACTAGCCATGGTCGAATTAATTCCTATTTTTATAAATTTAAAATTAAAGACAGCCCTGAGTATAGGCCTACATGTGGATTAGGTGACCAGTATGAAAAATGTTTCAATTCCGGTGGCGAATATGTTCAAAAATAGCTGAACACTTGCGCTATCTGGCACTGCGTTATATCAGTTTACCTGATTTTTTTAATTTATTTATTCTGGTGGAGTTAAGGCCATAAGTCCTTCTCAACCACTCGGTAAGTGGGGGAATGAATGAAATTAAGTACATGAAATATAAATTCCATGAAATACACGAATTATACAACTTCATTATACGACGTAGCGTAGTGGTTGAGGCGCTGAGCTACAAACCGGAAGGTCGCGGGTTCGATCCCCGATGAGGTCGTTGGAGTTTTTCAATTGGCCTAATCCTTCTGGTGGCACTATGGCCCTGGGGTCGACTCAGCATCTAACAGAAATGAGTACCAGGAGCAATCCTGGGGGTAAAGGCGGCCGGTGCGTAAGGCTGTGAACCTTACCACCTTCATGTCCACCAATGTCCAAAATCTGGGAGCCTCAACCTCCTGGAACCCTCTGGGCCTCCATGGCCTGTATAGGGAACACTTTACACTTTACACTTTACACTTTACAATCATAATACATAATGCAATAAATTAATACTCTGTTGACTATAAGTACTGAACATTTTAAAATATTTACTCATTAATATAATTATTAACCTCCTAGGTATTTAAGGGTTAATATGCAATATTTATTGAAGAAATTGAAATTTCTCTCCAAACTTTCAATTGTCTTAAACGGAGAATTATTTAACTGACGTTATAGGCTATAAGAACACAATAATTGACGGTAAGTGGGATATTTTTGAGGTAGTGTCTAGAAATAAGAATGTTTGTTTTTAAGGGAAAGAAGTTAGTATTGATTGGTGTGCATGAAGGGTGGGCACCCTCACTCTCATATTGATTGCAAGGGCGCAGCGAGGGCAAAGCCCTACCTGAGTACGAGAGGAACGCATGAAATATTCATTCTCATGCCGTCACCTGTCCAACTCTTCTGCGACCTCGCAACCATCTTCAGCACGTCTCATCGCTGTCACTCAAGGAAAAATCACGAGAGAGAATCCGGATCTCGAAAGACATTTATAATGACTATTTAACGAATACTTACATAATTAAGCAAATAATGAATAATTGAATCCACAAAAATTAATAAAACACATCGCTATTCGTGTCAATGCAAGCGAGATAGCCGATGCCGAGGGACTGTGGTGTTGCCAGAGATTATTACTAGGGACCGGATTTTAAAGGGAATTCCTTTTTTTATATTTCATCACAAAATGTGATAAAATTAAACAGGACATTACTGAGTAAGTTTCAACTGCAAATGACCTGGTTTTAACGTCTCTTTTTTAGGCTCATTTCCCTTTTTTTTAGGAACTTTTCATTTCCAGTACCTTTTTTGCTAATTTATTTTGAAAAATTCGTAAATTACCCAGTATTTGGTAATGTGAAAACATTAAAAATTGTTTTCACTGATTCACCATTGAAAAAATAATTCCTCTCAGCAGAATAGAGCGTTACAGGGAAATAACAGGTTTGCCATTGCCTAAGTTTCCCATTATAACAAGGTGGGGAACATGGATTTGGTGTGCTATTTTCCTCTGTGAGATTTTCACCAAGATCAAAAAATTTCTTCAGTCATTAGATGTTACAGAATCAGCAGCTGTAGAGCAAGCAACGGCTTTACATAAAACATACATGTATCTCTCTGTTGAATTTTTACTCTCTCTTACTTTTATAGCCCTTTTTTCGCACCTTTTTTGGCAATAATTTTCCCTTTTTTCCCCACATTTTTTTGGCAATAATTTTCGCTTTTTTCGTCCCTTTTTGGGTGAAAATTTTCCCTTTAAAATCCGGTCTCTAATTATTACCAACAATTTCCGTTAATATCAGCTATTAAAAATATATGTGAAAAAAATTTCAAAATTTTAAAATTATAATTATTATTATTATTAAAATTTTGCTCCATGTCATTTTCTTTGTTTGAATCTTTCTGATATATATATATATATATATATATACTTTTTTTACTTCAAAACTATTATATTATTATTTATATTATTATTGTTTTTCATATTATGTTCCCTTGTGTAATTGTCATATTATTTGGGTTACTGTTTTTCTTTTCTCTCTGTGTGTGTGTTTCGTTTTATTGTTATAGTATTAGTTTAATTATTTTTAATATCACTTTAAATATATTTAAGCGTACATCATTATATTAATATTAATGGTGTATTAATATAAGAGAGAAAATCGTAATTGGGCATAAGCCTTTAATATTCTTAGTACAATAAATAAATAAATAAATAAATAAGAAAAAAGATCTCTGTGGTTAATAATGTATATTGTTATGAATGGGGGTCGGATGTTTATGACATGTCATATTTTTATCCTGACCTCCTTTCTCGCCATAAACATAAGCACAATTGTGCAGTGTATGTACTACACGGTCGAATTAAATGTGACATGTATTTCATTAATTAAATGTTTATGACAAATTAATAGTAACTTAAATTTTAAAATTAATGCTATTGTTCATATTTTATAGGGACCCGCAAGGTCTAGAAAATATCACTAGTATTTGGAGCTGATGAAGCGAGCAAACAGGAGAAAATTGTTTAAAAATAGAAGTTCATTGCAAATAAAATTGTAAATCATCAAAATTATCGAAAAATATCACGCAATACGTGGACTCAAAGCATAACAGAATCTAGAATTAAAATAAAAGCACCTTTTTTTTTTTCAAACTTGCCTTTGCCACTATTACAGATTACTTTTCGACGTAAAATAGCAATAAATACTTTCGAAATACATATTTTTCAACACCTAAATTCGAAGTTGAGTTTTTAACATAAATACACATTGATACTTATATTGAGGTTCCCTGAATCCAAATATACTGTTCTCGAAAACATGTCTGTTTGTGTGTGTCTGGCTCCAGGACGGAAAATCGTATGAAAACAACATTTTTATTTGGGTCATGTACCTTCTGAGGATGTGACACGAAGATTGGCGACAGGTTTATCTTATTTTTAAGTGGACGTTACATGAAGAAAGTATAATTTTTTGCGATTTTCTTTAAATTTTGCATTTGCTAAAACTTTTATTTGAACAATTTTTTTCGAAAAAATTCCCTGAAGGGTAGTTATAAGCCATCCACTGTTTGTAGAAACTCAGTTTTGCCTGAACAATGAAGCTATGTATCAGGGTAAAACAACTGAATACGCGCTCTTTGCAATATGGCCTCTTATTCTATAATATCAGAATGTGAAGTGAGAAAAATGTATTGCCCATGCTTGGAGTAAAAAAAGTTACGAGAGTGCATTAATCAGATTTTATTTGGGTTTTTTATCCTTCGGGGATGCGATACGATGTAGTAACAACATTCTCTTCATTTTTACAACAAATTTACATGAAGAGAATGTCATACATAATATATTTTACTAAGAGGCAAACTTTTCGATCTCGGGAAGACTAAAGTAATTGCTAATTGTATAAATGACGAAGAAGAAATATAGACCCTTTCAGAGTCTTGACGACGATGTCTATTGTACAATCGATCCGAATCTTTTCTATGCAATATATAAGTGAAACACCAAGAATCCATCAAACTACTTAATCCTGAAATTGATAATGTATCCTGTATGCCATAGTATTTATTTTGATGGCAAATAAAGTGGAGGAAAAATTAAAATTTCTTGTAAAATTAAAGAATAAGGTAGAAGATTTAAGGGGGGGGCATACAGCTTACGTTCCTGAAAAATAGGTGAAGTTCATTTTTTTCTCAGCACTGAATTGTTCTGTAGCCTTGCAATCTGGCATGCTCTATATTGACTACTTCTACAATTGCATACTATTTTCAGAATTAATTTAAGTATTACCGTTTTGGGTAATTATCATTACAAAATGGCTGCCAAATTTTGTGCATTGTAGAGCCGTTTCCCTCATAACTCAAAACGTTTATTAATATACTAGCGTGTGCCCGCGGCTTCGCACGCGATAATTATTTCAAAAATTAAAAATTAAGAGCATAATAGTTAAATCATTATATTTATTAACACCAAAATCACGTGGACTACATGCCACGATTAGATAGCGTCGCCTGGTAAAAGCGACCTCAGATTCGAATTCCCTGGCCCAGAAAACCCCTGCATAGTGAGTTTCGTCCAAATAAAACAATGTTTGACCATATTTAGGCCTATATTGAATATCCCTCTTCCGTGTAGGTTGAAAATTTCATACGTCTGCGGGACTTGATATTCTAAACAAATGAATCGTCAAGGATGGACCTACAAAATCAAGCGATCGCCCGCGATAATTATTTCAGAAATTAAAAATTAAGAGCATAGTAGTTAAATCATTTTTTTATAAGCATCTAAATCACGTGAATTACATACCACGATTAGATAGCGTCGCCTGGTAAAAGCGACCTCAGATTCGAGGTACTTGGCCCAGAAAACCCCTGTATAGTGAGTTTCGTCCAAATCGAACAACGTTTGACCATATTTAGGCCTATATTGATTATCCCTCTTATAGTAATAATAATAATAATAATAATAATAATAATAATAATAATAATAATAATAATAATAATAATCCTCCTCCTCGGTGTTGGTTGAAAATTTCATATATCTGCGTGCCTTGACATGATAAACAAATGAGTCGACCAGCGTGAGCTACAACATTCAAGCGATCGTGATGGTTTTATGACAAAAATAGCCAAAGCCTACTGTAATTGATTTGACATTGAAATGTATTACTGAGAACTGATGCTTCGAAAACGAAAAAAATACACGTTTTCTGCCCGTTTTTCACTCATAACTCGCGAATGAAGGCTAAAATTAAAAATGTAGTATGACAGAAACCTTCCCGGGAATGTACCCAACAACTTCCCAAAGTTTCATGGCGATCGGATGAATGGTGTAGTAATGCATAAAGGACACACATACATTCATTTATATATATATATATAGATTGCAGTGAAAATTAGCACGGAAGTATAATTATTTGATAGTATTGAACAACGCTATGTAGAATCATTGATGTAACTTTAATAGCTTTTTAAAATGTTTCTGATGTAAAAATTTGTAAATAAAATTAACATGTGATTAATTATCTTTTAAAATCTGCATATAATCCAAAGATTCTAGATTATGTTGTATATATTGTATTTACAAATAGATAGAAAATAGAATCACTCAGAAATATTGGTATTTACGAAAATTATCAGGAAAACGGCACTTAGTGCCAAAGTAGCAAAAATAGAGTATACTGGATTACAAGGCTACAGAACAATTCATTGCTGCGAAAATTAAAAAAATGAACTTCACCTAATTTTCAGCATCGAAAGCTGTATGTCTCTCCTTAAACTATAGGCCTATATATCGAATCATTGTGTTAACTGTTTTCTGTGCAGTCCGGCATCGGTTTCTATAACGTGTGAGAAAATGAGTCTTGCGAAAAGGATTAGTAAAATCGCTCTTAATCCCTTTATTAGGTTTTCATGTACAGAATTTTTTTTAAAGTATGGAATTTTCGAGTTGTACATGTCTGTTTTTTTGTTTCTTACCTGCATCAACACTTTACTTGCATTTAAATCTCCTAACACCCTGTGAAATATACAGCATGTATGAATCACTAAAAATTCTCAAGATAAGACAAGTTGCGAAGACAGGGTAATTGAATAATTACCTCAGTTTATTTTATCGCACATAATTATCATGTGATTAGGCCAGCTCATGTGAGGAAGATGTACAACCCACTTAAAACAATAAATGGTAATGAAGAGATAAACGTGCAAACTTCACATTGCGAATGCAATTTTAAATGACCTTACTTAGATTTCCTCATCGGCACTTAAAATCTCCCTCAGCCAAGAGAAATCATAAGATGTGATGTTATGTTGACGATAATGATAATGATGATGATGATGATGATGATGATGTCACTACAGCCTTCTACGTACGAAAGATAATAATAACAATAATAATAATTTATCTAACCTGGGCCCTATTTCATAAAACTCTACAGGTGTGACATATACGACAATTATGTCAAATCTGACAAATTTGTCAATATGTCATGACAATTGTATTTTTCATAAATTATACAACTTTTCCTAAAATTACAGGCAAATTAATGTAAACTGTCAAGACTAAAAGAACCCTTTTCATAAACACGACAATTTTTTTTTTTTTTTTTTTTTTATTTTTTTATTAATTGACATTTAATTAAAAGTGCCAGGTCACAAATTGGACCCCTGCCTTATACATGATTTCGTATTGACAACCTTTGAACAAATTATTATACACAAAATTATTGACAACTTTTATCACCAGAAGTGACAAGTTGTAACATAAGCAATCATTGAGTAAGTTCTTTCATTAGGGGGTTGATATGATGTTTTAGAGATGTCAAAAATCTTTCTTATTCTACAAAATAGGATATAAACTAATTTAAATGGAACACCAAAAAAACATTAATTAATATAAAGTACATGATTTTTGAAGGCCAGACGTCACCCAGGTTTTGTATTTTGTAATTAGAAATTAACTTATGAACGACTTTCGATTTTCAAACTCTAGATACTAATTTAGGTATGTAGAACTTGAAATGGGGAAGAACGGCTTATGACACTCAAATTATCCCCTCAGGAAACGCTTGATATAGCTTTTTGTGGGTCATAGAGGATGTAGAACTTTCACCCCATTGCTTCTACACAACATGCCTATATATAGATATAAAATTACACAATTAAATTACACAAAAATTAAATTATATAGCCTAAAACACACTAACACTATATTTTGTTAACATTTACTAGTAGATAGGCCTACCAGTATTAATTACTAGTACTAACAGTAATTACATACTACTGTGTAACATATGAACTTAATTAACGACAGAAGGTATCCGGTTACTCAACCAATATTGCTTGGGGGGGGGAGGGGGTCATTTCCATTGCTTAGAGAATCTATTTCCAAACTGACGAAAATTATGACACTTTAGGCCCTGAGGAATATAAATAATATTCTGTAAAAATAGATTAATGTATGTAGAGTGCTAATTGTTCCGCATTTTTATTCGTTACATACTCGCAATAAAATAATTCGAGGACTGGACTTTCTCAAGAGAATTGTAACAGCAAAGTAGTTTATCCACAAAATCCGGATCTCTTATTACATTATTACTATTATTACTAGAGTACGGATGTTTATGACACGTCATATTTGTATCCTGGTCTCCATTCTCGCTGCAAACACAAATTAAACACATTAAGCACATTTTTTATCCTAATTGGACCGTTTTCATTTTGCACATAAAGTCATATTTTGGTCATTTTCATGGCTTTGGCATATTGCGGTCATATTTGTAATTTAACGTCATATTTCAGTTATAAATTCGGCTAAAGAGCGCAATTTTTACAGTGGGGCCTATATGCACTAAATGGTCAAAAATATTTCTAAATAATTCTAAATATTTCTGAGAAAGAGTCAAGAAAATTTTGGTTTTACTGTAACTGAAATGTCAAGGGACAATAAAAGTCATAGCACAATTACCTCTTTCTCCTTGTTAACAACTTCCAATAGATATGTTTTTACAAGATTTCACATTTGTAGTGGTATCTGGAAACATTAACAAAATAGAAGTTCTTTACAAGTAAAAAAAAAAAATTAAAAGTGATTAACTGATCGATTTAATATGCTGTAATAATTTAGTGTCATTAAACGTGTTAAATTGAAACGTTTGTTTTATAAAATACGTTCTTGTATGAGGTCATATTTATGATTTTTGGATCAGTCATTTTAAAGGGCATATTTGAAGTCATATTTTCCACTTTTTAGGTCACTAACATCCGAACCCTAATTATTACATCTATTCTTATACAATTCAACGGCCCTAAATAGCGTGCTTGCTCGCTCGCCCGCTTCGTGAGACATCGGGTATACTCGGCGATGTTCGTCTCTCGCAGTGTAAACATTCATGACGACTACAAAATTAGTAAAACCGTTTCTTTATTATATAAGGCCTAAGTGAAATGAACACAATGAACAAATATTCTAATTTTATTTTTACTTACAATTTTCATAGCTCTGAACCACAAACATTTTTAATAATCTACCAGTGTAAATTTCTTAAAAATCCTGGAGTCAATTAATAATGGCGGGTGAAGCCGCGGGCATCAGGTTTAATATATTGATAGTTTAATCCTCGAAGTATCGCGGACAGTAAAAATCCAAATCAATGAAAATCTTGAAACATTATATAATTTCTGAAAATTACACTGAATTTATCAAATAAAATTCACATCACATTCATCTGTCAACAAACAGTTGAGAAATGATACGTATTATCCACCGCCGTCTCGAGAATTACGCACGAGAATTATACAGTTTAGAAGGCAGTGGTTCACAGTTATCTTTGGAACTGCATAATCGAATCTGAGATCGTTTTCCCAGGTGGCGATTTCTAATCGTGGAATGTACTCTAAAGCCGGAATTTTAGCTGTTTCATTAATTATTAATGGTTTAGTTTAAGAATGATTCGCGTGCAAGTGTTAATAAATATAATGCTTTAATAATTATTACACTATTAATTTTTAATTTTTAAATTAATTATCGTGGGCGAAGCCGCGGGCACCTCCTAGTATGATAGCATTTCTTCATCTACTTCTTTTTCTGAGTTATACCTCCTCCTTGTAGGCCCATTTACGCGGTCCAGTGATACGAGCGAATTTAACACCTCTACATTTGGGGGGTAGGAGGGGGAGATAGACGCAATAGGCCAGGTCTAAGGTCCAGGCTTGCATATGGAGCACAGAACAATGTGTTTACGAGATACTGGAACTTTGACTGACCGATAAGTTGTCAGTTCTATTTTGTGCCATGAAGACAACTGGACGCAGTTTCCGGAGGGTTTTCTCTAATACTTTCTACATGTAAGTACCTTTACAGTACTAGTAGTTCTGTGTACAGAAAACTTAGACTCCAAAATAAAAAAAAAACTTATGTGAAATTCACATAACTTCCTCTGCCCAAATCAAAGTTAGCCTCTAAGTACGGTGCTGTTTTAAAAAAAAATAGCGACAAATGAAATGTTCTTTATGTAAAGTCTCCTTAAAAATAAGAGAAAGTCGTCGCCAATATTCGTGTCATATCCCCTAAAGGTAACTAACCCAAATACAAAATTTTCTCTTCGTGCGATTTTTCGTTAAAAGAGGCCGTATTTCAAAGAGCGCGTATTCAGAGTGGGTGACTTATAACTACCATGCAGAGAATTTTTTTAGAAAAAATGTTTCAAATAAAAGTTTTTCATCATTTTTCAGATATCAGGGGTGTACAACTACCTTAAACTCATTATAGAAAAAGAGATTCCGCAGAAAACTTCCTCTGCCACTGGTTAAACGGTACTGTATTATGCATGCACAAAGTCAAAGAAGGTTATAGTTTGCTGGTGAATCAGGAATTCCCCAGCTGAAGATGCAATGATAGGTACTGTACATTGGCCTTGGCGGCTTTCTTTTGATAATATTGCTAACCATCATTATACAGTAAGTGCTTCCCAGATAATTTAAACAGTTCCATGCGTGAAGTTTCTAATTGAACGAACGAAGCGGGGCCCGGCTTTTTTTCTGTTTGTCTGTAAATTTGCTTGTTTCGCAGCTACGACCAAACACGTGGTTCGATTTTCTTCCAACTTGGCAAAAATGTTCCTTGAAGTCATTAAAAACTACATATGTTTAAGGATATTTATTTCTCGATTCCTTTTCAAGATTGTGGCCTTTTTAATAGTTCCGTTTCGTATGTTCTTTTAGTGAATGTTTATAAGTCCACCGCTGTGTAGTAGGGGATGCGTTGCAACGGGCTCGGGTTCGATTCCTGGTCGGGACAAGTTACGTAATTTATAGTGGGGTTTTTCCTCACCTGTGAGACAAATGTCGGGAACCTTTATGCCCCCCCCCCCAGATATCATCTGGCCGTTATTATCATCTTCATCCCATCCCGCCTAGTTTGGAGTGAGTGTGTGTGTGTGAATGGTGTGTCTCGTCCTATGTGTTCGTGTTGTCTCGGAGGTGGCCCCGGCATTGGGATGATCGCTCATCCGAGGAGGCCCTCTATGTCATTTTCTGATCAAAAAAGTATGTATGTGATCCAAAGATAATCTCTCTCCCGACAGGTCGCGGCCCTTTAAGGCCCGGGCGGCTTGGGTCGATTAAATCCTAAAAGGGAGAGGTAAAGAAAGAAAGGATGAACGAATGAATGTTCATAAATTTAATTTCCGTAGTGGTCTATTAAATTAATCGACCACTAACAGCAACTTAAGTATACACAATTCCCCCCCCCCCCCAAAAAAAGATAGCTTTGCGATGCACAGGTTTTTATGTAACTTCTAAACCAGTCAGGAGTGATACATATAAAAATATAGTAAGTTACAAAGTTAAAATAAATGCTATTTAATTATGCACTAGAAAAAGTAGAATAGACCTATTTATCCCCGTATTACGAGAGGCGAAGTCAGTGGTCACCCATCTAAGTCTGTTCAGAGATATGGCGTTACTTAACCCGAAGAACTTGGAACTTACGAGAACACTAAATCCACACGACCTTACTTCCTAACACACGTGTATAGGAAATTCACAATTATTCGGTCATCGGCCTAAAATACTATATCCAGTCAGAATCCCAGGATAAAGTTCATATAGAGAGAGATGTTTATTTGACTGCCTGCTTGTACAACTGCTTGTACAACCCACTGTGTTATCTGCAATACAAACAATCGCAATTACGAGAACTTGTATAAATACACCACACGCTGAGAAAGTGCATTTACTCCTCCTGTGGCCCGCGAACCCACCATAGCCAAAGTGTGATAATATAAGTTTATAATAAGCAGGGCCCGGATTCTGATGACCTAATATTGTTTGAAAAATAACCTATAAAATGACCTTAAATTTTAAAGAAAATGACTTAATAATTATAAAATATGACCTAAAAACCGATATTTTATTTATAAAAAAAATATTCTTGCACACACAAAGTTGTAGACTAATGTGTACGTAATTGAAAAAAAGAACTGTAAATGCAGAAAGGATGTTGTAGGTCTAAGAAGTCTGTTCTTTGTTCTTAATTGGAGCATTTGAGAAGATAAGTAAAAAAATTGTTTTAAAGTAGATCCTACAAAAATGTTGCATTATGGTAAGCTAGTAATTTATTTAAATATTACCCGTATGAAAAAAAAGCTTGTAAATCCTACCTTATTTAGGATTGCAGTAAATTACTGTCAGCATACGGAGATTATTGAAGGTATAAAAGTTAATATACTCAATGTAAATGCATGAAAATTACTATATAAGGAAGCAAATGACAAGAAAATGACAAAATAGTGACGTAAAATTGAAATAAATGCCCTAAAAATATACAATTGCATAAAATGACAAAAAATGACCTAATAAAAATGCATTTCTACAATCTAGAGGCCATGATTAAGATTTATATACAAGTTGGAAATGTCTATGCAGCATCAATAAAAAGGTGACATGTCATTAGAATCCGGGCCGGTTTTTGTGGTTATTTATATTTAGGCATGTGACCATCGCCGGTGTGCCGGAATTTTTTACGGCAGGAGTTCTTTCACATACCTAGGCTTATAAATCTACAGACATGTCCCCATTTGTCATCGTCCTGAGCTGAAAATAGGCCAGAATTGGAACTGGGGAAGCAATGAACTTTTTATAAATAGATCAATCAAATTATACGTTAGTACATTATGCAACAAGCCTATAATCAAAGTTATTAAGATCCGAGCATTTTTATGAAACGAGCAAAGCGTATTTCATAATTTTCATATGATAATCTGAATTACCATTATAGGCAAGATGCATACCACTGTTTTTGTTCGATCATAATTAGTCTGAATGTTTAAATTTTGAGATGTCAGATTTACCCAAACAAATGACCTTCCCATCAATATGGTTGACGTAGTTCTGGCCTTCTACGAGAAATGTCAGGTTACGGCGTCGGTCAAATCGATGCTTCCTTTTGACTGCTTTCTTGAAACGAACGGATTTTGACAGGCGAAATCCAAAAACAGGTGACCCCTTAAGCTCCCCCCATTCGATATTCACATTTGCACGGACTGTGTGAAGTATTTTGTTTCTTAGCGAAAAAGGATGGCCAACTGTCCTTGTTTATTGTCGCAAGTGCCTTGTACCAACTGACCTTGTATAATGTCATTATATACTTCTCAAGGTCTCAAGATCGTTCCGTGTTCAATAATAATCGGTACCACACCGGTCATAATGGAAATCTGTATCGTCATGGATACCATTATAATACCGTTACTACACACGTAATAAGCGTATTATAGTATGGTTGAACAAAAAAGCTTAACAGCAATGCATGACCTGTCAAGGAACAAATCCTTCCTATGCTATTATTTTAAACCGTTAAGAGCTCAAATTGCATACTTGTTATATAAGCAATCTTCAAGTGAATCCATCAGTGAACTTTAAGTTTGAAATTAATTTTTAAAATTCTAGCAGAATAGTAGGCTTCTATAAACAATAACCATAATACGTGAAAAAAAATCCTTTCATTTCACATAAGGCATTACTCTATTAGTCTTATATTTTTGCTTTAAACAATTGTTTCAAGTGAAGCATTTAGCTCATAAGTCAGTAGGACTGAAAAGGTTAAAATAATAAATTATTTCCGTTTATTCTTTTTTCGAACCATACACATGTAACTGGTAGTGTTTTGAAAGTGGAACTGGGTTAGGCCTATTCCGAAAATGTTAATTATTTAACTGAGAAAATAATTGCTCAAATAACCATTATATTTTATCCAATTATCAGAATAACGGTCAGTCAAAGACAAATACAAGGTGCACTTTAGGCTCCGCCCACTCGATATTCACATTTTGTTTCTCCTAGAAGCATGGTGACAAACTATCCTTTTATATTGTCGCCGACACTCCCGACCGTACCAAATATTAAAACTGCGAGATTAAGTGCCTTGTACCCACAGGTTTGCCTTGTACCCAACGGTTTGTCAGCCTGCTTATCCTCGAAGAATTCGCCAGATCGTAGTATAAAAGAAAGTGCTTCACTGAGGGTGGGTTAGGGCGGGATATGTCTCGTGCGACGATGCCCCTTATATTTGGTTTTTCCCGATAACTGGATAAGTATGTCATTTTGACCAGTTATCCAATTATATTTAGCCTATTAAGTGCCCGACTGGTCCTTTATGAGATTTGTGGGGGACGGGAAAATGTCTGTCCGTCTGTCTGTATGCGCGATAACTCAAATACGCTTTATCGGATTTTCATGAAACTTGGTACAAACATTTATAACGTCCATGGGAAGAAGCCTATTGATATTGGACCAAATCGGTTGACCGGCACCGGATTAATGCCCAATTTAGCGCCTGTGTTATGGTAATATATTAGAAAGAATTTATCAAATGCAATTCAGTTACCATGACAACATATTGTTTTACAGTGTTCATATAAGACTTTGGAAGTTGCAATACACTTAGCTATGACAAATAACATTATTCCTTCACAAACATTTATGAAAGTAGATCGTTAAATTGAGCGAGGTAGCTGAGATGGTAACGTCTTGGACTCACATTTTGGTTGTTCCTGGTTCAATTCCCGTATCAGGCCAATTTGACATATCTTTTTTGTATTTTTATGTGAGTGTGCGATTGTCAAGATATCACAAATCTGTATAGTTCTGCTGATGCTGGACGATTTGAAGCTGATTAAAAAACTAGACTTTTGTTCTCCCTGAAGTTCTACTTAATGAATGAACCTGGAGCTTACATCGGGAATCAATAAAAAAAACAACTTATATTCTGCATATCATAATTGCAATTATTAACTGATTAAACTGATTATAACTTACTATAACAAAGTGCATACTGGCACCTGTTTACCTGATTTTATTATTTTTTTCGAACCATACGCATGGATGTGGCAGTGTCTTGGAACTGGAAGTGGGCATTATAATAATAATAATAATAATAATAATAACAACAATAACAATAAAATACTAAATTTCTAGCTAGAATTGTGATTTCTAGAACCCGCAAGTTGCAGCTCTAGATAAGAGAAATGTCTCTGCTCAGGAAACTACTGTATAAGAAAATCTTATACTGGAAGGGTTTTCTGATCAATGAAAGAACGTGTAAAGCGATAAGCCATGTATTGCAAGAAGCGGAGACATGTGATATAGAGAAGGGGCTGGAAGAGTTAATAGGAAAAGTTGGACAACAAACTAACAAGATACAGAATGTCTGAGATAGAGAACATAACTTCTGTTTGCAAGAGAACTCCAGCACATATTACCACTGTCTTCCTCGATCATCCCCATCTTCCTTATGAAAAGAAATCTGATGTGGAACACATAACTTCCTCTACACAAATAAAACATATTGCATAACAGGCCCTTGTCAAATAATATAATATCTTATGCACCGAAACGTTTTTCATAGTTGTAGGCTTTGCATTAGTTGAGAAATATGGATGTTTATCATAGGCAGTGATTGGAAGTAATTGAGTAAAAGTAATCAGATTACAGTAACAATTCCTTTTTTGGTCCCATTTACTTGTAATCAATACTTTAAAAAAATGTAATTTCTACTTTTAATTTACTTCTGGAAATAAAATTGTAATTGTTACAATTTAGTAGTTGATAGTATTACTTATCATTCTCACTTGCTATATCATCATCACTACTGCTTTTGCAACTAATATCCAAATTAGAGTTAATATTATCAAAAGTTACTCAATGTTTCCGAAAATATTCTCATTGATATGTTTTTTTGTTTGTTCATTAATAATTTGGGCTTGTGCCCAAAACAAACCAAGAACAAGGAATATTTAGGTACTGCCATTTTTAAAGTAATTGTAAATGTAATTGTAATTTTACTGATTACTTTTGAAAAAGTAATTTGTAATTGTATTTAAGTAAAATGTCTCTCAGGTAATTGTAATTCAGCCCAATTACTTTCTTTTTGTATTTTTCCCATCACTGATCATAGAACCATGAAAAAACCCATGTCAAATTGGCCGGTCACGGGGTTTGAATTACTACATTCCTATATTCCAATTACATGATTAAGAAGTTCTTATAGAAACTGTCTAACTTGTAATCTTTTTTTTTTTTCAGGTAAGTGGAATTCTTTGAAGAATTAGTCGTGAGATAAGTATTTAATAACAAATACCAAGGGATTATAAATATTTTAAATTTGATGTCACTATGATTACTAGAGCTATTGCTGCTAGGCTACTATGTTAATGAGTTACAATATTATAGCTAGACCTGGGATTTTAGGCTCTAAAAAAATTAGTTTTAGGCACCTAAAATAGGCTTTTAAAACAAGTAACTAGGCTTTTAAAAGAGAAAATAGGCACTTAAAATATGCTTTGAAAATGTGTAAATAGGCAGAAAATAGACTTTAAAATACTACAATATGCGCTTAAAGTGTAAAATGATCTTTTTTTACTGTAAGAAATGTGGTATACCTATTCTTAACAGAAATAACTGCAAAATTAAGACAGAATTAAAAATACATTTATCAAAAACAGTTTTGGATTATATGAAAAATTGACACAGTATGTCCCTTCTTACTATATACCTGCTACTAGTTGTTTTAAGCTAATCCTCCCCTGTCAGTCAGCATTCCTTTGGCGACATATTTTTGGGAAAATCAAGTTTCTGTAAAAACCCACCCTCTGCTGTTCTGCTTTTCATTCAGAGATGTCTATTAAATGATTGTAAAAGTTACAGAAGTTGAATTTTATTATAAATGTATAAAATAGGCATTTTAGGCACTAAAATAGTATAAATAGGCTCCAAAGATCCAAATAGGCATTTTAGGGCACTATAAAACTCTATCAATCTAAGTGATTTATCATGAAATGTCAACATATTTACAAATTTTCATGTTATTTCATAAGGAACAAAATAGGCATTTGCCTTAAAATCCCAGGTCTAATTATAGCCTAATTAGGATTCTGAGGTTTATGCTATTCGACATCTACTGGGTAGGTTACCTATAAAATACATTTAAATCCGAATTGGATGTTTTTATGCCTTTCTAAGTTGGCTGTATGGGTCATATAATTGCATATGTAGGCCTATGCCATTTTCGTTGTTTTTGTTCACATTTATAAGTAAAAACCGTATTTATGATAGTTTAATTAAAAGTTATAGGCTATAATAATATTTCATAGGATGTGATTTTTTTACCTTCAATTGGTTGACAGGGTTTTCTGGAATAACGGTATCATAAAGTTTCAAACTATAAAACTCCCCAGTAGTAGACCTAGTAGCCGACTGCATTTTTTCTTATTGTCTGTTCAGAATGTTTGAAATAACAAAATTTTAGTCTGTTTTATGGCCCGGATTTTGATGACATGTCATAATTTTTAGGATCTTTTTGGGCACTTCCCCCATATTTTATTTTATGTAATTTTTAGAATAAAATGTCATTATTTGGTCATTTTTTGGTTATTTTACTGTCTTTTTTCACATTTAACATTTGTAGGTATTTTTTTTTTTAATATACAGTCATTATTTCCTTATTCTGAGTCGTTTTTCGCATTATAGTCTAAAGAGTTTTTGTGCTTATATTTACATGGAATATTAAGAGAACTCTAATTACACATAAATAAATAGTTCATGTTATAATTTTAATTTGGAGACAGAAATACAGTGTTTGCCGTTTGCTTTTAACCGTATGTATCAATTAACTAATTGCAACTTGAATGTAGAATACACACAAATCTGGTGAAAAAACTAGTATATAAAATGATTTTTGGGTCTTTTTTATTTTTTATTTATTACTATTTTTTTGCAGTCATTTAATAGCTCATTCAAAATCCGGGCAATCCTGGCAATAAGACAATAATGAACTCATAAGTTGAATTCAGAGTATTAAATTGTGTAGAGAAGTAGATTTTATTTTTTTCAGTAGTTTTTTTTATTATTATTCTCTTTGGGAGTAAAAATAGTTTTAAACAAATGGTCCTACATAAGCTAACCCCACTGGTGAGAAGAGATAAAGAAGATAGGCTCTTAGAAGGGAAGAAAGAGGAAGTCTCCAAAGAGATGGGCAAAGTGTATGCACATCTTCAGTGAAACAGGGAGAGAGAAACAAACAGGAAACAAATCCTACAATCAAAGAAGAAGAAGAAGAAGAAGAAGAAGAAGAAGAAAAAGAAGATTGCAGACTCTACTAGAGCTAAATATATTGTCAGTTATCGCTGTATCGCTGTAACCAAAAAACAGGGTCCCTACGCAAAAGCGTATTTCTTGGAAATCCTGGCATTAGCATCAGCTTTCAGAAGCTGGATGAGAATCTCGTTTTTTGTAGTGTTGAACCACGTGACTTGGGATCATCATCATCACAGTGTTTTCACACAATTTACGTCGTGATGAATTCCCCGTAATATTGATTGCTACATCCGTGAATTGTTCCACCTGTGGGAGGCATCTCACACAACACCCTGCCTACAAATAAGTGTACACTTTTATATAAACAACTAGCAGGTGCACGCAGCTTCTCTCGCGATAGTTAATTGGAAGATTAAAAGTTAATTGCAAAATAATTAAAACATTATATTTATTAACACTTGCATGCGAAACATTCATAGGCCTAAACTAACCGAATAATATAATTAATGAAACAGCTAAATATCCTGCTTTGAAGTGCATTCCACGATTAGAAAGCGCCGGTTGGTAAAAACAACCTCAGATTCGAGTTCTCTGGCCCAGAAAACCCCTGCATAGTGAGCTCCGTCCAAATCAATAAATGTTTGCCAATTTAGGCCTACATTCATTATTCATCTTCCGTCTATGTTGAAAATTTCAGACGTCTGCGTGCCTTGACATTATAAACAAATGAATCGACCATGGTGAGCTTACAAAATTCAAGCGATCGCGATGATTTTATTTCCAAGGTATGTCAAAATTAGGCAAAACCAACTGCAATTGATTGACAATTGAAATGTATTGCTGAAAACTGATGCTTCGAAAGCGCAAAAAAATGCACGTTAAAAATCCAGCTTCGAGGTGCACTCGCCCATCCTTCAGTCCATCTATGTTTAAAACTTCAGATCTCTCCGTGCAATAGATTTCGCAGGGCTGACAGACAGACAGACAAACACTTCCTCTTATTATACAGATAGACCACACTAGATCGATTTTTAGCTGGATTATTAATAGTTTAGTTCAGGGGAAGTCAACTACGTCTTGTGATGACGTTTGTGGAGCAAGTGCATGCGGATCCCTTGTGTGTGACGTAAGCAAGAGCGCACGGTAGTAGGGGTGTTTAGAGTACGCTAGAGCTAGGTACTAGAGGACCTATTCACTTTAGCTCTGTGGGTAGAACAATTTCTGGTTGGAAATACGGAGCATTTTTCAAAGTTAATGCAAGTACGCGAGTCTAATAGTGTTCTCTCTGCAGAACATGTGTTAGTTCTGCAAAACATTCTTCTTCAGTTCGAATCGAGGTTTCAGGATGTGGAAAACCTTTCTCCAATGTTTAAACTTTTTGCTACCCCATATTCAGTTAGTGTCAAAGACGTTCCTTGCCGGTATCAGTTGGAACTGCTAAACTTAAAATGCGACGATCTGTTAAAGGACAAATACGAACGTAAAGTGGTCTTGGGTAACTTTTACAGAAATTTCTCTGAAACCAGATTCCCGAGACTTGCCGCACGAATATTATGTAATTTTGGATCGACATATGTGGCCGAACATTTTTTTTTTCACTAATGAAATGTTCAAAGCTCAAATAAAGAAGTACATTGTCAAATCACAACGTAAATGTAGTCTTCGATTAAATATTGCTCAAACATTACGACCCAACATTGATAAACTTGTTAAAGAAAAAAGAGACAGGAAAGTCAGAAAATTGTTACTGTAATCTTGTATCATCTAAGGTGCAGACGAGCTTGTATGGTAATTAATTCAGTTCATTTTTTTTATAATTTTACTGTAGTGAATTATGTTAATTCAAATGATAGTAATGTCTATTTTTGTCAAAGAACATAGATTTTGTGGAAAGGCAATATTTCTCACAGAATAGAAAAATAAATTATTAATAATGTGTTAAACTACTGTGCTGTAATTAACCGATAAACTATCAAGAAAATCGATTGATGTTTCATTAACTCGGAAACACGTATTACGTAAGTTCTAACCCCCTGAATTCCCCCTGCCCGCAATACTAATTCCCCCCTCTTCCCCCCTGTTCACTGATGCCTCCATTTCACATACTCCTCGCAGAGGTATAACGCGAGCAGTCAGAGCAGAAAGCAGTGACGTCACAGAGCAACCTTCTGTCTTCCCCTGGTTTAGTTTATGAGTGATTCGCGTGTAAGTGTTAATAAATATAATGTGTTAATTATGTTGCTCTTAAATTTCTGAATTAATGGTTTATAGAATAACTTATTTCACGAAATATACAGCGAAAAAAAAAAAAAAAGAATCACCACAATCAGCTGTTTTATTTTACCAAAAAAATCACACTTCGATACATAAAAAAGAAGGTACAAAGTTACGAGAGTTGAGAAAATCCGGACCTTGATTTGTTTATTTATTTTTATTTTTTATGACACACAACCAAGATAAGAAACAAATCGAAGATTCAAAACAATGAGGTTGTGGACTATTTTCAGTTTATGAATCTAATATAAAATCGTTCAAGGATCTCAGTAGACTTGTCCAGTCCCTTCCACAAGTGATCTCCTCTCATCTCCAGTAAGTTTCTCGGCCGAGTAACAAAGCGAGTGACTCGCCAAGCACTCGGCAGGTGCAATTCGGGAGCAGGATGATCTCAGTATGAAGCTGAAAACTCGGGTTCGATTCCAGTCCGAAAAAAAAATTCTTTACACTTTATTTACATCTAACTTTAGGAAAGTCAGTCATAAACCTGTTTCTTCGACCATACTATAATACGCGTATTACGTGTGACGTAACAATATCATAAAGTTACTCATTTCGACACTGATTTCCATTATGACATTGGTGTGGTATCGATTACTATCGAACACGGAACGATCTTGAGACTTTGAGATCAGCAGCTGAAAACTGCATAATAAGTAGCCTCTATTTAAAATAAAGACAATTCTGTCCGTGTTAATTTTAATATCAGACTAAAATGAATTCATTTGGTCTTGTCAAAATCCGTTGGTTTCAAGAAAATTACCATAAGGAAGCTTCGATTTGACCGATGTCATGAGCTGCCATCTCTTGTAGAAGACAAGAACTACGACAATGGCGGCTTCTTGCCGTTTGTTTGAGTGAATCAAAAATCTCAAAATTTAAACATTCAGACCAAAAACAGTCGTATGCAACGTGCCTATAATGGTAATTAAGATACTTACTTACTTTACTTACTCAATGGCAATAGACAATTCCTCAGCAAGCTAAAGGAATATTATCTATTTTATGGAACCCTGAGGTTCATTGCTGCGCTTACCTGAGCCCACCATTCAACTCTATTCAGTGCTAACTCTATCCAATCATCCCTTGCAAATCCTACTTCCCTTAAATATATCCTAACATTGTCCTCCCACCTACATCTAGGTCTTCCACGTGGTCATTTACCTTCGGGTCTCCCAGTGAATACTTTTGAGATATGTATTTCCTCCCCCATGCGCGCAACATGTCCAGCCCATTTCATCCTCCGTGATTTAATTACCCGTACTATATCCGGTAAGAAAATTATGAAACGCGCGTTGCTCGTTCGATAAACATATTCTTATCATAGGTAATCCCACGAGAGGTTACGAGTTTATCGATAGATTCGCGACTGCGCAGCAGGACCGTATTTATCTTATGAAACTCGTAACCTCGAGTTGGATTTATTAAGACTATTTCACGAATAAAATGTAATAGATTGCATGAATAATAATTACTTTTTGCACTCCTTAGCTAGTAAGTGGTACTTACGAACTTTGTTTACATGGATCGTAAGTTGACATTCCCACACAGTCTTGTTGCTAAGGCGGTTGCGATGAGGTTAAAACACTTACGGTCCAAGCGCTACGTCATAATTCATTACGATACACTTCATAATACAAGCCTTTATGGCCACGGCCCCCAGGACAAATATTCGGTTCCCATAACAACAAACACATGCGAATCACTTTCTGAAATAAACATCTATTTTCAAGAATGTATTTACATAATATTTTCAGGTAATATCACAATTAATATAATTAAATTGATATAAATAATCATCGTGCAAAAAATAGCATGCAACACACGGGCCGTAAAGGCATTTACGGGTCTCGAAAACTTAAAAACCCTCGGCTGCGCCTCGGGTTTTCAATCTGTTTCCTCGACCCGTAAACGTGCCTTACGGCACTTGTATCGCAATATACTATTCTTCTTGTTAGTTTAAAATGAAATCATTAATACTGTCAGTTGTCAGATCACGGCATACTAAATAAATGAAGAGTCTCCATAATGGAATACTAATCAATGCTACCAACGTATATTGACAAAATACCGTTGTGAACCACTACCAACGTATATCGATAAAATGCCGTAGTTAACCTAAAAATCAAGATACGAAATAAAAACACATTTTAATTCAAGAACGTAATTTTAATATATGAGCAATCTGTTGCATTTCAGTTTCTTTAGTCAATTCGTACTTACGTTCCTCACAAAACTTTTGGAACTGAATCCATATGCATTTTCTAATTCTTTCGGTATTTTGTGGCCTAGCTTCCTTTATAATAATGTCAATTTCGTCAACAGATGCATTACCAAACTTGAGGCTGCCATTTCTGTTTTCAATTTAGCGCCGACAATGGATGACGTAATCTAGTATCACTGCATACCGATACTGTTACAGTTCAGTAACGAACAGCGTGTTTTACCCGATAAAATGCTATCCTCGCGATTCCTACAAGAATATTGTAAGATAAACGGCCGTGATTGGTCTATATCCGAGGATTTGCTAAACGTTATTGGTCAATATCAAACACGCGGCATATGAGTGGAATAGTCTTAATAAATCCTTTTATAGGCTTCTTGCATAATGATCTATTCTTTAACCGACTCATAAATTACAGAATACTGTTTCCTTGTAAATACATGTCACAAGATTACATAAAGCAAGCTAAGCTATCACAATCTTCTTGAGTAAAATAAAGTGCCGTTTTAAAATACAGCCTACATATTTCTTGACTCCCGTAAATCCCAAGCTTGTGGTTGTCATAGCAACCAACATGGGTTGTAAACAGATGAAAGATGGTTGCAGGGCGTGGTCAGAAACAGTGTGCAAAATCAACACAGCTTGCTATCGATTGTGCGTGTGCCCCTGCCGTGCGGCAACATCCCTATCCAGTCCCTAGTCACCTTAATATAACAACCCTGTCAGCAAATTTGTTTTAAAATACGTGTAGTCTCCGGGGCACTGGACAATTCCCCTATTATTTTCAACACATTATTATACAGTACTGTGGTTTTCAATGGAATACATTATACCACTTCAACTGTAATATAGGAATTTATTTCCACAGCATAAAATGTGTTATAAAAAATAAAATCAGGTAAACTGATGTAACAAAGTGCCGAATGCTTTTGTTTAATCAGTTAAAGCCTAATTGCAATTATGATATGCAGAAAATAAGTTATTTTTGTTATCGATTTCCGAGTTAAACTCCAGATCGATTCATTAAGTAGGTCTAATGGAAGAACAAAGGTCTAGTTTGATAAGTATATGTGAAGGAATATGTGGGTAGTGTTATTTGTCAAAGCTTGCAACTTCCAAAGCCGTATAAGAACGCTGTAAAACAATATGTTGTCATGAGAACTGATTTACATTTGATAAAATCTTTCTAAAATTCTTTATAATATCTTACCATAAAATAGGCAGTAAATTGGCCTTTATTCCGGTACCGGTCACCCGATTTGGTCCTATATATACATGCTTCTTCCCAGGGACTTTATAAATACGTATACCAAGTTTCATGAAAATACGAAAAAGCGTATTTGAGTCATCATGCGTACGGACGCATGGACAGACGGACATACATTTTCCCATCCTCCACACGCTCTCGATGGCACTTAATAAAAACATACTGGGTTTTACACATGAAATATGTATAATATTATATATATATATATATATATATATATATATATATATATATATATATATAGGTTTTACACGGAATAAAGTGACTCTATATATTATATATGTTGCCGGAAGTAAAGAACAAGTGAAAGGTTTTGATCCATCTCGCTCCTTTTAGATATGCGAATCAAGAATAATTTTAAGGTATTGAATTATTTTTAATAATTGGCTTTCTGTCAGATCCAGAATTCATTTTAGACCTGATGATAGAGCCAACTCAATTTCTTCTGGTTACTGTGTAGGCAATCGTAGTGATAGAAGTCTCCTATTTGCTCTGAAGTATGCTGGTTATCCAAAGAAAATCTAACAAAGCGATTTGAACTTCCTGTAATTCTCCTTGATTTTATTGATGTGTTTCCACTATTAAACTTCCAACCCTCCTAATATTGATATAAAGTTTCTATAAAAAAGAGTTTCTGTTGTATTACAGTGATATCATAATATTGTAATTGACTCCGACACATTCATGTGTACTGACAGTTAAACAAAGTCTCTTTTTCCTATGCTCCACGTGGGAGTGGTGCAGAATGGATTATGCATTAAAAACACAGGAAGGTAAAGCGGATGTGACGTCAGGATAGCTTTATGCCCAGTGATTCCGATAGAATTATGCAAAGTGATCCAATTAAAAGTCTGGGCGAGCCCTTAGGGATGTAGCAAGCCGATACACGATGTGTAGGCATCGGAAGTTTAGGAAAATACATACTGTATTCTATTCAAATCGAAGGTCTGTATGTACATTTAAAGGCTGGTAGAGCATGTGTCCGAACTATAGGACTTGCTCACTTAAGGGGTTAAAGTTTACTGAGCTATTCCCTCCACAAGCAGGAGGCCATGGCCCTGAATGGATGTATTCACGGTTAATTTCATTCATTCATTCATCTTTTATTTATTTATTTGCAACTGTGGGTTTTTTTTATTATGTACTGCTTTGCTATTTTAAATATATGAATAACAAAATCAATCGATGTGTTATTTGCAAAAGATCGATTTCAGCGATGCTCTTTTTTTTGGTTGCTATAGCACCGAGCAAGGCCATCTTCAATTAATTTCACAATTAAATACGGTCTTCTTAATAGGCGCCGTTGATACTTCAAGGAAACAATATCAAATATTATATTAGAATCCTACCGTCTTTTCGTAGTCATAGAAACTAATGTGGAATAAATGCAGTACGGAAGTAACATCCAGTGGGAAAGTAGGATGCAGAAAATATGTGAGACCAAAGAGCTGTGGAACTGTTAACTGTGAGAAAACACGGTTTGGAAAAACTATTCACTAATAAAAGCAACACATTGCGTGATAAAACTCTTCGCTTCAATCGACCGTATTCTGATATTTTTTTCTTACAACGGGCTGGTATATCTTGCAAACTCACTCATAGGCGTAGCGAGGGGGGGGTTTTGGGGGTTTGAACCCCCCCCATTGAATAAAAAATGGAAAATTGTATAATTTTTTTAAGTCTGCCCATAAATTGCTTAATACAAGTATAAAGCGTGGGAAGCTTAAAACTCGTTATTTTGCGTCTTAATTTTTAAAATTTTCCGGGGAAGGACCCCCGGAAGCTTAAAACTTCTTATTTTGCATCTTAATTTTTAAAATTTTCCGTGGGAGAACCCCCGGAAGCTTAAAACTCGTTATTTTGCGTCTTAATTTTTAAAATTTTCCGGGGAAGGACCCCCGGAAGCTTAAAACTTGTTATTTTGCTTCTTAATTTTTAAAATTTTCCGTGGGAGAACCCCCGGAAGCTTAAAACTCGTTATTTTGCATCTTAATTTTTATAATTTTCTGGGGGAGGGCCCCCGGACCCCCCTCTCCTTCCATACTCGCCAGACCCCGCGGATGTTATAACCCCCCCCCCCCATATGGTCGGCCTGGCTACGCCTATGAACTCACTTATACCCTTTCAACTCTTCAGTTAACGAATGCAATTATAAATGCACTGCCATCATTCTCCTTGCTCAAGTGCTCTTTCATTTCACACCCCCCCCCCCAAACTTCCTGGCATAATTATTGTTAGGGGGAGAGTCGTTATAAGAGGGAATAAACGTCGAAGCTTTCATTTAAAGCAGTCTTTAATCGATATTCAACGAATTACATTGGATATATTCAGAATTTAGTATTCATATTCCTGTATGCTACTTCATGCCACTTTAAATTAGATCGGGGTGACTTGATGTGCAATGAATAGCGATGAGTTAGAATTAGAGTAGGTTGCACTGGGACAACCCCCAAGGCACGTCAGCCATATAGGGACTTATTGTGCACCCCGATGACTGTGAAGTGTTTTCTCGGCCTACCGGCTGCAGGTGCCCCCTTAGCCGCTCCCACCTTATATCCAACTCCAACTGTCCATCTGATAAGTTCGACCACACAGCACACGAATCAGCCCTCAATACTGTACGTGTACTAAAGAAAGTCCTCGTGAAGCTCAAGGGTTCGATCCGGGCGGATATTTCCCAAAGAGCTGAGGACGTAGCAGATGAGACAGAGAGAGTGCAGCTAAGTACCTGTGCGAAGCCTGTGTTATGGCTATGGGATGATATGACGACGTATAATGACATGAAGGATGATAGTGGGATAAGGGGAGGTGTAGAGGACCGTGGTAATGAGAATCCAACCCAGCATTTGCCTCAATGACTGCGGAAAGCCACGGAAAGTCAGCACTCAGGTTATTTGAACCCGGGACCTCCCGAATGCGATTCCAAGACGCTAACGCCTCAGCTATCCCGCTCGGTATACCGATGAGTAGTCCTGGTTCCTACCGGCCGCATGTAACTCCATAGCCGGACGGCATCATACCCTCCTCCCAGGCAATTTAATGTATTTAAAGTACAACTGGAGGTTCAACAACAAACCCACCCCCAGACGGAGCACAGTTAAAAAGGATGAGGGATAGGAAGGGCCGCCCAGGTGTCCATAGACATGTGAAAGACATGTATATGGTAGTGGATTAACGGAAGTGAAAGATGAAATTGAAACCAGCCTGTTAAGGGTCATGAGAACTGAGTTTTTGGCTAAAATTGTTACTGTTCTAGAAGCTTTGAAAATGTTTTGACAATGTTTTCAAAACTATGCAGTGTATTTTCTAATGTTCAAGTACAACTTTAATCGGATTTCACTACAAAATACCATACAGGATATTGTGATTAGTTAGAGATTATGGAACGAAGGCAACACTAACTGCTTTGAAAAATATTTTTACGTAATTGTAATTCCATCGAATGCTTCAGACACAATACCGTGCGTGTGTAACTTGGTTTGCACCACACGTGAGCCAATCACAAACCGGTATTTCCTGGTTTCCATGACAATAGCATTAACAAAAGACTGCATGTATGCTGTCTTGCAACCACTTGCTAATCAGCAAGTCACTACAATGACATGGAGTAGATGGTTCCAGTAAGGCTGTACTCGTCCTTAATCCCTATATACATTTTCTCCCATGATAGTATTTTTTTCATCCAATTTCCATGGTGGAAACTGAAACTTCTTGCACCTAGTGCCTAAACTTAATCTGCCTGCATCTTTTTCTTTTTTTGCAGCACATATCAATCTCTATATGTATATATAAAAGGCTTTGTCCTGACTGACTGAATGAATGAATGACTGACTGCCTGATTGACTGAATGACAGGAATCAACGTACAGCCTAAACTATAACAGGTAGAGACTTGGCATTTTGACAGTACCTTCGTTTCATAATGTAGGTGCTCACTAAGAAAGGATTTTGAAAAATTCTGATTCTAAATGCCAAAAATTAAATGTTTTTGAAAATACTTAATCCCTTTTTACATAGAATTATCCATTCCAAATCACAGAATATATTGTTGCCAAATGGTATCAGGTGGGCTTGGAAAAAACAAATGAAATGCACTTTTGACAAATAAGAGAAGTTATCAAAATAATTCATGTTATAAATAAATATTACAGAATGAAATCTACTAAAATAATGGAATCACATAACTTTCTCTACCCTGGACATAGAGAAAACAAAACGAGGTATGGTAATCTGTATATTATTATATTATATCGCAGGTTTTTGGAGAGAAAAGTATGAAAGTGATAATGCTTTCTGTTTAATTTCATCCCCAAAACGACTTTATGGTAACATAAGAGTGGGAAATTTCCCGCCTCGATATTACAATTTTATGTTACAGGAATTTCTGTTTCTTCTTATTTAAACCTCTACCAGGCTTGCTGTGCACAGTACAAGCGATGGGATGCAAAATTCTAGACCCTCTATGAGCCATAAAAAACTATATCAAGCGTTTTCTGAGGGAATAGTTTGAGTGTAATAAGTCGTTCTTCCTATTTCAAATTATAAATGCCTACATAAGGACCTAGAATTTAAAATTGAAAATCCTTCATAAGCTTATTTCCAATTACAAAATACAAAACCCGGGCGACGCCGGGTCTTTTAAGCTAGTAACTTATAACCAGGGCCCCCATTTTGATGACACGTCATCTTTTAACTGGAATATAATGGACGTTGCTCACTAGTGCAGATATTCCGATCATGACTCCTAGATTATAAGAATGGTAGTTTTAGGGGCCTTTTCGGTAATTTTCCCAATTTTTAAATCTTTTTTTTTAGAATTTCAATGTCATTATTTGTTCATTTTTTTGCCAAGTTACGCTCTTTTTTCCCACAATTCATATTTTAAAGCGTTTTTTAAATATACAGTCATTATTCTCTCATTTTGCGTTGTTTCTCACATTATATATATATATATATATATATATATAGTTAGTTTTTGTGTATTTACTTACATTGAGTATTATCGGAACTCTACATAAGACCAAAAATAGATCTTGTTATAATTTTAATTTGGATACAGAAAGACGGTGTTTGCTGTTTGCATTTAACCGTATGTACCAATTAACAAATTACAAGCCTATAATTGAAAGGCAACATTGACAGTAAAACTGACACAAATCTGATGAATAAATTATTACTTTCATGCGAATTTTTGGGTCTTTTTTATACTTTTTAGGTCTTTTTTGTATTTTTCAGTCATTTATAAAGTATTTTTGGGTCATCAAAATCCTGGCCCTGTTTATGAGGCACACTAACTTAGTCATTTTTGTGCCAGGTTTCCTCTGCTATTGTACACTAACATTTAAGATGTAGATAGGCCTATTATGTATTCATCAAAGCATAGGATATTATTTTTGTTCAATATTATATGAGAACATGGTTCTCTCAGTTGAAACGGACAGCCTAAAGTTAAGGGTTCGAGTCCCGGTAACATGATTTTTTTCCCTAAAATATTCTCAGAAGACAATAGGTTTACCTATGAGTTTTTCCATTCTATGACAGCCTGAGATATCATGCTTGAGAGTTATTGCTTCTAGGATTATAATTTCCCATTAAAATGTTTCGTCATAGCTACGGAAAAACAGTTGAAAACAGTCGTTAATGGTTTTGTTTACCACAAGGATCGCTTCCTATTTCCCATGATAAGTCTACTCGAACAGAAGGAGTTATTTTGAATGAACAACTACAGGTATAAGTGCTGACTGGAGGGAAACAAAAGGGCCCATGGCCCACATGAATGAATTATAAGAGGCTAGGTCCCATATGATATACAAATATAAATCAAAATAATAATAATAATATTATTATTATTAACAATATGACGATTATTATTATTATTATTATTATTATTATTATTATTATTATTAAGTGCCAGAATTGTACTTTATGAGATTGTGTGGGGAATGGAAAAATGTCTGCCCGTCAGTCTGTACGCGCGAAAACTCAAATGTGCTTTATCGGATTTTCATGAAACTTGGTACAGTATACGCATTTATAACGTCTATGGGAAGATGCCTATTGATATTACATAAAATCGTTTGACCGGTACCGGAGTAATGCCCAAATATTGCCTATTTTATGGTAATATATTAGAAAGAATTTATTAAATGCAAACATTTCTCATGGAACGTATTGTTTTACAGTAGTCATATACGGCTTTGGAAGTTGCAATACAGATAGCTTTGACAAATAACACTATCCACATATTCCTTCACATATGCTTATCAAACTAAACCTTTGTTTATCCGTAAGCCCTGCTTAATGAATCGATCAGGAGCTTAACTCGGAAATCGATGACAAAAATAACTTATTTTCTGCATATCATAACTGCAATTATCACTGATTAAACAAAAGCAATCTGGCACTTTGTTACATCAGTTTGCCTGATTTCATTATTAGTATTATTATTATTATTAATATTAGTATTACTATTACTACTATTATGAATGTTATGTACATGCCAAGGAAGAGTTTAGAATGTTATATTCAGTACTGTGAGGCAGTAATATTTTGGCAAAAACAAAGAAAATAATATATAAGGAAATAGTGGAAAGAAACAAAATAATAAGTTATGGAGAGTTAAAAGAGTTGGAGAATTGAATTTTCACAGCTAAAAGCTGGCAGACTTGAGTATGGAAGCATAAAGGCAGGTGCTCTGGTTCATTCCTCTACATGGCTGTACCCGCATGTAACGAGTGAGTGCAATGAAGCATGGTTGTAAAACAGTGCCCGCGGGCCCCCCATGGCCCAGATAACTAGTATTTAGCAGACGCGAAATCCTAAGCCACCTCCGAACTGCTGATTCATACCCACTTTGCAACTTGCTACTGACATTCAAGTAGGCCTATAAATAGTGCTTTTAGGAATGTAATAAAATAATACTGAAATAGACCTATAATAAAGTCACAAGCCTGACTCATTCACTCACTGACTTTATATTAACCCTCTTTCAGATGAGCTAGAACTTGAAATTAGGAAACTTATAGCTTTTAGCCAATAACCAATGGGTCAGCCCCGGAAATTAAAAAAATAAAATAAAGTACATAATTATGAGTTTTTAGGTCCACTGGGCGATACCTCCAAATTTTTCAGAAGACACTCTTTTTGGCCCCGAGTTTTAGTTCTATTAAGAAATTTGTCAGTTCTACATATTACGAGTAGTCTACATAAAAATTAAAATCAATAATCAAATATCAGACTATTTACCTTTAACTTAAAGTGCTGGTCGGAAATAGATAATAAGAAATCAATCATTATATAATAATAGCAATTAAAGATAAGGAACTCGAACAACCGCTGTCTTATGGCGTTTCTAGTATAAGTACTATTCAGCTTGCATTTTACAATTCTCTTGTTGAAAAGGAAGAGTACATAAATGCTTTTTTAGCTCTCTAAAACAGCTGCTTGTCGGACTGGTAACACGCCGAAAAATTGCATTTTACCAAAATGCAGTTTTATCAACTTAGTACTTTAAAGTCGTCATGGCAATCTATAAACAAAATCCAGATGAGATTGACCAGTCACAACTTTAACATGGGTTTTAGCATATATTTGGTCATAAAAAACAAATTTAAGCCAACATGCTTGTTTATGATAATCATAAACTTTACCGGCGGTACAATAGCCTACTTCATCATATAACAAAAAAAAATAAGCCAACAACTTTTCACATCTTGGTTCACAAGAGAATCATTGCTTACCATGGATGCATCAGCATTTAATTGCAATAATACGCGTATATTTCTTCTCATAGTCTACTACTGCCGAGATTTTACTCACAGCAGCTTCAATTCAATGTTTCTGGCTAGGATTGAAATTTCCTTGCTATTATCACTCATGTTTTCACAAGCTTTTCATAAATACTAGTTTGCATGCATTATTGTTTACAAAAAGGACTCATAATATAATGCATCTAGACCCCATTTCGTATTGGTACGGTTCATTGTCGTTCTACGATTCAGGTGGCTGTGGGAATATGACGTTAACAAATGGCTGACTACCCTTCAGTTTAATCAATAAAATTATACGGTATTTTTATTTCATTTCATATAAATTAGTTAGCTTTTACTAAAAAAATATAGTATGCACCACGTACGCAAGCACTTTATCGAACTCATCCAGTAAACTATATACTGTACTAGATTCGTCCGCTGAAGCGTTATTTTGCGTAACTTACTTGATACATAAATAGCTATTATTTTATTTTGTTTTGTATTCAATTCGATTTCAATTCAATTTTATTGGGAAATTATTTTCGACGAATTAAAAAAAGTTAAACCAATTAAAAAGAAAAACCATGGGGGGGGGCCCTACGGCCCCTCCCCTGAATCCGGCTAGGGTATAGCCTACCTAAGGTTAATCTTCATCGTAGAAGTTCGACGTTGAACCCTCCTTTTTTAATAAACTTTTTGAAACCGTTTATCGCTTAGGCCTATAAAGTCATTGTTTCTTCACAAAATTAACATACGATTATGTCATTAAGGAAAACAATAAGTGAATGATAGATTTCGGATAAAGCAGGAAGTATTGTGGACATAAATTTTGTTTTGTTGATGTTTTTATGAAAGAGAACAAAAGACACACGGAAGTATATTTTTCCGGTCTAGACACCGTGTAGTAAACCAATATCGATTGAAATTCGATGAATATGTATGAAGTGAGCGACGCCTGTTGAATGCAGAGACAAAGTTCATCACGTTCCCTGTGAGGGCTTGGCCACTTTGTCAACAGCGTGAGAATCTAAATTAACTCATCACCTCTTCTTGAGCAGAGGTCATTCTCACAAAAACAAAGCGGATACACATTTGATGATGAAAAAAGTAAATTCGTTAAAATGTTCAAAGCCTTAACGGTTGACTGAAATTTTTGGGAGAGATTTTCTAAACTTTTTGTCCTAGAAACTTGAAATTTTGCACACTTCATTAAAACTTAAACAGAAATTTAAGTTTAAAGTTTAAGTTTTAGTACACACTCTCTGAAACATCTGCTTGTAGGACTGGTAACACGCCGAAAAATTGCATAAAACTGCATTCAAAATGCAATTTTATCGGCCTAGGACCCTAAAGTTGTCATGGCAATCTATAAACAAAATGGCATTGACCAGTTATACCAACTTTAGCACGGATTTAAGCATATATCTGGTCATTAAACAACAAATTTAAGCCAACATTTTTCAATATGATATTCAGAAACTTTACCATGGTTTTTCTCAAAACACGGTAGCCTACTTCATGGTAGGCCAAAACAACAAATACAAGCTATATATATAACAACTTTGACATCTTGGTCCACAAGATAAACATTGCTTACCATGGATGCTTCTCTCTCTCTCTCTCTCTCTCTCTCTCTCTCTCTCTCTCTCTCTTCTCTTGCCTCCCTTTTAGGATTTAAGCGACCCAAGCCGACCGGGCCTTACAAGGCCGCGACCTGTTGGGAGAGGGATTATCTTTGGATCACATACATACTTTTTTGACCAGACAAGGATATGAAGGGCCTCCCCGGATGGGTGATCAGCCCAATGCCGGGGCCACCTCCGACACAACACGAACACATAAGACGAGACACGCCATTCACACACACACACTCACTCCGAACAAGGCGAGGATGGGATGAAGATGACAATGACGGCCAGATGATATCCGGGGACCACAAGGGCCTAAAGTTACCTGACATTTATCTTACAGGTGAGGGAAAACCTCACCTAGGTAACTTGTCCCGACCAGGAATCGAACCCGAGCCCGCTGATGAGAAAAGTTAATTTGTTAAAATATCTAAAGCCTTAACGGATGGCTGAAATGTTGGGAGTGATTTTCTGAACTGTTTGTCCTAGAAACTTGAAATTTTGCACACTTCATCAAAACTTAAACAGAAATTTAAGTTTGAAATTTAATTTTTAGTACACGCACTCTAAAAAAAGCTGCTTGTCGGACTGGTAACATGCCGAAAAATTGCATTTTAAAAAAATAATAATAATATTTATTGCCAGTATATCATAAATGCTTGTCGGCATAGTCATTTCTACACTATTAATAACATCAGTTTTACACTTACACATATCTTATCTTATACCATTACTTTTAGATAATTTCTAAATTAAAATAGCTAATTTATAATGTAAAATAATATAAAATATGTTACAGTCTTATACAAAGCTCACTGTCAGACAACCCATTAATAAAAATAATTTTAATAACCATGCAGATTATATAATTTAGTTCTCAGTCAATTTACATTTTTCACATTCAAGGCCTATAGAATTACAAATGAATTTGATGCCAAATTTAATAACAAATTTGTCTTTTCGAACGTTACCAAGGAATTCAATTATCTAGAATTTCTTCCAGCTTATACATTGGTTTTCCTATTAGATATTATTTTAATTCAGTTTTTAGCTAATTGCCAGTGAGGATTTTAAGCGACCTAGGCCGCTAAAATTGCAAAAACTGCATTCAAAATGCACAGTTGCCATGGCAATCTATAAACAAGATGCCCAAATGGGCAAACATTGTTCGATTTGGACGAAACTCACTATGCAGTTTTTTTTTTCTGAGCCAGGGAACTCGAATCTGAGGCAGTTTTTACCAAGCGGCGCTTTCTAATCGTGGAATCAACTCCAAAGACGTAGCTGTTTCATTCTAATTATTAATCTTTATTTTATGAATGATTCGCACGTAAGTGTTAATAAATAAAATATTTTAATTATGTTGTTCTTAATTTTTAATTTCTGAATTAATTATCGCGGGTGAAGCTGCGGGCACCTGTTAGTTCAGAAAAAACTTATTTAATAAATTGTATTGTTCATTTTACTTTAACCTTCATTACCTTCTCTTTAAAATGACACTTGGCCCACCATGGTTTCCGACCTTCATTTATTTATACATGACGCGAATAAATCTGTATTAGATATTCAGTATGAAGAAGTATCAGAAATGTGCTGACCTTGTTCTAGCCTATATGAGCACATCGTCTGCAAACAATGTGATATTAAATTATCCCCGGATGAAGTGTTTATATCTCACGCCACGCAGAGTAACCAAAATTTAATCTTCTGAATTGAGTGCCTTGAACTTGTATTTGTGCTCTTTCGCAACATGTTCAACATGTTTGTGTGATATAACAGCAATTGATCTTCATTACAGCAAGCGGAAGAAAATAGCTCCTCGTCATTTATAACGTACGTCAACCAAATATTCTTTGTGTTATTCTGAACAACACTATTTACTCTTTGTATGGTCGATATTACACAATGTAAAGCGGTAACACCGTCTATAAAATCACGATAAATCATAGAAAGTTCAAACCACACAATAATAGACGTCAGTTTGATACCACCATACCTCAAAGCAAGTTAGAGTTTTTATGTATATAATTAAGCTATAATAATATTTAAAATTTAAAATTAAAGCGCCAGAATGGTACCTTATGAGTAGGGACCGGATTCTTAGGTTTTTACCTATTTTTTTCCTTACTTCCAAAACAAAAAGCGATCATATACTTTTTCGAATCATGTCCATAGGATTCATTCACATTAATTCTGTGGCACCTAAAAATACCTAAATGGGGTAAAAAACCTAAATGAACCTAAACGGGATATAAAACCTAAAATATCTAATTTAGGCTACATTTTTTTGTCTTTTTTGTTTGTCAGTTGAGAAATCGATATTTCGCAGAGAGACAATTTTTGTTGGGTTGAAATTAATACCACCAACGTTTCGTTCAACCCAATGTCGTCTAGGATGACAGTATCAAGACAGGAAGTGTAAGAGTACCGGCGTATTCTTTTAAAAATATTCGTACGAACAACCATTGTTAACGTCATGTGAGGTTGAAAGGACATTTTCTGCCTTCAAATGTATTCTAAGAGATAACAGGAAGAACTTCACAGTTCAGAATATTGAAAGATATTTAGTGATATACTGTAACCAGGAAATGTGAGACAATCTTATTTTCACTGCTTCTTTCGATTGTTTATGCTTTCTTTCTTCAATTGTATAATATTGTCCTAAAGCAAGTTTACACAAATTTAAGTCAATTTTGTTAAGTTAACCTTTACAAGTATTATGTATTGAATCCTATGTAGCACATTAAAATTCATTAACCAATTATTCTACCCGAAAACGATATTTTGGAAAAAAACCTAAAAAAAACTATTTCACCTAATGGAAAACCTAAAACAGTGTTTTTAAAAACCTAAAAATCCGGTCCCTACTTATCAGTTTGTGTGGGGGACAGGAAGATTTCTGTCCGTCTGTCCATGTGTCTGTACGCGCGATAACTCAAATATGCTTTATCGGATTTTCATGAAACTTGGTATACGCATTTATAACGTTCAAGGGAAGAAACCTATTGATAGTTGACCAAATTGGTTGACCGGTACCGGAGTAATGCCCAATTTAGGGTTTATTTGTATGGTAATATATTAGTAAGGCGCAATAACTCAAATCCGCTTATCGGATTTTCACGAAACTTGGTATACGCATTTATAACGTCCTTGGAAAGAAACCTATTGATATTCGACCAAATCGGCTGACAGGTACCGGAGTAATGCCCGATTTAATGCCTGTTTTATGGTAATATATTAGAAAATATGTACGAAATGCAAATCAGTTCTCCTGGCAACATATTGTTTTACAGTGTTCATATACGGCTTTGGAAGTTGCAATACAGTTAGCTTTGACAAATAACACTACCCATATATTCCTTCTCATATGCTTATCAAACTTTAGACCTTCGTTCTTCTGTAATCCCTGCTTAATGAATCGATCTGGATCTTAACTCGGAAATCGATAACCAAAATAACTTATTCTCTGCATATCATAATTGCATTTATCAATCACTGATTAAACGAAAGCATTCTGGCACTTTGTTACGTCAGTTTACTTGATTTTATTTTTAACGGAGAAACAGTAACGCATGGTAAGTAAATACCCAATGCAGTATTTCCCTTTGCGGCTGGGTAAAGCATGTAAAAACCCAAGTCAAATTGCTGGTCACGGAGTTTGAGCCCTGGACTTCCCGAATGCGAGCACCGAATACTAGCGCCTGAGCTATTCCGTTCAGTTGAAATGTTTCTTATACTGACCGGATTTCAAGACGTCACACGTCAAAAGTTGTGCTTTTGTCAGGAAATAGAGAATATGACTTGTATGACTGGATTCTTGTAGATTCGAGATCTGTTTACTGATGTGTCAAGGCTGTCTTATTTATCAGACAACGCGTGACAATCAATTCCACCAACAGGTCACGCCTGATTTGTGGGAAACGTGCAATATGGGTTTATATTTTGATCGCAAACTGGCTGAGTTCTATGACAGCTATTATAATATACGAGGGAAAAACAAATGAAAACTGCAATTAATTTTTTTCCACTACTTTCCTGCAGGAAGAATGTTTGCTTGTAACTTACATTATTTTTCCACATAATCCCCTCTCAGTTCAATGCATTTACGCCATCGGATAGGTCAGGGGAAGTCAACTACGGCTTGTGATGACGTTTGTGGAGCAAGTGCATGCGGATCCCTTGTGTGTGACGTCAGCAAGAGCGCACGGTAGTAGGGGTGTTTAGAGTACGCTAGAGCTAGCTCTAGCTCTGTGGGTAGAACAACTTCTGGTTGGAAATACGGAGCATTTTTCAAAGTTAATGCAAGTACGCGATCCTGATAGTGTTCTCTCTGCAGAACATGTGTTAGTTCTGCAAAAATTCTTCTTCAGTTCGAATCGAGGTTTCAGGATGTGGAAAACCTTTCTCCAATGTTTAAACTTTTTGCTACCCCATATTCAGTTAATGTCAAAGACGTTCCTTGCCGGTATCAGTTGGAACCGCTAAACTTACAATCCGACGATCTGTTAAAGGACAAAGACGAACGTAAAGTGGTCTTGGGTAACTTTTACAGAAATTTATCTGAAACCAGATTCCCGAGACTTATGCACTTGCCGCACGAATATTATGTAATTTTGGATCGACATATGTGGCCGAACAATTTTTTTCACTAATGAAATGTGCAAAGCTCAAATGAGGCCCTTAGAATAGCATAGGCGTATGCGCCAAATGCTACTTCTGAGAAAAACGCGATTAAAGTTTCGCAAATTATTACACAGAGGCGTATGCGCCAAAAGCTAGTATCACACTGAAAAACATCTACATACACATTAATATGTTCGATAAAAATATTGTACAATATTAAAAAGTGAGCCATCAGGCATTAGTACTGTAAATTGTGATGATAATTGTGATTTTACAGATATTCTAGACTGTTTAACACTAATTTTACTAGAAATTTCAACAGAGCCTCGTTTGCCAGTGCTTTCATCCAAAAGGTACATTGGAGCAGTTCTGTCCTTAATATTGTGGATACCAAAATTATAAGTCCACAACTTTCTCTTGTAAAATTGGATACCGGAATTTATTTTTGGCGTTGGAAGTGTCTGTTGCATATCTATGGCAATGGCAGCAACTGTAGGATCCTTGTTATCAGCTATCTGCTTTATCAGTGTATGTGCCACCTTGGCTCTACATTCATGCAAAGTCATTTCTTGTTTTAATTTTCTTATCTCTTCAGAATCTGTATCTTCTCTCATCGTCTCCAGTTGTCGTTGTGTTTTGTTACAATAGTTACAGGTATCAGACTTCGGAGGTGAAAATCCAAGATTAAATTCAGAGTTGAAAATGTGGCGGTAGAATGATTCAGAAACTGGGCGATCTTCAGCATGATTTTCAACAATCCAGTCACAATAAGCTTCGTACATTTTGGAGATATTTAAATCAGAGGCCAAGTATTTCCTGTGTGGACTTTTAGCTCTGCTATAATGACTGGTTAAAGCAGGAAAACTGTTAATATGTGCGATACTTTTTCTCTGTCTGAATCAGGCACTCTTCTAGTCTGTTCTTGATGGACACGATTATCTTTATCAATGGTCCCTGTTCCTGTAACTTTGTCACGAACAGTATGCAGTCTTTTTTTTTCACTCAATCCATGCATGTTCCGAAAAGCTACTGCGCAAACATTGTATTCATTATTTTCATGAATAACTTTATAAACTACTGTGCGCAATCTGCGAGAAGGCCTATCAGTTACACGAGATCTTTTTACATCCACACTTGTCATAAGTTTATTTAAATAGCTGTTCTGTAGGTTGTAATCCCCTATTTTCCAAAATTCTCTAAATATTTCGTCAATTTTATCTCGACCTACTTTCTCAAAACAACCACACCAACACGGAGGCCCTACTTCTTTCCTCTTGAAAACATTTTTTGTTTTTACACTGACATATTCTTCACCTGTATTTCTCTTCTTCCTGGCTACATTTGTTTTCCATTTGTCTTTCTGAATGCTGCGTTTTCTAGGACGACTTACATGATGAGAAGTAGAGTCACTGTCTGTATCACTCATTGTTTGTGCTTAATATACTAAAGTGAAAAATCTAAACTACGAATTTGATTTCTGTCATTGATATGGTTAAAACACTAATTTTAAAACTCAGTAAATAAAAATTACTGCGAGCACTGCAAGACACCGAGAATGCGTGTTACCATTATCTTTTAAAGCAAAAGACTGAACGAGAAGCTACACTTTTAAACAGATAAACAGGAAAGATTCAAATCCAGACAAAAACTAATAACAAGAAAAATACATTAAAATTGCTAAGGAAATTATGAGGGTTGAAGGACATAAAACAAACAGCACCCCTGTTAAGTGATGATACATTTGTTGCTCCATACTGTTCAAGAGCTGCATGTCTTAGCATAGCGACCGGCCGGCCGGCCGGCGCGGAAGGCTGGCTCATACGCCTTTGCTATTCTCGAGATTTAGCTGGAGCACGTAAGGTTGAAAATCATGTTATATTCAAATGGAAATTTCATTCGTATCCAAGGCGTATCAACCATTCACACTAAGCAGACATGAAAGAGTATAAGTCATAGTATATGTTGCAAGAAAAAAAAAAAAAACGAACTTTGGCGCATACGCCTCTGCTATTCTAAGGGCCTCAAATCAAGAAGTACATTGTCAAATCACAACCTAAATGTAGTCTTCGATTAAATATTGCTCAAACATTACGTTCCAACATTGATATACTTGTTAAAGAAAAAAGATACAGGAAAGTCAGACAATTGTTACTGTAATCTTGTATCATCTAAGGTGCAGACGAGCTTGTATGGTAATTAATGAAGTTCAATTTTTATTATTTTTATTGTAGTGAATTATGTTAATTCAAATGATAGTATTGTTTATTTTTGTCAAAGAACATAGATTTTGTGGAAAGGTAATTGTTCTCACAGAATAGTAAAATAGAATTATTTATAATATGTTAAACTACTGTGCTGTAATTAACCGATAAACTATCAAGAAAATCGATTGATGTTTCATTAATTCGGAAACACGTATTACGTAAGTTCTAACCCCCTAAATTCCCGCTGCCCGCAATACGAATGCCCCTCTCTTCCCCCCTGTTCACTGATGCCGCCATTTCACATACTCCTCGCAGATATATAACGCGAGCAGTGAGAGCAGATAGCAGTGACGTCACAGAGCAACCTTCTGTCTTCCCCTGGGATAGGTAGTGCTTCGATACCGCGTGAGAAAAATTATTTTGGTTGACGCTGAAACCACTCGTGCACCTCCGACTGGACGTCTTAATCAGACTTGAGCTTCTGCCCTCCAAGGTGCTCCTTTTACGGACCAAAGATGTGGAAGTCTGATGGTGCCAAAGCGAAGGGGATTGTTGAGTTTTGCTTTAACATGATAATGCCCGTCCTCATGCTGCTCGTGCAACCATGAAAACCATCGATGACATTCGCTTCAAGTGCCTCCCACATCCGAAATACTCGCCAGATTTGTCGTTCTCGCAAATATATCAATAAACTTGTATCTCTCGTGGGATTGCCTATGAAAAGTTGTATTGGTCATGCTTTAGGGTAGAGAAAGTCATGTGAGGATGTGACGTCAGATTTTTTTATTCCTGCTTCCACATACGAAGCATATAGATCTGCGCTCCTCTTGCGCGCCGTGCAGCACCCGTGCAGCACGCGTGCCGCTCGTTGAAATTATTTTCACAGCGCTCCTCTTGCGTTCCATAGGAAAGCGACGAACCTACTGCGAACCACTAGCTTTCATCATTAGGCCTAATATTTTGTGTGTTTTTTGCTTAGAAAACGAGTTTTGAAAAAAGTCCTCAATTGCAAAACTTGTCTACGGCTTAAATATCGAAACAAAACCATTTTTAAACAAGAGTTGAAAAGTGTGTAAACAGTGTTATTATTTATATTTTATAACTTACCTTTTCCTGTACCTTTGCTGGCGTTAACTTTAATTTTCTCTCGCCGGTTACAAGAAAGCATAGATAACATCTTCTTCTTGCACTCTTCTGAGGACATATTTATTTCCATTCCTATTTCCCTCCATGCATCCTCCTTTAATTTTTTTTTGTAGTTATCCTTATGTTTTGGGTTCCACAGTAGAGGTTTTGATTTGTAAATATGTATCATCTGCAGATCTTCTCCTCGTACCACTCCATGATTATATCACATACAAGCTAGCTCATTCAATCTTGACTAATGTCCTTCAGAGAGGGACCAGTGGGCTAGCTAGGCACGTCAGCAAAATAGCACATGTTACAATAAACAAACAGTCAAATTTCCTGTACTCTGTTTGGAGACGACAATACACTGCTATATAATTCATGCAGCACGGGTGCATGCAAGTGTTTTAACGAATGCTATTTATTTAATAACGTGATAATGCCTCCTATACTGTCAAAACTAAAAGGGGAAACTCTACACAGTCAAAGTAGCGAGATTATTGCTGTTTATGAGTAGGCCTACATGAAGGAAGAAGCCAAACATAAAGATCGATTTTCTCCAGCGTATTTTAAAGAAATTCAGAAAATGCAAAATAACGTACACAACATCTGACTCAGCTCCTGCTTCTGTATACCTATCCTTCCCCAAAAGGTGAGTAAGTGACTCGCATCAACCTCTCATATAATTTTTTCATTTGCCAATTGTACAGTAAAGCTTGAGGAGCGGAGCGCTGTGAAAATAATTTCAGCGAGATGCACGCGTGCAGCACGCAACTACCAAAAACACGTCCAAATGTGAAATCATAAATCCTTTGTGTTCGTCGAAAAAACCGACAGGAGACGGATCGTGGCGAGCGGCACGCGAGCAGTTCGCGTGCACCTCAAAATGCCGTACAGTAGTATTATTTCTGTCTGACCCCGACGAAACGCGAGTGAGGAGAAGAGAATCCAGCGGTGTGGGTTAATTCAGAGACCTTCCCATCCCGCCGATCATGACAGTAGTAGCTTATATATCTTTAGTCAGCGTTTGTGTTTACAAACAAATCCCTATCCAAGTACAGCTCTGGCAGATATTTTTACCTCATTCATTAAATGTTATAACACTAACATTAAATGTTTTAACTCTAACATACAGTATGGAACTTTAATATATTTACTCTACATACCAAGTGTGGTGTTACCGCTGTGCTCAATTACAGGACTGGATATTATTCCATAGGAGTGACACCAGAGACTGAGAGTCTTTCCCCTTTACCATTACTATCAGCATCATCATCACCATCACCACCAACATTATTAGCATCCGAATCACTCTCACTAGAAGCATCACTATCACCACCCAAATGAATGACCAATTCTTGAGCCGCATCCAGGAGTCCCTCCCTTTCCAGATATTCCTGTTCAATATTCTTCACGTGCTGGCATCTCAGTTTCCACTCCTCTGCAGATATTGAGGAAAACTTCTCATCCGTAATCTTCATGACATCTTCCATTTTAAATGTCACATTGTTTTCGGCTACCCAATTTTTTACAGTAGCCCATATGAGTTCTATCGGATTGAGCTCAGGGTGATAAGGGGGGAGCCTTAAAACATCGTGGCCATGTTGCTGGAGAAGATGATCGATTTTGTAGCTTCGGTGTTGTGGCTTAAGTGTCAGTATTAGTTCATAAATTTCAGCTTTTGTCTTACTATGAAAGTTTTGTTTCTCAAAATTATCGTTTTCAAGGTGGGACTGCAACCAAGATATCATCACGTCTTTTCGAGAATTCGATGTGGGAGGCTTATTCAGCTGCACGTTATGGTAAGGGGCATTATCAATAACCAAGACTGAGTGAGGAGAAAGATTTGGAATTAGTCTTTCCTTTAGCCACTGCTCGTAGTTATTGAAATCCATGTCCCCATGATAGTCCCCTGTTTTTCTGTGTGAAATGAATCTCAAATAAGCATTGGGCACAAAGCCATGCTCTCCTCCAGCGTGAATTATAATAAGCCGTTGTCCTTTCGAAACTGGCGAGAAGAGTCCACTCAGCGATTCGTCACTCCAGGCACATGGTGTAGTATGTGTTGTGTGAAGGTAGGTTTCATCCATGTACACTATTGAACGCCCTTCAGTCCTATACTGATGAATAGACCTTAAATAGGCACATCTGAGGGACTTTATTCTCTGTTGTTCCACAAGAATTTTTCTATTATTTCTTGTTTTCCTCCACCGAAAACCAATATGTAAAATAATTTTCCTGAGTGTAGAGATGCTACCCTGAAAGTCAATTTTTTCTTTTAGTCTTGAGTGTATTTTTTTTAAAGTCGGTCTCTGCTTTTCTTCAAAATAGAAATTATTAATTGTTCGTCTGACTACTTCTTGGTTAAAATTGTCAGGAGATGATTTCTTCGAGGTACGTATTCTTTCTTTATCAGGGGTAGAAAAAGAATTAGAAGCTCCTTCTTCAATACTTTTGGCCTCTTTCACGATTCGCTTCACAGTACTAATGGATACACCTGTAGCTGTTGAAACCCTTTTATATACAGATGCACGCTGACCCCCTCACATCCCGAAAATATTTATATACATTATATACTACTTCTCTTGTCTGCGAATGAATAACTTTACTCCCTCCCAGTTTACTATGAATCGGAGGCATGTTGCAAAAGTCTTGCGCACAACTGCACTCACCTGAAGCACTGTCTGTTAGGCACCGCAACAAGAGATGTTCCTTCTTCCGAGACCTGTGTACTAATAAACAACCACCCCTTAACATGACAATTTTTCTATAGTGGACTCGTCTGTCTACGGCGCATCTTTCTGAGCAGTGTCAGACAGAAATAATACTACTGTACACATCTGCGTGCCGAGCGGCACGCGTGCCGCACGGCGCGCAAGAGGAGCGCAGATCTGTACGGAGCTTTAACACTTGTCTCACCATATTAGCTATAATACGCATGTTTTAATTTCAGTGCAAGAGTGAAGCAAATTATCTCTAATCGTATTAACAGAATCAATTCATGAACCTAATATGGGCTGGTATTTTGCACAGTAATCAATCAAAGTATAAACTGCATGAATCCCTAAAAAGGGATGTTTCCGATTTCCCTCGTTAAATCCGTTTTGATTATATTAACTGCACTAGGGGAATTTACAACTGGTTGGAACATTACTTCAATGTCCATCCCCCCTTTTTTTTGCACTGAAAATTAAAAGTGACAGAAATTAATAATCATATTAACTACCCCACACTTCGATTCTGCAGTGTAACAATTGGGTGAACGTACTGATTGACTGATTTGATTAATCAATTAGCCTAATCTGCGAATTATTTGATTCATTAGCCCCATTGAACTTGCTAATAATATTAGATAATAATATTAGAACTCATAAATATTGTTTATTACTTAATAAACTCTTGTTTCACAGAGATATGAACACTACTCATAAACTCTCTTCACTAATATTATTAGTTCACTAGTCAGCTGATTGATTTGGAGATTATGGCTGGATTGTTGTTTGTGTTTTGTTTATTTTTTCTTTTTACTCCAAAGCAGCACGGCCTACATGTACCTTCATAAATGTAACAATTCTCACTTTTACTTCCTCTGCCCGTACCATAAGGTAGCCTACTGTAGGTAGAGGAAGTATTGTTTTCGACCCCATAATTCGAAGTTTAGTTTTTAGCATAAATACACATTTTGAGGTCCCCTCAATCCAAAAACACAATTTTTGCAAACGTGGCTGTGTGTGTGTGTGTGTGTCTGTGAACCTGTGAACATCCTAGCTCCAGAACGGAAAATTCTATGAAAACAAAATTTTATATTTGAGTTAAGTACCTTCTGAGGATGTGACACGAAGATTGGCAACAGGTTTCTCTTATTTTTAAGGGGACATGACATGAAGAAAATTTCATTTTTCGCGATTTTTTTCGAAAAGGGCTCTAACGATTTTCTTTATATTTTGTACATGCATTATTTGAAAAAAATGTTTTCGAAAAAATTCCCTGAAGTGTAGTTTTAAGCCACCCAAGCTGAATACGCGAGTTTTGCAATATGGCCTCTTGTTCTATAACTGTCCGTCCGTGTGTCTGTACGCGCGATAACTCGAATAATCTTTATCAGGTTTTCATGGAACTTGGTATGCGCATTTATAACGTCCATGGGAAAAAGTCTATTGTTTTTGAACCAATTCGGTTGACCGGTACCGGAGTAATGTCCAATTTATTACCTATTTTATAGTAATATATTAGAAAGAATTTATCAAACGGAAATCAGTTCTCATTACATTTTTGTTTTAGTGTTCATATACGGCTTTGGAAGTTGCAGTACAGGTAGCTTTGACAAATAACACTTCCCACATATTCCTTCACATATGCTTATCAATGTTTAGACCTTTGTTCTTCCGTAAGCCCTGTTTAATTAAACATGCTTATCAAAGTTTAGACTTTTGTTCTTCCATTAGCCCTGCTTAATGAATCGATCTGAAGCTTAACTCTGAGATCGATTACAAAAATTTAAAATCAAGAATGGGGAAAGCAACAAACAATGCTGATTAAAGAAAGGCATAGCATATAAAGTAAAGAATATAAGATTTCATCTAGGAGTTATGAATATGAAATACAAGTTTTCAGATTTATTTGATAAAGATAGGAGAAAACTTTGTTATTTGTAGACAAGAATTATTAATTGTAGTGAATTTGTGTAGACGTTGTAATTTTTTCTTCCTTTCTTAATGATTAATATCGGAAAGAAGCAGGGCCGTTGAAAGAAAGCAAGGGCCCCAGGGACAAATTTTCCCGGGCCTCGTCAAATTTTGAATTCACTGCCCAACTCGCCCTTTATAATGTACGCAACAAAAACATTATGTAATGATATTACATAACTATTAAGTGCAAGAATGGTACCGGTACTTTATGAGATTGTCTGGTAGACAGGAAAATACCTGTCCGTCTGACTGTCTGTCTGTCTATCCGTGTGTCTGTAAGCGCGATAACTCAAATACGATTTATCGGATTTTCATAAAAGTTGGTATACCATTTATAACGCCCATGGGACCAAACCGAGCAAGAAACAGAAAAATGCATTAAAATGTTCTAATTAGGAACAATTTTATCTGTATGTACCAGTTTATTCTTTTGAAAATTATGATTTTAAATGCGGAACGTTAGTGAGATTTACTGTTGAGTCCAAAAGGATTACTGCTTCTACTTTTCAAACAGCAATTTTCTTCAAGATTAACTGCAGATAAAATAAACACATAAAACATAACTTAAGCTGTTTATTGACTTATAACCAATTTTATTTTAGAGTAAATTTAGAAAGTAAAAAATAAAATCTGGTCAACCGGGGCCCCGGGGCTGTAGCCCCGGCTGCCCCTCCCTCTCGTCGGGTCTGGAAAGAAGCACCGAGGTTTGTGTGTGCTATGTACTTGAACTCTATTTTGTCGCAAGAACTCTATCAAAATCACCTACATCAGCAGTTTGTGGTATCGAGGTCCCCTTAGATATGTTGCTTCACATTATCAAACTTTCTGAAGAAACCGTGGTCTAAAACTTTATAGTTTCTTAAACACGGCCTCTTAACTCCATTTAGCACTTTGTTATATCAGTTGGCCTGATTTTATTCTAAATCAAAATGTGATGTGAGAAATTTATTTTCTCCATGCTTAGGATAGATAAAGTTATATTTACTCCGTTATTGATTTACAAAAATGAATTACATCGATAGCTTCATTATTTGTTAAAGTCCAGTAAAATGCAACTGAATAAGCCCTAAGTGAACACTGCAAACAATATTGTTGCCATGAGAACTCAATTACATTTGATATGTAATATTTAAATAAAACATTTAGGCCTCTACCTTTCTTTCTAATGGTCACACCACGGTTTTCAATGGCTTTATTTATATCTTCTCCTGGCAACGCGGAACATTTTCGAACCCAGGCCCGCTGCGTGAGAGGAGCGAACGTATCCCCTACGCAACAGCGGTAGTCGCAATGAACTTATCTATATTAATAAAAGGAAGTGTCTGTCTTCCTCCGTCTGTCTGTCTGTCTGTCTGTCTGTCTGTCTGTCCGCGATGCCCAGCGAAATCTACTGAACGCAGAGATCTGAAATTTTAGGACGTGTTTGTCTGTCTGTCCACGATGCCCAGCGAAATCTACTGAACGCAGAGATCTGAAATTTTAAACATAGATGGGCTGAAAGGTGGGCGAATGCGCATCGAAGCCGGATTTTTAATTTTAGCTTTCGTTCGCGAGTTGTGAGTGAAAAACTGGCAGAAAACGTGATTTTAGCGCTGTCGAAGCATCAGATTTCAGTAATACATTTCAATGTCAAATCAATTGCAGTTGGCTTTGGCTATTTTTGTCATACCGTGGTAATAAAAGCATCGCGATCGCTAGATTGTTGTAAGCCCACGCTGGTCGATTCATTTGTTTAGAATGTCAAGGCCCGTAGACATATGAAATTTTCAACATACACGGAAGAGGGATAGGCCTAAATATGGTCAAACATTGTTAGATTTGGACGAAACTCACTGTACAGAGGTATTCTGGGCCAAGGAACTCGAATCTGAGGTCGCTTTTACCAGGTGACGCTATCTAATCTTGATATATAGTCCACATAATTTAGGTGTTAATATAATGATTTAACTATTAAGCTCTTAATTTTTAATTTTTGAAATAATTATCGCGGGCGAAACCGCGGGCACATGCTAGTAGTCTATATTAATAAAAGGAAGTCTGTCTGTCTGTTCGCGATGCCCAGCGAAATCTACTCAACGCAGAGATCTGAAATTTTAAACATAGGTGGATTGAAGGGTCGGAAAATTTTCGCTTTCGTTCGTGAGTTATGAGTGAAAAACGGGCAAAAAACGTGCATTTTTTGCGTTTTCGAAGCATCGGTTTTCAGTTATACATTTCATTGTCAATTCAATTACAGTTGGCTTTGGCTATTTTTGTCATACCTTGGAAATAAAACTTTCGCGATAGCTTGAATGTCGTAAGCCCTAAATATGGTCAAACATTGTTTTATTTGGACGAAACTCACTATACAGGGGTTTTCTGGGCCAAGGAACTCGAATCTGAGATAGCTTTTACCAGGCGACGCTAACTAATCGTGGTATGTAGTCCACGTGATTTAGGTGTTAATAAATATAATGATTTAACTATTATGCTCTTAATTTTTAATTTTTCAAATAATTATCACGGGCGAAGCCGCGGGCACATGCTAGTAATTAATAATATTAGTCAATATTCTTATGAAACAGAATTAACTTAAGTGCTATATCATTCTATGAAACAAGGCCCACTATAGTCACAAGCATTTTACATAGCCCACACACATTCAGCAGATTCAGAGAGTGTCATGGAACTGAAATACTTGCGTGATATGAAGGCCGCTTTCTCTTTGATTCTGTCAGGGCTAGATATTCGCAATACCAGGAACGCGAAACATGACGCAATAACGCGCGAAAACACTGCCCAACTTGATTGCTCGCCTTGTAGAACACCGGTATGTCTGATCCTGTCTCCTCCTCTTTAACGAAAATTAATTGTGCAAGTCCTTCCCAGCTGTGTTTACACTGGCAACTCGCTTATGTCGCTCATTTGTCATCTAACATTCAACATGCATTTCTTATTAACACCAGGCAATTATAACCCACTTGTTTCTACAGTCACTTTTCCAAGTTCAAAGTTCGAGGGCCGTCCATAAAGTAAGTTTCCCTGGGGCCGTTTACAGAAACAAAACACAATTTAAAAAAAAATATTTATTGCAAACGACATCAGCCAGTGTTCAGCTATTTTGCAATTGAGACATTTGTCAAACAGCAGGAACAAATTTTAAAGAAATGTGTCTTAGAAGTCTGCCGCCTGGGATTTGAACCACTGTGTGACAACCACCTTCGCCTCTCTGTAATCTTTGTCATTTCGTCAGGTGCAGGAAAAGATGGAAATCACTGGGAGCGAGATCCGGGCTTTAGGGCGAATATTTAAACACCTCCCAGCTGAACTTCTGCAGGAGAAATGCTAGGAGGTGTTTAAACATCCATCCTACAGCCCGGACTTCGCTCACAGTGATTTCCATTTTCTCCTACACTTCAAGAAATGACAGGAAATGATAGAGAGGTGGAGATGATTGTCATACAGTGGTTCAAATCCCTGGCGGCAGACTTCTACGACACAAGTGTTCAAAAGTTGGTTCCACGGTAACACAAATGTTTCAGTTCCGGTGGCGAGTATGTTGAAAAGTAGCTGAACACTTGCTGTATCCGTTGGAATATATATCGATGACATTGTGTTTTGTTTCTGTAAACGGCCCCACAGAAACTTACTTTGTGGACGCGGCTCGTATAATCTGCAAATGCTTCAGTTTCTTCATTAAGAAAGCTCGTGACCTTAAAGTGGTGAGGAAATTTATCTGATGAAACTCAACACGAGTTGGATTTATTAAGACTATTCCATGAATAAAAATGTAACGGATTATACAAATAATAACTACCTTAATTTGTTATATTAAAACAAAACTAACAGCTGCGAGATCACGGCATACAGTGAATCAACCAACCATGAATCAATTCGAGTTACCATGTTGTGACCAGTGCTACCAATGGTGCATATGAGACATAGTTAACCTTATTCAGGTAAGTTAACAGCAAAACAGAATAAAAGCACACGAACTGGATTGCACCGAATCGAAGTTGTGTTTTTAATCAATGTACATTTATATTATTTCCAAACAAGTTATGTCGTAGCCTATAAAATAATACGTTTTCGTGCTGCTTGATGGCAGCATGTGACGTATTAATCACGGGACAATAATGCTTACGTGTCCAGTAACGAGCTGACGATTTTATCAGGTAAAATGTCATCCTCATATTAATAGCAAGCATTTTATAAGATAAACGGTCTTGATTGGTCTATACCCGAGGAATTGCTAAACGTTATTGGTCAATATCAAACACGCGGCGTATGAGTGGAATAGTCATCATAAAAACGGGATGGTAACTAATGGCGTCCCCTTGTATGTAACGATTTTACCAATAAAATAATTGTGTTTGCTCCGTGTTTTGTTTGTGTAGATGATTTTAATTGCTGGACTTTGGCCTCAGAGCAGAATGCATGTTTAATAACAAAACTCATTTAAACCAAACAACACAATCATGTTTCTGCATTTAAAACCTCACAGCAATGTTTTCGTGAGTTGTATTGCATAATGTTTTTATTTTTCTCTCCCCTTTTAACGACAATAACATGAACATATTTTCGCTGAAAGTTTACGAGGTGTTAATGGCAAACTGCTTCTCTGTTTATTTCGCAGGTATCCACGTGTTTTAAGCGACACGTGTTGAGCTAATTACTGTCCCAGCAAATTCGTTTAAAGGGGGACATGCTGAAAAATAGGTGAAGTTTCATTATTTTTTTCTCAGCATGAATTGTTCTGTAGCTTTGTAATCTAGCTTGCTCTATATTGACTAGTTCTACAATTGCATAATTTAATTTAATTTAACTATTACAGTTATAGGTAACTATCATTACAAAATGGCAGCCAAATTTAATGCACTGAAGTGCCGTTTCCCTGATAATTTTCAAAAATACAAATATTTCTGAGTGATTCTTTTTTCTATCTAATTATAAATATCATATGAACAATATAATCTAGAATCTTTGGATTATCTGCAGTATAAATATTTTTTTTTATTAATTCATCACTTGTTAATTTTTTTTAGCAATTTTTACATCAGACATATTTTTTAAAAAAATTAATTATTAAAGCTACATCACTAATATCAAATATACTAGCATGCAAAATTTCACTGCAATGTGTCAATAAATGTTTGAGTTATGAGGGAAACGGCACTTCAGTGCACAAAATTTGGCTGCCGTTTTTTTTAAATGATAATTATCCGTAATTGTAATAGTTAAATTAATTCTGAAGATTGAAATTGTAGAACTAGTCAATATAGAGCATGCAGAGCTGTAAGGCTACAGAACAATTCATTGCTGAGAAGAAATAAATAATGAAACCTCCTATTTTTTCAGCATCGAAAGCTGTATGTTCCCCCTTAATTCTAGCGGTAGATCCAGGCCCTGATTTATAAAAGAGCAGACTGGGTATTTGTCCAGGGGGGCAAACCTAGAAAGGGCAGACAAATTTTTGGAGGGATTTTTTTTTCATAATATTAACATAATACAGTATAAACATAAATATAATTTAGCATAATTTTTTAATAATATCAAATATATTAGCCTAAGAATTTTGTAAAATTTCAAACATTGACTATATCACATACCGTGTTACAAACATCTTTAGTGTTTTTAGGCAAGGTAAATTTTCAGGGGGAATTTTTAAAATAACTAACATAATATGAACATAATTAAATATAATTTAGCATATATTAAAAATACCAAGTATATTAATTATTTTGTAAAATTTCAAAGAATGACTAGGGTATATTACATATTACAAATATTTTTAGAATTTATAGGTATGATATAGCATATTTCAATCAACTAGCAAAAGCTAAGTGAAATAAAGTGCAACGAGAATAGGAAGCCAGTGTTTGAATGGAAGAGATATCAATGAAGATGAAATCGATGCAGACTGGCCAAGGCATTGTTCCCGATGAATGGGCCAAGGTCAGACAGGCGGACCCCCACTTCGGTATCGAAACTCTCGCGCTTGAGCGACCACAATTCGCGGGCTCGATCAGCTGTGAAAGATATTTCAAACAAGTCGCTTAAAAAAAATATTTGTCTGAAAAGCTTTAATAGCCAGGCTTATCTCTGGAGCTGACCGATAAAGAACAATAAAAAAAGGTGTGCGTGGAACGCCACGCGACAGAAGTGAAACTTGTTTTAATTTCTGGATTTTTTCAATTTTGGACTGTTGGACTTTTTAATGTAGGGTATTTGGACTTTTTATTATTGAGTTTTTGGACTTTTTAAATTTTGGATTTTTTAATTTTTAATCTTTTAATTTTGGAATTTTGGATTTTTAATTTTGGATTTTTTAAGTTATAGATCTTCAATTTTTTTTTTTTGGATTTTTAATTTTGGATTTTTAAGTTATAGATTTTCAATTTTTTAATTTTTTGGATTTTTTAATTTTTAAATTTTAGATATATTTTTTTAATTTTGGATTTTTTATTTTTTAAATTTTGGATTTTGTAATTTTTAATTTTTTAAATTTAAATCATTGAGTTGATTGTTTTTGTGCAGTCCGTTCCGTCACACCTCACTAATTTCGTGACGATTTTGAGCGTTACACAAAAGCTCTCGATTTACCCCTACCGCGGCTAAAGAAGTTTCACTTGAAAAATCTGATGTGCTTCACTCACATAACTTTCTTAAAGCATGGGCAATACAAAACTCTCACTTCAAATTATTCTGTACCCATTTACAACCGATGAAGATTTCCAAGCGGCAATGACACCCCGGCTCAGATCTTTGGCGGTAGAAGAGTATAACCTCAGCATTGAAAAACTGGTACCTCGTTAAAATACATGAGGAGCATTGTTTCAAAACGTATTAAGTGCACTAAAAATAAAGTTGTACATAATATGCTTTGAACAGTCATTCCCGTGCACATAATACGATTTGATCCGATACGTCAACTTTGACAGTGAATTAACACGGGATATAACATGAAATGTTCCATTCTGAATTAAAGAGCGCTTAAGAAATAGGGTGAAATCGTATCAAACTGTATTTTGACCAAGAGTGCACTTAATACGTTTTGAAACGATGCTCCTCACATGCCTTGACAGCAATGGAGATTACGTTGAAAAATAGAGTAAGGTACTGTTGTAAATAAAGTTTTGTGTTGATATCTTTCATTATTATTTAGTTATGCCAAATCGTTCTTTACTTTCTGGACAACCCTCTAACTAAAAATTACCTAACCCCGTGGCGCTAACATCCCAGAAGGGACAAGGCCTACCACCCGACCGCCGCGTTATCTACCATAGGCAGACGGAAGGATTGGAGGGCATGTGGTCAGCATGCCAACACCCACGGCCGTTAATGGTGGTTTCCATGACCGGAGTCGCTATTTCTCTATCAAGTATCTCCTCAATTTGAATCATGAGGCTGAGTGCACCCCTACCAGACCTCCCTAACTCAGAAAAATCCGAGGATGTACCGGGGATCGAACCCGGGCCGACGGATCTGTAGCCAGCGATGCTCTTGACAACCCTCGCACATTCAAAATAAAAAGTAGCTACGAAGAACAAAGGGAAATATTCTTTTGTTAATAGAGTCATAAATGATCTTATTTAGCTGCAACAGACTTTGACGGTCATATTCTCACACGGAAGAGATTTAGGTAAACTGTTAACGTACCTAGCATATCGGTCACTTATTGAGTGCAATTAATATGTAAATATTAATTAGCCTAATATGTCTTATTAGTTATTGTCAGAATAGTACTCTCTGAGATTGTGTGGGGGACAAAAAAATCCGTCTGTTTGCCTGTGACTGTAAGCGCGATGACTCGAATACCCGTTATGGGATTTTCATGAAACTTGGTGTACACATTTATAACGTCCATGGGAAGAAGCCTATTGATATTGGACCAAATCGGTTGACCGGTACCGGAGAAATGCCTAATTAAGTGCCTATTTTATGATAACATATTACAAGGATTTATCAAATGCAAATCAGTTCTCATGGCAACATACTATTTTACAGTGTTCATATATGGCTTTGGAAGCTGCAATACGCTTAGCCTTGACAAATAACACTACCCACATATTCCTTCACGTATGCTTATCGAACTAGAACTTTGTTCTTCCGTAAGACCTGCTTAATGAATCGATCTGGAGCTTAATTCAGAAATCGATTACAAAAATACCTTATTTTCTGCATATTATAATTGCAGATTAACACTGATTAAACAAAGGCATTCTGGCACTTTGTTACGTCCGTTTACCTGATTTTTTATTACATTGTTGAAATATTATAGGCCTAAACTACCACAAGGATAAACAAAATGTAAGCATTATTTTGGAAGAGATACTATATGGGTGAAGCTGGTAGTGAATATAAATACTGACGAAGGAAAGGTTTAACGTTCGAATTTCAATGCTGTGAAGACAATAGGTTAGTTAAGGTTTTTTCTTGCTTGAAGTGTGGGGTGAACTTGAAATGCTGAACTGGTCCAGCTGTTTACCTGACACAATCACCTGTCTGTATCCCAGGGAAGCTGCGACCCTCATCAAGCCCCTCATCTCAAGATTGAGGCGTTGCCACATTTCTTCATTGTTCAGGGCGTAATGATATGCAATTATTCTGAAGAAGTGAGATGAATCCGTTTTTCCCGGTGCGAGATAGCCTTTGATGTAGGCTCTGACTTTAAAAAAACTTGTTTAGAAGGTTAAATTATAATGAAAAAATGGGTTATGTATAGGCTCTTGTCAGCATACGTGGTAATCGTTAAGCAGATAGACTGCATGTACCAAAATAAAAAATCTAGGAGACTGATTTATTGGTGAAATAAAACAGCTGATCTCGGTGTGGATATTTCAGCGAAGGACAACTACTTAAAAAAAATTGACTCCTTTGTTTACGTAAATAGGCCTACTGAAATCTACCGGTCAGGAAAGCAACCAAAATGAATGTAAAACAATGTTTGACAGTGAAAATAAAATTTGATTCTGATTTTGAAAAACATAATAATAATTACAGTTTTTTTGTTTGTTTTTTTTTTTTTTTTTTTTTTTTTTTTTTATCATTATGCATACTTACTCAATGTCAATACACAATGGCATTCTAAAGGGATATTGACAAACAATGGCATTCTAAAGGAATATTATCTATTTTATGGAACTCTGAGGTTCATTGCTGCGCTTATCTGCTCAAGCCATTTAACCCTATTCGGTAGTAATTCCATCCAACCATCCATCGCAAATCCTACTTCTCAATTTAACTTTATATTGACCTCCCACCTACGCCTAGGTCTTCCAGGTGGTATTTTCCCATCGGGCCTCTCAATTATTATTATTATTATACTTATTGGCAATACACAATTTCTCAGCAAGCTAAATGAATATTGTCTATTTTAAGGAACCCGGAGGTTCATTGCCGCGCTTACCTGAGCCCGCCATTCAACCCTATTCTGTGCTAACTCCATCCAACCATCCCTCGCAAATCCTACTTCTCTTAAATCTTAATCGCCAAATTAATAATGAAATTTTAAAACTAATTTTCCTGAAAAATTAAACCACTTTCACGGACCACTGGCTTCTCAAAAAACAGATTCTCGTTTTACATGATATAAGAGACTTATCGAAATAAATAAAATAATAACACTTATGTGAATACATTACGGATACATATTAGATAGTGATCCTTGTACAAGCTGAGTACAGCATCCAGTGAAGGGCAAACGAACAACCTGCCTGTATAATTCATGGGTTGTTAAGATTAGTAACCGGTTGTTTGGCAAGTGAAGCTGTGAAATTATGCAATTTGCACGGTGTGTAATTCCACGCGGCCGTCTCGTCTAATTGAGTCCTGGATCACTCCCTGCCAAATATTCATTACTGTTATTTGTATGTTTCAATTGGCGAATGAAGACACGTTACAAAAAGAAAAGGAACCTAATTTGCAGATGATATCAATACGATATTATTATTATCATCTTCATTATTATTATTATTAATATTATTACCAGGGCGGCAATGAACCTCCGTGTTCCAAAAAATAGATATTTCTTTAGCTTGCTTAGGAATTGTCTATTGCCATTGAGTAAGTAAGTTTATTATATTTGGTGACGAGTACAGGTTAAGAAGCTCGTCGTTATGCAGTTTTCTGCAGTCCCCAATTTCATCTCTCTTAGGTTCGAATATTTTCATAAGCACCCTGTTTTCGAACACTCTCAGATTATGTTCTTTCTCGACACAGTCTAGGCCATCTAAAACTACAAAATTAAGAGAATTGACCACCCACGTATAGGGGAGCGGGGGGTGGTATCGGACAGCGTCTGGTATCGGACAAGCCCAATATCTCTTGCTAGCAGGTGCTTGGACGACCGGTTTTGTGATTGACAGTCTTGGCTAAATGTTTGAAGAGGGTGAACATCTTATTCAGTTGACAGCTAGTTTCGTTTGTGAGAGGTAGTGTTTTTTGTTCTTTTCTGTGTGAATCGGCTTGCACGAAGATAACTTCACAAAGCAGTAACAGGAAGAAGGATGAGTTGTGTTACATTCTAGCATCGCTAACAGAAGCACTGTACTTAAGGCTATAAGCTGTAGGTTTAGAATTTAATTCTCTTCAAAGGTTCTTGGTTCAGATTTGTTTTTCTTAGGACCGTGAATCGGGTGGCATCGGACAGGAAGCTAGCGGGTGGTATCGGACAATGTAGCTACTCATCCAACGTGGTTACTGATGGTTCTTTCCTTTGGTTTTAGGTAAATATGGGGAAGATAAGAGGAAAGTGGGAAGGAGGTGACATGATATTTTCCGTAACAATTTCAGGGACAAAAAATGACTATTCGAGGGGCAAGTGATTGTTTTTCAGTACCGAAAAGTACATTAGCTGAGTTTGCAATGGCTGGGCACACGAAAAATGTGCAATTTTGGAGGGGAACTCTTTCTTTTATAAATGTGACATATGTATAAAAAAGTAAAACAGTAAAACTTTATACTTTGAACATGGAAATAAGTCTTTTGTGGAAAACAGTGACCATTTTTCAAAAGTACAAAAATGTAACTACTTTTTAATTTTCTTGTGCTAATTACATTTTTTAGTTTTAACTACATACATTCATGTAAACATTTAGTTATACGAATAAAGTTATCTGTAAAGTAGATTAAACATTTGTTTCCAGTTTCAAAAAAGAGTTACGTCGTAAAAACCTAAGGTGTCCGATACCACCCCCCCGTTCCCCTATGTGTACGTTAATATTTTATTAATATAAATGACCTCGTGTTTGGATGTAACTTTGCGTGCACTGAGGCCACTGTCTGCAATGTTCACAGGCGATTTGACACGCATCACTTTCAGTTATTAGCACTGAGTGGGTTGCACCTTTAACTAGAACCATACATTCCCAGAACGCGACAGAATAACACAAGGCAGACAGTGAATTCTCATTACCTAAGTGAGCAGTGGTCGATATTAGTTAATGGAACAACCCGAAAAAAGAATACAGTGCCCGCCGCTTGTGTGATCACTTCGGGATGCAGCTAATTCGATAATATTAACCGACTGATAACAGTATCCGAAAGAATTAATTGAAGGTTATTTATTCATATATAAGACTACTAAACTAGGATTAAACCGGATTAATGGCTATTTATTCTTAGTCTACATACAAGATAATACGTAACTGTAAATCATTGAACCACTCATAATACATTATTGGGCTGCAAACCAACTATTTTTGCACATCAGTTAAAAAGTTTTGAATTCATTCTGCTTTCCCTTTGGAGTCCATTAACCAGAATTTCAAACTCATAGTTTTAGGAAGTCTACGACCTGTGGTAACACCACTTAGCGAAACATCTAACGTCTGTCTGTTCAAGTCTTCATTTTATACTAACAGGTCATCCTTTGATGACGGCAAATTAACTAGTATCTAACTTTGAAAGTGTTTCGATACGTGTTGTAATAGTTCTGGTAAAGGAATACGAAAGTAACCTATCCGTAGAATGATAATTCTATCCGTAGTTAGAATATTTGAGAAGAAAAATTCTGAACTCGCAGTCGGGAGGTCCCAGGTACAAATCCCATGGCCGGCCAATGTGACATTGTTTTTTCATGGTTTCCCCAGTCGTAAAGGCAAATGCCGAATTGGATATTTACATACCATGAATCATCCTCACCATTTCATCCTGTATTATTATTATTATTTATTTATTTATACTGGCGCAATTAAGGCCATAAGGCCTTTTCTTCCACTGCACCAGTAAAACTATACATATCGTAAATAATACATACTACGGACAATTCAAGAATTGATAAATTATAAATTAAAAATAAACATGCTACAGACAATAAAATTACAAGGATTTAATTACAAGTTTGATAAACTAAACTAAAATAAAATTAATGACTAATAAAATGGATATTCAACTTATTTCTAAATTGTGGTACATTTCGACAATCTCTGATATGACAAGGAATTCCAAAAGCGAGGAATTGATACACTAAAAGATGAAGAATAGAATGATGTATGTCGGGGAATAAGCAGTAGATTTTGGTTATGCGTTCGTGAGGTCGAAAGGAGATTAAAACGAGAGTGTAAGTAAGAAGGAGAGCATGCTGCACTTCGAGCGATATAGCACTTGCGATGTGTTGCGCTATCGCGTGAGTGTGAACCTTTTTTATCGCCTCCCTTTAGATTTCAAGTATCTGTCCGTGCGTGTCGCGTATCGTATATCGCTCGCGATAAGCGATTTATCGGAAGGAATTTGTTGCGGCGATATATTGCTAGGACGGTTCACACAGCGAGCGATAAATCGGCAGGCCTACAGGCTGAGGTAGATTTCGATGTGCTAAATATCGCCTTATATGAGAGCTATCGAGAAACCAGTTACTGATTTGTAGAGTACTCATCAAGCGCTTTTCAACGATACCCCATAAGACGTGGTTTCAAAAATTTTGAACTTCCATCCCCCAACCAACCACCCCAACTCGTACCACAAAAACTCCCGAATCGTTGGTGTCACTGTGAACTCCATAGGGAGTTCTCTAATTTATTCAAACAAAGTTTCCCTCTATACTTCATAGGAGCCGAGATATACATATTTCAAAATTTCTACCCCTCCCCGACCCTCCCCTGGGGCCAAATTTGGTCATTAACGAACTTGTCCGAACTATTGGGCCTAGAAATAACATAATAAAATTTGGTTCAAATATCTTCAAAATTATGGCTGCTAGCGTATAAAGATATAATTATATATATCACTTTTTTTTTTTTTGAACGGGCGGTGGTTTCGTACTTGGAGGCATGAAACGTAAAGATATGAAAGAATTTTTCGAAAGTCATGACATGGTATCGATTGCAATAGGTAGATTTTTCTTCGAAATCTACCTAAAATGTGGTGGGAACACAATCTTCACTACAAAAGTTAGAATATCGTAACCAACAAATCGCTCAGGCGACCAGCATGCTGCACTTCGAGCGATATAGCACTTGCGATATGTTGCGCTATCGCGTGAGTGTGAACCTTTTTAATAGCCTCCCTTTAGATTTCAAGTATCTGTCCGTGCGTGTCGCGTATCGTATATCGCTCGCGATATATCGCTTATCGCTTATCGCCTGAGTGTGAACCCTGCCTAAGAGTCGAAGTCTGTACTGACACAAAGTGTTCGTTGAGAGTTTCGATGGGGAAGGGTAGGTTTTCGACCTGAGCATTTGTTTGTACTAAACCTATTGTTCTAAGTTTTCTCCACAGGTCATATCCATATCCATTTAAATTAATATCAGTTGAAATTTACTCCATAAAAACACCAATAATGGAAACAATTGACAATCAATAGTTCCATGGCCTACCCTACTGTTTTAAATTGGAACATTTTATTTTTAGAAAATGCGTTCTTTTATGAGGTTATATTTAAGACTTTCGGTCTTATTTATTTTAAGGTCATATTTTCCACTTTTTTAGGTCATAAACATCCGAATCCTATAGGTAATTACGTTCTACATATAAAGAAGCCAAATCAATAAAAAAAGAAAAAACAAAGGGGGTCCGCTTACCCTCTCCTGGATCCGCCACTATCAAACGAGTGTCTGAACTGAATTCTTCCCTTGTTTAAGCAAATCCACCGTCTCATGCATAATTCATACCGGAAGGCAAGCTCTTTACATGTCCAGATTTGAGCAACACCAACTTTACGCTTTCTGAACTAGAGAATTTGCAATATTGTTATGGCGGTTTAGAAATCAATACGACCTTGAGGTTTGCATATTTCAATACGAGGTCAATGAGGCTGCGAAAACTAGGTCCATCTGACCCTGATCGGAGGAGTTACCCTAAGGTTACAGTGCAAACAATAGCCCCTGCCCATCTGTCATCGTATGATGCATAACTCTGTGGGCAGTGGGGAGATGATTAACAAAGAAGACTTGGGTCTGGTGTGTGTAATGCACAAGCTCTCCTTGCATTATGAAGATAATTAAGTCAAGGAGAATAAGGTGCTAGTGACATACTGCAAATCTCTGTTCGCATGAGTAACTGTTAATGTATACTGCTATAAAATAGATTTATCAGAAGGTAATACCATGGGAGTTTGTTGATAGTTAATCTGATGAAACTCCGTAATCCCATGTGCGATTCTTACGGGAGCGTATCCAAGATTTATTTTCGGGAGGGGCTGTGATAAGCCTAACAATATTATCATAGGGCTCAGAAGTGGATGACCTAAAAATGCCTGAAAATGACCTATAAAATGGCCTCAAATTTATGAAAATATGACGGGAAGAATTGAAAATACGTATTTTAAAAAGTAGTTTAAAAAATAAACAAAGGACAAGATTTAAGGATTTTATATTGCTACTTCATTACTATGCTTTCTATTATTATTATTTTTTCGTTTAATATATTTATGCATGAATGAGATCGCTTTGTCTGTAATGTTGGAAAAGTTCATTTTGAAGACAAAATAGGGAAAATGCAACGAAGGAATGAAAATTTCCTAAAATGGACTTGTAAAGAATAAAATGGCAAAAAATGCAAAATGAAAGAGGACTACTTTTGTTCATCTTCACGCGAGACAAAGTTTTACTGTACTACACTCTGCATTGCCTGTGATGTCTCAGAGAAAATGATGACATTTCAATAACTTTCGAGCCAGGCTGAATTTTCTACAACTGCAATTAAACTGTCTACAATCTAAGAAATTCAAGTGCCCTCACGTGCAACATATTAGCAATGACAACGTTTCGGGGGGGGGCTGCAGCCCCCTCAGCCCCACTCTGAATACGCCCCTGGATTCTTACTTGCCTTGTTTAAAATCAAATCAATATTTTGTTAGCTTTTGTTGGAAATTTTGTTTACACATGAATCTGTAAACTAAATGACTACAAGCAACTAAAGTAAAGTCAGGCTCAAGTTCCCACTTAATATAACAGGAGATGTTTGGCCAAAAACGAATCGTAACAGCTGACTAGCTCAGATACCAGCATGTAGGAAGAATAATTAATTCCCCTTAACTTAAAATTTTTCCAGCCAAACATTTGATTGCAATGAAGAAAAGCACTGGAAGTATCGCATTTTATATGAATAGTAGGCTTATCTGTGAAATTGTAAGGGGTAAAAAAAATAATGTGAGTGTACTACATCACATTTTTTCTTTGTATTCATAACCATAGGTAGCTACATGAAATCGACGATGTGGATGAGGAAGATGACGCTGATGATGTTGATATTAATAATAATAATATTAATAATAATAGTAATAATAATTAGGGCAAAGCATTTATGACCATAAAATAGTGAACAAATGCAAAATAAAAACAGCATTTATGACCTAAAAATAGTGAAAAAATGACACGAAATTTAAAAAAATGATCAATAAAATTTCCACTATTACTTAGGCTATATTTAGTTTTTTTAAGTAATGATTTGCTAAAAGCAATTTCACGGATGACAGTGCATTATAAGTTACACGAATTTACAATGTAAAACACACTTACTTTATTGCTAAAAAAGTAATTAAATCTATACTACTTGGACACCCTTAGCGAAAAGTTTACAACAAACCTGAATTAAAATCAACTAAAATTAACTTGGCGAATATTCTCAAATAAAAACGTTTGCCTGTTGTCTGAAAGTAACAATTTGTACGCCTAATGGAAAAGTTCCTCTCTACCTCCACTGAAATATGACCTAAAATGTCGAAAAAGACCTAAAAATGCAGAAAATTACCTTAAAATTTCCAAAAAATAACCTAACTCTTGAAAATGACGAAAAATGCAGAATAAAGAAAATATTCAAAAACAAATTGCCCATATTTAATCAATTATTCCATGATACACATGTAACTTATATATATATTGGAGCTATCTTTTAGCCTTCATGTAAAACAGATGCAAAATCATCAAATGCCTTGCCCTAATAATAATAATAATAATAATAATAATAATAATAATAATAATAATAATAATAATAATAATAATAATAATAATAATAATAATAATAATAATAACAATAATAATAATAATAAAGTAGTAGTGAGCTCGCACGGACCGGCTCACCGAGCGAGCAAACTTAGAGCCAGCCCTACGATCGGTAGGAGGCCCTTGCTCTAAAGGGATGCCAATGGGCTTATTTTATTTATTTATTCATTATATAATAGTAGCACAATGAAGGTGGTGGTAGCAGCAATTTCTTCATTTGTCCCCCTTCAAAAAATTACTGTAGACGCCCATGTCTTCTTTGCATAAAAACCCTTACCCTAAGTTTGCTTTACTCAGGCATTGATAAGTTTTCTTGTTACTATTAGGCCTAGTTCGCATTGCTACCAGCAATAAGCAGAAAGCTGTAAACTTACAACGGCCCTGAATAATGTTTTGTGTTCGCTTTTACTGCCTCTCTACTCAGATAGCCAAAATGAAATATTCTTAACAATAACAAAAGTATAGATAAGACATTCGTTTTAAGGTCTATGCGAATTTTTCAACCTAGTTTATGTTAATGCAGTTGTGCAAAACTAACTGAAGATAAAGATTCCACAGAAAGAAGAATGGGACAGCTCCTAGTGCCTTTCTTTTATACTTATGGCAGCAGGAAGATTTAAATGTACCCTACGGTGTCATGCGATCCCACCAAACTCTCTAGTACTCCGATCTCGGAAAAGCCAAATTCCGCACAAAAAATAAGGCTCGTCTAACTACACAGTTAAAAAGTTTTCAGATATTTTATTCGTACGGGTAAATTGCGCATAAGACGTTATGAAAAATTGTCTTCTACAAAGAAATTCCGTACCAGGTGTTTGTGTTGCTAGTTCTTTTTTAGTGCTTTTCGTGTTTTTCTGGTACCTTCTTTGCTTTCCTTGTCGTCTGGAATGTTTCTCCATGAAAGTGAACCATTGTAAGCCTGTGAAGAGAAAGCATTGAAATGATAGCTTAGTTTAAAAAGTCAGGAAATTCAAGAAATTATCATGACATATCATATGACTGACTTGTTCCTGTAACCCCTATGGTGGGGCATAGGGCCTCCAAGTGGAGGTTCATTGCCTGTACTAATTTTGTTACACTTATTTTCCAAGAGAGGGCAGAGGGACAGGTGGTAAGCCCATCGCCTCTCCTGATTTATCATATAGGCCTTTAAAATTGTAAGTAGAAAAATAGTGTTGCATGTATCCGTATAACAGTAGTTGATCAGTTAAAATATAAAATAAAAGCCTACTCAGAGACTTAAGGTGATATATAGGCCTACATAGCCTACAGACCTAGATTTCTTTAAAGGACATCAGCATAAAATATTCCAATTTCTATTGAGACAAATTGCATCTCAATCTGTTTGCACAGATTTCACCCCTCTGACTGGTTTTCAGCTTCTAAAAAAATATGATTAGTAGGGTTGGCCATGGAACTATTGATTGTCAATTGTTTCTATTGTTAGTGTATTTTATGGAGTAAATTTCAACTGATATTAATTTAAATGGATATGATACAGGATGAAATAGTGAGGATGATTCACGGTATGTAAATATCCAATTCGGCATTTGCCTTTACGACTGGGGAAACCATGAAAAAAACCATGTCAAATTGGCCGAGCACAGGATTTGAACCTGCGATCTCCCGAATGCGAATCCAAGACGTTACCATCTCGACCACCTAGCTAGGTAAAATAAAATAAATTTAAAAAAATCTGTTCAACCGGCGGCTTTCAACGAATATTTGGGCTGCGCGGAAAATTTTCTTGAATGCCCTTATGGTCAATCCGACCCTACCTATGGGTCTCCATAATTTGTTTCTATTATCCGGAATATGAGTTCCATGATGGGGAACTCAATCGGTAGTAAATAGTCCCAGTAGCGGATAATAGATAATGACCTGGCAGACTCCCAAGGGATGTTAATTATTGCCTTTCAATCCGTTTTGTTAAATAAACACTTGTAAACAGAGCCCGGGCTATTAGCGTCAAACAAATTATTTAATTAAATATGTATCATTTCCATGTATCGGACTAGTTTATGTGGCTTCTCAAATGCACGCTAACAAAAACCTGCTCCGTATTCCAAGCGAGTACGCTAAGAACCAGTTCTATTATTGTTATATGAAGCTGTTGGAAGAAACACATGACTGACAAATGCCAACAACTAACTTATCTTATATACCAGGAGGTCCTGTTTCATACACACTCATACTATTAGCAAATACGTAACAATATTAGGTAATAGTACTAGTTTTCTGTTTCATTATTTAAAATAGTGAGAAAAAAAAGAGAATCGCTCTGTTTTAATTATCGATCATAATGAATAGAATCATTAGGTATCGATTAAGAAAATGCCTGCATTTGCCGTCAAGGGAATTTCAGACATAAGAATATTTTAGAATTTGAGGTAAGGTATTAATACTGTATATAAGCCTACCTGAATAAGTACTTGATAGGTTTATTGATTTCTCAGAGCTGGTTATTGTATTTTAATTTTCTTTCTTTACCTTAGTTTTACCTGTCCCTTTTAGAGACATTTAAGCGACCCACGCCGCCCGGGCCTTATAGGGCCGCGACCTGTCGGGAGAGGGATAATCTTTGGATCACATACATACTTTTTTGACCAGCCAAGGACATGGAGGGCCTCCCCGGGTGAGTGATCAGCCCAATGCCGGGGCCATCTCCGAGACAACACGAACACATAGGACGAGACACACCATTCACACACACAAATTCGCTCTGAACAAGGCGAATCACAAGGGCCTAAAGTTACCCGACATTTGTCTCACAGGTGAGGAAAAACCCCACCTAGGTAACTTGTCCCGACTAGGATTCGAACCCCTACGTCATAGCAGTGGACTGTTGTATTTTAATTTAAAAAAAAAAACTGTTTCTGGTTTCGGTAGTAAGGGAAAAATAGGTTAAAATAAACCCAAGAATCCGGCCTCGATTTATGAGCTTTGAAGCATTAAGAGTCTTGTAATATTTACACTTAACACTATTCGAGAAGATTGAAGATCGATGACAGCCAGGTATTGCCCTCCGTTTTTGTAAACTGTTTTCAATACAATGCATTTTCTCTTGCTTTTGTTATAATCAAATTTTCATTGCAAATTCTAGAAGATTTGCCTATGTAATTGTAATCTATATACCAAAGTATTTAATGACCAAAATAGCGGAAAAACATATAAAAATGCATTTATGACCTAACTGTATTTTTTTAATTACCCAAAATGATAAATAAATTACCCTTTACGTAATTGCTTTTTGAAAGTAATATGTTGACTTGAGAGAGCAATTTAAAGGAAAACAATGCATTAATTTACAATATAAAACATTCATTTTTTTACTAACAAAATAAGTAAATGCCACTTGAATATGTGGATATGCGCCATTTAAAATGAATATAATAACTTTGAACTGAAATGAAGGATGAAGACTTGGCGGAGATTATCAAAAGAAAACAATTTCCTACAGTTTGAAAGTAATGAATTATGTATGAAAAAGCTCTTCGTTACCTCTACTGAAATAAATGGAGCACATTGAAAACAAGCAATATCTCCTGGCTTTAGTTCAGTCATTAATATAACACTTTACAGAAAACTATTAAAAATGCCGGAAATGACCTGAAAACGACCATTTTTCAAAATGACGAAAAGTAAAAAATAATACGAAAACAATTTATAAATTAATGTTAGAAATTTGGGAACTCCTTCAGAATAGCGACCGTGCCCCTCCGAGCCGCATACAACAAAAGAGAGACGATCGGCGCAAGAGTAAAATTTCCCGTCATGTTCAATGTGAGACATAATAAACCCAGCGCTATTTTGCTATATTGCTCCTAAACTAATACAAATGTTCCTAACCTAACATAACCTGTCACTGACCTAGAATTTGGCTGTCACTGCTTCTAGAAGTCTTATTACCCTTCCACGTCTTTCGTAAAACATCGTTACATGGCATGAACCCCGCGCTATGCAGAATACTGCTGCTAAACTAACCTGACTGTTCCTAACCTAACATAACCTGTCACGGACCTAGAATTCTTAATGCAGAAGCTTTTTTACCTCCACATCTTACATAAAACATCGCTACAGCAGTCGTTTATCTACCGAATTCAATCGGCATGTAATCATGTTCGTAATATTGGCGACATTGTAGACTTGGTCCCACTCGGTACGGCCCGGTTATGGCGGCGGTCACCCTATTCTCAAGTTTAGCGGAAATTTGTATACATTCGAACTATCTTTTAATCTTCACAATAAAAGATACAGAATTATCAAATGCCCTGCCCTAGTAATTTTCATTTGTATAATTTGTCAATATTGGTAATAAAGTTTTATCAAGCTATTTCGACTTGTCGTTCTATTGCAGCAGCAAAGATGGCAGCACCGAATAGAGTTCACTCTCATTAAAAAATTTAAACGAGACGATTAAGCAGAACCACGAAATTATGGGAAAATCTTGTTGGTTTGAAGTGTTGACTTTGGTGATAAAAGGGTTATTAATAATAGAATTAAACTTTTAGGAAGGGCGGGGGGGGGGGGGGTTGAATCTAACTTCTAGGAAGGGGGAGGGTTGGTTCTAATCACTCGTGAAAACAAAAAACCTGCCTCGAGAAGGAAATACGAGTGTTTTTAGCTGTTTCATGAAGAGAATTACGTTCTGAAGTGTCCTGGTCCCATATGGGATTTCGCCCCATTATAAGGTATCCCAATTAAATTTAAAAACTGGCCAATTAAAAAGAGAGAGGAAAGAAAATTATTAGCAACAGAAATGGATTTTTGGAGAAGAGCGAATAGGACTTCTAAGATGGAAAGAATTAAAATGAAGAAATTCGGGAACAAATGGAAGTACAGCACGCTATATTAGCCTAGATGAAATTAAAGAAAAGCAATTCGTGTGGTATGGTCATGTGAGAAGGATAGGGGAGGAGAGATTACCAAAGAAGATCTTCAGATGGAATCCTCCGGGCAGACCAAAGAAGACATGGTTTAATGGGAAACAAGAAGTCATGAAGTAGAAAAACATTCCTGAGAATCTATGGGAGGATAGAAAGACTTGAAGATTGAGAATACGGAAGCTGTAGACATACATAAAAAAAACCGTTATGATGATAATGGTGATGATAAAGTATCCCACTAACTACTAACAGAAATAGACATAGCACTGTTTAATACGCATATAAATGTAGTCCTGTAATAGGCTATAGCAGTTACAATCATCTCTTATAGGGTGGGGGAAGCTTCCATTAATGCAATAGCCTGCCATGCCTAGATTACCATAGCCAAAAATAAATTCGCCTACAAGCCGACATTGTTTTCAGATGATAATCACTCCGAATATGACGGCTATAAAATCACAAAGAGGGATGTCAGATTCCTCCAATAAGCATTCAAGAATGCCCCCTCCCCGTGCGGGGGAGTAGAGACGTATTCCAATACAGCTAGCAAGTTTGGAAGTTTCCAAAAGAACGTCCTGTGTTAAGATATACATACAACGTTTCTAATTCTTACTTAAAACACGTGTAACTAATATCACATCCAAAATCATTAGCCGAATGTCAGTTGCACTGATATAAACAGGGAATGCTATCTCGTAAGACACACCGCCTGCCTATCATAACCTCGCTTTGTGTATCACACATCGGACCCATTAGCCAAGCCAGACGAAATGAAATTGAATACCAAAACTAACCTTGTGTGACGAATTCCTGGCGTCCATCCAAACATCAATGCATTCACTAGTTTGATTAACAGTTTCACAATTAAATAATAATCACCAGTCACAGCACTAAAACACAATCACATATCACAATAAAAACACAATCACAATAATAAAGTACAACCAACTTACAACCACCATTACGCCCTCGCGAATCACCGGCGGACTGAAGAGGAAACAAAAAAGATACGTAATGCACAAAAACAAAATACTATCACAGCGCGTTATAAACGGAATTAATCTTTCCCTTCACTAACTATTCAGAGGGAAATCTATCGTATTGCTTATTCCCTTTTAATTATATGCTTACTGCTCGACTTTCTTATATGATATTGTTAAATATTAATGGTTTTCTTTCATTATGGCCATTATAAACAAGAAATGTAGTCGTTTAGGATGGGTCCATGTAACAAAAGGAAGAAAACGAAGGGGTACAAGCGTTAGTTCAGACAATTGTACATCTTGCTGAAAACTGCAACAACGAAAAAACAAAACAGTACATTCCTTAAATAGTACATTATGCAAGGAGCCTATAATGGCATTTATTAAGAGACGCGTATGGTTTTATGAAACGAGCAAAGCGAGTTTCACAATTTTCATAAGTTTTTTTTTTTTATATATAATTAGGCCTACCATTATAGGCAAGTGTCATAAGACTGTTTTGTTCGATTATATTTAAATATTTGAGTTTTGGGTTGAATACCTCGTAATTGATGAAACAAACGACTCTCGGATAACAACTCTTAGTATTTCTCGCCTTTTCCGATAGATGGCAGGCTATAAGGCTTTCCAGCCGCAGGACTTCTCTTGGGCAACAAATATAGTCCAGTTATTTTTTGCATACCCAGACGGCTTCCTTTCGTAAGGAGGAAAAGTTTGCAGACAGCTCGACCCATGCTCTTTATATTTACCGCAGCAATCAGCTAATACCTCAGCCAATCAAAATCTAACAATGTCCTGTGACGGCTGTGACAACTGCTCGTCTACTCCGCTTCGAGTGAAACGCGGAGTTGCAAGTTACAGTAAACAATAACACGTGTGAATTGATTAAAGCGAGGGAATAATTGAGGTCAGTGAAAACAATGTGAGAATTTTTATTATTATTATTATTATTATTATGATTTTTTTTTAAGCGGAAACCAAGATCGACTTGGTCAGATCAATTAACATAAATCAACACCGACTTAATGGTTTATTCCTTTGAAGCCGTCTGGGTAAGCAATGAAAAACTGTAGGCTACTATACAATCAGTTCCGAAAACGTTAGGCTAAGTATTGTGGGTGCCACTTCTTAAGGATTTTTTTTTTTCCACGAACTGCCTTTATCTTCAGCCACCCTAATCCTCTTCGATCTGTCAGTCAGTGAATAGAAAGGTAATTAGGAGTATTTACACTTGTCTGCAGTCCAGTATAATGTTGCCAAATACGTACAACAGCACAGTTACTTCACTTGAGAAGCAGTGAATGACAGCGGCAACACTGGGGAAAACCACGCGACTACAAGACCACCAGTTCTTTGTCGGTATCGGTGTCGATGAAGATTTGCGGATTTGGGAACAATGCTAGACGATGGTTTGGGACGAGGCCTTCTTAAAATGGCATGGACAATACTGCCAATTATTGTATAGTCGGTTCTCATAACTCAGCCAAATATGCTGTACATACTTACTTACTCAATGGCAATAGACAATTCCTTAGCAAGCTAAAGGAATATTATTTATTTTACGGAACCTGTAGGTTCATTACCGCGCTTACCTGAGCCCGCTATTCAACCCTAGTCTATGCTAGCTCCCTCCAACCATTCTTTGCAAATCCTACTTCCCTTAAATCTATCCTAATATTGTCCTCCCACCTATATCTAGGTCTTCCAAGTGGTCTTTTCCCTTCGGATCTCCCAGTCAATATTTTTGAGATACGTCTTTCCTCCCCCATGCGCGCAACATGTCCAGCCCATTTAATCCTCCGTGATTTATTTATCCTTACTATATCTGCATGTTTGAATTAATAGAGATATGCAAATTATTTCAAATATGATTGACACATGCCGTTAAAAATTTGAAAAATTGATAAAGTATGCTTACTTATTTTAATGTCAAGCAAATATGATGCATTTCAAAAAAAAAAATGCAAAAATATGCAAACTGAAACCGATTTTCTGTTATTTATTTCATATCTTGTACAATTTTAACACCAGCATGTATAATTTAAAATGAAAATTTCCATTAACTTCCTGGCCCTGGAAATCAGAGTGTTACTTTTTGTATCTTTGTTCTTTGCCTGCCTGGACGAACAGGCTGGGTGGACAGGACTTCAGTATGGCTGCCAGACAGAAGTTGCTGTTCCCCCTCCTGCACCTCCCCACCAGAAACTTGCACACAGCCCTCTTGGTAAGAATGGTTTTATCATCATTCTCGCTGCTTTTGCAATAAAACTGCTTACGATGCACGCGAAGCCCATGCAAATTCTACACGCAATTATCGCTTATCAGCAAATATTTGCTAACTGATAGAGCTGAACATTTAAGGGGGAAGACACACCTTTGAGGGCAAAAAATTTGAATGTTTTATTAAGTGCCAGAATGGTACTTTATGAGATTGTTGGGTGGACGGGAAAATATCTGTCTGTCTGTCTGTCCGTCTGGTAACTCAAATACGCTTTATCGGATTTTCATGGATCTTAGTATACGCATTTATAACGTCCATGGGAAGAAGCCTATTGATATTGGCCCAAATCGGTTGACCGGTATCGGAGTAATGCCCAATTTAGTGCCTATTTTAATGGAAATATATAAGAAAGGTGCGATAACTCAAATACGCTTTATCGGAGTTACATGAAACTTGGTATATGCTTTCATAACATCCATGGGAAGAAGCCTATTGATTTTGGACCAAATCGGTTGACCGTTACCGGAGTAATGCCCAATTTAGTGCCTATTTTATGGTAATATATTAGAAAGAATTTATCAAATGCAAATCAGTTCTCATGACAACATATTGTTTTACAGTGTTCATATAAGGCTTTAGAAGTTGCAATACAGTTAGCTTTGACAAATAATACTACCCACATATTCCTTCACATATGTTTATCAAACTTTAGACCTTTGTTCTTCCGCAAGCCCTGCTTAATGAATCGATCTGGAGCTTAACTCGGAGATAGATTACAAAAAGAACTTATTTTCTGCATATCATAATTGCAATTATCATTTATTAAATAAAACATTCTGGCACTTTGTTATATCAGTTTACCTGTTTTAATTTTACTAAGCAATTGTTTTCGAGGAATAAAAAAGTCAAATCAACGTAAAATAAAATCAGGTAAACTGATGTAAAAAAGTGCCAGTATGTTTTTGTTTAATCAGTTATGACTGCAATTATGATATGCAGAATATGTTTTTTTTTAATTCATTTCCAAGTTAATCTCCAGATTTATTCATTAAGCAGTGCTTACGAAAGAACAAAGGTCTAGTTTTTTTTAATCAGATTAAAATCTTCCAGCATCAGCTGAACTGTACAGATTTGTGATATCTTGACAATCGCACACTCACATAAAAATACGAAAAAGAAAGTGAAATTCTCTCGTTTCGGGATTTGAACCATGGAACTCCATAATGTGAGGCCAAAACGTTACCATCTCGGTCAACTGGGTCAGTTTAACGGTCTAGTTGGATAAGCGCATGTAAAACATTAGTGCTTTTGGTCATAGCTATCTCTATTTTAATTTCCAAAGCCGTATAATATAACAGTAAAACAATTGACTATGTTATCATGATAACTGATTCTCTTTTTTTTTATATATAAATTCTTTCGAATACGTATATTATCATAAAATAGGCACCAAATTGAGCATTACTCCTAAACAGGTGAACCGATTTCATCCAATATCAATAGACGTCTTCCCATGAACACTATAAATGTGTATACCAAATTTCATAAAAATCCGGTAAAGCGTATTTGAGTTACCGCGTCTTTAAAATAGACACTAAATTGGGGTTTACTCCGGTACCGGTCAACAGATTAGGTTCAAATTTAACAGAGTACTTTTCATGGACGTCATAAATGCGTATACCAAGTTTAATGGAAATCCGATACAGCGTGTTTGAATTATGGCGCCTTTCTATTAGAAAGGCGCCATAATCTATTAAAATAGGCACTAAATTGGGCATTACTCCGGTACCGCTGAACCGATTTGGTTCAATATCAATAGGGTTCTTCCCATTGACATTATAAATGTGTTTTCTAAGTTTCATGAAAATCCGAAAAAGCGTATTTGAGTTAGAGCGCGTACAGACACACGGACGGACGGACGGACAGACAGACAGACAGACATTTTTCGTCCCCCACACAATCTCATAAAGTACCATACTGGCACTTAATAAAAACCCGGAAGGGTGGGGGGGGGGCCGCGGCCTCTTGGATCCGCCACTGGTTTGATTACAATACATACTGGATATAAGAATGCAGACTGTGTGGTTTCAGGTTGGTGGGGCGAAGGCCTGCAGAGAGGAGGATGTCGGCGGGGTCCCCAGGAGAGATGAGCGGCTTCTTAGACGTGAAGGTGCCAGCCAGGGTCCGGCGGAGGAGGGGCCTAGCACCCTGGAAGGTATGCACGTCCTAGACCTGCTTTACAAGGCCGTATTACACTAACCTCTGTCCAGTCTTGGCAATTTATTGTCTGAGGAGGAGACCGCGTGTTGTGCTGATCTCATAAATGCCTTACATGCGAACTGTATACTAAAACATGTCCTCGGAAACCACCTAGGTTGTTTGGATGGTAGGTCAAATATTTTGTCTGAAGAGGAATCAGTTTCTGATTTTATTTTGTATAAATCATTATAAAAAAACTCCGTGGCGCGACATCCCCGAAGGGACAAGGCCTACCACCCGACCGCTGCATCATCTACCTATAGGCAGATGGCAGGATTGGGGGGCATGTTAATGGTAGTTTCCATGACCGGAGCCACTATTTCTCTATCAAGTAGCTCCTCAATTTGAATCACGAGGCTGAGTGCACCCCTACCAGACCTCCCTACCTCAGAAAAATCCGAGGTACCGGGGATCGAACCCGGGCCGATGGATCCGTAGTCAGCGACGCTAACCAGAAGACCACGCCGGCGGTCATAAATCATTATAATCAACTTATATTAATAATAATAATAATAATAATAATAATAATAATAATAATAATAATAATAACAACAATAATAATGTATTTCGTGGAAAGGTTTAACTCAAAATGTTTTTGTTACGTAATTCTTATTAACATAATTTATATTCGGCCCTAGAGCCCTGTTTCATAGAACTTGCTAATAATATTAGTTAATAATATTAGATCTCATAATATTATTCCTTAGTTATCAAAATCTTGTTTCATAGAAATATGAACACTACTCGTAAAATCTCTTCGCTAATATTATTAGTTCATTAGTCAGCTGATTGATTTGGTGGTTATGTCTGGATTGTTGTTTGTGTTTTTTTTTTTCCTTCTTAGTCTTTTTGTCAATACTATTTCAAAGCAAAACGGTCTGCATATATCTTCATACATGAAACAAATGATAACAAGCGCTAAGAAATGAATAAATCTGCCAGGCTTAGCTTATATACTAAAATCTAACCTCAAATCCTAAATACTTGTTATAACAAAAATTTCTTTCATAGCGTATGTAAGCTTTTTTTTCTAAACTGATAATTAAATCAGAGTGATTCGTTTGCCACGATTTTAAGATCATGAAACCTGAATTGTATGGGTTTGAGAATAAGTTATTAGCCCAAAAACACTTATAGAAAAACACCTAATATTATCGGTAAATTTTATTAGTTCTGCAGTCATTAAACAGTTTACTAACAATATCAGCAATATTTACTAATACTTAAGAGCCATGAACTCATAACTAACATTATTAGAAAATATTCTTATGAAACAGAAGACTAATAATAATAACTATTATTATTATTATTATTATGTAATTGCAATAATATGAGCGTAGAAGTTCTATGAAACAGGCCCCTGTAGCACTTTTGCGAATTTCGGAGCAGTTCGCCTCCACAAGGGTCACATTGTTTGATATATTGTAACCATGGGAACACCTGGGCTGCGAAACAGACTTCAATTGCCTGGTTGTTCTCTAAACCTCGAGCATGGCTTTTCTCGTTAGACAACTTACAGCTGCTATGTCAGCTTACAAGGGAAGTCCATTTTGCTCTCAAGTGTCCCTTGTGGCGGTAAAGCTTTGGCAAAAGAATATTTTAAACCACTCCACCCCCTACGAACCAAAAACACAGTAAAGCAATTTCCACAAGAATTCCCTCAACCACCATTACCAAGGAATAAGAGGAGGGAAGTACAGCTTGCAGTCTTTCTGCAATTTGCAATGCTTTCATTAGCGCCAAAACCTGGGAGAAATTTTGTAAGTGAGCTAGGCCCCCTAATAAGTATTGATACATTCCATTTTGTTTTCAAACTAACAATGTGCCCGCGGCTTCTGAATTTTAATATTCAATCGCTACGAAATGGTTGCATATATCATTGTATAAATTCAGCATTGTAAAGGTTAATATGGCAAAAATCCCCTCTGCCCCGAAAGTTTTATTGGGGACATCCAAATGTCCCGCTTTTTGTGATTGTGGTTGACCATTAATAAAAGTTACAACAGTGAAGGTCTTGCTCATTGTTAAAACATACTTTAATGGAGTAATACGTGCTGGCTTTTATGATAAATTATAAGAAAAAACTCACTTCTTGATAGAATACATAAAAATGAAATGTAGGCCTACAGAGACAATGAGGCATCTATATCTGTGGAATAAATTATATACACCAGTCTGCAGAAGATATTTATGAAGTAATTTGGGGTAATTTGGGGTACGCCGTAGCGTAGTGGTTGAGGCACTGTGCTACAAACCGGAAGGTCGCGGGTTCGATTCCCGATGAGGTCGTTGAGATTTTTCAATTGGCCTAATCCTTCTGGTGGCACTATGGCCCTGGGGTCGACTCAGCCTCCAACAGAAATGAGTACCAGGAGCAATCCTGGGGGTAAAGGCGGCCGGTGTGTAAGGCTGACAACCTTACCACCTTCATGTGCCGAATGTCCAAAATCTGGGAGCCTCAACCCTCTGGGCCTCCATGGCCTGTATAGGGATCACTTTACCTATTTGGGATAATTTGTGTGCATGAGACAAATGTAAATATTCCCAAAACTTTGTGAATGAAATTTTTGTCTCCTTTTTAGGTAGATTTTCGAAGAAAAATCTACTTATTGCAATGGATACCACTTTATGATTTTCGAAAAATTCTTTCATATCTTTACGTTTCATGCTCCCCTAAGTACGAAACCACCGCCCGTTCAAAAAAAAAAATTTGTGATATTTATATAGCCTATATATATATATATATATATATATATATATATATATATATATATATATATAAATATATATAAATATATATATATATATATATATCTTTACACGATAGCGGCCGTAATTTTGAAGATATTTGAACCAAATTTTATTATGTTATTTCTAGGCCCAATAGTTCGGACGAGTTCGTTAATGGGCAAAATTGGCCCAAGGGGGTGGTCGGGGGAGGGGGTTGAAATTTTTAAAAATGTATATCTCGGCCCCTATGAAGTATAGAGGGAAACTTTGTTTGAATAAATTAGAGTACTCCCTATGGAGTTTACAGTGACACCAACGATTCGGGGGTTCGAGTGAGGGTGGGGGTGGAGGTGGGGGTGGGGGATGAAAATTCGAAACTTTTGAAACCACGTCTTGTGGGGTATCGTTGAAAAGCTCTTGATGAGTACTCTACAAATCAATAAATAGTTTCTTGATAGCTCTCATATTACGCGAGATTTTAATGTTTGAAAATAATAACACTTAAAAGAATTATTATAATATCATAATTTTGTCTTGTTTAGCGGCTTTGCTAATTTTATTCATTGCTGATCTTGCGCACGGCCTCCCAGAATATTATATCCTATTCTTGTTGTCAAAACAAATGATTGTAGGCTCTTCCTCTTTACCGAATTCATTTCTTATTACTGCAGGTTTGCCATGCCAAGGCTAAAGAAGAAGAGTGCTATGCAGCGGCAATAAATTAAACCAAAAGCACTTCGAAATCTACCTCCGCCTGTAGGCCTGCCTAAAGGGATTTTTTCCTTTTGTTCCAGGTTCTTTACAAAAAATAATAAATAAATAAATACATAAATAATAAATAAATAAATAAATAAATAAATAAGGAAGGAAGGAAGCTCACAGTCAAAGGATGAAAGCAATATGGAGTCAAAGAAAAACACAAAAACGCCTCTAAGTACTTTGCTTAGTCTTACATGGGCTCATGCGCGAACAAAAAAAAATATATATAAATAAATAAATAAAATGTCCCGTTTTTATTTAAACATTATACTGTTTGGACCCTAAAATAGTTTCGTATAAGTGGGCTGCATTTGCTTCCTAACTCTGCTGAAGGGGTTTGTAACACTAATCAATAGTTAAGGGTAAGATATAATAATTATATGGTATGTACACGCGATATTCATCGTAAATCACCCCGTGACTCACTACAGTTTAGAATGTGGAAACTCAAACATTTAATAGGCTACATACGCCTATGATATGACAAAACAAAGCACGACATACTGGGATTGCTATCACTTCGCCGTGAACAATAGGGTTATTTTTTAAATGCATACAATATATCTTTATCCCAATTTTTCATTTAGATCGCAATTCCGGGGTGCGCGGGTAAAGAGAGTTAAGTCCACTTTCTTGTTACTGAGAATTAGAGTGACTTAACACACTATACCAGCCCAACGTAGCTTTAGAGATGGATAAACCCATGAGGCACACATCCATAACTACCGTACAATTTTGATTATGACTTACTGGACTTAACACAAATATAGAGAACATTTTTATCTATAACTCTATGGACATATCTCAATTTTTTTAGGATGGTGGACTTAACTCTTTTTGCCCGCGCACCCCGGAATTGGAACCCCCATTTTTACAAGTCTCTCTCTCTTTCTTTATCTATCTACCAGTCTGTCCAAATTCTCACACGGTCTCTTGTCTCTCACACACTGTCTTTCATTCTTTGTGTGCCTCTCCATCTTTGTTTCACACTCTCTCCACATGTCTCCATTTCTCTCATTTTCGCTCTCTTCTGTATCTTTCTGTCTCACATTTTCTCAATCTTTCTATACATTTATATTTTTTCTCTTTTTTCTTTAATTTTGCCTCTCATTCTCTCTGTTTATCTCAATGGATTTTTGCCTCTTTTTCTTTCTTTCTTTCTTTCTGTCTGTCTCTCAATCACTCTTTCTTTCCCTCTCATTCTTAATCATAGGAAGGGGCAACGAAGGTGCCACAAGTGCCTTGGCACTACTACTGGATTGATTTTTTTTTTTTGTAACCGGCAGAATTACTTACAAGGTACAACCATAGTCAATACAATATTTTGACAAAATTAACATTTCAAAAACCTAGTTAGATTAACTCGTTTAAATTTTTTTTGCATCACCATAGCAATAAAAAAAAGTGGTTCTGTTAAGATTTATTCTGTTCGTAAAATGAATTACACTTGCATCTGTTCACGAATCAGCATTATAATTATTTTTTGTGGCAAATATCTTTCATGCTTCAGCAAACAATACTTACAATTGTATTTTGTTCACAGATATAGCCACAGTGATTATATATCATAAACGCCATTTAATAGTATTGTCTCAATCTAAAATATATTTTAAATAATTCAATTAGAATATATTATTTAGTGATACATATATTTTCATTAACTTTAAAAAAAATGTTATTCGTTAAGTAGTCATTAAATACCTGGTTTAGGCACAATCATATTCTCGCAATACTAATTGTAAAACATCACATACATCTGTTTACTCATCGTCCTTCACTACTTCAGGATTTGAACACCTCTAGATAGGCTATAACTTATTCCATTGCGACTATGCAGTTTGTGAATTTATCGGAGATTCAAAGTCACACATGGCATTAACTATGATAATATTAAGTACAGTATTACAGTGGCGCCAACTTTTGAAGAACATTGAGTGGGATCAAAGATTTTAAAATTTTAACACTTCCACCCCTATTAAGGTTTATGAAATGATCTTATAATGTAATAATGATATGACTACAGATAAATATAGAACTGTGCAAGAAACGATTTCAGTGTTTGTAATAACAATCACATTTTGTAATTCAACCACCAAGAAAGTGGTTACACTGGTTAACAAAAATTGTTTACAGTTTTATAATGTTGTATACACTTATTTTTGTTTTAGGCAACTTCTAAAATAAAATTATGTAGCATGGAGTTTTGCAAAATGTATTTCTCCTGATTGGAGTTTTCCCAGTAAATTCGTCACAAGCATCAAATCATTTTCTTTGTCAGCAAAACTGCATTGACAGAGTAAGATGAAAAACTTTAATGAATTCGACTATTTCAAACTATCATGAGTGATTTCGAACAATAGGAGATCGTCCTATATAAGTCAACAGTAGCCTGATTGCCGCACGATTTTTAGTAATAGCAACAAATAATAAATTATAATAATACAGTGACATTATTGGGTGGGCTAGAGCCCCATGGGCCCATATACGTTGGCGCCACTGCAATATTATAACTACGGGGTGCTTTGAACCATTATTCCACCATGCTGTTTCTTAATAATTTGTGCCTGATACTGGATGACTTTAACATTGCAAAAAAATATTTTTATTGTTCATATCTCTGACATGTGGCAATTAAAGTTATCAAAAAGTAGACCTACAATATTTTGGGGAGATAAAATTTCATTTGTGTAATGAAAAGTGAGACTGATAACTAAGTGACAAGAAAGTCATGTACTAATCTTCTTCATATGGTCATTTACCCCTAACAGCTACGGTATTTCCTTCAAGGTTTCTTTATATTAAATTGAGCTATGAGTCATGTCCACTTACACTGTCAAGAGATGTCAATCAGAAAAGACAACTCAATGTCATGATCAGGTTGACAGCTGTCTTGTAAGTCAAGAAGTCACATATCCCAATCAGCAGTCATTGCTATCTGACATCTCTGATATTAATAGATCATATTTTGTTACAAAAGAGAAACTTTTCTTTCAATACAAATAATAACCTAAAAATGCCCTGAACTGATCCTGCCCTACAAAGAGTTGATTTGATTTGATTTGATTTGATTTATTAAGTCCATCGGAACATATGCATGTTATGGGACACGTCAATATAATTACAAATACAAATATAAACTTACAGTTGAAGAAATATGTACAATATGAAAATTTCTTTACAGAGTATAAAATATAGATATTAGCAAATTATTGACTTATATTAATTTATAGCCTAAGTACCAGTTTTATAATTCAGATAAGTAAAATTATAAAAAATAAAAATACAAAAAATAAAAATACAAATACAAAGGTGCTGAGTTATCCTGTTGTTTAATTATTTATATCAATAGGTTATAAATACTGAATGATCTCTTCTAGTAATAAAAATAAATAATTAGGAATAGGATAAATACCTGTTAATGTAGTATTCAAATAGTAACTCATAATTACATGACAATGTAACATAATGTAGGTAAATAAATAAGTATAAAATTTAGAACAGGAAAAGTAGATGAAGGTTCCTCCAGCCTTAGCGAGCTCACTCCACCTACAAAACCCTAGCAACAGGGAACCAGAGTCAACCAAGCCGCTCTCCGAAAGATTGAGCCAGTCCTAACTGTTGCATGACCCTATTACCAGAATAATTCAACACCTGTCCTAGTTCTACAGTACATGGAGATTTTAATGATTAAGTCATTTTTCCATAAGTCATCACTACATGAGGCCATTTGGTCCATATCATGTTTCACACTGTCACTATATGAACTCGTGGGTTTATCCGGCCGCAAATCCTCTAGCAGGCTATCTGAAATCAAGATAAATAAAAAATTTTGAAAAATAATACTGCTTATGAATGATTGTGGTCAAAGAATTCATCCATTGAATAAAAACAGTGGCTGTGAAGAAATTCACATACTTTTCTTTTAAATTTACATAGTGCAGGTATTTCTTTAATGGATTGGGGTAAACCATTGTATAATTTGAGTCCTGTATATGTGAAGCTTTCCTCAAATAAGCTAGTTTTATGTGGTATACTCGCTAAATCATTTTTATTTCTTGTATTATAGGAATGTACCTTTGAGTTTGTTTGGAATGAAGAAAGAGGTCTCATTGATAGCCAGAATTCAAGATCAGGGTGAGAAAAATGTTCCCCACGATCGGCAAGTTTATGTTATAGAACAATATTTGATTCGAGCCTGATGTAGAATAAAAATCATTCACTGGCTTAATGACTGACTTTTTCCTGAAGCCCCTACTGTGGGGCATTTGGCCTCCAATTGGAGGTTTCAGTACCTACCTAGGTATATTAATTGGACGACATTCTCCAGAAAGGAACCAACCCTCAAATTGAAAAAACCGGAACAGATGCTAAATTTTTGCTATTGAACTATATATTTACGTTGTGCAAACTAACCAACCCTCTTCATCCATTTATATGCCATACTAGCTTAAAAGACCCGGCGTCGCCCGGGTTTTGTATTTTGTAATTGGAAATTAGCTTATGAAGGATTTTCAATTTTAAATTCTAGGTCCTTATATAGGCATTTATAATTTGAAATAGGAAGAACGACTTATTACACTCAAACTATTCCCTCAGAAAACGCTTGATATAGTTTTTTATGGCTCATAGAGGATCTAGAATTTTGCATCCCATCGCTTGTACAGTGCACAGCAAGCCTGGTAGAGGTTTAAATAAGAAGAAACAGAAATTCCTGTAACATAAAATTGTAATATCGAGGCGGGAAATTTCCCACTCTTATGTTACCATAAAGCCTTCATACTTTTCTCTCCAAAAACCTGCGATATAATATAATAATATACACATTACCATACCTCGTTTTGTTTTCTCTATGTCCAGGGTAGAGAAAGTTATGTGATTCCATTATTTTAGTGGATTTCATTCTGTAATATTTATTTATAACATGAATTATTTTGATAACTTCTCTTATTTGTCAAAAGTGCATTTCATGTGTTTTTTCCAAGCCCACCTGATACCATTTGGCAACAATATATTCTGTGATTTGGAATGGATAATTCTATGTAAAATGGGATTAAGTATTTTCAAAAACATTTAATTTTTGGCATTTAGAATCAGAATTTTTCAAAATCCTTTCTTAGTGAGCACCTACATTATGAAACGAAGGTACTGTAAAAATTCCAAGTCTCTACCTGTTATAGTTTAGGCTGTACGTTGATTTCTGTCATTCAGTCAATCAGTCAGTCAGTCATTCATTCAGTCAGTCAGGACAAAGCCTTTTATATATATAGAGATATTAAGCAAATAAAAACACACTGAAAAGATCCAGGTGTTTTTTTAACTTTAAATGCCTGTTTTTTTAGCTTAAAAAATCATGTGGGTTGGTTCCTTTCTGCAGAATGTCGTCCAATTTTGTTATGCTTTAAATTAAAATTAAGCATAGTCGAACAATAAAAACACTTTTGCTCCACTTACATTATTTATGCAGAACCGCTTTCCAGGGATGCAGCTCCCTCATCCTCAGCTGATGGTTGACATGGGTCTGCAGTCGACTTCGTGCTGCTACGGTGGACGAGATGTTTAGTTTAACCTTGAAGAGGACAGGTGTCAGCACGACATCGACTGCAGAACCATGTCAACCTAGTGCCAGTCAACCATCCGCTGAGGATGAGGGAGCTGCTTCCCTGGAAACTGGTTTTGCATAAATAATGTAAGTGGAGCAAGAAGTGTTTTTATTGTTTGACTAATCTTAATTTTAATTGAACATGCTCTACTGTATAAAAGACTTCACACTGATTTTTATATATTCTGAGGGGACATAGGGACAGGTGATTATTTTCTGTAGTGGTACCACAGTAAAGGAATAATTTCTGTATTATATTGGTGTTTCAGGCATGGAAGAAGCAATGGATCTCGGTGAGAAGCATGGGTCTGGATGTCGGTCTGGAGGTACAACTTGGCAATTCATGTGTTCGTGTCCCTCCTAAAGCCATACTATGTCGCACAGAGTCAAGGCAAGTTCACTATCACGCTATTTATCCTGCATACTGTACTGCTGAAAAATTCCAAGCTTTTGGATTCAACCTCAGAGTCCATCTTCAGAGATCTGAATACCAGTACATTCTGTACTTTGAGTTAAAATGCAGAAACTCCGCTCTGTCAATAGCTTTACATTTTATTCCCTGTATCTGGAATCCTATATCCTTTATGTTGGGGCAAAGGGCTTCCAAGTAGAGGTTTCTGTTACCTATGAGAATTTTGTTAAGCTTACTTTCTGAGAGAGGGCAGAGGGACAGATGGTAAGCCCATCGCCTCTCAACCCCCTCCGGAAACTAAGGTATTACTTTAACGTGAGAGGGCCGATACATTTTGTCCAGAGGCTCTAATTTAGGCTTGGAGTTCTTTTACGTGCTGTAAATCTACGACATGGGCCTCCCAGCTTAAAGTCCCTCCTGGAGGAATTCCATGCCCAGGATTTTTACATCCTGAAAAACCCATCGACAGCAGCCATTTTATTCCCTGGTAAAGTCGATTTTACAATTTTCCACCCGCAGAGAAAGTAGATGTCAATAAGTTGTTCATAAGACAACATCTACAACTTAATGCAATATATAGAATACTAGAATAATGGAAAATGACAACTTACTGTTGCAGGTCTCGGCAGTATGCGTTTGGAGTATTCACATGGACTGAGCCGAGACGTCCGTCCCTATACCTGGCCGGCAGCAGTGAAGCCGACACTCAGAGGTGGATGCAGCACTTCAGAGACCTCCTCAAACCTCCAATTCCTGCTGACAATTGTAAGATATTACTTCATTACTCATGTATAGGGACCGAATTTTTAGGTTTTTAAAAACACTGTTTTAGGTTTTCCATTAGGTGAAATAGTTTTTTTAGGTTTTTTTTATCCAAAATATCGTTTTCGGGTAGAATAATTGGTTTAATGAATTTGAATGTGCTACATAGGATTTAATACATCATTAACACGTCTTCTTAAAACACAGTGTGACCACTCAGTATGAATAACAGGCAGTACTAAAGGCAAACAAACGCTTTAAAACACAGAATTCTATACCCTTGTTCATACACGGCAACAATGGTTGTTCGTACGAATATTTTAAAAGGAATACGCGGGTACTTTACACTTCCTCTCTTGATACTGTCCATCCTAGACGACAATGGGTTGGATGAAACGCTGGTGGTATTAATTTCAACCCGACAAAAATTATTGTCTCTCCGCAAAATATCGATTCCTCAACTGACAAGCAAAAAAGACAAAAAAGTAGCCTAAATTAGATATTTTTGTTTTATATCCCGTTTAGGTATATTTAGGTTTTTATACCCCATTTAGGTATTTTTAGGTGCCACAGAATTAATGTGGGTGAATCCTACGGACATGATTCGAAAAAGTGTATGAGCGCTTTTTGTTTTGGAAGGAAGGAAAAAAATAGGTAAAAACCTAAGAATCCGGTCCCTACTCATGTACAACATGACAATATGGATTCATTACTGAAACTATTTTAAATTATTTACTTGATTATGTATTCAATAGAAACCTATAAATTCTCATGTGATTTCATCATCGTTACTAAACACTAAACTTGGTATTACATCCCTTGTGGGGCAACTCTACCATCTGACCTCTACATCAGTGGCGCAGCAAGACTAATTATTTTGGGTGAGCCCACATATTACGAGGTTTAGAAAGTATCTGGCCCATATCCTGACAACGCCGCTACTGTCAATTCTCATTTTCAGAAGATGCATTTAATAATATCCAAAATTATGACTGTTAATCATACAACACATACCTATACAAACACTTCATAAGGTGGAAAGGTGAAGTCAGACTGAAAAATTCAATGCCATAGCCGGGATTTGAACCAGTATCTTCTGCTCTTACCAATTGAGCTTACATGAGAACATGGTAACATGATAATAATAACTATAATAATAATAAATAGGGATGGGTCGATACCAAATTTTCTCGATACTCGATACCGATACATGATTTTTTCCTCGATACTCGATACTTCGATACTAGATACCTTCAACATTTCTAGTTTCAATAAATAGGTACATTAAAAATTAAAATTTGAGAAAACTGTGTAATACCAACTAAATTAATTAAGTCTGCATATTTAATGAGACAAAATTTAATATCATCAGTAGCCTATAATTATTTTTAAACTCTACATTAAAACTAAAATTAGTTTTTTAAACAGTCCACTTACAAGTTTTTGTTAAAAAAATACTAGCATTCTCACTTAATTGCAGAACTGCAGGATTACAAAAGTATCGAAAAAGTATCGAGCGAGTTTTCTGAAGTATCGTTCGATGCCGATACCATGCAAGTATCGAGAGTATCGAGGTATCGAAAGTATCGAGGACCCATCCCTAATAATAACCATAATAATAATAATAATAATCATAAACCATGTCAATTATGCAATATAATAATAATAAAATAGATATATAATAAAACTAACAAAATAATAATAATAATAATAATAATAATAATAATAATAATAATATAAAAATAATAAAATTAATACCAACAACAACACCAATAATAATATAATTTAAATTACTGGGGTGATCTGACTTCCTTGGGACGTCCCGATTTCAGTTCAAAATATTATGGTCACCCATCTGATGTGTGTGTTTTTCCCCTGCAGTGAAAAGTGGGTTTCCAGTGTCTCTGATAGACAACGCACACTCGCGAGTGGCTGGTCTCACAGGGATGTATGGGAACCTAGTGGTGGGGCCGCATCGCCTCACTCTTCACGACCCCAGCAACAGTCATGTTTTGTACTCATTGAAGTGGCAGCAACTTCACCAGTTCCATCTCGCAGCCACGGAGAATAAAGAGGACGAGAATAAGATCTGCGTCATTCATACCAGCAAGTATGTCACAGTTCCATGAATAAATTGTACATGTATATGCAAGTATAAATTGAGTTGTATATGTGAGTAAAGTAAGAAATTCATTGAAAGAAGTCATTAGTAAAAAATACAATCAGATGCCTGAAGATGGTGCAAGTGAACCGAAAGGCCAAGGCAGCGAACAATAAATTTTCATTGAGCTGCTGATATCACATTTATTTTATTTCATGTTTAGTGTAAGTGAAAACTTATAATCAACTTATAGTTGATTGGTAATCTTATTCAATGTTAATAATTTCTGTTTTTTAATTTGATCAAGACTACCTAATCAGTGATGGGAAAAGTACAAAAAGAAAGTAATTGGGCTGAATTACAATTACCTGAGAGACATTTTACTTAATTATAATTACAAATTACTTTTTCAAAAAGTAATCAGTAAAATTACAATTACATTTACAATTACTTTACAAAATGGCAGTACCTAAAAATTCCTTGTTTTTGGTTTGTTTTGGGCACAAGCAAATAAAAAAAACACATCAATGAGAATATTTTCGGAAACAATGAGTAACTTTTTGTTAATATTAACTCTAATTTGGATATTAGTTGAAAAAACAGTAATGATGACGATATAGCACGCGAGAATGATACTAATACTAACGATTACTAAATTGTAACAATTACAATTTTATTTCCAGAAGTAAATTACAAGTAGAAATTACATTTTTTTTAAAAGTATTGATTACAAGTAAATGGGACCAAAAAAGGAATTGTTACTGTAATCCGATTACTTTTACTTAATTCCTTCCCATCACTGCCTATAATAAATGCTAAAAGGACTTGGAAGTTGATAAATATCTGAAATGTCATAATGATTGCCAACCTAATACTGTGTTGCAGCGAGTTCTGTGCAGGACCAGGGCAGCTTCACTTGTTCTCGCCCAGAGCTCCACAGCTGCTGGACAGACTGCTCGCTAACAGCCGAGTGCGACGTCTGCTCTCATCACCATTACCATCACCTCCTCCCTTGCGACGAGGATCGAGACGCCTGAGTCGCAGCGAGAGTGACCTGCACTGCTTTCTGAGTGAATCAGGCAGCCCAAGGCAGCAGTATCACTTCCTCAGACACAACAAGGGCACCCTCGATAGATCCCACAGCAGCTCCAGGACATCTGCCACTTCCGACGACTACGTACAAGCTATTGGAGGCAAGGTGAGGAAGTTACTAGCACTCAGATAAAGAGATAACGGAGCTTAAAGATGCTAAAATACCAGTGATATGAGTTCTCAAATGGAAAAATTGGAATTATTCCGTTCTTGAAAGTTCTTGAGATATCAAGAATCATATACAGTCAACTCCCAATTATCCGGGTGCGGATCAACCGGTTTGCGGATTAACCGTTGAGATATCCCTTTAAAAACTCTTTAAAAAAATATTCACTTAGTTAGTGTTAAGTTGATGTTACACAGGCTCCGATGCGATATTCGCAAGAAGGAAAATTCAGTCAAAAACAAAAAGTGTTAACAGACTATTTCAGCAAAGTGTAAAAATTCCTTAAAAGTGCCAAAACCAAACTGCTAATACAATAGTCTTAGCGTTTTATTGTTGTGCTGAAACAGTTTGTGACCTCTTATGGTGAATGATTCTAGCACTGCAAGACATTACCACATAGGCCTATATAAGTTTTAATTAATTTTTCAATTACATTATGTTTAAGTATAATTTTTTTTTAACCATGTTTTCGTTTATCCATGAGGTGGCTACCACCCATTATCCCGGATATCGGGAGTTGACTGTAAGAGTATTCGAATGATGATTCAAATAGTTTAATGCTACGAGAAATGTGAAATGAGGACGAGTTCTCGAGTTATCGCTCAGTCATATAACTTCAGGCAACTTCATTAGTGCGGTATAAATTTTGCAGACAAGAAAGGCATTTTTATGAACACACAGCTGCCATGCACACAAGGCAGATCGATGTTGCCAGATTCAGATTTTTAACAGACCATCATATGGCAGACAAGACAGCATTGTTATCTTAAGGTTCTTTACTCTGTGAACGCTAGTAGTACAACGAGATTAATGCAATATCTAACAATGCTGCATGAAACTAACTCCTATTGGTTCACTGTATGTGTGAGCCACATCCATTGCAGCGTAGTAGTAGATACTTGTAACTTGATGAAATTTCAGAGCTGATCTTTTGGAAGATGATTCATGCAGCATGGTCAGGTATTTTGTTAGCGTCATTCTACTACAAGTGTTCACAGATTAAAGATCCATAAGATAACAATGCTACTCATCTGCAGTCCGAAGGTCTGTTAAAATTCCAAGTCCGGCAACACTGTGTGCATGGTAGCTTCTTGTCTGCAAAACTTATGCTGCATTAATCAAGTTAAACAAAATGATATGAATGCAAGACTACACGAGACGTGCTTCTCATAGCATTAAATCATTTGAATGATCATTCGAACACTTGAGAATATTATAGGAGAAATATGCCTCCGACACTGGGACTTGAACCCAGGACCTTTGGCTATTTGCGCCAAAGCTCTACCAACTGAGCTAAGTCAGAGTTCAATTCATGGTGCCAGATGGAACCTCTCTCCTAGGACTAATTGCCCTAATGGTCTACCTCACAGACAGACAAGTTATGTCATATGCAGTATTGTGAGGCACACTAAGTAGTGATTTTTGTGACCGGGCTCCCACTGTTATTGTACAGTTAACATTCAAGATAGATATATAAGCATTCATGAACCACAGATTATTGTCTCGGTTGGATATTACATGAGTATATTATAGGAGAAAAATTTCTCCTACACTGGGATTTGAACCTAGGACCTTTGGCTATTCGCACCAAAACTCTACCAACTGAGCTAAGCCAGAGTTCAATTCATAGCACCAGATGGAACCTCTCTCCTATGACTAATTGCCCTAATGGTCTACCTCACAGACAGACAAGTTATGTCATATGCAGTACTGTGAGGCATACTAAGTAGTGATTTTTGTGACCAGGCTTCCACTGCTATTGTACAGTAACATTCAAGATGGATATACAGGGTGTTAATGAATAACACCGAAATATTTTACCTGAGTATAGAGGGGACATAGACAAGCAACTTTTATTAGGAGATTTTTGCTCTATGGATTCAATTCTTCCTGTTATAACATAAAATCTCCCAAGGATATGCACGCCACTGACTTCTAATACTTGAAATGATGGGAAACAAAGGAACAGTGAATATTCTGTAGTGGTCGGGAAAATTGTAAAAAATGACGATCGATATCTTACAACTCTGAGGTAAAAAAGACAAACGAAACATTTTTGTTAGGTCTGGAATTGGGAATAAAAACATAATGCAGTGGCGGGCAGTCATGTGATTAGTAGCCTATGTAAATTTTGCAGATTATGAAAATTCTAAATTATGGTATAGCTATTGATGAATTATTAAGAATCAGGTTTTTATCGATCACTAGGCAGGCATGAAGTCAATTTAATGAAAATTTTAACCCTATTTCGCTCAATTATTGAGTTATGAGCACCAAATTTTAAGGACTTTAATGCCCTGTAGCATACACATTTTACGTCATAGAGCAAAAATGTCCTAATAAAAGTTGCTTGTCTATGTCCCCTCAATACACAGGTAAAATATTTCGGTGTTATTCATTAACACTCTGTATATCTAATTCGAATACTTGTTATATAATTTGTTATATCTCGATACCTCCCATCACTACTGAATACATTGTAATCATAATGTTGCATACTTGCAGGTGGCCACCAGTCTCATCACAGCAGGGCTGGGCTTGCTCTTCTCGACTCCCGCCTGCAGCGAGGCTGATACCGAGTCGCTCCATGAGTACCAGCAAGTTGGCAGCCTTGACAGCGATGATTATGAGGAGGATCCCCCCTGTAGTCGACTAGAACCTCCTCTTGAGAGCTCTCGGCCGTTCCGAAGAGAGTCTGGTGTGTCCATAGCATCTGGAATATACGAGGAGATTGCAGATGAACCTCTGGACAACAAATCCAACTGTACAAATCACTACGAGAATCCTGCCACATTACACTGGGGCAGTTCTGTACAGGACAAAGACGACTCACCGCCACCACTGCCTCCCAGAAAGCAGCGGCATCACTACTTAGACAGGTACAGTGTGCGAGGCTTCAAAAACTATTCACTCAAATGAGAAAAATGTAAGGAAAAACTTGAAGCTTTTCTGGCATCGGTTAAATCGATCATCCAGTTCAAAACTGTAATAACTCAAAAAAGCAAGTATTGAGCTATCCTAATTTTATATTTTTAAACTACTGTGAAAATTATGTTTTTAGACAGTCTAAGGAAAAACAAGTACTTTTAATGGTAGATAATATTAATTCATAGGACAAAATTATGCCACTGAGTGGTAAAAAATTATAACATTCCAGGATAACCAATTTTGATTGCTTCACATGGTAAATACACGTTTAGTTAAACATATTTGCAATTGATTATCAAATATATGAAGGTAGATCAAAATTGAAAATTTTAAAATTCATCATGCCTTTTTTAAATGTAAAATTTTTTATAGTAATTACAAGAATGATCATGCCAAGATTATTTCCCCAATTCATTTTCTTATGCATCTAGGACAGGCATGTCAAATACACAGCTCTTTGCAAGTACACCTGCAGCCTGCAAAAGGATACATAATCTGGTCTAAGTTCTATTTCAATTTTATACTGGCAATTTTGAGGATTTCTTATTTAATTTCATACTTTCCTAGAAAGTTAAAACTTCATAAAGTTTGCCACAAGCGTGAACAGATATTTCCCTTCATGAAACCAACAAAAACTTCTCAGAGATCAAGGCTGACTGATCAGTACTTGTCAACTCTGTCCAAAGTCAGAATTGAACAGACATTTCAGCCATAAATAGCAAATACTGCCATTGGTTGGTATATGGCTATTTAACAATGGGGATGTACTGCACCTTAGATTTGTGACCATCACCGGGTTTGCCGGAATTTTGTCCCGCAGGAGTTCTTTTACATGCTAGTAAATCTACTGACATGGGCCTGTCACATTTATGCACACATAAATGACATCAACCTGAGCCAGGATCGAACCCGCAACCTTGGGCACAGAAACCCATCACTATACTGATTGCGCCACCCAGGCCGACAAATACTGCCATTAAATAAGTGTCAAGCCTCAGGACAAAACACAAATATAGCCCTAATAAACTTTTATTTTGAACTGTTGTAATTTTTGTACAGTGTATTTGTTGCATACAAGTCTATGTTGCCATTAAAATGTACTTTTGTTTTCTTTTGTTAAACTAATCATTACTTTGCTTTCGTGATTGTGAATAAAATAATGCTAAATCATCCATAGGCATATCGTATGTTTCTAAGTTTAAGTTATAAAAATATTCTGCAATAATTTTCAATTAGTTGTCGTGTGTGGCCCTAATTGCAAAACAAATGTGACCCATATGGCCCTCAAGGGATTTTCAGTTTGGCATGCCTGATCTAGGAAATACCAGACAATAAAATGGAGGGGAAGGGATGAGCTTAAAGAACTACTAGGGAAGGTAAACATGAAGGGCAGTGTATTGATCTAACAAGCTTGACCAGGTGAACAGGTTTTCCCAGTGATAAAGCTGGCACCTCTTGGAACAACCCTTCCCTGTTCATTCTCACCCTAAGAACAGGCTCAGGTTCATTACCCTCTTCCCTTCTTCTGCATACAGCAAGCTGCAGCTTATAGTCTTCAGTCAAGACAATTTATGTTATGGTACTTTATGAGATTGTCTGGTGGATGGGAAAAGTCTGCCCTTCTGTCCGTGTGTCTGTACACGCGATAACTCAAATACGCTTTTTCGGATTTTCATGAAACTTGGTATGCACATTTATAACGACCATGGGAAGAAACCTATTAATATTGGACCAAATCAGTTGACCGGTACCGAAGTAATGCCCAATTTAGTTACTATTTTATGGCAATATATTAGAAAGAATTTATCAAATGCAAATCAGTTCTCATGACAAGATATTGTATTGCACTGTTCATATACGGTTTTGGAAGTTGCAATACAGATAGCCTGGCCGGATGCCGAACAAATGCATAAAAAGGACATGTCCGACAAAATCTGGACGTCTGGTAACCCTAGTTAAAACAGATATAAAAGACTTAATATTCACACTGACCGTAAATACCATTAATATACTAACTCTGTGGCACTGCATCCCAGAGGGGCTAGGACTACCATCCAACTGCTGTATCATCTACCATAGGAAGATGGCAGAATTGGGGCATATGGTCAGCATGCCAACACCCATGGTTGTTATTGATAGTTTCCGTGACAGGAGCCACTACTTCTTTAACAAGTAACTCCTACAAACTCTGTTTAAAAAGTCATTTGAATTCCTAAGTACATTTAAATCTCACTCACAAATTTCAAGTTTAAAATTTTCTGTCTGCATATCTTTGAATAATGCCCGGTTTCTATAAACTCGCGAAATACCTATGGGTAAATTATCCAATGGACAGAATTTACACAAGAATAACTTTCACAAACTCAAATAATGTATAGGTAACGATCACATACACTTGCGGCGAGTTTCTAGATAAGTGTCCTCTGGGTAAATATGAAAATGACAGAAAAAAATGTTCCTACAAACTCGGGCTAGATCTTTCCAAGGGTAAATCGTCGGCTTAATTTATCCTTTCATGGATGGCTGGCTGGATAAAATGTAACCTCTCATAGGATCAATAATAATTTAAACAATGAGAATCAAAGCCTTCTGAATTAAATTAACTGTACAACTCCAAGACCTTCCTCATTATATCAGTGTGGGTGATTAGGAACTAATTTGCCCATGGATAATTTACCCATAGGTATTTCACGAGTTTATAGAAACCAGGCATTAGTCATGTAAATCTACTTCCTTCATTCAAAATCCATTAACTTACCTGAATTTTACAGTGAACTGAGAACGGTTTTTCTTTCTGTTCCAACAGCTTGCACGAGGAAACTGGGAGAGAGTGGTGTTACAAATCACCACCGATGTCAACACCTGTCACCCGTCGAGATCCTTGGAAAGATAGTTCGACATCATGTTCTCCTGAGTTTGCTCGCTGGGTTCCACCACATCGACTCCGGTGGAATTCAGAATCCTCACCACAGCCAGAGCCAGATTACCTGCCGATGTCTCCTGGACCGGGTCGAGTCGTAGCTGAAGAACAGCTGTACACAGTCATGGCCAGCATGAACACCACATGATATTCAGACAATCCTCCTGTGGACCAATTCATGATATCATGACACATCATGTTGTGGTAGAGGTTAAATGTTAAAACATCACACATACCTAAACTACATTGATGTTAATGTCATCTGTTGCAGGGCATCTGGAAATGCCTTTCTCAGTCTGCCTTAAGGCTACCACACACAGAAAGCTGTGTTATTCTATGTTAAAAAGCTGGTCCAATACAGTGCACACCGCTTATTGTGATCACTTCGGGAAGCAATTAATCTGATAATATTAACCGACTGATAACAGTAGTCGAAGGAATTACATTAAGGTTATTTATTCATACATAAGATAATAAACCACAAAACAGTATTAAAAGCTATTTATTCATAAAATAATACGTAACTGTGACTCATTGAACCTCTCATAGGCTAATACAGTAATAGACTGCAAGCAACTATTTTTTCAACCAGTAACAAAGTTTTTAATTGTTTTCACTTTCCTTTAAGAGTCCATTAACCAATACTCCATATTGAGTTACGAGTTACAAGTATTTTTGGAAGTCTATACTGATCTGTGGTGAACACCGCGTAGCAAAACATCTAACGCCTGTCTGTTCAAGTCTTTTCATTATACATTATCCTTATCCATCATTGCATGTCGACACTGTTATCTTCATAAATCGAAAGCTGCAACTTAACTGAGGGGTGAAACACGTTTTATTGCTTAAAAGAGAAAGTAAGGTAATGCCACCCCCTCGAACAGGTCATCCTGTGAGGTGGGAACAGTGTTGCTACCTCCAGTACAACACAATACAGTTAAGTTAGAAACGAAACGCTTAAAAACAAAATTTTGAATGACGTACAGTACTTGGAAATAAAGCCGTAAAAATAAAAAAGTGATAACATAAACCGAATCATTGATCACAATAAACAGTATTTTTTCAATGTATCAGTATTAATCCGTCCTGGACTTCATAAAAGTGCTAACATTATCCACGATTACATTAAGCAACGTTCACTGTATTATAACATAGAAGGCTTTTGTAAGCTGTAACCATTTCCAACTACATGTTTGCAAAGAAAGCTTGAATATTTAAATATTAATTTATGCAATAATGTTAAGAGAATATTTTAAACCAGTACTGATATGAGTTGTCGTACTCGTGCAGGAGGGCCGGGCTTAGCTAAGCATCTATATCGTGTCACAGCACTACTTAGCTTGGCATTGGTTATCATGGCATAGCATAGCTTTCTGTGTGTGGTGGCCTTAATGACTCTCATCTGAAGGAAAACACAGATAGCTTATTGAGTATATGGTGGTTTTCTACTTCGGATCTGTGCTCTATCTGCCCAAAAACATTATCTAAAATCTCGGTGATGCAAATGCCTAATTTTTATCCTAGAGCATTCTAGGCTTTACTCTTAAAAATCTCTACAAACCTATACTTGAAACGAATGTTATAAAGCAGCCATCATGAGTACGCAGCTCTAGGGAGCCGGCTTTACCCGCTCCACTCCCGTTAGCATCTGCCACAAGGAAAGCTTAACAGCTGGCAGTTTGTAAACTCAGTGGTAGTTCCTGTAGCTGCACGGGAGTAATTTTGCAATACAAACTGATTTGAAGTGTAATCATTAGAGTTCGGATGTTTATGACCTAAAAAAGTGGAAAATATGACTCCAAATATGCCCTTAAAAATTACCTAATATGACCCAAAAACCCTAAATATGACCTAATAAAATAAGATATTTTCAAAAAATAAAACGTTTAAAAGACACTAAATTCTTACATCACATGAATTCAATCAGATTTCAATTTAGGTGGTTTATAATTTTACTTGTAATAAAATTCTATTTTTAAAGAATTTACTCATGTTTGCTCACTTCAACAGCTCCAAATACTTGTAATATTTTGTAAACCTTGCATGTCCCTATAAAATATGAACATTTGTATTAATTTTAAAATTTAAGTTACCTATTTACTCGTATTTGGGATAAACATAAAATTGATTAAATAAATTTCAAATTTAACTCGAACATGTAGTACGTAACTGTATAATTGTGCTCCTTTACTGAATTTATATGACATTGATGATGATGAGTGTTCTGCCCGAAGGCAGGTCCAGACCCGGGACGAAGCCGTGGAGTGATGACCACGACTCGTCCGAGGTGATTCAGGCAAGGGTGATACCGCGGAGATTTGCCATTGCCTCTCGCGGGATGGGAAAATACAAATATGGCCAAAAATGACAATGACCACAAAAAGACCAAAACATGAATTTATATGCAAAATAAAAACGGTCTAAGTAGGATAACAATCAAGCAATTTGCATTTAATTCATGTTTGCAGTGAGAATGAAGGCCAGGTTAAAAATATATGTCATAAACATCCGAACCCTAGTAATCATATTGTTTACGGAATTGTATTACTTATAATGTTGATGACCTACACTTTGACGTACTGTCTTCCTTGGTAAATGAACATGCCCGACAGGACTGAACTTGATCCGCCGCTACGCTGAGGGAGAGTATGAATGATGTCGACATTTTACCCTTTGCTCCTCTTTCTGCTGCTCTCATCACACTGCTCAGCACTTGACGGTAGCTGTTCCATGGGAGGAAGCATCATGAGGAATGACGTAGGGAATCCTGGAAGTATGCCAACAATTATTATTGTTATTAATGCGCACAACAATGAGAAATTGTGAGTGAATGCACTGTTCAGTGTTTTCTTGTACTGGGAACATTTAAAAGGCATTAATACAGTACAATATGTGAGTTCAATTAATGTCATAGGCTGAAAAACTTATATTGGAATTTAAAGATTCCATTTTTTGTATGTATTTATTTGTGTGTTTTTCTTTAAATAAAATGCTTAAAATTCTTATGTATGCCTATTCTGTATTTGACTGTGTTTTATAATGTTATGAAATGAGAGAACAAGGTTATTATTAACATATGAAGATATAAAAAAAGAAGTACAGTAGAGTCCCGAAAACTCGGCACTTGATAACCCTGCAGTCCGGGTAACTCGGCCACACCCTAGCAGGGCAAAACACAGTGCGCAGTGCGAAAAACAACAGAATATTACGCATTTCTTTTTAAAAAAATGTAGCCTGTTTTTGCAAAGTCGGCTAGTTAATTTTCATTATAGACAGCTTTATGCCTTATGTATTCTCAAGCAACCAATACATACAAGTACTGTATTTTCTGGGATATTAATACAAGTAAGAATCAGCTTGAAAAATTTCATGTCATAACCGGGATTTGAACACGGATCTTCGGCTTAATATCCCAGACATGGATTTAATGTCTATTTCCTTTCCTTCCACTTAATTAATAGTATATAAATAATAACTAGGCTTCAAAGTACCTACAAGGGTAGGACGCCATTTGGATGTGTTTTCTCGACGGAGAGAAACCTCCCGTGGTTTGCCTTGTCTTCTGAATCAGTTGAGGAATTTGATGTCAGACTGGCATGTTGTCATGGTAGCTCAATGGTAGAGCATCAGCGCATTAAGCCGAAGATCCGTGTTCAAATCCCGGTTATGACATAAAATTTTTCAAGCTGATTCTTACTTGTAGAAACATTCTTACTTATTCTTTTTAAAAATCTTTCCTGATAACCCAGCACTCGGCCAGCCTTCGGTCCACATTAGGCCAAGTTTTCAGGACTATACTGTACTATACTAAACACAAATCAACTCTGAACATATGTCTAACAGACAGAGAAGGGAGATGCATGCCTACTCACTAAGAGGAACAAGCAAGTATTGTTTTAAAGTATTTCATTACTTTTAAATAAGCCGTTTACTCCTCAGCTCCTTAACGGAGCATCGTACAGACATGGAATTTGGACGGTCGGCTTCCAAATAAATACAGCTTTCCAATGGTGATTTCAGAAAAGACCTATATGTAATAGGAATAAATGAAGTACATATCTTTAGCAAGGGAGCATGGTCAGTTAACTGTACAGCACTGCAACAATCTCATTCGCTTGTCACTCGTCACATGATTCTGCCTGCTCCGCCTCAGGTTCAGAGTTGTTCTGTGTTTACTCTAACACTACAATGATGTAAACATTAATACCAGAAAGGCAGTGCTTTAGTCGGGGGGGGGGGTTACAAGGGGGAAGGCATCCCCCAAAATAGGTGAAGTTTTAACTTTTTAAACTAAATTACAATTCCACACAACTTATGAAAACTCTTTTGCTGGAATACTCTTATAAACATATGCCAAAATTCCCCCAAAATTGTCATTCTCTATAGTACCATTCTTTATGACAGCTATTGTACAGATTGTGAACAGATTGTAAAACTAAAAACCAGGACATGTTATGAAACAAACAACTTATTAACTGTGTTCTTTATTTTGGTATATTATTCTTCACAAATAAAGTTTTCAAATCATTACTATAATACAGGGCCACCACATCTCGGGGTCGGGCCCAGGACCATGTACTGGTCGCGGGCCCCTCACCGACCGCCGATCATCCTCATTCAGTTGTCTTTTCCCTTCTCCATGGAGCTTCCTTCTCGTTACTCGTGTAACAGAACATTTTATCACACTATTCCAGTTTTCCGTAAAATTATATCACGTCACTGGGATCCAGCGGGCCCCTTGGGTCCGGCCCTTCCCATGTGGCGGCCCTGCTATAATAATAATAATAATAATAAAATCAGGTAAAGTGAGGTTAAATCAGGGAATTTTCTTAGCAGAGGCTAAGGATAACCAACCTATACACTAAACATTTCATCAAGAATTCATGATTATTAATACATTAGTAAATGGTAGACAAGCTGTCTTGAAGAAATAAATATAAAACATTTACCTTATGAAACAGTAGTAGTAGTAGTAGTAGTAGTAGTAGTAATAGTAAGTATTCTGCCTTTCGGTAGGGTTTCAAACTTGGTATGCGAATTTTGTTTTCCATAGCTTTCTATCCTGTGCTTCCTCCTTCAGCATCCAATATTTCTGCTTTTCCCTTAAATCGTCCAACTGCTGAATTCTTCTTCTTCTGAGTCTAGTTGTTCCTTCCAGTCTTCCTTCTATGGTGTCATGTAATAAACAGTTTCTTCTTAGAATGTGCCCAATCCAGTTTGCTTTCCTCCGACGAATTGTGTGTATGATTGACTTCTTCTCACCCACTCTACTCAGAACCTCTTCATTTGTCACCATGTCCATCCACTTTATCTTTTCTATCCGTCTCCAGCACCACATTTCATAACTTTCCCAACATTTCTTCTCTATTTTCCTCGGGGAAAGTCCTCGTCTCTGATACATGCAAAGCAATACTCCAAATATTACACTTCACCAGGTTTTTACGTGGTTCAGACTACTAGTTAGCAGAGTTCTCTTCTTCATAAATGCTTTCTTGGCCATGGCAATTCTTGATCTTATCTCCTTGGTGCAATAGGCATCTTTCGTCAGTAAACTTCCTAAGTATTTGAACTGGTTCACGTTCTCTAATTCTCAATTTCCGATGATAATTCGAAGAAGCTCTTCTGTCTTCGATATCCTTATCACTTTTGATTTATCTATGTTGATTTCCATTCCATACTTCCTTGCTGTGTCAATCATTCCTTGCAATATTTCTTGTTCCTTTGCCAGAATCACCAGGTCACCCGCAAATTTGATGGTGTTAATAGCGTTAGTAGTAGCAGTAGTAAATACTATTCGCTCCCCGGGGAAGTAAAGGTCTTTAGTGAAGACCCGTCATTGAGTTCAGTTCCTCGCTTGGTCTCATTCCAACTCTTCCCAATCATCTCTGCCTCAGCTGTGTGCTAAGCCAAGTCATCCTGGGTTTTCCACAGTGTCTAGTTAACCATTGAGGATTCTATTCAAAAGCCATTCTTGACTCTGCTTCTGATTTACTTGTTTCCCATATTGTTTGAACATTCTAGTAGCCAATTCGAGTGTCATGTTTCATTGCCAAGGTCATCAACTTTGTATCATTCCAGCTAATCTTCATTTTGGTTTCTTTGATAAATGTGCTTTTGATTCTGGTGATGGGGATGCTGCCTCTGATCTTGAGGTGAAGTATGGGCATTTCTTGCCATAATTTGCCATAGTTTGGTTTTCCTGCCACTACTTGGGAGGCTAATTGCAGTGGATTTTCACTGGGCGGTGGGGTCGCCACATCCCTACGCCGGTTTATGAATTTCATTGATATGATAGAGATATATGCATATGCATTCATGAACCACAGATTATTGACACTGTTGGACATCACATGATAATATTTTAGGAGAAAAATTCCTCCGACACTGGGACTTGAACCCAGGGCCTTTGGCTATTTGCGCCAATGCTCTACCAACTGAGCTAAGCCGGAGTTCAATTCACAGCGCCAGATGGAACCTCTCTTCTATGACTAAAATATGCCCTTAATGGTCTACCTCACTGACAGACAAGTTATGTCATATGCAGTACTGTGAGGCACACTAAGTAGTGACTTCTGTGACTGGGCTTCCACTCTTATCGTACAGTTAACATTCAAGATGGATTATATAGATGAACCACAGATTATTGTCTCTGTTGGACATTACATGAGGTTGTATCTGGTGCTGTGAAGTAAACTCTGGCTTAGCTTAGTTGGTAGAGCAGTGGTGCAGATAGCCAAAGGTCCTGGGTTCAAATCCCAGCGCCAGAGGAATTTTTCTCCTATAATATTCTCATGAAGTTAAATTATGCATAATGTTACGTGATACACAACAGAAAAAGCATGTTACAGGGCTATTGGTGGAGTTACAAACTGAAATATTAAAGAACAACACTAAAGAAGAAAACTCTTCTAAAGAGGTGACCCAACATTGCCAAATGGAATTCAAGAGCAGACACTTCATCTTTAAAGATAACACAATTGTCAATACTTAACTTACTCAATAGCAATAGACAATTCCTAAGTAAGCTAAAGGAATATTATCTATTTCATGGAACCCAATGGTTCATTGCTGCACTTACTTGAACCTGCCATTCAAACCTATTTTATGTTAATTTACAAATCCTACTTCCCTTAAATCTGTCCTCCCACCTACGTTAAGGTCTTCCAAGTGGTCCTTTCCCTTCGGATCTCCCATTCAATATTTTTGAGATTATGTCTATCCTCCCCCATATGCAAAACATGTCCAGCACATTTCATCCTCCCTGATTTAATTACCCTTACTATATCCGGTGAGGAGTACAGGTTATGAAGCTCATCATAATGCAGTTTTCATCTTTCTTAGACCCAAATATTTTCCTAAGCACCCTCAATGTCTAACATCCATATAATACAACCAGCAGGATAATTATGTGATGGTTTTTTGTTTAAAGTTAAGGAAGAGGTGTAAAATTATATATCCATGGATTATCCCCTGGAAACAGGGACATCTGGTAATCTTACCCTACCGAATGTAAAATAATTCTCTTCAGAACAGTAAGACTGAAAACTTCAATAATCTGATATTGAATACCGATCATTGAATATAGATAAGAAAAGATTAACCTATAATAATCTACCTGGAATATAAACTGCAGTACAAGTAAATAAATGTCAGTCATATATTACAAGGGATGGGCATAAGTCATGACAACTATTTTTCCTTTGAAAATGGAGGATCATTTTGAAATTTTGGAATGTACAAATGAAAGGGCAGGGCATGGAATGCACATAGTTTTAAAACAAAAGTTGTGCCGCTTGCACGGTGTTTTTGCTGGCGCCGGCTTTCCCCATACCTAAACTCCACTTCTTAGGAAGCATATAAAAATGTTACCTTACAAAAGATGCTGAAAATGTCGTCTTCCTCATGTAAACAGGCGTTGTATCACACACATTCTTGTTGACATGATTAATTTTGAAAAATTACGATGGAACTTTCATAGTGAATTTATAACATATTTATAAAAATAATGTGAATTGACTAACACACTTAGTTACTCCACTTACCATATTTTCGGTAGAACATGTTTCGTATGCCTTGACAGGTTGTCTTCAGATGGAATTAATTAATCTTCTGTCAGGAGTTTAAAAAAAAGTGGTTAAAACTCATTTCGCTACCTAGTGGTAATTAAGAACTCATATGAAAATTACAGAATGAGCGTAAGTAGTTAGCAGGCCTTCAAAAATGACATCAATTTCAGGTCACTCGTCTTCTAAGATTGCCAGTCTCTTATACTGAATACAATATAAGCTTCCCTCACCGCTGCATTTTTAGAGATTGAGATAAAGTGGCTGGACGATTATTATTAAATTTGTATCTTCCAAAAGGCAAAACTTTAATAATATATTATGTAAACTGTAATAAAAATATTTCATGTGAATTTGCTATTTAATCTTGTTTTACAAGTTATTACTTTAAGTTTAAAATGTAGTGGTAAAAATGTTTTGACCAAGTTCTACAGTAAAGTAGTAGATTTAGTCATTTTCCCCCCATCTTGAACAATAATTTTGAGTATTTGTTTAACAGCTTTTAATATAGTATTCGTGGGTGTAAAAGAATTGAATTTAGCAGACAGTGTGTTGGAATTTTTATATTAAGCTGATGCTTGTGTTGTGATGATGTGTATTTTTTGTAAAGCGAACACAACCCACTGTTTCTATGTGAACTGAATTTGTAATAAACACGTGTTTTATAAACCTTCTTTTATGATTTTGGATCCTTTCCTGATACATGTCGTCGTGGTCCAACCAATGTGAATTCCATTACAATATCCCATCATCTGCTTCGAGTCCTGTGCTGAAGATGAACTTCTGGAGAAAAAAATTTGAACCAGAGTTTTTCACAAAGTGCTAAATGTAAAATTTTAAGAGATTTATTTGACTGAACATACAAGGGAGAATCAAATGAAAACCATAATGAATTTTTTTCCACTATTTTACTGAAGGAAGAACGTTTGCTTGTACGTTGTTTTCTACACAGTCCCCTCCCAGTTCAATGCACTTATACCATTGGATAGGAAGTGCTTCAATACCGCATGAGAAAAATTAGTTTGGTTGACGCTGTAGCCACTCCTGTACCATCGATTGGACGTCTTCATGAGATTTGAACTTCTGTCCTCCAAGGAGATGCATTAACGGACCAAAGATTTGGAAATCTGATTGTGACAAAATGAAGGGGGTTGCTGAAAGCAGGTGTTTTGCTTCAACATCCTCATCCACCATACATACCAGGTTTGGCACCATCAGATTTCCAAATCTTTAGTCCATTAAAGGAGCTCTTTGGAGGACAGAAGTTCAAGTCTGGTGAAAACATCCAATTGGCGGTGCATGAGTGCCTACAGTGTCAACCAGAATAATTTTTCTCATGCGGCATAGAAGCACTTCCTATCTGATGGCATAAGTGCATTGAACTGGGAGGGGACTATGTAGAAAATAATGTACAAGCAAACATTCTTCCTGCAGAAAAATAGTGGAAAAAAATTATTTGCAGATTTCATTATGATTCTCCCTCGTATTTATGAGTGATCATAAGAAGCAATGTATTTTAAGAACAGGAACTTACTGCTAGGAAAAATGCAATTATCTAGTTGTTTCAGACATTGGTTCCATGCTGGGTTGATGACAAAGCCTTCATCTCTGTTGAACCTACTGGGTTCCAGTTTAATTTCAATGGCTTCTTTAATTAATCTATTCCAGAAGTTAGATGTCTTCGCCAGGATGGTGGTGTTTGAGAACTTGGTCCCGCATTGATGGTGTGTTCTGTCACTGCAGTTTTTTCTGGGTATTCTAGTCTGATACACCGGGCATGCTAAGAACAGCACTGCTCAATGGTTTGTGAAGTCTGGCCAATGTATGCCATGCCACATTCGCAACCTAAGAAGCCTTTATTCACACACTACACCAGGATAACCTGAAATCATATATTAATGTTTTCTGTAAAAAAAGATCTCCAGATGTTCAAGTACCTCATGCTTATGTCCAGACAAGAAGTATGGACTGACTGATAGGTTTATGGGTTGTAGGGATTTGAATACTGGCTGGAGGGTTTCAGATCCTAACCTTATTACTAGGGAAAGGCATTTAATGACCATAAAATATTGAAAAATGCAAAACAAAAAATGCATTTATGAGATAAAATTAATGAAAAAATGACACAAAATTTAAAAAATATGATCAATAACTTATAACTAACTATATATATGTTTTTTCTATATATATAAACATACAACTTATAATTAGTTTTTTAAGTAATGATTTGCTAAAAGCAATTATATATTATACAGTACATTATATATAATTTACAATATAAAACACACTTATTTTGTTACTAAAGAAGGAAGTAAATTTATACTACCTGGACACCCTTTCTGAACTGGCATGCCCATCAAATTGCCCCTAGCAAAAAATCTGATGTGAAAGTCACATAACTTCCTCTGCCCAAAAAAAAAGTTAGCAGTATTCACATATCCTTTTACAGAATCGCAAGACACAATTTTACGCTAATTATTCTATAAATACCTCTTCTTTCAATGATGCGACTAAAAGCGCAGGCTATATAACAAACTTTTAAAAAAAAGAACAGGTGACTGCAGACGTTTATTAACTTTCCGCCGTAAAGAATAATTTCCGAAATTATCGAATATTTCCCTCAGATACTTCTTTACTCTATACCTGGCCAACAATACATCTTTCTCAATTCACAATCTTATATAGAATAAGAGGCCGTGAAAGAGCGCGAATTCAGTTGTTCATCACGCAAGTCAAACTTTCTACAAACAGTGGGTGAACAGTGGGTGGCTTGTAACTACCCTCAGAGAATTTTTTCGAAAAAAAGTTTCAAATAAAAGTTTTAGCCCTCAGTAAAAGGAACACATGTGCAAATTTTAAAGAAAATCGTTAGAGCCGTTTTCGAGAAAATCGCGAAAAACGAAAATTTCTTCATGTAAAGTCCCCTTAAAAATAAGAGAAATTTGTCGCCAATCTTCGAATCACATCTTCAGAAGGTACCTGACCCAAATACGAAATTTTGTTTTCATACGATTCTCCGTTTCGGAGCTAGCCTGTTCACAAACTTCCACACAGACAGACACACAGACAGACACACACACAGACATGTTTCCAAAAATAGTATTTTTGGATTCAGGGGGCCTTGAAACGTGTATATATACTAAAAACTCAACTTCGAATTTTAGGGTCGAAAACAATACTTCCTCTACCTATAGTACCTATGGTATGGGCAGAGGAAGTAATATGTGCCATTTAAAAAGAAAGAAAAAAATGCTATATTGCTACAAGAGAAACTGCTATGGTGTTTATAATAAACCTGAATTAAAATGAACTATGAACTCTTGGCAGAGATTCTCAAATAAAAACAATTGTCTGTTGTCTGAAAGTAATGATTTAAACATTGAAAAGCTCCTCTCCACCTCCACTGAAACATGACCTAAAAATGCCAAAATTTACCTAAAAATTGCCAAAAAATGACCTATCTCTTGAAAATAACAAAAAATGCAAAATAAAGAAAAGAAATGCCAAAACAAATTGCCCTTCAAGATGGATATATAAGCATTCATGAACCGCAAATTATTGTCTCTGCTGGACATTACATGAGAATATTATAGGAGAAAAATTCCTCCGACATTGGGACTTGAACCCAGGACCTTTGGCTATTCGCGGCAATGCTCTACCAACTGAGCTAAGCCGTTGTAGAGGTAGACCATTAGGGCAATTAGTCACGGAGAGAGGTTCCATCGGACTCTGTGAATTGAACTCCGGCTTAGCTCAGTTGGTAGAGCATTGGCTCGAATAGCCAAAGGTCCTGGGTTCAAGTCCCAGTGTCAGAGGAATTTTTCTCTTAAAATATTCTCAAATTGCCCTTATTTAATGAATTTTTTCATGGTGCACATTTATATATATTCAAGCTATCTTTTAACCTTCATATAAAAAAGATGCAAAATCAACAAATGCCTTGCCCAACTTACAACATCGTTCAGGAAGGAATGAGAAAGGAATTAAAAATAAAACACTGTGACTTACCAATATTACAACATAATATATTGCTCAAGTATGGAAGAAACACAAATACAAGTCCTGTACATCGCACGAATATGAATCTCCCCCAACACAAAATACATCACACCACGATATGTAATATAGAACACATACAGTCGGTCAAATAAAAAACGTCGGGCGGTATTTGATTAAGTATCACGAACGAGCATATGCGCATGTACAGGAAGACTTAAGGTTAGGTTCACACACGCCTCTTGTCTATCCATGTATTTTCTTGATTATTTAGTCAGTTTTGTTCCAAAACAAACATGTATAGAAGGCTGTGGCTATATGCCTCAAATCCGCCATATTCTTGGTTGCAAATTCTTATAATATTAATAATTGATAAATTCGCAAGGAATATGATTATTCAAGGAGCATTTTTTAAAGATTTTATTTTATAACACCGGTATTTGTAGTGCAAAATCAATAACTTACGTTCAACTTTTGCAACCATCTAGCATCGAAATACGCGGCCGGCCAGATCCCTGTGAAAACTTCCGGTCGCATTATAGTGAAGTTCCCACATCCGAGCTGCTCTTTCATAAATATGGAACGTTCTCGCTGCTTCAGAGGCCGAAAAATGCAGGTCAATTACAGCCCTAACTACACTTTCTCTCACTTTAGCATTTGTATGTGGCGATGACACAAAGCAAAATGAATTATGACAATACATTAAGTCGAATATCGTGTGTTGCGGTTTTGGCGTTGTTCAATTTTTTCCCTTAGTTCTTCATTTTTTTCCTCCTGTCGCATGGCCTCATATGTTCCGAGAATGGCCTGTATTTAATGTTTTTATAGGAAACTTGTGAACTAATGCGTGAAAACTTTAATTTTAACTGCATACGAGTCCCGACGTTTTTTATTTGACCGACTGTACATACTGCACAAACACACAGACAACGTACACCTGATTACTTGAGAGGAATAATAACTACGGATACCAAAACATGTGATACACTTATAACCTAATCTAAGTATCTTACACTACCCTCCTATGTACAAAACCGATATACAACTCTGAATGTACATTCTTCCGTCGTGGTGGCCACATTCTTTCTGGAGCTAAGTAAAACAAAATGTTAACATTCGTTGCAAGAGATGATGTGTTCAGAAATGTATATTTCCACCGAGTACTGCAGCAATATTGAACAGTGTAATTGTGCTGGGTGCAAGACGCACTACCCCTAAGAAGTGTGTCTCTCATCTGGGAGTCACAATTTCAACATTTAAAGAAACAGCCTTGCACGCTTTAAAATCCTGTATAAGAATTGTAAGACACGATTTATATTCAACACAATAGATGTTTATTTAACCCTTTCACTGTTATAAACATATGTGCTACTGATGCATACATATATTTTGCACTTCTTTGCATTGCAACATCTGAAAGACATTCTACTTGGGAATCGTTCAAAATGTGTGAGCATACAGTGCCATTTGTTATCTACATTCTGACATGATCAGTTAGCTGTTCTCTGTCATCTATAGCTAAATAAATCAGATGATGTACTACACCACACATCATAATGCATCATGCTGACGCAATGTATCGTAATGCGGGCATCCCAGGTTTCAGTAAAATGGCCTCTACATCAAGAAATCTGCACCGTAGTCTTGCTTTGGAGGAAACTGACAAATTTTTTTTCCACTTATGATTACAAAAGAAATTTATAGATCAAATCATCATCACCAGTTAGCTCAGTGAAGTAATATGTTAGCAGTGAGAAGATTAATAATCAAACCACTTTTGTGTCTAAGTATTTCATCTTTCTGATAAAAGGATGTGTTATAATAAAATGAACTTATAAATTATAAACTTGTAGCGAGTTACTTTATACCCTCAATTGTACACAAAGGAAGTCTAACAATAGGCTCAATTATTTACTACTGTGTGGTATTAGGGATCCTTCTTAACATATACGGGAATAACTTCTGGTAAGTTATGTTAAGAACTTGACTGCTTGGTTGAATATGAATAATTTTTCCAAATAAATTTCTAATAAAATATGAATTCTTAATATCAGTAGGGTAATGTTTTTTCCACAAAAAATAACAAGGAAAAACAACTGCTGCGAAATAATAAAATAAAAGATGTTACATTCAAACTTAGCTCTTATGAAGAAATAACAATTGGCATGAATTCAAATACGGTGTTTTTGAACAATGGACCATAAAACAAAATAGTGCTGTATAGGCATTAATAATGTACCCTACAGAATATTATCTTCATACTAAAAACAATAGACCCATTCTTTTAAGTAATCTGTTCAATTCTACAAAGAGTAAATATCAAAACTATGAAGTGGGTCACTTATACGGCCCAATTGTTTGCTAGTCTGATATGACTTTCATTTGGTTATGGCAAGTTAAGCCAAAGGTCACATAATTTTTTTGGTGAGTGGGTTGTATAAGACTATAGTGCAGAGTCTAGTTCTGTACAGATCAGAAGTTTGGGACGTTAGTAAGAAAAACAAGAATAAACTGCTCGCCACTGAGATGGACTATTTAAGGCGAAGTTTAGGCTGTACTAGGATGGATAGAATAAAAATGACATAATCCGAGAAAGGATGAAAATGGATAGGGATATATATGACTGCATCCAAAAGAGACAGCTGATGTGGTTCGGTCATGTAAATAGGATGAGTGAAGGAAGGTTACCGAACGGGATACTAAGATGGATACCATCCCGGAGGAAGAAAAGAAGGTCGCCCACGGCGCAACTGGCAAGATGATGTGAAGGAGGCAATGGAACAAAGAAATATGAATAAGGAAGAAAGTCAAAACATAAGAAAATGGAGACTGGGGGCGGAGAAGCGGTGCCAGCCGTAAACAATCCGCAAGAAGAAGAAGGGTATTCATCTGAAAGAACTAGTTTGAACCTGTGAAAAACAAAACCTGAAACTGGTAACTCTATAAAGAGTAAATACAAAAAAAAAAAGTTTGCTAATTTCATATGCCAATGGAGAATTTCTACTAAGGAAAATTTTGGATAACTCTTCTATTGGCTCAACATGAAAATCACCTACAATCACAGGCGTATTTCTCCATCATCAGCGAGTCGAATCGGAAACAAAGTCCCCTAGAAACTGAGTGTGAAGAAAAGAACAAAAATGACACATAATAATTCTTTAGGAATTAAGATCTTCTTGGCTTCAAGTACCAGTTGAACCACATTTAAATTATTTGCCAACATTTCTACCACCTTGCCATGGCTCTTTATCAAGCTACTCCCATTTCTGCTTGAGATATACTGGGCTACTACAAATGGTTTCCCCAAATTAACTTCCATATTATGACTTCTACAGTGATGAAACAAAAAGCAAGAGAAAGAAAATATTACCAAGCTTCCACTGGCTTCTGTGTATTTTTCTCCTGTTAAGCGACACTCTCGAGAGGATTATTCATCTCTTGCCACACCTGTCGGAGCATGTCCTCCCGTTCCTCAGAGCTTGTCAATTTGATGGGAAAGATGGTACATAAACTTTTTCTATTATGTACCCCCAAAAGAAAAAGATCACAGATCTGAGAGACCACTTCATAGGAGCCTGGTCATTGGGTGCACTTCATCTACCCCAACGTTGTGGACCATCTTCCTGGATAGAGTTCCTCCTGCAAAATGTCTCTGAACTGTTATTACAGACTGAGTTGTGTGCAGTTCTAGAAAAGCACACAGTTCTCCCGTATTCACCAATTTTAACAAGTAAAAGTACATAGTGCAAATTTACTGTTTCAAAAAATACATAGTGAGCCAATTTGAAGTCTGTTGATACAATATTAAATTGTACTGGAAGTTAACACAGTGAAGTTATATAACATAATAATTATATAAGAGTTGAATTTTACACAAAAACTTCACTTTGGTATAATTTACCTGTACTAGTTTCGGCGCCTTCTCTACCATTGTCAACAGCTATACTTCGGCTGAGTTGAAGTATAACAGAGTTGAAGTATAGCTGTTGACAATGGTAGCAAAGGCACTGATACTAGTAGGCCTACAGGTATACTATACCAAAAGTGAAGTTTTTGTGTAAAATTCAACTCTTATATAATTATCTGTTGATACAATTTGCTTATGATACTATTCTAAGATAAATGTCATGGCAAGATGGTAAAAACACTAGTTGATCAATTAAACTTGACGTGTATGATACCTGTAAGCCTAGAAGATCTTAATGCTATTTCAGGCTGCGGAAACTGACAATCGTAACTCTTGAGGAAGACTTAACTGCTACAGTTCCAGTGGAAATATACACTTCCATACAAACAAGATTATGAAATGGAAATAACACTCATGAACTGGATAACTGATGTCTAACTCACAAGCTGAAAAGAATTAAAATATAAATTTTAAAACTAGCTTTCTTCACAGAAATATGCACTACCACAGGTAGGTATCTGTACTTGCAATGGCTTTCCTGAGGAAGGCGTCCTAGAAACATCTCAGTTCTGAAATCTTACTTTCTTTACACATTTCAAAATTCCCTTGAAGGATTAAAGCAGTAATATTCAATGTTTACGGGTACCTGACTTGCTCAAGAACAGTACCTTAAAATAAATAACAATGTTTATACAATCTACAATAAATAGCCATAAAATCAATAAATGGAATGGTGTATGTCAGATATCTGAATGGAAAATACTTTTAATGTTACGGTAACTTGACATCAGTGTCGCTAACTCAAAAGTCTTAACACTTATGTAGAGAATAAGCAGATCTCAATGGGATAAGAGTGTTAAAGAAAGAATAATAGCATTATGATAAATTCAGTTGTAATGGGACGAAATGATTAACAAATAATAAATAAACACATTCATTACTTCATTACAATTTATCACTTACTAGTAACATGTCCTTCCTCTCACAGGGTTGGTGCCAAGGGAGGGCCTTGGGTGGGCCAGGACCCACCAAAAAAAGAGCTGTCTCACCCTTGCTTAATGCAAAATTAATGACAAAAGATCTGAGAATATAATATTCATTAAAAAAAAATGAAAAAACACTTGATTGAAGTAATTTCTTCTTTTTTAAAAATGTGTGATCTGCATGCTTTTCAAAAGTGACTGCAATAGAGCTAAAATATTTCGGAACAAGAAAAGGCTAGTGCTGGTACTGGCATCTGTTCCAGTAATGCTTCACATTAAAGAAACTGAAGCGGGAGGGAATAAATGCAGGAAAAGAAATTGAATCCACGCAATCTAAGAAACTTATTAACAGAATCTGAAACTTATTAAAAATCCAACCATATTATTACAAACAAAATATTCAACATACGATAGGATGACATAAACTCATCAATTTAGAGACATAAATTTGATTACAAATAAAATCAGGTAAACTGATGTAACCAAGTGCCAGAATGTTTTGTTTAATCAGTGAAAATAAGTTATTTTTAAAATTGTTTTCCAAGAAGCTGCAGATTGATTCATTAAGCAGGGCTTACGGAAGAACAAAGGTCTAGTTTGATAAGCATATGTGAAGGAATATGTGGGTAGTGTTAGCTAACTGTATTGCAACTTCCAAAGCCGTATATGAACACTCTAAAACAATATGTTGATTTGCATTTGATAAATTCTATTACCACAAAATAGGTGCTAAATTGGGCATTACTCCATATTTGGTCCAAAATCAATAGGCTTTTCCCATGAACATTATAAATGCGAATATGAAGTTTCATGAAAATTTGATAAAGCATATTCATTGCACATATAGACAGACGGACAGACATTTTCCCGTCCCTCTTACAATCTCATGAAGTACCACTATGAACCTTAATAACAGGAATATCTTTTGAAAACATGTTACTAGTAAGGGACCAGTTATAATGAAGTAGAGGAGTGTTTTTATATTATGTGATAATTCAAACTACAAATCCAACCTATGTCTGCTTGCAGTTTGTGTTGAAGCAAGCAGCACCATTACTGTTTATTTGATTTCATTTTTGTGTGAATCATACTACCGTATCTTATTACTTTTGTAATGCACTTGGAAATCATCCAACAATGAATAATAATAATTTAAGTATCAACTAAGCATCTAAATTGTATGATTAAGGAAAAAATGACTTACTGAGTCTCTATATCCTGAATTGCAGAAAAGTGCACAAAAATGGCTTAACCCTCATGTTCTGAAACTCAAGAAAAATTTACCTTCATAAATGAATTTGAAACAACTTCAGTTGATATCAGAACATTCCAAAGATATAACTAATAAGGCTGTTATGGCCAGCTTTCGATGAGATTTCCATTTCTGCGCAGTCCATTGTAACTGATAACGTTTTGCCACAAACTACATCTGCCATCTTTTGAGCTGGTTTTAGACGTAGTTCATGGCGAAACATTAGCAGTGACTATGGACAGACTATGGCCATACAGCCCAGAAATGGAAATCTCTTTTCCAGGGATATTTACTCACAGTTCTCCAGGAACAAACATCCCAAATGTTATGGGACTATACATCTGATTAAGTGTGAGGATAATCCTACAACAAAATTTCAAACATCTAATTTCTACAGACAAAGAAAGGGAATTTTTTTTATCTGATCTAGGATCTACTGATGGTTTTATCATCACTACTCACTTACAGATGTTTTACATTAGTACACCAGGCCCTTAAGAGATGGCAGCCCAAATCAGTCAAATTTTCTTTTTGCAGGTGGCAGCACAACTCAGTCAAATTTTCGTTTTGAAAATATGATATAAGAAATGAGTCAATTTTGTGAAGCTTACTTCACTTAAATCCTCTTATCTGGAGACTAGTTTTGGGAAGCTCCTTCCCATATTCATTCCATGGTCAACCATCAGCAGAATCATGGACCATGGAATGAATGGAATGAATTTGTGTCCTCTTGTTTGGAGACTAGTTTCATTCATTCCATGGTCCATGATTCTGCTGATGGTTGACCATGGAATGAATATGGGAAGGAGCTTCCCGAAACTAGTCTCCAAACAAGAGAACTTAAGTGAAGTAAGTGTCACAAAATTGACTCATTTCTTATATTATTATATTTTTAGAAAACTTCGCTGTTACAAACTTCCAGAAATAATTAATTTTCATTTTGAAGTTTAGATAAATTTTGTTCACCATGCCTTCAATTCTACACACTTGAAAGAGAACAAGACAAATACTTCTGGTTGACAAGACCACCACCCAAAGAAACTTAATATAATTACTTGCAATTTTTTTTTAAAACTGTTGAGCACTGTCCCATTCTATTCACCAACACATTATATCACTAACATAAACTTAAAAAAAATCATGTTAAAATGTAATAGCTTACACCAAACACCTCTCTAAAGCTATCACCTTCCACCTTTTTCATCTCATATTATTTCTTAGGTATCCACTTTTATCTGGTAAGACTCAATATCACACACATTTTTCAGAACTTGTAACTTTGAACTCCAACAGAAGTATTAAACACCGTAATAGACACACAAAATCGGGTAACGGCCTGCAAGAAATACTTGTTAGTTCAAAAGTTTACTTAACTTTGAGCAGAATAAAACTTAACTTAACATGATTAATAATAATAGCTCTTTGCAGTAGGATGCCATCAAAAAATTACTTAAAATACTGCAAGGTGAACATAAATACAGTAAAATAAATTTATGTCGCTGAGCCATCTTAATAATGTAAGGTAATAAAAAAAATGGTTTTGATGTATTTATGTTTTGTCTCTAAACAAACATAGTTATTACGAACATAGTAATCTTCATCCCTTAACATCCCTTAGCTAATAAAGATATGTTCAAGAGTTGGATTTTTAGTAATGGTAACAAATATCTTGGATCTCAATTAAGCAGACTTACTTTAGTAGATACATGGACAACAGCTTTTAAGTAGCATGACAAGTAGAAGAATTTCTTTTCCACCTTTGCCTGAAACTCGCAGGATTTCGTATAAAACTAAGTGGAAACTGCATTTTCTCTAGCACCTTAGTTTTACCTGTAGAGTGACAACAAGAATACGAGTAGTCTACGGTGCAGGTCTAAAAACATTTTTAAAATTAATACAAGGATTCTGGAAAAGCATTCAAATTGCCAGCGATGGTAGAGCCTTCTAAGGAATATCTAAGCATTAAGGGGGTAATTAAAAAAAATAATAATAATAATAAAAATAATAATAATAAAAAAAACAAATAAAAATAATAATAATAATAATAATATTAATAATAAATCTGTACCTCAGAGCCAAACGAGCGTAACTGCCAAAAACTAATTTTACAGGAGGAGCGAAAAACAAAATTATGAACAATAAAGGGGAATGGAGTTGCTACTATTTGGCTCTCAATATCTTGGTTTCTAATGAAGTTATGGATTTAATATTAATTGGTTCTATAGAGGTCAAGAAGTTAGTAAAGAATATGAAAAAAACAAAAAAATATGAAATTTGGAGTTACGTTCCTTTGGCTCTGAGGTACAGAAATGTTCCACGAGAATAATACCGGTTTTAATGTCTGCCTTATAGAAATGCAGATTGTAACAAAAAATCAAGCAAAAATATATAAACTACTTTTGGATAGTTGCAATTTTAAGAAAAAACTGATGCCATTACTAGAAATGCAACTTTAAAGCTACTTTATTTCTAAAATGAGAGAAAAAAAGATTACTTGTTCCTCTAGCAATACTTTAGTTGGAGGAGGAAAAATATATTAAATTAATTTTTTTAAATCATTAAAAGTTCATATAATTTATGAAAACTATGGTATTTTTTTTTACTCCTTAACTCCTAAAAAGTTTTTTTTTTTTTTTTTTTTACTTCTTAACTCCTTAAATGTTTTTTTTTTTACTCCTTAACTCCTTAAATGGATTTTACTCCTTAAATGTTTTTTTTTACTTCTTAACTCCTTAAAAAAAGTTTATTTTTTTACTCCTAAAATCCTTTTTTTTTTTTAATTCCTTAACTCTTTAAATGTTTTTTCCACTACTTAGGGCTGCCATATGTCACAGATTTCATGGACAAACCACTGTATAAGAACATATCATGTTGAAAAGCTTGAAAATTCCTGATGTTATTTTGGAGTTACAAATTTCAAAACTACAGCTGTAACTTCAGTTATCAACAAGATCTCCTCAAGTAAACTTCGCCTGCTGATGATGTCTACCATACATAAATGCTGGAAAAATGACCGGAACTTAATCAGACAGAGCGGAAAGCAACCATATGGATACCGGCCATGTGCATAATTTTATTTGAAAATGACAGACAACTTAAATTGTTTGCCAGATAACAATAATGCTGTTGGGAATGAAATTGTACTCTTTACAGTCCCTATTCTTCTACACCTTTTCAACCTCAATTTCGGAAAAAGTAATTTCAATTTCGGAAAAAGTAATTCCAATTTTGGAGAAAGTAATTTCAATTTCGGAAAAGGTAATTTCAATTTCGGAAAAAGTAACTTCAATTTCGGAAATACGAGGGCTATGAAGAGGGTATAGTAAAGTTGGTACCACGCTAGGACAAATGACTCAATCGGAGCGAGATTATGTAGAGAAGTAGCTAGAAGGTGTACCTAAACGTTCCAAATAAAACAGTTTTGATTTTCACTGTGGTTTTCATTTTATGCCCCCATCGAATGTTTTAAAAAATAGCCCTCGTATTTCCGAAATTGAAGTTACTTTTTCCGAAATTGAGATTACTTTTTCCGAAATTGAAATTACTTTTTCCGAATTTGAAATTACTTTTTCCGAAATTGAAATTACTTTTTCCGAAATTGAGGTTTAAATGGTGTAGATAGAGCAGTAGTGGCCAATCATTTCAGCACAGATGCTAATATAACTAGCCTTAAATAGCCTTAAATAGCCTTAAATATTTTTAAATATTTCCAACATTTTGGTTCTAAGGAATTCAAATGGAAATGTTAAATCTAACAAATGTAACAATAAAATTTTTGGTACTGTACCAGATTGTGCATATGGTGCATATGGTATTAATATTGACTATCAATCTGGTGAACGATGTCCTGATTTTTCACTCTTGAATTATGGCAACCCTTACAAACTTTTGGGGGGAAAAAAAGAACAAATACAGTGTGGACATAATTTTCATTTACCTTTACAATATCAACTGAAAAAATAAAGAAGTTAAGAATTAAATGAAGTTAAAAAAACACATTTTTGTGCATTCTTCTCTTATTTTTATAACATAAGCATGCTTTTATCAGTAAAAATGATATCGAGGATCCCAACGCTTTTGTGTGTGATAAAAGTTAACTCTAAAAATGTGTTTTTAACTCAACTGCAACTTCATACTTTAAACTCACAAAGAAAGACTTAACAGAATATAGTTATTTCATTTCTAAAACATGGGGGGAAGACTCAGAAATTTCTTTCACTAATACTAACTGTTGAAACATAATCTTCACAAGTTTTCACACCTGTTTTACGTGGAAATCATTTTCACCTTCCTTCAACACATCAAGAAACATATCAATGATAAACAATTTAATTTCTGAGCACAAGACATCAGTTATCCACAAACGCCATCCAAACAAAAGACCTCTTTTGATCATATACTGTATTAACTGTTCCAGTTCCGCTTTGATTTCTACAACAGCATGTCCCTCTAAAAGCTCAGCTGGTATGTCACACATGTACAAGATGCATTCTGCCTTAACCTCAAAATTCTTACAACACTTAACGTTACCTCAAAAATGTAAGCTGAAAACTTTTATCTTAATCGTAAATATTTTACTGAATGAAACCTAAGACTTTTTTTTTTCTAGGCCAGTATAATGACATTTTTATATGGATTATTCCAATAATCATGTACATGTCTCAATCATCTTACAGCAAGCTGTCCCGCAACACCCATATCTGTCGGATATGGTGGGGAGCTCGGCAAAGTTATTTTCTAACACAACTACTACCTTACTCATTTCCTTTAAACATCTCCTACAATTCAGAATAATTTGAATCCTACTTCATTAATTGATTTTTGAAACTTTGAATTACAAAAAAAAAAAAGTGTCTTTTCCTTTCCGCTACAAACAGTTCCAAGTCCCATCTCTCGTAAATGGCAGTGAATAGAGTGAAGATTCAGTAATAAGAAATTCCTTTAAATGTATGAAACTTATAATAAATAACATCCTAGCCCTAATCCAACTACTGATACCTGTCATGGTAAGCTTTCTTTAGTGCAATACTCTAAATGGAACTTTGAAAAAATCTTCACGCTCTGAGGGAAATCAAGCAGAATTCTTCGACAGTTCCTCCACTTGATAATCTCCCCAACAGTCAGGAATATATTTGGCTTTCAATTATTCTTAAAAAATTCTCCGTACTGAAGTATGTACCCCACCGATCCCTACTCCCTATTTTATCGCAACAAACAAAAGAAAAATTCATCATATAAAACTCATTTCTGTTTAATCTCTGACAAATTTGTGCATTAAGTGCAGAACCTGTGTGAATGAAACATTCCTTTAACAAAATAATTATCTATGGGAATAAAAAAAAGGTGATGAGTTGATAGCCTTCATAAAACCAGATCCAAAAATAAATCTTATTTCAACAACAAACAAGAGAAAGTTGGATTGTAAAATTTCTCCTCGAGAAAGCACCCAATAAAAGCTTTGTAAACATAATGGACAGAAACAGTGGCTTTACAATTTCGGTTTCTTGGTAAATGAAGGTACTAGGACCGACTTTTATTGATACTGTTGTATGGAACGAGAATAGTTGAAACTTAACTATGATTTAGTACTAGTTAGAAGCACATCTTCACTCATTTCCCGTCACTGTTTAATTTTAGTAGTTTTCATCTGTAGTTATAATGAAAATATTTAAATATATAAAATAATTATTGTCTTCATTAAAACTGTTATATCTTTATGATGACCTCCAGACAACATTTTAAAATCAAGCCTCTCATTCATTCTCTAGCTTTCAATTGAAAAAGTCCATTCTGTACCATTCTTAAACAACCATTCATCATGGATGACTAACATCCGGAATAACACAACGAAGTCACAATGTTTTATCACAAAAACTTCACTTTTAACTATCTTAGATATTGTTTCAAGAGTTTTTGCTTTCATCTTCAGCAGATCTTGACTTATCTGATAGTGGGTGGATATACCTCCAGTTCGAACTGACTTCTGCTGGTCCTTCAAAATCCATTAGCCTAAGTTTGCTTATTTGAGAATGAGGCCTTTCTTATGGCCTTTCTCAACTCAAAAATTATTTGAAGTACAAATAAGGGCCTTTAGTATTTGTGTACAAACATTAGCGGGTCTAGAGCTTAAGAAAGTATCTAAATCTGATATCAGCACATTGTAATGGATTTCCAAAACCAAAGTAAAGCCTTTTTAAAGGTCATACAATTAATAATAATCTGGGAGAACATATTCATAAAAAACAAATAAACAAAGGTTGAATGGATTTTTGAAACAACAGAGAAGATGCTTTGATCAAAAAGTAAATCCAACCACCACCACAAAGATTATAAAGCAACCAGCAGTCTAATCATCTGAGGATGAAAACTTTTTTTAAAAAAGTTTTACGATAGTTATTCCTAAGTTAAGTTTTTGTGAGTTTTTTTAATTAATAGCCCATTTAATAATTAATTTTTTAATTCACCCTTTCTTTCTCAAGCTTTCAAAATAATCAGACTACCATTCCTATGTCATTCATTCAATCACAGACTTTCAAAATGAAGGATAAATAAAGCTTTCAAAATGTGCAATCATTCAATTTTAAGCTTTCAGAAGAGGAGACTGTTATTCAAATAATTCACTTAATTTTAATATTTCAAAAAAAGCTAGAGCATTCATTCAATTTTAAGCTTTCAGAAAAGTAGATTATTATTCAAATAATTCACTTAATTTCAATATTTCAAAATGAGCATTCATTCAATTTCAAACTTTCAAAATTTTGCTGTATCATTCATTCATACAACAAGCAAGCAAATATTCTTTCACTTATTTACTAATACACTTATTAATTCAAAATTAGAAAATCTGGTTAACATATGAGGATGAAACAACATTGGCAATTAAACTTATAACAATTTCTAACGAAAACCTTATACCTTATACTGTAATGTAAACAGCCTGAACTATTACTAGTTAACTTGTACAAGGACAGGAAATAAGTGAAGATGTAATTAATATTCTATCAAGCAAAATGCTCTTCATGGGATATAAAATGAGAATTTGTTCCTTAAAGAAAATCAAGACAAAGTTTCTTGAGGGATTTTCCAGACTTCCAGGGACATTTTTTTGACTAGAATTCTACGGACATTTAGAATTTACACAATGATGTAGATGCTGGTGAATTCTGAAGATTGCTTGTTGATTTGGTTAACAGACAAGTACAGGAATTATCAGGAAGACCTGGACAGGGGTTGGCTCATCGGGAGAAGAAAGCATTTTACTCTCTCACTTTCTCTTGTAGGAGATACTCGCCAGTATGAATCTAGGAGTTGTGTTCGTTACTAACGTATGTAAGGGGCAGACCTATCATTGACAGGTCCAGTTCTCCGCAGTGTCGTCCCTTTCTTAATCTGATCCATGAGGGACTCATGACAAATAGTAGGGTCAGGCACAGTGCGGCTGGCAATAAACCGGCGCACTCTTGCTGCTTTCTGCTGCTGATTCATCTGCTGTTGCTGTTGCTGCTGAAGCGCCAGCTTGGAATTCAATGCCTGGAGAAAACCTTGTCCAGGACCCACTACTCCTCTCTGAAGCAATCTGGCCCCTGGACCGGTGTTAGCATTAGCATCCTCGGAATGACGGCGTGAGTTCCTGGGACTCAAGTTGGGAGCTAGTTTGGCGCCGAGGGCAGCAATCACGCTGCTCATACCCTCGCTGGCCGGCCCAGAAGAGGAAGCCCTGCGATCAGCGCTCTGTGAACGGATGCCAGCACTGCGACGCAAAGCACTGGGGCTGGCGGGCGTGTGCTTCAGTTCAGTGAGCGTGCGGACTGTGTCTGCCACGCTGATGCCTGTGTTTGCCGCCACGGCCGACCCCCCGCCACTGCTATTCAGACTGCTGCTGCTACTGCTACTGGTGCTATCGAGCAGAAATGCTGGTGGAGGGGGGAGATTTTCTAGGCTTCCGTTTGCCATGGATCCCATTAATCCACCATTTGGAGGACCACCGTTATTTGGACGACCACCTACTGAAGAGCTGCTTGAGATGGACGATGTTCGACGGATTGGTGGAGGTGGTTTTGGGGTCTGAACCGAACCTCTGCGAAGTAAAGTGTTCCTCATGGTGTTGCTTGGGTACCCTACAACAATAAGAACGTAACATGTACACAGAATTCTCTCTATTAGGTTTCCATTATTTTATTATCTAAAAAATTTATCTGCGGCCAGAAGCCAAGCCCAGAACCTAGTGCTATTAATGTATAAGACATCTAAAAATTATCTGAACTAATCAAACTCTCCTGAAAGCCTTTTATTACTTGCACACAGACTTAAACAGTGCTATAGCCTAGGAAAGTATCTAAATCAGATTTCAATTATTTGTGATGGATTTTTAAAAATTTAAAAAGGCCTATACTATGGCCTAACTACGTAAGTAATTAATTTTTTCTTTCTTATCTCTATCTACTGAAGGTAAAATATCTATTCATATATTACTATCAAAAGCTATTAATTCCATTTATTACCAAACATGGCAAAAAATGCCTGTATATTACTTTTAAAAATATATATATACCAGTACAGCTAATACTATATACAGATATGATATACATATTGGTTGTTGGTTAAGTCTAAATGAACATTTTTCCTTATAGATCATACCAAAATCATATGACATATGTATTTGTGTTTTAGGTGAAAGGGCACTTTTGTCCATGGATGATAAAACCTGACACTTAAAGTAAGACAATTGCCCAGCATGGCAGAGATAACATTGCATATGTGAACATTGCAAGCAACATTCAGAGACAACAATTTCATGTCTATAAGGGAAATGTGTTATTTCCAATGGTAAAGAACTTTCAAGGAAAAAAGTGCTTATGAATTTATACACATTTGTAAACTTTTGTATATCGGATTTTATTAGTGTTTATTGATTCACAATGCAAATGGTTTAACTGTAGCAAAAAAAAAAAAAAAAAAAGAGTGCGTGGAATGCCACGCGACAGAAGTAAAACTTTATTTAATTTTTTAAATTTTTGATTATTGGATTTTTTTCAATTTTGCATTATTGGACTTTTTAATATTGGTATTTTGGACATTTTTAATTTTGGATTTTGGACTTTTTAATTTTGGATCGTTGAATTTTTAATATTGGATTTTTTAAATTTTCGATCTTTGAATTGTTTATTTTTGGATTTTTTAAATTTGTTATTTTTGGATTTTTAAATTTTAAATTTTATTATTTATTAAATGTTGGATTTTTGGATGTTATAATTTTTAATTTTGTTTTTTAAATTTTGGAAAATTGTATTTTCTTATTTTTAATTTTAAATTTTTTTAATCTTGGATTTTTAATTTTTTAATTTTGGATCTTTGAATTTTTTAATGTTTGGTTTTTTAAATTTTGTATTTTCGTTTTTTTAATTTTGGATTTTTAGATTTTTTCGATTTTGGTATTTTCGATTTTTTAACTTTTAATTTTTAAATTTTGGAATTTATTATTTATTAATTTTGGATTTTTGGATGTTTTAATTTTTAATTTTGTTTTTTTAAATTTTGAAAATTTGTATTTTTTAATTTTGGATTTGTGCGGTAATGAACCTCCGGGTTCCATAAAATAGATAATATACCTTTAGATTGCTTAGGAATTGTCTATTGCCATTGAGGAAGTAAGGTCTGAAAAATTTCCTTTGATTACTCCTAATCATTGAGTTGATTGTTTTCTGTGCAGTCCGCACCGAAACAAGTCGGTTTTAGTGTGACTGATTTCGTGACGGTTATAGTGTGACTGACTTTCGCGATTTACCCTCTACCGCCACTAAAGAAGTTTTACTTCAAAAAGAAAATAATTCTCATTTGTATAGTTACAGTCATAAAATAAAAATACAGAGCGTTTCTTGCCCTTGGTTGATGTCATCAAAAATGTCTTGGTAATTCTAGGTTTACTTGTCTACAAATTAGCATTCAGTCTAGATACCTTCTTGAACTTTAAATGTGTTAACCTCAATATATCGGAAGCCATGAATTTGGGAGGAATCAGATATCTGGGAGAGTTTTGCTTGGGAATAATAAATTCCCTAACTTGACTCCTGGTTGGAGATAAATTTTTCTCAAAAACTGTAATGTACAGTCTGATCAATTAACAATATCTTCGCAGTTTGTCTACATTCAAAATCTCCTATGTTCTCCGACTTCAAATGTCAGGAAAAATAATATCAATAATGAAATCAATATGGTGTAGGTTCTTGTAGACCTTACAGGGTCCTTGTAGACCTTACAGGTTTTTTTCTACGTTCTTCAGAAAATATTAATTTACTTTAATTTAATATAATTTTAAAAACCTCTATTGTGATTTAGACAGCCTCGACTGGGTTTTAGAAAAGAGCAATTTTATTTAAGAAATTAAAAAATTAAAAAACCATGAAAATATTTGGCCTGGTACCAGAAATATTTTTACTTCTTACCTGTACCATACTATAGGTCAGTATTTTCCAAATTGTGTTCCCTGAATTAGTGGGGAATTTACCTTCAGGCCACCTAGGCTCTGGCCTGGTGCTCCACAAAAACTAACACCCTAAATGGGGAAATTTACTAAATTTTTAAATATTGTATGATTAGTAAAACTGAACGAATTTGGCGCTGTGAATCACACTAAGACTAGCTCAATTGGTAGAGTACCTATGGAAAGCTGAAGATTATGGGTTTGATTCCCAGTGTCAGAGGAATTTTTCTCCAAAATATTTTCCTTACATTAGCATTTGAATGCAGACAATACCAATCACATAATATTCTAAAGAGTAAGATTCTACAAGCTGAAAAGAAGAAATACGGAAACAAATTCCTCACTTCAAGCTAGAAAAAACAGCATCTACTTATTCTACATTTTGAGAACTATTCTACCATCTCACGCAAGACAACAAGAAAATAATAATAATAAATTTTTTTAGCGTACTTCGGACCATTAGATGCACCCAACTTTCAAGGTAAAAAAGTGCGTCTTATGGTCCATAAAATACGGTATCTGTTTTAATTGGAATAATCACTGCTTTTTTTGTAATAGTTTTTACCTTCTACATCTGTCCGTTAGGCTCAATGATGCCTAAATGGCTGCAAGGAAATTAAGAGAAATTCATACTTCCTAAGCTGGGAAAGTAAACTTAAGTCATCCCAATGTTAATCCCAATTGGTTATCCCCATACTTCCCAAATATGCAGAAACATATTTTCCATTATTAGTGCATACCATTAGTGCGAAAAAGCATTCCATAGATTCAGAGGTGGTTATTTATATTAGCAAGAATTAACGCCAGTATTTCACCTAATACTTTAATCATTGAAATTAAATATAAGTGAAAATGAACACGCCATTACACAATGACTATAGAAACAAGGGCTTTGAAACTGTAAAAGTAAGAAAAGTTTGATCTCACTATTCCACTCAAAGGCCGCGTGTTTGATATTCACCAATAACGTTTAGAAAATCCTCGGATATAGACCAATCATGACCGTTTATCTTATAATATTGCAAGAAAGCAATTTTATCTGATAAAACATCAGCTCGTTACTGGACACATAAGGCATCGGCGTGCAGTGATTAATACATCACATGCTGCCGCTAAACAGATTGAAAACTAGGGCTGAAAATCGATTAAAATTTTTAATCGAGTTAACGCTTGACTTTAATCGATTAATCGACAAACAAGTCGTTATTTTAAACGAAACCAAAGTGTACATTTAATATTGTTTTACACGTTTAATAACTACTACACTACAGATAATTAGAAGAAATGCTGAATTAATGAATACCATTATTAGTTAACTAGTGAAAAAATATATACAAAACTTACATTTCTGGTTACTTTTCAGCCAAGACTTGAGACACACGAGTTTGTTAACATTTGAATGTTCAAGACACGATCGTAGCTTGTTTACAATAATACCGCAGCACTAAAAACTCTCTCACTCGGCACTGAGAAAGGAGTTTGGTCATTTGACCCATTTCTCGAAAAACGTTTTTCAGAATTCGACTAAACCGATTAATCAGAAAATGTAATTGATCGACGATTAAATATTTAATCGATTAATCGGGACGATTAATCGATTAATCGGTACAGCCCTATTGAAAACACATTATTTTATACAATATAATTTGCTTGGAAATTGAAAGAATATAAATTCCACTGATTAGAAACAAAATTTTGATTTGGTGCAAGCCAGTTCATGTGCTTTTATAGCTGTCTGAAGTAAACATCTACCATGACACCCTCAAACTTTGTGATGCGCACTGTTGATAGCATTGGGAACTCGGATCAATTCATCTAGTATGCTGTAATCTTACGACTGACAGAATACTGACAACAAAGTAAGAAAACAATTATTACTTACAAAAGCTGTTACACTTTATTCATGGAATAGTCTTAATAAATCCTACTCGAGGTTATGAGTTTTATCAGATAAATTTGCTTGAACTTCATTCTTGCAAATATATTGATAAAGTCGTAATCTTTCAAATGTCACTCTTACAAATACAGTGATACCTCGAGATACGAGTTTAATTCGTTCCGTAACCTTGCTTGTATCTCAAAGCAATTTTCTCCATTGAAATTAATTTAAATGCCATTAATCCGTTCCAGCCCCAAAAATGCTACCCCCAATTGTTTTTGTTACGTGTTTTTGAATAAGAAAAATTTATTTATAAATGACAAATATTGTATAAAAACATAATAAAAGATAATGTAAAGAAAAAAAACTGGTTTTATAAAGTGTACATACATATTTGTTACACTTTCTTCGGACCCATGGTTATAAAAAGAAATGTGATAAAGTATGTAAATGCACAAAAAGCGCAAATCCCTAGAAAAACTTAAGATGCTTCGACAGCAAGGCAAACAAGCACACTGGGGGAATACGTGGGATAATGCGCTAGACGCACGAGGCGCAGGCACAGTAAACTGGTGGGCCGTGTGCAGCGTCGCAGCTGGCCGTTCCTCGTATCTCAAATATCGCTCGTATTTCAAAACAAAACTTCGCTCGCTCGACAGCTCGTATCTCAAATAACTCGTATGTTAGGGCACTCGTACCTCGAGGTACCACTGTATATTGATAAAGTCGTAATCTTTCAAATGTCACTCTTACAAATATGTCAATAAACTCGTAATGTCTCGTGGGATGTGTAAGTACATCCTTACAAAGTACTAGAGCATTTATTAGTAGAATTTATATTTTTAAATAAAACACTACCACCTCCCAAAATATTAAATGCTTTTTCTTTACCATTCTGTATATTTCTGTGTGTGTATATATACACACACACAAACATTATAAAAATTAATATATTTTCAGGAAATGTTTTTTTTTTCTCACTTCACATGCCATGCAACACTGCAGTAAATCCAACTCAATTACTTTATAGGCATTATTAAATTAACTCCATGGCATTGACACACATAAAGAAAGTTCAATCAACTAGAAAATTCCAGAAACTGTGGATTAGGTAGGCAGCGAGTTTTAAATTCGTTCTGCATAAACCAGATGGCACCAGTACAGCAACAAGAACAGGATACAGGAGTTAGACATTACCTGAGGATGGGAAGTAATGTAGAAGTAATGTAAGCATTACAAAATCTGACTTCTTATTCATATTTTTAATATAATACCTCCACTGTCATAAACTTCCTATAGAAATTAATAGAGCTAAAGCTTGAAACCATAAGTAGCTTTTTTGTTTGACTGGTATGAGAGGTCCTGCATTTTAAGGTATTCTGTAAATCTCTCGCAAGTGAGTTTTGTTTTTTATCTGAACGAATTTTCGTGTTATTGCCTTCGGTATGAATTTTTACAATTCAATGTTCTGTAACACAAAACGTATCAACATAGACATGTTGTATGAACTAGCTGACTGGGGGAGGAGGCACAGTACTTTCTGCCTGTCCATCATTTAAGATTTTATGATATAAGACATATGTAAAACTATTAAAAATCCAATATTTACCCCATCAAGAAAATATTTTCAAGTCGGCACCTCTGTTAACTTGTGTTTTTTGTTTAAGTTTTTGTGATTTTTTAAATGGATTTGGTGTCAGATAGTGAAGACTGTACTTCTACATTCCCATAATTTAAACCTACTAAGCAAAAGGGAAAAATAAATGCGTACGTGCACTGCAAAATGTATTTTTCTACTTCCGAAAGAGCATTCATTTTAAAAAAAAAATAGCTGTCCCCAAAATTGTGGAATGTCCCCCTTTTTTGACTGTCTTCTCCCCCATTCCTTCTTTCAACAGTTCATCATCCAAATGAGAGGAGATTATAGACTTAAAACTTGGATGATGTCTGTCACTGTGCCATTTTTATTTTACTTTATTTACTTACTTCCCTCTGGTAAAGTTAAGGCCTTATCAGAGGTGCGTACATTCAAACATAACCAATAATCTAATCAGTCATTGTGATCGGGATTACTAATTGCGACTTGGATTTACTGCACTGTAAATTAACACTGAACCAACAAATGTAAAATCCTACCTGTGGTGGAGACCGGTCGCCTGCGGGGCCCACTGGACAGAGCAAAGTCCCCAGAGCGGGGGAGCGTGCAATACTTGCTAGCAGCCTCCAAGCTAGACACACTCAATGACACGTCTAGGAAGGGAACAAACAAGCTCAACCACACGCACAACCCAATGTTAAATCTAGCCCCCAGGTTACGGTAGCAAGGGAACACCAGGATGAGGAAAATGTGGTTATTATACAAGGCACATCCAAGTAAGTTTCCCTGGGGCTGTTTACAGAAACAAAACACAATTTCATGGACATATTGTATATCCAACAGATGCAGCAAGTCTTCAGCTATTTTTCAACTTATCGCCACTGGGACTGAAACATTTGTCAACACTCTGGAAGCAACTTTTTAAACACCTGTGTCATAGAAGTCTGCTGCCAGGGATTTGAACAACTGTGTGGCAAACATCTCCTATCAGTCATTCCCTGCCATTTCTTTAGGTGTAGGTAAAAATGGAAATCACTGGGAGCGAAGTCAGTGCAGTAGGATGGATGTTTAAACATCTCCAAGGAAGTTTCCTGCAGAAGTTCGACTGGGAGGTGTTTAAACATTCACCCTAAAGCCCGGACCTCACTCTCAATGATTTCAATCTTTTCCTATATCTCAAGAAATGACAAAGAATGTCAGAGAGGCGAAGGTGGTTGTCACACGGTGGTTCAAATCCCAGGTGGCACACTTCTACAACACAGGTGTTTAAAAGTTGGTGTCACGGTAAGAAAAATGTTTCAATTCCAGTGGTGAGTATGTTGAAAAATAACTGAACATTGGCTGTGTCCGTTGCAATAAATATTTCCTTGAAAACGAATTTCGTTTCTGTAAATGGCCCCAGCGGAACTTATTTTATGAACATGCCTTGTACACTACTTATTCTGTAAATACAACTAGCAGCTTCTAATCAATAAAACACACTTGTATAATTTAGGGCCAATACAATGACAGCTAGATAAATATCTCCATATGTATCCTACAGATTTGCAACAGCAACATTAATACGAGGGTTGATTTTAACCCTCTCAGTACCTGAGTGCTGCTTCTAAAAGCCAGCCGCTAATTCGTTCGGCTCTACTACTCTCTTGGCTGATCAAATTGGAGTTTAGTTTTATGAAATAGAATAGTAGAACCTCTGAAACAACCAATATTTCGGATAAACAATTAAAATGTTATATTTAGAGGTTAAGAATCACATTTTGAAGTTTTAGGTAAAAGTAAATGAAGATAATACATACAGGATGTTAATAAATAACACCGAAATATTCTACCTGTATATAGCCTAGAGGGGACTTAGACAAGCAACTTTTATTAGGATATTTTTGCTCTATGGATTAGATTTTTTCCTGTTACAGCACAAAATCTCCCAGGACATGGCCGCCACTGACTTCTAACATTAGAAAAAAATTCAAAACAAAGGAACATCGCTGTTAACACTGTAATCAGTAATTATGAATAAAAAAAAAACTAATGCAGTGGCGACCAGTCATGTGATTAGTCTGTAAATTTTGCAGATTATGGAAACACTAAATTATGATATAGCTGTTGACGATTGACAGGTTTTTATCGATCACTAGGAAGGCATGAAGTTAATTTAATAAACATTTTAACCCTATTTCGCGTAATTATTGATTTATGAGCACCAAATTATAATGACTTTAATGCCCTGTAGCATACACATTTTACGTCATAGAGCAAAAATCTTCTAATAAAAGTTGCTTGTCTAAGTCCCCTCTATATACAGGTAAAATATTTCGGTGCTATTTATTAACACTCTGTATGATATGTTAAAGTGAAAACATGATAGTGAGTGATTTATTTTTATTGAATTTGGATTTTATCTACCTGTCACTGCAAAAGCCCTTGTGCAGAATTAATTAGTAAAAATGAAAATCTAGTTATCACTACAAAACAACAAAGTACAAAAGTTAGTATTAATGGTGATAAATGTATTAAATCTAGTCTAACTCATGTGATGTCACCACTGTGTCTAAAGTAGAATTAGAATAGAAATTACTTCAATAACAGAAAAGAAAATGGTATTACTAGAGGCTAATAAGAAAAAAATACCAATACAAGTGAAATTTAATTAGAAATTTAATTAGAAGGACACATTCTTAATATTGTAAAATTATTTTGATATCCTTTTTATTTATTTGAACTTTATTCTTTATGACTGTTAATATTCATCATTTGGATTTAAAAATTCATGAATACAGTATTATGACATGATTAGTAACAGAGTTTCTGCGTCGTGGCAGCCACAGCTCTAACTCCCCAGTGATCGGGTGAAATATCTATGCAAATAAAGCCGCTAACGGTGTAATGATCCAGGTTCTCACAATTACAGTTAAAATTACAATGAAAATAACCACATACCTATCACAAGAGATGTTGGAAATGCCCTCCTCTTGCATCCACACAACACTGGCACCTTTTTAGGAAATTTTCTTTCACATGCATAAGTTCAGCTTCCGAGATAGAGTTAATTTCTCTTGTGATAAACTTACTATTTTTAAGTTCTTCTAATGTATGGGAGTTTGACCTATACACTTTATTCTTCAAGTTCAAGTTCAGGTGAAAAAAAAAATATATATAACTGAAAGAGAAATTAACTATCTCGGAAGCTGAACTTGTATGCATGAAAGAAAATTTCCTAAAAACGTCCAGTATTGTGTGGATGCAAGAGGAGAACATTTCCAACATCTCTTGTGATGAGGTACGTGGTTATTTTCATTATAATTTTAACTATAATCATGAGAACCTGAATCATTACACCGTTAGCAGCTTTATTTGCGTAGACATTTCACCCGATCGCTCGGGAGTTAGAGCTGTGGCCGCCACGACGCAGAAACCCGCATGATTGGCCAACTCGTACGTGAAACACACTGCAGTATTATTGCAGTATTATGACAATTATGAAACAGAATAGCATATGGGGACACGAAAAGATAGGCAAAGGTTTAAAAGCTACAAATATATATATTTGGAGGGAAGTTGATAAAGATAAAAAACAGTAAGAAGTGATTTCTTTAAGTGTGAGTTTATAATTATAATGTTGTAAACAGGAATAAGAAATGAGGAAACAATTTTCCTTCTCAGACCACGAAGCATATATTTTTTTTTAAATTCATGTTAAGATTAGCATAGGCCTATAATTAAAACATGTATAAGTTGTATAACATGAAATAAAAAAAAAGTAAAATTACATAAAAAATAAAAATTATTCGCTGAAATAAAATATGCTTCATAGTTTGGAAATATGGGAGACTGCAACAACACACTATGGGAATCATCGACAGGAAACTTTCAACAAATATGCAAGCCTAGAAAGAAAAAGTCACCGATAAGCACAAATCCTACAAACAATATTATTTTTGCTTGTTTGGTTGGTCATCGTTTTTCTCTCTCAAAATTATCTTCTACCATTAAGGATGAATTTCTACCCTTGCCACCCATAAGTATAAAGACAAATCCAATTAAATTACAAAAAGTGTTTCTTGAACTTTAAACGTAAGGAACTTTCTTGCTTACATAAGAAAATGAAAAATTGTCATTAAAAATTAACCCTATCATGAAATGAGAGACATTTGATGTTTGAATTTGTTCGTTTTTACAGACTAGGCATTAATACAGCACATTAAAAAGTATGATTTTGCAGTAAAACTTGAAATCTATTGTTTTCAAATGGTTGGAGCTTGGTTTACACCATTAGTCCTCTTGTTTCCCAATAGAGTCCCGCTATATTTTGTTTCTCCTTTTTCTTGGGGTCTAATTGCCTGCACTGCAGCAGGTGTTCCTTGCTTAGGAGGACACTTTCACCGCACAAGGAACATCTGTTGGTTCTGGAGACAGTTCCCATTCTATTAAGGTGGTCATCTAGCCTGTTTCTAGTCTGAAGAGCGCTACTGCTGTATTCCTGGGGAGGTGTTTGATTTTTTCTGCATGTTTAGCTATGTGTTCATGTCTCCTGACTTGAAGGTCTTTTGTATTCTGTTGTTTTCTGTTTTGATGTATTTTGTGTTTAAGCTCCTGTTGCCTTCTTTGTATCGTTATCTCTTTTGCTGTTCTCTGTTTGATTTCGGAGCCTTTCTTTGCTAAACGGTCTGCCTGTTCGTTGCCCATCAGCCCCACATGTGAGGGTACCCATTGAAACATAATGGGTTTACCTTGTGCTTCCACAATAATTTTATACATGGTCCTGATATCCCAATTGAAGCACAAAAATACGCTTTATTTCTCCTAAGTAAAACAGCAAACTTTTAACATTTATGGACACAAAACAAAAGTTTTTCTTATTTGGCAGTATAAAACAATTTTTCAAACCGTTTGGAAAAACAAGGTATCCGAAATCAAAATAATAATAATTAAATAATTAATAGTGAAGTTCAAGAGTGAAATATAGCCTTAATAATATATATTATGACTTCACTGTGTTCTTCCCAATATTAGTTTCTATAGGTATCCCAATTTAAATTATTCTAACCTCCACATATCGCAAAATTCTAAGTACTTTATGCTATAGATACGCATATTTGTTGGTTATGAAAGGTAGGAAAGGATATCTAGTAGCTAGTTTACTAGTAACTAGGTTAACTTCTAAGAAGCAAACAGGGTTAGAAGTAGCTCTGTGTGGTGTTAGTAAGCATGCAAAAACACTATTGGTAACACTCAACATCAGATATATACAAAATAATGCATAATAGAGCTTTACCAGATATAAAGTTAACAATTCTACAATATTCTTATCAATGCAAAGAAACAGCATACATAATACAGGCTGAACTAAAGTCTCGATCCGTTTTCTTGAAATCATGAATATGTTTCTCCTGTAACTTGAGGATTCCCCAACGTTGATAATTGATTCTAGTGTAAAGAAGAGGAGTACCAGAGAACTTACCAATCATTAGAGAGGCTGTCTCCCTCAGTGTCCCTCTGAGTTGATAGTAGCACAATAAAGATGTTATAATACATAAAAAGTTAAATAATTTTCGGGTAAACTTTACCCTTTGTCAATCACTGGAGAAGATGGAGAACAGTGTGTCACTTTTAAAAATTTCTTTTGTATATTAATTATTACAGGAAGTTAGTAACAGTGAAGTTTTTCTAATATAGTAATAATATATAATATAATATATAATATATAAGAATTGAGTCAATTTTTGTGACACTTTCTTCACTTGAGTTCTCTAGTGAAGAGAGAACTCAAGTGAAGTAAGTGTCACAAAAATTGACTCAATTCTTATATTACTATATTTCTTGTGTACTTCGTTTCAGAGTCCACTCTACTACAAAAAAAACATTGGTAAGTGAAGTATAAGTGTCAAAATTCAACTCACGTCACAATATTATTATTTTATCTTCACAGATGTTCCATCCACACATATAAAACAATTGCTACTCTTTACGAACCTTAATCTTTTAATTAATGCAACTGACAAAAATAGATAAAACTGAGCAAGACATTGGTTCATCTGTATTTACATGCAAGACCTGAATTCTGTCTTCACGTATAGTCAGGTAGTCAGATAATGATTGTGAAATCATATTTCTGAATTACACAGTCATATATGTGTAACTAGTAAGATATACTTACAGGAACAGTTGTGCAGCGATATTAGAAAGAATAAAACTTGAAGCATGCACTCACAACATTATTTTGATATAGCTGATGTTAAAAAATAATACACCACACTTGATAACTAAGTAAAGTTCGGTCTAATATTGAGTGATTGTGTGCCAGTTCTTTTATTATTTTTTTAAGGTCAAAACTATGTAATTTTTTTGGGAAAGTAATCAGCAAGTAGTTGGACATTAGAGGAAAACTATAAAAACACTTCGAAAGTTTGTACTTTAATCAGTATTAATATTACTAGGTAAATAGCACAGTAAAATGTTGAAATCAGTAAGCAAGATTAAGTACGGAAATATGCACACTAACTTCACTATTAGGTATATTTACCCAGAATGATCATTTCAAAGAGTATTCCCATCATCATAAAGCTGATTCCAATGGGTCGCCTGGTGGCTGGTGGATTCAGATTCAGATTTATTTGTCAGATTGCCGTTACATAATAACAGATTGATACGTCAAACATGTATTTACAATATTTACAAATTAAGACCAAACATAAAACACTGACATAACTATACAACTATAGAAGTAAAAAAATTGAATAGTAAAATCTAAGAAGTCGTACACAACTTAACGTTTATCACTGAAAAATTCGCACACAGAGTAATAACACTTATTAAGTAACCATTTCTTTATTGATTTTCTAAAAACAGGCAATCTTGAATTTGTTTAGGCAATTTACTTAAAAGTTTCATTCCAACATGTCAGGGTGACTTCTCAAAATTTTTAAATCTATGGTGATCAGTCAAGTATAAATAGGCGAAGCGTGTGTACCTGCTGATGCTTACAGAAATGGTTTTCATTCTTTTTGAGCAATAAGAGACATTTAAAAATGTATATACATGGAAGGGTGAGTATATAATTATCATAGGTAATCCCAAATCGAGTTGGATTAATTAAGACTATTCCATGAATAAAATGTAACGGATTATATAATATTATCATGATTTTATGACGATAAAACACCATCCTTGCGATTCCTACAAGAATATTGCAAGATAAATGGCCATGATTGGTCTATATCCGAGGAATTGCTAAACGTTATTGGTCAATATCAAACACGCGGCGTATGAGTTGAATGGTCCTTAAAAAACTTTTTACACAAGTCTTGTCCTTGAAGTCCAAAGATTAATTGTATAACACTTTTCTGAGCAATGAATTGATGAATTTGTTGATCAAAGTTCCCTAGATGCCCACTGAGGTGTCAAAGTTTAACAGTTTTGGAGGTTCTTTTGAATGAATATTTTCTCCCTGTCCATGAGCTTTAATGGCATTTAAACCTTTATAATAATACTATTTCATCCTTTATTTCATCGTTCTGGGTAAATATACCTAATAATCAAGTTAGTGTGCATATGTCCATACTCAATATTGCTATCATACTAAGGAAAAGTTAGTAAACAGAATGGATTTTTTACAGAGAGAAGACAATGAACTGAATAGGCAAATAGAATCACTCAATACTGGACATGGAGTTAGGAAGCTGATTAATGACTGTCATCAGTAACAATGTACCTTCATTATGAGCTGCGGCTACAGCTGCTGCTGCTGCGGCATTGGCTGCCATTGCTGCAGCTGCATCATCAACTGGTATGATTGTCTGGCTACCGTATCCACTGGACGATTCTAGCGAACTCTCACTGGTGCTACCATCCTTCTCACCCTGTTCAGTCTCAACAAATAAAAAACATTTTCAAAATTACTAATCTAATAGATATAAGACAGATTTCAAGAACTGGATCAATTGAAAGTAAAGAATGAATTTTAAACTCACATTTAAAATTATGGAATATTTAAGTGAGAATGAGGTATCCAGCGCAGAACTGGACGGATCATTAATGAAAAGAGAAACAGCAGCAGGAGCTAGAATAACCTGTAAACTTTTCTCATTTTATATTTCACTAGCAGGTGCCTGTGGCTTCGCCCACAATAATTGATTCAAAGTTTAAATTAAGAGCAAAATACAGTAATTAAAACATTATATTCATTCAGAAAGAAAACTTTCAGCTTCCTCCATTAAGAGGCTGCCATTAGACAAAGCATACCTGACAAAAGATGGTAAATATCGAAATAAAATACACACAAAGAGATACATAAAGGAACATGATACAGTAACATAAATATTTAGCAGGTACATAACAAACAAAGTAAAAAATATGCATTCAAAATCATAAGATATTGCTCTTCTAAGGTGCATACAGATGAATTTTCAACAGTAATGACCAGGGCTAGGATTTATATGTACTAATAAATGTCAAAATATGTACATATATATGTACTTAAAAATGTTAAAATATGTACATATATATGTACTAAAAATGTCAAAATACGTACATATGCAAATATATTTTGTAAAATATGGACATCAAAACAAATTTAACCACTAGACACTACATATTGTTACTTTTAGAACCTATAAAAATGCAGTCCGTCGCCGTGGGTGAGTCGGTAGCACACCTGCCTTCCACTCCGGCGGCCCGGGTTCGATTCCCGGCCGGTTCGGGGATTTTTCAGTAGTGAAAAATCCCTTTCCCGGGTTCAGGACTGGGTAGGTTAAGTCTTAGATTAAGATAATGCACATTGTGCGCGATTCCTTAATTATTATTATAAATTAAATTATTCATTTTTTTTTTCAGATCACTTACTTTATTTGTATTCATTCATTGATTATTTCTGCTATCATAACAGTATGCCACAGAATGTTGTTTTAAATTTTCAAAAGTAATTTGTATTGACTGAAGCTTCGTTCTACTACACACGAAGTGACTGGCGCGTGTTTAAAATTCACTGATTCTAGTTTTACATTTGACGAGCTACTTAAGATTGCACTGATTTTACACATTTCTTCAAAGCCTGGATTTCTTGAAAACACATTGTCCTCTTTACATTTGATAAGATTGGCTAAATGTCCACGTATACATTTGAGTTCATGAATCATGTTTTTCACAATGTCAATATTTCCAGGTAATGTGAGATTATTATTTTGTAGTTTCTGAATTATTTTTGTTGTATTACAAAAATTTGATTCATTGTAACACAAATCATTTTTCACACATTCATTTCTGGAGATAACTGTAAACTTATCCTGTGCTGCCACATTTTCTGTCACTGAAAACATCACTTTTATATAATTTTACTCTTAAGAATGAAATATGTACGAATATTGCATTAAAATCACTAAATATGGACAAATATTTATTTTACATATAAATATGTACTAATGTCAGAAATATGTAAAAATATGTAAAATAAATTTGTTTAATTTGAATAGAGGACAACATAATAGATGGAGATAAGTGAAAAAAATGTGTCTAGATGTGAAATTAAGAAATATGTAATTACATATAAATCCTAGCCCTGGTAATGACAGTAATGGAGATGTTCAATATAAAGTCTTCATAAAGGCCGAAAGGTGCACAGAAGTCTACAAAGAGGCGATGAATAGTACCTCTTGCACCCACCATAAGACTTCTATTGAAGTTAGATTTTTTTAATTTTAATTTTTTGGCCTTCATAGGACCACTTTAGTCAGGTTTCTGGTTGAGGTTTTTCTTCTTTTTGTCAGCCCAGTACTTCTTCATCCTTTCTGACCGCAATTTTCTTTCTGCTTCTGGAACTACTCTTCCTATTCTCTGTTTGTTGATTTTCATCTGTAGTGTAGTGTGTTTGTCTTTCAATATCTTGAGTGTGTCTGTCTTGTATATTAAATCCTCTACTGTAATATGTAGCTCTGCCATATCTTCCTTAAGTTCTGTAATCCATCTTATATTTTTCCTACTCTTACTCTTCCATAATTTTTCTATTATTTTTCTGTTAATTCTATTTTCTGGTGTCCGTAAAATATGTCCCAAAAATGATATTCGTTTTTTTTTTTTCATTGTACTTGTCACTGGTTCTATTTCTTTATATACTGTTTCATTAGAAGCTAGTTTCCAGACTCCATTTACTTGGTAATTTTTGTTTAAACAGGTTCTTACTATTCTCCTTTCTACCTTGAGTACTCTATCTATTGCAACTGTGTTAGTTGTTTTGAATAGTGTTTCACATGCATACGTGATTTGCGGTTGAGTCACTGTTTTATAATGTTTCAATTTGGTTAGATTATATTATATATTATATTTTTCCTTATAGAAAGATAATTTTTAATTATCAGGATCAGTAGATCTACAATTTCTTATATGAATTATGATTTTAATATAATAGAATATTTCTTAGTCACCTTCTCTTGGTTTTCTGGTGGAATGTTGATAAGTTCGGGTGGAGGAGGAGGGAAGCTCATTTCTTGCGCCTTAGTAGCAGCCATTGTGGCCAGCTCATGCATGTTCACGTACATGGGCTGCGGAGAATCTGAAACATCACAATACAATAATATTACAACATTTCTTAGGATTTCTGTACTAATACCACCTTTATACTTATATAGCAGGTGCCACGGCTTTGCCTGCGATTATTTACTCAACTGCTAGATGTTCTGTTTAAATCATTCATTTAACAGAAAAATAATTAAAACATTATATTTATTAGCACTGACATAGATCTTTATCATTAATGAATTTCATTTTCCACTAGTGCAATTAATTCTTTGTAAATAAGAGATATTTTTTCCACCTTTTGCACTAGTATTAGGGGAGAGAGAGAGAAAGATGAATGTTGAAAAGGGATTTATAATATAATATTTGATATTCAGTATTTAATTGTTATTATATATATATATATACACATATGTACAGAAAATTTTATTGTGAAAATTTATAGTCGATTTATTTTTTAATGTTGACATCAAATATAAGCTGTAATAGGCCTAGTACAAAATTAAAAGTATTGTAAAACATACAATATGATTTAATTTGAAAGCATTTAAAAGTATTATATCGACTTGTAATAATGGTAAAACTTATCATATACTTTCACAAGTTGTGGTCATCTTAATAGCTAAAGTAACAATTTAAATCATATATACACTTTTGCTAATAAGAAACTTGGAATTATTAGAAGACAAGTCACAATAAAAACATATATACAGGTTCGACTTCTATTATTAATATTAGTACTGGTATATTAGTTGTATGTTTGACCTTTTAGTTATTTATAATTAGTGTTTCAGTTCACATAAATAATAAACATTATGGTAGGCATTGTCCCTTCTGGGATGTTAGTGCCACAGAGTTAGAGTTACTTATTGCTTCACTGTATAAAAGTTCCATTATTTTATGGTAATTTAACAGTAGGCCTATGTACAGTTTAGATTTTTTTTTTTAAAGAAATTACCTTTCTTCTTGATTTATCCAATTATCTAGATATTTGGTTTTCTGGATCAGGTCTGGTCCCAATTAATCCGGATAATTTAAGTTTTACTGTGTTTAAAAAGTGTGCCTGGTACATACATACCTTTGCCAAGATGTACATGAGCCATGACAGCCTTGGGAATCTTGGGTCCCTCGGCCTTGGTGATCGCCAGCTTTGCGACAGTGGTGGTTGAAGCTAGAGGTCTGTTGTGAGTCACTGTGGTTGTCTTGGCAGGCACCGAAGGTCTCTCGAGCGAGGAGCAGCGCTGTGGTATGGGAGGTCGGGCGTAGATTGCGTTCTGTGGGGGCTTATGAGGAGACTTCTGAGGACTGGGAGCAGCGGACGTGTTGCGAAGCGTCACAGTGCTGGCCTTTACAACAGTCTCGGTTATAATGCAGCCTGGACTGTTAGGCTGCGAGTGGCAGGCTTCTGGTGCTTGGAACGTGTACACTGTCAGTGGAGGACGCTGGTGACCACGCTCATAAGCTGTGGAAAATATATTCCTCAAATTAGGTTATCATTTTAACCCCAACAATGGTGTGCAGTTCAAAAAGTACAATAGGCCATCCCAGCTAAACATCAAACCAGCTAGTCAACAACTTTTATGGGGGGAAAAAAAAAAGTTATAAACAGTAAAGCTATTGAATTGCTATTAAAAATTGTCAGCTTATAAATACTTAAAGCTCCACTTATGTCTCTTTTTTATGGACTAGTTTCGAGGAAAACCATCATCCCCATCCTTGGCTAATGGTTGACTGGCGTTCTCACGGTTATGGCCGGTAGTTCTTGTCTGTGTTCTGAAGTCCTCTCTGTCCCTATTGGACAATCTGATTATGTCATTAACTGGAGGAATTTCAAAATTCATAGCATTGTCTTGGTTTTTCGTTATAAAGATTTTTTCCCAAGTATTGAGTTCCATTAAAACATCCATATCGGTAGTGAATTTCACCGTTTCACATACAATTAAAAAATGTTTTTAAAACAATTTTTTACAAGTGGATAAAAGTTAAAAGATAAAACACAACGTTTCAACTCTACCCTTGAGTCTTCCTCAGGTGACAACTCATTCCAGTATTCTATACTCATTCCATAAATTACACTAATTCCATAAATTATTTTAAAAACATCTTTTAATTGTATTGAGTTCCATTGATCTTTTAACAATTTAATATCAAATTTTGCTGAATTTGATATCAAATTACTTAAACATGTTGGCTTGAAAAAGTTCACAAAAAAAAATTAGTGAACATTTACAATAATAACAAAAAGAAAAGAAAAGGAACTCAAAATCTTGTGGGTTGTCTTGACTCATCTCTATGCATTTGACTCATGGCTTCTGAGAGTAAAAATATTATTCTACTTGCATTTTACAATCTTCAGTTTGAAAAAGGGCAAGTACATAAATGCTTTTATTGTTGTTTTGTACTTAATTATATCTGAAAGTAATTTTATTAAGTGATTATTTTCATAGAGTAAAATAGTAAAATCAACGTAAAAGAAAAACCAAGAGGAGGGCCCTGGCCCCTACTGCTCACCCCCTGGAACTGTCAATGTCCTGGTCAAACACACAAATATACACAAACACGCACAGACATGGTACAGTATTTGAAAATATCATCATTTTTTTATTCAGGTGATCTTAAAACGGATATTTCTATTCTCTATCCCATTTAAGAACGATCCTGTTCAAAACAAAGAGCTGTGGCTGTCATAGCCCGCATGTGAGAATGCATGTGTTCACCGTGTTAATGTTAGTTTGTTTATTCTCAGTACAACTCACCTGCAGGGTCGTCGTAAACAATAAATCCTTTGTTTTCTTTGCTAATTGATATACTATAATGATGACGATGCCAGTAAGAGTTTGTTATTTCACGTGTAAATCAACATTGTAGCATGAACTTACAAACACTAGTAAGCCACACCCTGGTACTGGCGCATGCTAATGACATTAACCAATCACGTTTTGTCACATGATGCGAATTTTCCACGAACTCTCTGTGAGTTCTCCTCCCCTTTGTTTTGACTAGGATCAAACTTGATTGGGATCAATTATAGTAAAAAGTTTATATGAAATTTTAGGGTCGAGCACAATATTTTGTTGTGTTAGATACTTGCTTTTGGACTAATTAATGTATGTATTTATACATTATAATTTATTGTAACTTGTGTTATATTCTTACTTTCTAATGATTAATGTATGTATTTTGTAATTTATTGTAACTTTCAAAAATGACCTTTGTTGTAGCCTCCTTTTTGTAAATAATTGTTTACATGCCTATTGTGCTTTTTATGTATTGAATATTGTTGTTATGTTTTGTAACTGCTGCAAACTTGTAAATGACTGTCCCTTTATGCGAGCCATCTGGCTCTTTGGGACCTTTATGATAGCTAATAAATAAATATATGCTACCTAAGGTACAGATACAGAAAATAAAAAGTGTTTTATTATTTTTTATCAAGCTCAATAGTAGCTAACACTGTAAAAAAGGAAACATAACTAGAACTCCTTACCAGATGAGATGGTATGAGGACGATCGCTCATGATAGCTGTGGCTGCTCGCTCGAACTGCAGTGTCTCTTGCAGATTTGGCCACGTAGCAGTGGTGTTTGGAAGTGTTCCTGTGGAGTTGCCACCCCCGGGGGCAGGGTATGGTGTGGAGGGCGTGCTGGAGTTGCTGCCACTGTTACTGCCGCTGTGTTCAGACATGTTGGATACCTGCTGGCAGGACTAAGTAACGTCAGTATTCATATACTCGAACAAAATTAATAAATCAACCTTTAATCAAGAAATGTACAGGCAGGGGGAAAAAAAAGCAGACCGACTAAAATATCTAAGTTGTCGATATGAGTCACTGCGCATGCCTAGCAACATTCACAGGATAGCAGCTGTCAGAGAAGTTGAAGGCTATTGGACAAAATATAAGGACCTGAAAACATCGTTGGACCGACTGGGCAGTCCAATAGCCTATTTGATCATTATCATTATCATTATCATTATCATTATTATTATTATTATTATTATTATTATTATTTTTTTTTTTTTTTTCCAGTTTTATTGTCCAACTACACAGCTCTAAGGAATACGCATGGAACAAGGCTCTGAAATCAGCTACAAGAGTCTTTCCACTTTTTTCCCCCTACCTGTACATATTATAGAATCAAACAAAATCTAATTATTAGAGCAAGGCATTTAATGACCTAAAAATAGTTAAAAAATGACACAAAATGTTAAAAAAATTACCAATAAATTTACCTTTATTACTTATAATAATTAGTTTTTTAAAGCAATGAATTGCTAAAAGCAATTTAATGGATGACAGTGCGTTATATGTGGATTTACATTATAAAACACACTTATTTTTGTTACTAAAAAAGTAAGTATATTTATACTACATGAACACCTTTAGCAAAAAGAAATTCTTTCTGAACTGGCATGCCCATCAAATTGCTCCTAGAAAATATGTGTCAATTAAAGAGAAAGAAAAAAATCTTTATTGCTCTGGTGTTTGCAATAAACCTGAACTGAAGTAAACTATGAACACTTGCCCGAGATTCTCAAATAAAAACAATTGTCTTTTGTCTGAAAGTAACAATTCGTGCACGGAATAAAGCTTCTCTGTCATGAACATTTGAACCCTGCTGATTACCTTTAATGGTCAATCATACTGAAAGACGGTCGTTTATGAGGTACACTAATTTAGTGATTTTGTGACCAGGTTTCTACTGCTATTGTGAAGTAACGTTTAAGGGAGAGGTGAGCTGAAAAGCCATGATCAGCTCCCTTCTCCCAGAAGATGGCAGCAGAACAAACTACCTGCTGGGAACCCCAGAAACACCGGGAAAGTCTCAAGTCACAAGGAAGTGCAATATACTTGCAAACACAACATTTCATGGGGATGGCATACTTAGTGAGGAGTTATACAGAGTCGCACAGCGGAAACGCATGTTTTTCATGAAAGCATAACATTTTTATTTTCAAGATAATTTTGTTTTAATTACAGCTAAATGAAGTAATAATAGTGCACTTTTAAATTAATGATGGAAAACAATGTCAGTCAAGTGTCAATCAGCGCCTAGTAGACCGCTGAGGACTATCAAGGACCGCTCTTCTCACAGTTTCAATATTGCCTGGGGTCCGAACGGTAAAAGGGGAGGCCAGGTGATTTCCTCTTCATGACGGACCCAGTAGTTCGAAATGCTTCAACCCATTGGAGTATCATGTTTCGATCTGGAATTGGCCCTCGGCGTTCAACATTGAACTGTCGACGGAATAAACATTACACAGTAACTACAGGATCATCATTTCTAAAAACTTGCTCAATGGCAAACACACGACGCTACATCGTCCACGGTGCCATGGCTAAAACTGCATCACCTGGGTTCTCTGTTGGTGGTGCGGCAAGGTCATCACCCTTCTCTTTGCGAAATACTATCCATTCAGAAAACATGCGTTTCCTCTGTGCTACCCTGTATTACAGAATATAGTTATGTGAGATGTTTTTACCTGAACCCCATGCACAGAGGCAGGGCGAGGGAAGAGCATGTCTTGTGAAGTGAACCCCGAGTCCTGTGAGGAGAGACTGGGCAGGCGATGAAAGCCCATAGGCAAGGGCTGCTACCAAAACAAAACAACAAATGCAATCTACAAACTTAAAACAAAACTCAAATTAAATAAAATCATGCAAACAAAAGAAGTCCATGAACAAACAAATATATCTTGAGTAATAAAATAATTGTGGATCAAAAATAATACATGCTCTAAAGGAAAATAATGAAGTAGACTCGTAATCACTGTGTGTTTCATCCTCTGCAAATTTATCAGCCAAACCTGAGATAGATACTACAAAAATATTTTTAACTGTCTAAATCCTAAATTCTGGTGACAGAGGCGCTGCACTATGAACAGGAAGTCATGGGTACATCTGTATGTGGTCACCGGGATTTATCATGTTATTTATTAAATGAATGAACTGAGTGTAACACCTAGGGCCTGGATTTGATGGTTTTAACCTATTTTTTC